>CM056052.1:199530816-200153316 GCA_029574335.1 Rana kukunoris
TTTTTGCTAGAAAATTGCTTAGAACCCCCACACATTATATATTTTTTCTTCTAAAACCCTAGAGAATAAAATGGCTGTAGTTGCAATACTTTCTGTCACACCGTATTTGAGCAGCGGTCTTACGAACAAAGGGCCAGATTCACAAAGCACTTAAGCCGGAGTATCTCGAGATGTGCCGTCTAAGTCTAAATTTGCTCCGGAATATTTTTACCCACAGAACTAGATACGCACCTAAATAGGCTACTCCCGACCGGCCTAACTTGCCTACGCCTGCACATCTTAGGTGCACATTTACTTCGTCCACACCATTGATTTCCTATGCAAATATGCAAATGAGGGAGATACGCCGATCCACAAAAGTAAGTTTGTGCGGTGCAGTCTACACGATGTGCTTACCCCTGGCATGTTGGCAGGGCCACCATCAGGAATTATGGCACCCCTTACACAGCTTCAGGCATGGGCCCCCTGGAGCAGAGAACTGTTTTAGGGGTCTGGAGTTCCCAAGGGCCCCAGATGGCAACCCCCTCTTTTTTATATCAATGTTTCTTTATTTCTTCTTTTTTTTGTAAAGGCCCCCCCCCCGCTTCTCAACTCGCAGCAGCCCCCCCCCCCGCTTCTCAATTTCAGGCGGCAGCACCCCCCCCAGTTCTCTGCTCCAGGGGGCCCATGCCTGAAGCTGTGTAAGGGGCGCCATAATTCCTGATGGCGGCCCTGCCAACATGCCAGGGGCATCCTTGCTCATAGCTATACTACTGACTTTAGATGAGCACAGAAGGGAGGAGGGCACGGAGGAGAGCACGGGAGAGGATATACTGCACACGCATAGACATCTTTGGATTAAATCCTGGAATTAACCACAACCCTGCAGGAGGACATCACCAGCCCAACACACCGCTCACATGCAGTGCAGCCACTGGGCAAGGTCCTGGCAACACTCCATTTCCTTGCCAGTGGCTCTTTTCAGTGTACAAGTGGAGTGGTGGCAGGAATGTCACCCCCACATTCAAAAATCATTCACAAACAGAAAAAAAATCAAAAAAAAAAATGCCCAGCAAAAAAAAATGTCCAGCAAAATAAAATAAAACAACAGCAAAATAAAAAAAAACACAGCAAAAAAAAAAAAATCAGCAAAAAACACTCTCCAAATCACTCTCCAAAAATCTCAAAGACACGTCACAAACCAACAAACACTAACAAACAACAGAACAAAAGCACCTTGCTGTAGGAAGGGAAAAAAATTGGATGTACTTTTGCAATGGAAGGGCATTTCTCTCGGTCTATTTAAGCACTGTGCATAGCTCACTAAGTCTGACTGGCCTAGTTTCTATCTAACTGATTGCACTGTGCCAAGTTCTGAGCATGCTCAGAGAGGTGCTGACCATAGTCTGCTTCATGTGCACATGCCCAGTTTGGCCGGCCCTTCATTTGCATGGGGTCACAGCTCATTTCAATGGAACACACCCACGTCCTTCCCACTTTAAATTACACCGCCTTACGCCTCGGAATTTACATTGCACCGGTGCAAATTTGGACGAAAATACTACGAGGATACGGCACTTGCGCCTCGAAAATAAGCCGGTCTAACTTAAAGGAGTTGCACTACACCGGTCCAAAAATGCGCCGATGTACGTGAATCTGGCCCAAAGTTTTTGGGGAAAAATGTATTAAAAAATAAGACATCCGTAAAGTTAGCTCAATTTTTTTTTTATTTTTGAAAGGTAATGTTGCGCCGAGTAAATTGTCACCGTTCAAAATTGCACATGGAATTGCAACAAACTTTGACCTTTAAAAACCTCCACTGGCGACATTTAAAATTACTACAGGTTACCAGTTTTGAGTCACAGAGGAGGTCTAGTGCTAGAATTAAAGGGCCAGATTCACAGAGCGATTACGCCTGTCTGACTGGTGTTAGACTGGAGTAATTTCAAATTACGCGCGTTTTCTAGCTAGTCGGAAACCTCAAGCCATGAATAGACGGCTGCGGGCTTCAATTCGACTGGATTACGAGTTAGTACGCCTTCGGATCTACGCTGCAATAAAATTGCGGCCACTGGGTGGACTTCCCGTCGTTTTCCGCGTCGGAGTATGCTAATGAGCTTTTGCCGGCGATCCCAGAAATTACGATCTTCAATCGCAATCTCTTACGGCACCTTTAGTCATCTTTTTTTTACTTAACACTATACCAGCTTTTTGCTGGTCTAATATTAGACAGGCCATGTTAAGTATGGCCGTCGTTCCCGCGTCGAATTTCTACATTTTCCGACGTCTTTTATTATTTTTTACGTAAGTCGTCCGGGAATAGAAATGTTCGTAAACGACGCTACTCAAACAACGAATGACGTAACGACGTGATTTCGCGCAATGCACGGCGGGAAATTTCTGAACGGAGCATGCGCAGTTCGATCGCTGCAGGGACGCGCTTAATTTAAATGCTTCACGCCCCCCAATCGCATATTTCGATTACGCGACGAGAAATAGACTACGCCACCGTAGCGTACGGGCAACAATCTACCAGGATTCGGTGTAGAGCCTGGTGAAATACGGCAGCGTAGAGTATTTCGATTACGCAGCGCAATATTAAGTGTATCTGAATCTGGCCCAAAGTTCTTGCTGTAATGATCACAGCGATACCTCACATGTGTGGTATGAACACCGTTTTCATATGCAGGACAGGGTGCTTTACATTTTTATTTATTTTTTCTTATTTATTTTACTTTTTATTTCTCCACTGTCTTTCTTAAAAAAAAAAATCTCAGATCTCACATTTACACTAAAATGCAATAAATATATTTATGTATAAAGATGTATGTATTTTTAATAGAATTTTTTTTTGGTATTGAAGAAAACAATAAAGAATATATAATATAAAAAAAAATGCAATAAATAAATATATTCCCATTTAAGACCATTTGATGTCACTTCCGCCATCCAATGGTATGGTGGCCATATTTCCTTCACTTGGCTCCAGGCTGTTGAGGGGAGAGGACCCGATCATCTCCACCTCTACCGATGGCTTGTTAAGTGGCGGAGACCACTGGAGCATGGCGGGAGGGGGGGCCACTCCTGCCCCCAATAAAAGTGATCTCATGGCGAATCTGCCTCAGAGACCACTTTTCTCTGAAAGCAGACTGTGTACTGTTGAAGAAGATACCGGGAGTTCTAAAAACGGGGAATTTTTCTCTTCTCAGACTTCCAAGCATACTTCTGCTTTCACAACAATATTTCAAGAAATGTAAAAGCAGATCATCTCTAAACAATGTACCACATGTTTAGAAACCAATTCATCTATGAGATTTAGCTCTAAACATTTTTTCTTTGTGTAAATCCTGTGCTTTTACCATGACTACTGATTTCGTCAGTCACTGATTTATGTGACCTATAGTGAATTTGATTTTGCGACTATTCCTTCCCTGCATGCTATGGGAATACCTTTTCCCGACTAGATTTTGTTGTTTTCTATGGATTTTAGTCACTTGTGACCATCTGTTCCCCCATTTGCCAACTAGGTGCTATAGTAAATAAACCCAAACTTTTACCAAAAAACTACACATGCTAGTTTTATTTAAAAACATATAGTTAATAATGAATAGATCCTTGAAATAAATTATGATTTTTATTTGCCCAAAGTTTTGGAATGTATTATTGGTTAAAAGATAATATGAGTAAAATGTGGTTTTACTGTAGAATTGGAACCATTGGTGAAGGGGAACTAAGATGTGTAAATAATTGACATACATTGGACTATATAAACAAAATCAATATAAAGGATTTATGTTAACCATTGGGAATTAACTCATAAAATTACATCATGCTGGCACTTAACCCCTTACCGACTCACATTTTCCCAGGAATCTCCTCTTTGTGTTGGTGGGGATGTGGTCATGTTGGCACCATCTTCCACATGTTTTGGGACTGCAAAAGCTTGACTAGTTTCTGGTGCAAGACACTTAGGGGCAGATTCACGTAGATCGGCGCATTATCATTCCGGCGTAGCGCACCACTTTTCCGTTAGACTTGCGCAATCTAGCCGCGTAATCCGGCGATTCACGTAGCTTTTACGCAAGAGCTTGCGCAAACGTAAGGTTTTTTCCGTAGGCGTAAGGAGGAGTAATACAAATTGGGAGGGACGTGGGCGTGTTACATTGAAATGAGCCGTGACCCCATGCAAATGAAGGGCCGGCCGACTCGCGCATGCGCGCGTGAAGGAAACCATGTCAGCTCCGTTGTGCGCATGCTCACAACTCGGGAGCGGCGCAATCATTGAAATTGGAAATGGACTAGGGCAATGTTGTGAACTACGCAGACAGCATAAATAGACACACACAAACGCCCTTCCATTGCAAAAGTACATCCCTTTGTGTCCCTTCCCATTGAATCAAGTGCTTTTGCTCTGTTGTTCGTTAGAGTGTGTTTTGTAGTTGTGAGATTAGTGTTCTGTGTGATCTTGTGCTTGTTGGTAGTTTTGTGAAAGTGTATTTTGATAAGTGTTTGAGACTGTTTGTTTGATTGATAGATTTCTGAGCGTTTGTTTTCTTGCTTTTTTTTTCCATCTGATTTTTTTGTGTGTGTTTCTTGCTGAGTGCTAGTGTGATTTTTGGCTGTTCTTTTTCTCTTTGTGTGTGTTCTTGTCTGATTGGTTGTGCTTGTATTTGTGACAGATTTTTGGTGACTGCTAGTGAGTTTGTTTGGAAGTATGACTGAGAGAAAAAGAAAGCTCAATTTTACTGTGGGGGAAAAAAGAATTCTTGCCCGGGCCATTACCGACTATGGGCGTTTTCTCCACGGCCCGCAGAGTGCCACCACCACCCCGGCCAGGAGGAGGGAGATATTGGATATAATCACGGAGCAGGTCAATTCATCGGGGGAGGGGGAGACACGGACCCGCTCTGGGATAGAAAAGAAAATAAATGACCTCCGGCGTGAGGTGAAAAAAAAACTGGCCGCAATAAATGCCCATGCCAGGGGCACAGGAGGGGGCCCACCATGCCGGGTTAGATTTTCAGAGACGGAGCGTGTGGTGGCCCTGACCTTTCACCGGCATGAAGTGGAGGGCCTGCCAGGCTTTGACACAAGTCCGGTCCCCGCGGTGCCAGGTAAGGTTTTTATTTCTCTCAGGTGTGTAGCATGTGTGGGGGAGGGGGTGAAAGGGAATATGTGGCAAGTGTGTGGATCCTCCAACCTGTGAATGTTTTGTGTCATCCACAGCTGTGCAGGAGGGTGCAGGGCCATCTGGACTGACCGCTCCAACCCCAGGACAGCAGCCTAATGAGGCCCCCCCAACAAGGCCAGAGTCCGCAGAGGAGGAACAAGAGGAGGGGGAGGATCATGCGGAGGACGATCATGAGGAGGAGCAGAATCATGAGGAGGAGGAGTCCATGGAAGGCACTGGCCCTTTGGTTTCTGCGGACTCTTCCCCTCTGGCTGCAAGAAGCCTGCCCTCCCTAAGGGTCAGCCCCCCCCCCTCCTCCCCCAACATGGCTCCCCTCACAAGGGCCTCCCCTTCTCCCCGGCCACAACCATCAGCTGGAGCCAGGAGGTCATCCCCAAGCACCAGGGGGGCGCCCAATCTCATGCCCGCCTGTCTGAGAAGGAACCTGGCCACCCAGACCCGCCTTCTGAGACAGCTCTGCCAGACTATGGGGCGGGTGGATCAGAGCCTGTCCTCCATTAATGATAGCCTGGGTAACCTGGACTCCCACTCCCGGGCCTCCACAACCTGCCTAAATGACCTGCAAACTACAGCAGCAGGCGTTGGGCAGGATGTGAGGGCCCTTACCCAGGCTATCCAGGGCAACACGGCAACACTTGGTGCTGCCCTGGACAGAATAGCCGTGGCCTTGGAGGGCAGGCCGCCAGGTGGGCAGATCTCAGGGGCTGCTCCTCCTTCCCCGGCTTTTCCCCTCCCCCATGCGTCTCCCCTGAGGGTCCGGGGCCGTGGCCGGGGGCGCCCCAGGCGTGGCTCAGGCAGAGGGCAATAATTTTTTTTTCCCCCTTTTGTTTGTTTTGAAAGCTTTTTTATTTTTGTTCTCTGCTTTTTTTTGTTTTTTCTAAGCAATTTTTTTTTACTATGCATTTTTTGTTTCTATGCATTTTTGTTTGTTTGACTTTTTTGGCATATTTTGGGTTGTGAATGATGTTTGAATGTGGGGGTGACATTCCTGCTGGAAAAGGGGTGTCACCCTCAATTTTGGTGGAGAAGGGTTCCCCAGGACCAGGGAGAAGTGATTCCCAGGTCCGTGTGAATGGTGTATGAATGTACAGTGACATAATTGGAGCCTTGACGTGGCGTTACTGCTCACCAGTCTTGCATGGTGGACTGGTGCCAATCCAATTTGATGAGGATGTGGGGTGTGTGTGCTAGGGACCATAGTGGTGTGCATGCATGCATTCTCATTGTGCCATGATTAATGTGTGTGTTTAACGTGCAAAGATGCCCAATATGAGCTGCCTCCTGACTGCTCTTCCCTCAGAAGACGGGGTATCCTCGGTTAGGGGTTGATTTTCTGGTTGGGGGGTCAGATCATCACGTAGCTCAACCTGCAGGCCCTTCCTCACTGCGAGATTGTGTAGCATGCAACATGCAGCGATGATATGGCACACGAAGTTTGGGGAATACAACAGTGTACCCCCAGACTTATCCAGGCATCGGAAACGTGACTTCAGGAGGCCAAAGGTGCGCTCCACCACTGCACGGGTTTTGATGTGTGCTTCATTGTATCGTTCCTCTCCTGGGGTTTGGGGGTTCCGGATAGGAGTCATGAGATGGGGTCCCAGTGCATATGCAGAGTCACCTGTAAAGGAAAAGACAGGAGAATGTTAGTCATGCATGTGCCACTTCTGTTGTGCATCACGGGAGGGGATAGTCATGCCTGACTCCCATGTCACTCACCAACCAGCCAGGTGTTCCCATACACGTTCTGTTCGAATTCTGTTCGGATGTGGCTTTGATTGTAGATGTAGCTGTCATGGCTGGACCCTGGGTGTTTGGCACGGACGTGCCATATGAGGCCTTGGGCATCAACTATCACCTGTACGTTGATGGAGTGCCAATTCTTCCGATTGCGGTACATGTGCTCGGTCTCATGGGGGGGCTGGAGTGCCACATGTGTGCAATCTATGGCCCCGATGGTGCGTGGGAATCTGGCAATTCGGTAGAAATCTGCCATTGCCTTGATTCGAAGCTCCTCAGTGGTGGGTTTGATGATTTGGTTGGCCAAGCGTGTGAGGATTGCAGGGACAACCTGGTGCACACATCTGCTCATGGAGGATTGTGACGTCCCAGCCACCACTCCACTTGTACGCTGAAAAGAGCCACTGGCAAGGACATGGAGTGTTGCCAGGACCTTGACCAGTGGCTGCACTGCATGTGAGCGTTGTGTTGGGCTGGTGATGTCCTCCTGCAAGGTTGTGGTTAATTCCAGGATGGCATGAGGGGGGAATCTGAAGATGCGAAAGACCTCTGAATCATTCATGCCAAACAGGTGTATGCGGGTGCGGTATACCCTCTCCCGTGCCATCCTCCGTGCCCTCCTCCTTCTTTGGTCATCTATATTCACTAGTGCAGCTATGAGCGACGATGCCCCTAGCATGTTGGCAGTCAAATTGTAGTGCAACACGTGTGTGTGGTCTGCTCCTCAATAACGGTGTTGCTTTATCTGACAATTAGACTTTTTTTCAAAAGTTAGATCAGCTTTTATGTGCTCTAACTTTAGACAGGACATTTTGCAGTTGCGCACATCGCGTAGCCTGCGCAGCAACTGCGTTTTTTTGTGGATCCCCGTAACTCCTTTATTAGCATATTTGACTAGCAAATCAATGGTGTGTCTAGCGCAGTTTTGCGCGAAGGGAAGCGAATGTCTAACTCAATTACGCCGGACCAAAAAACGTAGATTTCTGGCGTATATTGTTTTGTGAATCGCGTCCAACTATACGCACGCGCACATTTAGACTTACGCACGCGCAACAGCAGTTGCGCACGCGTAATCGCTCTGTGAATCTGGCCCTTAATATGTCTTGCAAAAATACTGACTTAACCTGACCCAGCACTGGCTCTTTTAAATGTAAAAACATTTCCCACTCTCATTTTCATTTTACTTTTTTGCCCTATCTGTAATTTATCTGTAATTTGGGTTGACTGGATCCCTTCTTGATGTAACTGATTTGAATTATATAATTGTTGCAAAATTACCTTTTCTCTGTTTACTCTTGTTTAAATTCTGTTTAGTTAATTTCTATGCAGGGCTAATGTACAAGCCCTGTTGAGATCCCTTTAGGACCTTACGTCCCTTGCTTCTCTTGTACTGTCAATATTGATATCTGTACATTTGTACTTACCTACGGGAATAGGCATTTGTTATACCTTGTCACTCTTTTATAAAACCTATAAAAGATTATTGCTGATGCCCAACAAGCTATCAACTATGTGGTCAACTTGTGTTCAAACAGGGATCTTGGGTTTTGCGTTTCTCTCCTGGACACTTTTCTAGACCGTCACCGCCATAAAATCTCTAATATCTACAAACCTCTGGTCTCCCTCCTGGAACAAGCACCTTCTTTCCACAGATGCAATACAACATATATTGGCTGGCTATAACACCACCTGTGTCTTTAGTACCAATAAGTTCTGGTGGGAGCAACAATTCAAAATTATGCACCGAGCCTATATACCCCACCTGAAGACTAAGCAACTACCTCAACGCCAAAACTGTCCACTATGTGGTGATAATAGGCCATCCATATTCCACAGGCTCTGGTCTTGTCGCTACGTTTCCTGTTTTTGGGACCATATTGAAAGCTTCGCTGCAACGATCACAGGGTACAAACCCCACCAAAACCCATTATGTCTTCTCTTTGGACTACTGGATGACCATCTCTTATGACTGCCGACCCCCCAGATCACGGTCATCTGCCGCAACAAATCTTGGCTGTCCACCTGCTTCATGGCTGCTAGGAGGGACATCCTCAAACACTGGATATCCTCCTCTCCCATTCACAGATGTAAAGTCAGACCTCCTCAGTCTCTTACACAAAGAGCAGCTGGATATGGTTCTGTCCCAAAACACACAGTCATCTAGCTATCTTAACAAGTGGGACCAATACTTTAGCAAAGTCCTACCAGCCTTGGAGGTCCCCGCTGTTAACTATTGCCATGGAGCACTGGCCTTGCCTCCAAGTCTACTCCCACTGGACTAATGCCACTGTTCCTCCTCCCTGTGAACACAATTGCCCGTATCATCATATCCTATGATTAACGTAAGCATGTTTAACAATTGATGTACCTGAGCTCATTGCTAGCTCCTAGTATGTAAGATCAAACAAAGGGTTTGTTACCCCCCACCCCTCCTTTGCCTCCCCTCCACTCTTTGCCCCACACCCCCCTCCTTCCTCCCCCACTTTGTTTTATCAGGGTTGTTAATTTGTTCTCTTCTAAGAGATTAATTAATTAATAATTAATTAATTAATTATTGTCAGGCCTCGTACACACGAGGCAATAGATTTGTTCAAAACGGTCTGTCCGACCGATTTGAACAAATCTGTCTGTTTGTATTTTGGTTTGCTCGCGTGTACACAAGAGCAAACCAAAATCCCCGCCAGCAGACGGTGCGCTGACGTGTCGGTGACGTGGCGGTGACGTTGACGCCGCCACATCACCGCACCAGGAAGTAAAACACTTCCGCGCATGCGCCAAATCCATTCGGCGCCGGTGCGAGACGACATGTCTGCTGGTAAGTGTATTAACCAGCAGACATGTCGGGCGGACGGGTTCCCACCCGATAGATTTCAAAGCATGCTTTGAAATCTGTCGGGTGACCAAATCCGTCGGCTCGCCCGTACACACGATCGAATCTGTCTGCTGGGACGGTCTAGCAGACCGTTTCCAGCAGACAGATTTGATCGTGTGTACGCGGCCTAACAGTTATACGTTGAATTAAATATATTTTTTACCAAGGATAACACACTATTGGAAGCTCTTTGTCCTTCCCCCTCCCCTGTTTTCTACTGTCACCCGAGATCGCAGGTACTTATCTTCCCACCGATCCGTGGGGGCTAACAAAAACACAGAGGGAGGTTGTCCACACAGAGGATCATCTTATATGCCTGATTTTGACCAGCTGAAGGTGAGAGTTCTGGGAGACCAGACGAACTGTGTGGTGGTGTTTCATTCTCTGGACCAGTGGACATCCTTTTACACTGATTTTTCACCAATATGGACTATTAGTGCACTGATTTATGATTTAGCACTTCCTTTGGACTTACTTTCTGTCCTTGACAGACCTACAGTATTAAGTTTGGCATTTTGATACTTTTTGTGCACACCATATATATCACTCAGTTTTTATGTTATGTTATGTTTACAATTTGCGCTATCACCCACATTGATTATACATTGAATTTGTTTCCCTCTATTTCTGTATGCTGAACAAAACTCGATATTGTTGGAAAAAAAAAAAGGTTATTGCTGAAAAAAATCTAAAGGATTTAGAACTCTAAATGAAACACTGATTCATACACATTATAATTAATACATGTATTTTATTATTTGAATTTATGAAATATATTATATACTGGAGTTGATTTACTAAAGAAGTATTTTTTTTTGCTTGGATCAGTAAAGCTACAATCAAATCGTGCACAAAGGAAATTCTTTATTTGTTTTAATTCCCCTTCATGTGATAGTGAATACAGCTTCAGTGCCACTAATATCTCATCTTTACATAATAATGACAATGTTTAATAAATTTGATTAGACAAAAGACACCTCATTTAAAATATTTTATGTTATAGTTTTACTGAATACTATACCATTTCTCTGCTACTTTTTGCTACATTTCTCTTTGGTCTCTCAACTTGTGTGTTCATCATTGGAGTAATGCAACTGACAGTATTTTATATTAATCCTGACATAGTTAGTTGATATATACCAAAGTCCATGAGACTAATTTGTTCACAGATCATAGTCTGCCCCATAATTTATTTTTCATTTTCTGTGCCACCAGTGGAACATTGTTCATCCATCAACATTCATAACGAAACCTCTATGGTTTTATTGCAAACACAATAACTAAACTTATTGGTAAAGGAAAAAGAAGACACATAAAATATCTATATGTGAGATAACCTTGCATAAAATTACTTTCTGACAAAAAAATAGTCAAATTGTCAAATATTGGTAATGCAGAAACTTTAAACCAACCTTTTGAGTGGATAATTGTACAATATTATCTGAAATTCCTTTTTGAGGGGATCCCAGTCAGGCAGAGATGTCTGGATAACCATTTCAATTTAGCTATATTTGTCTCATTGCTTCTATATCATGAACAGAGCACACCAAGAGTATGCAATGAAAAGAGGCTAATTAGTCAACTCATTCAAAGGTTTTGTGATTTATATACGGCACTTTAGGGTGTAGTTTGTCTATTATGATTTTAAAGCAGTACAATCCTCCATGTAGTGAGAGATATCTAGATTATGGCCAGTCTCTGAGGAAGGTGGGTCACAAACAAAACCGGTTAGACATCAGTCTCTCTTTCCTCGTTTGATCCAGTGGTGGTGCATTCCATATTTCTGTATGATGGGTGAACTTTTGCCCTTTTATCTGGAATAAAGCTTTTATTTTTAGAATCTTCACTTGAGTGAGTTGAATATCATGTACTGTATCTGCCTCTACCAGGGCCGATCCTGGGGTCACAGACGCCTGGGTGCAGAAATATTGCTTCCACCCCCACATGGGCGTGGTCATCTTACTAACACCTCCCCTTTACAAATGTATGGCTACGACTCAAACACAGAGATGCTCCCCTAAGAAGTCTTCATTAGTGTCCCCCCATCAAAATCCTCCCAGTAGGTGTCCCCCATCAGAGCCCCCCACAGCAGGTATCCCCCATCAGAGCCCCCCACATCAGCTGCCCCCACAGATCAGTACCTGTCCAATAGATCCTTGTAGCTCTGGTGCGCTGGGAGCAGAAGCACATTACAGGGGGAGGGGCATACGTGGCACCTCTGGTTACTAGGAGGGTGGCACTCGGAGAGCATTTCTGGGAGTGCACGGGATGATTGGCAGCAGCTCCGGCCAACCCAGAAGCTTCTTATCACACTTCCTATGAGAGAGGAGCCGACACACGCAGAGGGGGTGGGGCAGACAGGATATTTCTCCATGCACACTGGACAGAATTAATTGGTGGAGCCTAGCACCAAAACGTGTTACGGTACTAGGCTCCACTGTGGTACCCTACCCGGATTATGGGGACAGCAGGAGGTATGCGCTCTTGTCAGTTGCCAGCGGAGAGAGCAAGCGGGATGGGGAACCGCAGCACCCACAGCTTTGGCGCCCCCACCTCTGCGGCGCCTGGGTGGGGAGCACCCTGCCTAGGATCGGCCCTGGCCTCTACTTTGGTCACCTACTCAGTGGTCTCAGTGTGTGTGGTGACATCTAAGCCATGCATATTGGTCCCTTTAGGGGCCTGCATGTGACATCTGTGCATTGCCAGTTTAAATCCACCTGTAGACTGGATGATCATGCTTCAACTATATGAGCCATGCACATAAACCACACACCTAAATCGTGTGTAAACCAGGTCTTGGTAGTTCCTGTAGAACTTTTCATGCAGATATCCATGTACTACTAATAACAGTTTAAAACCACCTGGATGCACTGGATCATGCAGCACCAACTGTTTATATGTTGTCTTGGTGGTCGCTGTTAAAATGCAAGTGTGGGTATTTCCCCATTTAATGAAACACAGGTTAAACCCACCTTGACCCTTTCTCCATTTTGGAGTATTCAAGTTTCTTGAATAACAGGGCTATAAAGTCTACCGATTGGCTAGGTCACTCTATTGTGCTGCCTGATGTGTAACATTCCTAGCAATATAAAAAATGATTTAATGAACCCTCCCTGAATGCAATCTGGATGACATATAATTATAATTTCAGTAGGAAAAGTGAATGACCTAGCATCTGCTGTCCTTTCTTCACTATATGATATTATCTTCACTATATGATTAACCATTTAATTTACAGAGCTATTTAAAGAAGTGCAGCTATTTTGAGAGAGTGCCATCACCACTATTAAGAGAATGTAGGGTACTTGGGTCTAAGGTCCCCGGACCAAAGAGTCAAGAACAGGGTTTTTTTTTTTTTTTTTGGGCCAATTAGGACTATTCCGGTACTTGTATACAGATAAACGATAGAGAAGAAAAATTAATTAAAAATGCTCAAAATTTTATTACAGAGTACAGACAAGACATATTAACATATTAAAATGATGACAATCATCCAGTAACCACCGATGGTGCTTTGGCTAGGTAAAGCCACGGCAATCAGGTATCCCAGGATTGCCGTGGCTTTACCTAGCCAAAGCACCATCGGTCAGCATCACTACCCTGATGCTTTCCCGGGACCATGACAAGTCCCCCACAGGAATATAAGTATCACTATATGCACACATGCACCCCAATATGTTGACACTATTTGGGCTCCTGATCCTGGGATCCCCCTACTCTCATTTTACCCCCCTTGTCACCAAGACAAGTAGGTCCCTCCATATGTGTGTCCACTCTGGCCACCCCTCAGGGACTTTGTCTGGCTGTGCCCGCCGCCACCATGCTGCGGGTATACCCAGATCTTCTCCTGATGAAGCGGTTCCAACCGCGAAACTAGTAGAGAATTTGTGACAGTCTTCAAATCCATCGTGCCTGTTTCCCCCTCCGGGGACCTTGTTGTGATGTTACTGGATGATTGTCATAATTTTAATATGTTAATATGTCTTGTCTGTACTCTGTAATAAAATTTTGAGCATTTTTAATTAATTTTTCTTCTCTATCGTTTATCTGTATACAAGTACCGGAATAGTCCTAATTGGCCCAAAAAAAAAAAAAACCCTGTTCTTGACTCTTTGGTCCGGGGACCTTAGACCCAAGTACCCTACATCTCTAGTGCAAGGATGATGGTACATTTTATCCTAATCTCAATATATCTTATCCCAGAGGCTCCCATTTACTATTAAGAGAATACTACATCCTTACATATTTGTGTAATTTTTACAGTAATCAGTGCACTAATCACTGTACAAATTTCAATAGTCCCAAAAATGTGTCAAATGTGTCAAAAGTGTCAAATGTGTCTGCCATAAAGTTGCAATCATGGTAAAAAATTGCAGATCGCCGCCATTACTAGTAAAGAAAAAAATAAATATAAAAATGCCATAAAACTATCCCCTATTTTGTAGACGATATAACAATAATAAATATATTGCTTTTTTACCAAAAATATGTAGAAGAATACATATCGGCCTAGACTGAGAAAAAAATTGCTTTTTTAAAAAAAAAAATGGGGATATTTATTATAGCAAAACTTACAAAATATTTTTTTTTTCAAAATTGTTGCTCTATTTTTGTTTATACTGCAAAAAATTAAAACCACAGAGGTGATAAAATACCACCAAAAGAAAGCTCTATTTGTGGGGAAAAAAAATTGTTTGGGAGCCACGTTGCAAGACCGCGCAATTGTCAGTTAAAGCGACACAGTGCCGAATCACAAAGTGGCCCGGTCATTTGGCAGCAAAATGGTCTGGGGCTGAAAAGACTAGGATGTACAGTCAAGTCCATATATATTTGAACACAGGCACAATTTTATTTTTTTCAGGTATTTTTCCAAAACCTATTCAAGCTATATTCAAGCTATACAGGGAGTGCAGAATTATTAGGCAAATGAGTATTTTGACCACATCATCCTCTTTATGCATGCTGTCTTACTCCAAGCTGTATAGGCTCGAAAGCCTACTACCAATTAAGCATATTAGGTGATGTGCATCTCTGTAATGAGAAGGGGTGTGGTCTAATGACATCAACACCCTATATCAGGTGTGCATAATTATTAGGCAACTTCCTTTCCTTTGGCAAAATGGGTCAAAAGAAGGACTTGCCAGGCTCAGAAAAGTCAAAAATAGTGAGATATCTTGCAGAGGGATGCAGCACTCTTAAAATTGCAAAGCTTCTGAAGCGTGATCATCGAACAATCAAGCGTTTCATTCAAAATAGTCAACAGGGTCGCAAGAAGCGTGTGGAAAAACCAAGGCGCAAAATAACTGGCCATGAACTGAGAAAAGTCAAGCGTGCAGCTGCCAAGATGCCACTTGCCACCAGTTTGGCCATATTTCAGAGCTGCAACATCACTGGAGTGCCCAAAAGCACAAGGTGTGCAATACTCAGAGACATGGCCAAGGTAAGAAAGGCTGAAAGACGACCACCACTGAACAAGACACACAAGCTGAAACATCAAGACTGGGCCAAGAAATATCTCATGACTGATTTTTCTAAGGTTTTATGGACTGATGAAATGAGAGTGAGTCTTGATGGGCCAGATGGATGGGCATGTGGCTGGATTGGTAAAGGGCAGAGAGCTCCAGTCCGACTCAGACGTCAGCAAGGTGGAGATGGAGTACTGGTTTGGGCTGGTATCATCAAAGATGAGCTTGTGGGGCCTTTTCGGGTTGAGGATGGAGTGAAGCTCAACTCCCAGTCCTACTGCCAGTTTCTGGAAGACACCTTCTTCAAGCAGTGGTACAGGAAGAAGTCTGCATCCTTCAAGAAAAACATGATTTTCATGCAGGACAATGCTCCAGCACACGCGTCCAAGTACTCCACAGCGTGACTGGCAAGAAAGGGTATAAAAGAAGAAAAACTAATGACATGGCCTCCTTGTTTACCTGATCTGAACCCCATTGAGAACCTGTGGTCCATCATCAAATGTGAGATTTACAAGGAGGGAAAACAGTACACCTCTCTGAACAGTGTCTGGGAGGCTGTGGTTGCTGCTGAACGCAATGTTGATGGTGAACAGATCAAAACACTGACAGAATCCATGGATGGCAGGCTGCATGAGTGTCCTTGCAAAGAAAGGTGGCTATATTGGTCACTGATGTGTTTTTGTTTTGTTTTTGAATGTCAGAAATGTATATTTGTGAATGTTGAGATGTTATATTGGTTTCACTGGTAAAAATAAATAATTGAAATGGGTATATATTTGTTTTTTGTTAAGTTGCCTAATAATTATGCACAGTAATAGTCACCTGCACACACAGATATCCCCCTAAAATAGCTAAAACTAAAAACAAATTGAAAACTACTTCCAAAAATATTCAGCTTTGATATTAATGAGTTTTTTGGGTTCATTGAGAACATGGTTGTTGTTCAATAATAAAATTAATCCTCAAAAATACAACTTGCCTAATAATTCTGCACTCCCTGTAGTTATATCACAGATATGGGCTGAAAGTGCACACTTGCAGGTTTAATTTGAGGGTAAAATCAATAAAAATCGCATAAACAGCCAAATGGCCTCTTACTATGGCAGGTGCCTGCCTGGCACTGGGACTGTAGCGTAGCAGATGCTCTTCAAGTGCGGCTGGATGCCAAAGTTGTAAGGCACACATTGGCCCCCCATTAGGGAACACATTGGCCCCCCATTAGGGCACACATTGGCCCCCCATTCTCTACTGTATCTCCCATAGTGCACAGACACACATCAGTAAATCCAAAAGCAATGGTAGATAATTAACCATTCCTTCGTTCTACCTTTTTAGTTTGGACATTAATATACTTTGCACACTTAATGACATTCTATTTTTTGACCACTAGATGGCACCCCAAGGTCCATACGGAATTATATTCCTAATGTTTTATTTCTATTTTTATATTTAATTTTATTCCAATCATTTGGATGTTTTTATTTAAAATTTTGAATAAAAGTACAAAAATCCCCTTTTTATTGATTTTTAATAAAAGTAATACACTATGATTTTTTCCGTATTTATCTCTGCCAATCTGTGAGCATAACGGTCGCACCTTTGGTGCCATCGAGATCCAGCTACGCCCCCAGTGTGAACAGGCACTCATCCTGTCCTGCTTGTTTGACCTACTTTTAATTAAGAGGTCTCGTCGTCTGGTAAGAGCATAGCATCTCCTTAGCACTTTGGGTGGAGCACACAAGGCAGTGGTGAAGGAATCGTATACATCCACGAACCAACCTTCTACTATTCAGTCAATGATTCATCTGTGGCTTATATGGGACTTTTGCACAACTAGGAATTTTCCTTTGCACTGTGTACTATGTATTGCACTTTATTTTTACCTAGAGCATTCAATTTTCTCCTACACTGATGACCTATACAATATAAATATAGGGCCAGATTCAGAGAGCCATTACGCCTGTCTAACTGGTGTTAGACAGGAGTAATTTCAAATTTTGCGCGCCGTATCACTAGTTTGAATCCTCAAACCATGATACGACGGCGTTGGGCTTCGATCTGACAGGCTTACGTCTTCGTACGCCTTCGGATCTACGCTGCGATCTTTTTGCGGCCTCTGGGTGGAGTTTGCGTCGTTTTCAGCGTCGGGGTATGCAAATGAGCTTTTTCCGGCGATCCACGAAGTTACGAGCGTCATTCGCAATCGCGTACGTCATTTTTTCGCTACGTAAAGTTAAATCAGCTATTAGCTGGTCTAACGTTACGCGGCCCATGTTAAGTATGGCCGTCGTTCCCGCGTCGACTTTCAATTTTTTTTGCGTAAGTCGTCCGGGAATAGGAATGTCCATAAATGACGCTAACAACGTGATTTCGCGCAATGCACGGCGGGAAATTTCTGAATGGAGCATGATCGCCGCGGGGACGCGCTTAATTTAAATGCCTCACGCCCCCTATTCGCGTAGTTTGATTCCGCCGGGAGAAATACACTACGCCGCCGTACCTTACGGGCCAAAATCTCTCTGAATTCCTCCTAGAGCCAGGTAAAGTACAGCGGCGTAGAGTATCTCTGATACTCTGCAGGAATCTAATTCTTTCTGAATCTGGACCATATTTTTTTGCACTTAGACAGAATTATCTGCCTAAAAACATCACACGTTTTTATACTTCAGATTATGGTATACTATTGTGTTAGTTCCTAACACCCACTTATCTAGTTTTTGTTTCACATCTATATTAGACAGGTGTAACACTGAGTCTACACACTAGCGCCCTCTATTATTTTGTTTCCACCATTTGCAGTATTTTACAACACCACTGAGGAGCAGCTTATTAACTATTTCATTTTCTATGGCACAATAAGGTTTATTATATAGTTATTTGTGTACCTACTTAAGTTAACTATTGGCGCGGAATATAAATTTCCTTTCAGACAGTCATTGCCAGTAAAGGATTCTCAACAAAATATTACAAATTAACATTTTATTTATGATATACATTTGTCCGATTACATTTGAACCCCTGAAAATGGGAGGACTGTGTAGAAAATATTGCAAAATTATTGCAGTTCCTAAAATGATGTACTTGACATTAAAGCTTGAAGTCTGCACTTCAAATTCATTTGGATTGTTTTGTTTTAATTGTATTCTGGTGACGTACAGAGCCAGAAGTAATACAATTGTGCCTGTGTCCAAAAATATATATGGACCCAACTGTGGGGCAGATTCACGTAGATCGGCGCATTATCATTCCGGCGTAGCGCACCACTTTTCCGTTAGACTTGCGCAATCTAGCCGCGTAATCCGGCGATTCACGTAGCTTTTACGCAAGAGCTTGCGCAAACGTAAGGTTTTTTCCGTAGGCGTAAGGAGGAGTAATACAAATTGGGAGGGACGTGGGCGTGTTACATTGAAATGAGCCGTGACCCCATGCAAATGAAGGGCCGGCCGACTCGCGCATGCGCGCGTGAAGGAAACCATGTCAGCTCCGTTGTGCGCATGCTCACAACTCGGGAGCGGCGCAATCATTGAAATTGGAAATGGACTAGGGCAATGTTGTGAACTACGCAGACAGCATAAATAGACACACACAAACGCCCTTCCATTGCAAAAGTACATCCCTTTGTGTCCCTTCCCATTGAATCAAGTGCTTTTGCTCTGTTGTTCGTTAGAGTGTGTTTTGTAGTTGTCAGATTAGTGTTCTGTGTGATCTTGTGCTTGTTGGTAGTTTTGTGAAAGTGTATTTTGATAAGTGTTTGAGACTGTTTGTTTGATTGATAGATTTCTGAGCGTTTGTTTTCTTGCTTTTTTTTTTCATCTGATTTTTTTGTGTGTGTTTCTTGCTGAGTGCTAGTGTGATTTTTGGCTGTTCTTTTTCTCTTTGTGTGTGTTCTTGTCTGATTGGTTGTGCTTGTATTTGTGACAGATTTTTGGTGACTGCTAGTGAGTTTGTTTGGAAGTATGACTGAGAGAAAAAGAAAGCTCAATTTTACTGTGGGGGAAAAAAGAATTCTTGCCCGGGCCATTACCGACTATGGGCGTTTTCTCCACGGCCCGCAGAGTTCCACCACCACCCCGGCCAGGAGGAGGGAGATATTGGATATAATCACGGAGCAGGTCAATTCATCGGGGGAGGGGGAGACACGGACCCGCTCTGGGATAGAAAAGAAAATAAATGACCTCCGGCGTGAGGTGAAAAAAAAACTGGCCGCAATAAATGCCCATGCCAGGGGCACAGGAGGGGGCCCACCATGCCGGGTTAGATTTTCAGAGACGGAGCGTGTGGTGGCCCTGACCTTTCACCGGCATGAAGTGGAGGGCCTGCCAGGCTTTGACACAAGTCCGGTCCCCGCGGTGCCAGGTAAGGTTTTTATTTCTCTCAGGTGTGTAGCATGTGTGGGGGAGGGGGTGAAAGGGAATATGTGGCAAGTGTGTGGATCCTCCAACCTGTGAATGTTTTGTGTCATCCACAGCTGTGCAGGAGGGTGCAGGGCCATCTGGACTGACCGCTCCAACCCCAGGACAGCAGCCTAATGAGGCCCCCCCAACAAGGCCAGAGTCCGCAGAGGAGGAACAAGAGGAGGGGGAGGATCATGCGGAGGACGATCATGAGGAGGAGCAGAATCATGAGGAGGAGGAGTCCATGGAAGGCACTGGCCCTTTGGTTTCTGCGGACTCTTCCCCTCTGGCTGCAAGAAGCCTGCCCTCCCTAAGGGTCAGCCCCCCCCCTCCTCCCCCAACATGGCTCCCCTCACAAGGGCCTCCCCTTCTCCCCGGCCACAACCATCAGCTGGAGCCAGGAGGTCATCCCCAAGCACCAGGGGGGCGCCCAATCTCATGCCCGCCTGTCTGAGAAGGAACCTGGCCACCCAGACCCGCCTTCTGAGACAGCTCTGCCAGACTATGGGGCGGGTGGATCAGAGCCTGTCCTCCATTAATGATAGCCTGGGTAACCTGGACTCCCACTCCCGGGCCTCCACAACCTGCCTAAATGACCTGCAAACTACAGCAGCAGGCGTTGGGCAGGATGTGAGGGCCCTTACCCAGGCTATCCAGGGCAACACGGCAACACTTGGTGCTGCCCTGGACAGAATAGCCGTGGCCTTGGAGGGCAGGCCGCCAGGTGGGCAGATCTCAGGGGCTGCTCCTCCTTCCCCGGCTTTTCCCCTCCCCCATGCGTCTCCCCTGAGGGTCCGGGGCCGTGGCCGGGGGCGCCCCAGGCGTGGCTCAGGCAGAGGGCAATAATTTTTTTTTCCCCCTTTTGTTTGTTTTGAAAGCTTTTTTATTTTTGTTCTCTGCTTTTTTTTGTTTTTTCTAAGCAATTTTTTTTTACTATGCATTTTTTGTTTCTATGCATTTTTGTTTGTTTGACTTTTTTGGCATATTTTGGGTTGTGAATGATGTTTGAATGTGGGGGTGACATTCCTGCTGGAAAAGGGGTGTCACCCTCAATTTTGGTGGAGAAGGGTTCCCCAGGACCAGGGAGAAGTGATTCCCAGGTCCGTGTGAATGGTGTATGAATGTACAGTGACATAATTGGAGCCTTGACGTGGCGTTACTGCTCACCAGTCTTGCATGGTGGACTGGTGCCAATCCAATTTGATGAGGATGTGGGGTGTGTGTGCTAGGGACCATAGTGGTGTGCATGCATGCATTCTCATTGTGCCATGATTAATGTGTGTGTTTAACGTGCAAAGATGCCCAATATGAGCTGCCTCCTGACTGCTCTTCCCTCAGAAGACGGGGTATCCTCGGTTAGGGGTTGATTTTCTGGTTGGGGGGTCAGATCATCACGTAGCTCAACCTGCAGGCCCTTCCTCACTGCGAGATTGTGTAGCATGCAACATGCAGCGATGATATGGCACACGAAGTTTGGGGAATACAACAGTGTACCCCCAGACTTATCCAGGCATCGGAAACGTGACTTCAGGAGGCCAAAGGTGCGCTCCACCACTGCACGGGTTTTGATGTGTGCTTCATTGTATCGTTCCTCTCCTGGGGTTTGGGGGTTCCGGATAGGAGTCATGAGATGGGGTCCCAGTGCATATGCAGAGTCACCTGTAAAGGAAAAGACAGGAGAATGTTAGTCATGCATGTGCCACTTCTGTTGTGCATCACGGGAGGGGATAGTCATGCCTGACTCCCATGTCACTCACCAACCAGCCAGGTGTTCCCATACACGTTCTGTTCGAATTCTGTTCGGATGTGGCTTTGATTGTAGATGTAGCTGTCATGGCTGGACCCTGGGTGTTTGGCACGGACGTGCCATATGAGGCCTTGGGCATCAACTATCACCTGTACGTTGATGGAGTGCCAATTCTTCCGATTGCGGTACATGTGCTCGGTCTCATGGGGGGGCTGGAGTGCCACATGTGTGCAATCTATGGCCCCGATGGTGCGTGGGAATCTGGCAGTTCGGTAGAAATCTGCCATTGCCTTGATTCGAAGCTCCTCAGTGGTGGGTTTGATGATTTGGTTGGCCAAGCGTGTGAGGATTGCAGGGACAACCTGGTGCACACATCTGCTCATGGAGGATTGTGACATCCCAGCCACCACTCCACTTGTACGCTGAAAAGAGCCACTGGCAAGGACATGGAGTGTTGCCAGGACCTTGACCAGTGGCTGCACTGCATGTGAGCGTTGTGTTGGGCTGGTGATGTCCTCCTGCAAGGTTGTGGTTAATTCCAGGATGGCATGAGGGGGGAATCTGAAGATGCGAAAGACCTCTGAATCATTCATGCCAAACAGGTGTATGCGGGTGCGGTATACCCTCTCCCGTGCCATCCTCCGTGCCCTCCTCCTTCTTTGGTCATCTATATTCACTAGTGCAGCTATGAGCGACGATGCCCCTAGCATGTTGGCAGTCAAATTGTAGTGCAACACGTGTGTGTGGTCTGCTCCTCAATAACGGTGTTGCTTTATCTGACAATTAGACTTTTTTTCAAAAGTTAGATCAGCTTTTATGTGCTCTAACTTTAGACAGGACATTTTGCAGTTGCGCACATCGCGTAGCCTGCGCAGCAACTGCGTTTTTTTGTGGATCCCCGTAACTCCCTCATTAGCATATTTGACTAGCAAATCAATGGTGTGTCTAGCGCAGTTTTGCGCGAAGGGAAGCGAATGTCTAACTCAATTACGCCGGACCAAAAAACGTAGATTTCTGGCGTATATTGTTTTGTGAATCGCGTCCAACTATACGCACGCGCACATTTAGACTTACGCACGCGCAACAGCAGTTGCGCACGCGTAATCGCTCTGTGAATCTGGGCCTGTATATTTATATTTTTTACATATCATTTTGGAAGTTATGTTGGTTTTAATAGGTATACGACTGTTTATAACCTGTGTTTTGTGTGCTGTTTTTTTAATAAAATATGTTTGTTAAATGTTGGCTGCATGAGAGATAGATACATTTTTCCTTTTTCTTTTATAAATAATTTTTTGAATGTCTTTGGAAGCCCTATGAAAGCAATTTTGTATACAGTAGTGGTAGGTTATAAACTACTTTGTTGCCGGAGCCATTTTTCAGGTTTTTGCACATGCTAAAATGCACATTTTAACCACTTAAGACCCAGAAATTTAGGCAGCTAAAGGACCCAGCCAGTTTTTGCGATTTGGCACTGCGTCAATTTAACTGACAATTGCGCGGTCGTGCGACGTGGCTCCCAAACAAAATATTTTTTACTTTTTGCTATAATAAATATCCCCCAAAAATCTATAAAAAAAAAAATTCCTCAATTTAGGCTGATACAGATTCTTCTATTTTTGATAAAAAAAATCGCAATAAGCATGTATCGGTTGGTTTGCGCAAAATTTATAGCGTTTACAAAATAGGGATAGTTTATTTTTATTGTTATTATTTTTTTTTTTTTTACTACTAATGGTGGCGATCAGCGATTTTTTTTCGTGACTGCGACATTTTTGACACATTTTTGGGGCCATTGTCATTTTCACAGCAAAAAATGCATTTAAAATGCAAATTGTTTACTGTGAAAATGAGAATTGCAGTTTGGGAGTTAACCACAATGGGCTGCTGAAGGGGTTTTGTATGACCTCATCTGTGTTTCTAACTGTAGGGTGGTGTGGCTGTAGGTGTGACGTCATTGATTGCATGTTCCCTTTTATAGGAAAACACAATCAATCACGGCGCCACCGTGAAGAATGGGGAAGCTGTGTTTACACACAGTTGTTCCCGGCTCTTCAGCCCCGGGGACCGACCGCGGTGCTTCAGTGGCGATCGGGTCCGCGGGTCCCGCGGTCACGGAGCTTCGGACCAGGTCACTGTCGCGTGCCCGCGACCCACAGCTAGGCACTTAAAGAGGACGTACCTGTACATGCTTGTGCCCAGCCGTGCCATTCTGCCAACGTAAATGTGCAGGAGGCGGTCCTTAAGTGGTTAAGACTGAAGATTAATTATTCCCCCTTCCCCAAACACCATTTGTTTTTTGAAAGGAAAGAGAATAAAGTCTGGGTAGTTGTCATTTTTTCATGTCACACAATATTAGCATGCATTTTGTGAGGGATTAGCTGGGTAGCGGGTGTGTGTGACCCCCTGGATGGGTTTACTACACGCTGAACTATACAGAAAGGCAGTTGAGGATGGTTGAAAACAAAGGATATGGTTTATTCTTCCATATTTCTGGATACAAGTGCAAGCATCAAAACAAAACATAAAAAAAAACCTTGCCACTTGGGGCGTCTACCTTCACAACACAGGAACCTACCTATGGAGTCTGGCACAGCCTACTGCTGGGCAGACACTGCTGGTCAGACAGCAAAAAAACAATAGTCTTTTTGATTTTTATCACACAGAAAAATCAACACCACCTCACCTCTTTCAGAAGTCTTTCTGACTGCTCCTTAACTCAAAAAGCCTCAGGATGCACCAATCAGTAGTCATCCTTAGGCTGTCTTTATAGAGGCCTTAATTGCCCCATTCTGAACAGCTGAAGTTTTTCACCGCCCTAAACCTTTCTGGCTATTTCTGCAGCCCACACCTAATAGTAATTGGTGAATTGTCTAAACAAGGCAGAAATGTATCTCCCGTCTGTGACAACTCCCACAGATTTTCCTGACTTCCTGTCACAATAGTTACATAGTTAGCCAGGTCGAAAAAAGACACAAGTCCATCCAGTTCAAACATAAAAAATATACAATCCCATATACCCAATTCTATAACCACAGTTGATCCAGAGGAAGGCGAACAACTCCATCAGAGCATGATCCAATTTGCTACAGCAGGGGAAAAAATCCTTCCTGATCCCCTGAGAGGCAATCAGATTTTTCCTGGATCAACTTCACCCATAAAGGTTAGTACCCAGTTATATTATGTACATTTAGCAAAGTACCCAGGCCTTTCTTAAAGCAATCTACTGAGCTGGCCAGAACCACCTCTGCAGGAAGTCTATTCTGGGAATCTGTCATTCCTATTGAGTTTTTGCATCCTTGATTTCTTTTTTACGCTCTGTTATATTCTTTGTAACATTTAAATGACACTGCTATTTTTTAAAAGCTCTTTTCTTATTGTTTATAGCTTTTTTATCAATCACAAATTTACAGTAAAAAAAAAATACATATTTATTTATTTTTATTTTGGTGCAAACAAACCCAAAATATTATCCAATATTTTGTTAAAATACACTGAGCAAAATTATGAACACAACACCTTTGTGTTTGTGTTTGCCCCTATTTTAAATGCCTACACTCAAATATTGTTCACAAATCTGTCTAAGCCCTGGTTCACACTGGGCTGCGGGAGTGAAGCCGTGTGAGTTCAGCTGAACTCGCACGATTTCACTCCCGCTGGCAGTCCAGATTTCGGCCGCAATTTAGGAGACATCGTGCGGGTTTCTGCACAGATGTAAATGTAAATCGCGGCCCCAAATCGCAAAAAGTAGTACAGGAACTACTTTTTGAAATCGGTGCAGCGCCGCAGATGCGGCGTCGCACCGATTAGGACGGTGTCATTGCCGGCAAATGCCGCAGATTTGAGATGCGATTTCACATGTGAAATCACATCTCAAATCGAAGCAAATCATACCCAGTGTGAACCTGTGCTTAATCTGTATTAGTAAACACTTTTTTTCCCCAAAATAATCTATCCACCTCAAAGGTGTGGCATATCAAGATGCTGATTAGACAGCATGATTATTGCACAGCTGTGCCTTAGGCTGCCCACAATAAAAGGCAACTCTAAGGGTCCTTTCACACGGAGCGGACCGTTTTTCGGTCCGCTCCGTGTGTCCGTCAGCTCAGCGGGGGGTCTCCGCTCAGCTGTCGGCGGACAGGGCGGTCCCCGCACACTGTGCAGGGACCGCCCTGTCTCTCCTCCGCTCTCCCCTATAGGGAGTCGGATGGAAACGGACCGTCTGTCCGTTTGCATTCGATCTGTTTGGCCGGACGGAAGAAAAATAGGACATTCTTCCGTCCGAAAAAATGGATGCGGATCTGGCGGACGTTAGCGGATGCATCATCCGCTAACAGATCCGCTCCCATAGGGGCCCATTACAAGTCCGTTAACGGACTTGTAATCAGCGGACCGTTCGTCCACTAGTGTGAAAGGGCCCTAAAATGTGCAGTTTTAGCACACAGCACAATGCCACAGATGTTGAAGGATTGTGACTGCAGGAATGTCTACCAAAGCTGTTGAATTGAATGTTAATTTATTTACCATAAGCCATCTCCAAAGGCGATTCAGAGAATTTGGCAGTACATCCAACTGGCATCACAACTGCAGACTACCTGTAACCACACCAGCCCAGGACCTCCACATCCAGCATCTTCACCTCCAAGATCATCTGAGTCCATCTACCCAGACATCTGCTGAAAAAAATGGTTTCATAACTAACGAATTTCTGCACAAACTGTCAGAAACCGTCGAGGTGAGGTATAACGGATGTCTTCTCGTCCGAGGACTAGGATGAGAGGACATATGTGATAGGTGGAACACTGAACAGAGACTCTGCTGGGAAGCCTATAATGGAACAGCACGGGGAGGAGGCGCAACTTTTGAACAATGGACACCCGAAGTCTGATGCCCTGTACACACAATAGGTTAGTCTGATTAAAACGGTCTGATGGATTTTTCCATCAGTTATCCGATGAAGCTGACTGATGATCAGTCGTGCCTACACACCATCAGTTAAATCAGACCATTTTCATCAGACTAACCTATCGTGTGTACGCAGCATGACTGAGACTCTGCATACAGGTAACGGCATAAAAGATAATCCCCGAGTTTTGAGGCATATTTTTAATTATAAAAGGTTGTCTTATATGCTGGAAAATACAGTATACCTTAGGTTATAGACACTCTAACCTTCCTACAGACTAAATAGTATACACTGATTCCGGTTATTTTTACCAAAGAAATGTAGCAGCATACAGTACATGTTACCCTACATTTAGAACAGAAGCAAGGAAAAACTTTATTTTTTTAAATGTTTGGGCTTTTTTCGTTTATTTAGCAAAAATTAAAAAAACACTGTGGTGAATAAATACCACCAATAAAAGCTCTATCTGTCTCAAAAAAAGAAAAAGAAAGAGGGGTAGATTCATGTAGCAATTACTCCGGCGTTTTTAGAGATGTGCGGCGTAACTGCTATTTTGCGCCGTCGGATCCATGCGTCGTACCTACTATACCAGATCCGCCTTAAAATCGGGTAATTTTTTCCAGTGTAACTTTTCCACGCCGGCGTGTCTTTGGCGCATCTTTACGCGCGACAGATCAACCGTTCCCATGGATTATCTATTCAAATATGCAAATGAGGGAGATCCTCCGATTCAGAAACGCACGTTTCTCTTGCGCCGGCGTAAGCCAGTGCGCGTAACTGGAATTTTCTGCGGAAAGTCACCCCTCATAAAGCAGGGGTAACTTTGCACAGGAGTTGAACAGATCAGCTGGAGAGCAGCTAAAGCAACACTGTGACAGACGAATTTAGCAAAAACACTTGCTGGACAACACATCTGTCTGCCAACATGCCAGGGGCAGCCTTGCTCATAGCCCTACAGCGTCGACGTGCACGTAGGAGGGCACGGGAGAGGATATTCCGCACGCGCATTGACGTCTTTGGCATGAGTGATTTGGAGGTGTTTCGCCTATTCAGATTCAGCCCTGAAGCCATCATGGAACTAACCACAACCCTGCAGGAGGACATCACCAGCCAGACACAACGCTCACAAGCAGTGCAGCCACTGGTGAAGGTACTGGCAACACTCCATGTCCTTGCCAGTGGATCATTCCAGCGTACAAGTGGAGTGGTGGCTGGGATGTCACAATCCACCATGAGCAGATGTGTGCACCAGGTTGTCCCTGCAATCCTCAGACGCATGGCCAACCACATCATCAAACCCACCACTGAGGAGCTGCGGAGGAAGGCAATGACAGATTTCTACAACCTTGCCAGATTCCCACGCACTGTGGGGGCCATTGATTGCACACATGTGGCACTACGCCCCCCCCCGGGACACAGAGCACATATACTGCAATCGGAAGCATTGGCATTCCATCAATGTACAGGTGATAGTCGATGCCCAAGGCCTCATATGGCACGTCCGTGCCAAGGACCCCGGGGCCAGCCACGACAGCTACATATACCGTCAAAGCACCATCTCCACAGAATTTGAACAGAACGTGTATGGGGACAGCTGGCTGGTTGGTGAGTGACATGGGTGGCAGGCATAACTATCCCCTCCCGTGATGCACACCTCACAACGGGCACATGCACTATTAACATCCTCCTGTCTTTTCATTACCAGGTGACGCGGCATATGCATTGGGACCCCATCTCATGACTCCATTCCGGGATCCCCAAACCAGAGGAGAGCAAAGATACAATGAAGCACACATCAAAACCCGTGCAGTGGTGGAGCGCACATTTGGCCTCCTGAAGTCACGTTTCCGATGCCTGGATAAGTCTGGGGGTACCCTCTTGTATTCCCCAAACTTTGTGTGCCAGATCATTGGGGCATGTTGCATGCTGCACAACTTTGCCGTGAGAAAGGGCCTGGAGATTGAGCTACGTGATGACCTGACCCCCGACCCACACAGTCCCCCCTTGCCCGAGGGTCCCCCGTCTGCTGAGGGAAGAGCAGTCAGGAGGGTCCTTGTGGTAGGCTACTTTTCACGTTAAACACACACATTAATCATGGCACAATGAGCATGCATGCATGCACACCAATGTGGTCCCTAGCACACACACACCACATCCACATCAAATTGGATTAGACTCAAGTACACCACATGGGACTTGGGAGCAGCAATGCCACGCCACGGCTCCAATTATGTTGCTGTACATTCATACACCATTCACACGTGTCGTGGTGATAACTTCTCACCTATGACTGAGGGTGACACCCCTTAATGGCAGGAGTGTCACCCCCACACATTCACACCTCATTCACACTGTAGCCTGCACTCCTCACCATGTGCAGGGAGATAAACAAAAATATAAATCAGAATCTGAGTATAAAACATAATTAGACAAACATCAACGGCCCTGTCGTGGGCTTCTTCTTGTCCCTAGGCTCCTGGGGCGCAGTTGCCTGGGGCGAGCCACAGGTGGGGGGGCTGGGGGGGCAGGTGGTTGAACCTCAACCAGTCTCTCCCTGGCTGCCTGGCTGCCCTCCATTGCCACGGCTAGCCGGTGGAGGTAAGTATTGGTGGCAGCCTGCATCCGCAGCCGGCGGGTAGTATTGCTGCGCTGCTGTCGCCGTGTCTGCCTCCCCTCCTCACGGACAGCAGCTGACAGGCTCCGGACCTCGGTGACCAGGTCAGATGTGGTGGTCTGCAGGTCCACCAGGCAGGACAGAAGGGCTGCCCCGTTCCCCACAACGTCCTGCAGGCTATCATTTATTGCAGTATTCTGCCCAGCCTGCTGGGTGATGGCTTCCTGCACTGCCACAGTGCAAGCAGCCTGGCTCTCGGCCGAGGACGCCAGGCTATCTGCCACCCGATGAAGATCACCCGCAAGAGAACCAATATGGCGGGTCTGTCTTGTCTGGTCCCTTGCCAGGTGATCTTCAAAATCATCAGGGACTCCTCTGGTTTTCCTCGTTGCCTTCCTAGAGGCCTGAGAGGCTGGAGGACGGGTGTAGGGGAGGTCCCTTGAAGGGGAATCCCTGGAGGGGATGGTGTCCCTTGAGGGGGAATCCCTGGAGGGGATGGTGTCCCTTGAAGGGGAATCCTGCATGGGGGGGGTGGTTTGGGAGTGGCCAGGTATGGGGGTCTCCTCCAGAATATAGACAGCAGCCTCTTCTACCCTGACGTGCTCCTCCTCAACCTCCTCAAGCACTGCTGTAGGGGCAATCTCCACCATGGATGGGGTGGGTCGCCCTGCATCAACTGACGGGCCAGCTCCATCCTGCACATCTGTGGATGACACAAAACAAACACATGTTGGAGGAGCCACACACTTGTCACGTGTATCCCCCCCCCCCCCACCCATGCAAGTCACCACAAAACAGATAAAACAGACTTACCTGACCTCAAAGGCTGCTCCCCTGATTCAAAGCCAGGAAGACCCTCCACCAGCTCCCTATCCAGCAAACTGGCCACCACCATGTCCTCTGCAGTCAGGGTCATTCTTGTGGCTGGTCCTCCTCCTGTGCCACTGGCATGCTTTCTGATGGCCACAAGTTTGTCTTTGACCACTCTCCGCATATCATTAATTTTTTTTCGGATATGCTTGGGCTCCCTCTCTGCCACACCAACAACATTCACCTGCCTGGTGATTTCCGCATAAATGCGTGTCTTCTCCGCTTTGCCAGTGTGGGCACTCTGTGGCCCATAGAGGCGGGACCCATGTTGGGAGAGCGCATCAGTGATCACAGCCTTCTCCTGAGGGCTGAAATTAAACATTCTGCGGTCACCGGCAGTGTCTTGTGCAGCCATCCTAAAAGCAAAAGCCCTGGCAATTCCAAAAAAATGCTGGTCACGCTTTGCAAGGGTGTGTGCGTATTTATGCACTAGTAGGAAGTGGTGCGGCGGATCTTGGTGGTGACGTCGCACCGTACTGCACATGTGCAAAGGAGCCAGCCAGGCAGGTAACATCAGTGCGCATGCGCCGTTTAAGATACACCGTGCGGATCTCGCCGCGCCACCGTCAGACCATCATTTGCATGTGTTGACGCCCACTTACAGTTCCGCCGCCTTACGCCGTCGAAAAACCGCTACGCAGGTGAGTGGAAAATTGATGAATACAGTACATGCCTCTCACCGCTGGTACGGCGTAGCGGAAAAAAGATGCGCCACGCCGGAGCAACGATGCGCCATTTTACATGAATCTACCCCAGAAAGTTTAATAGGTGTGCTGTGTTGCATGACAGAGTGTATTTCATTTAACCACGTAAGGACCGCCGCATGTACATTTACGTCGGCAGAATGGCACTGACAGGCACATCAACGTATATATACGTTGGTGCCTTGGGGGGTTCGGGGGTCCGATCGGACCCCCCCTCCCCCTGTACATGCGGCGGTCCGCGCGGCTGTAGGAGCGATCCGACAAGAGGGGGCGGCTATTCGTTTTTGTCCGCCCCCTCCGGATCGCTCCCAGCCAATGCGCGCGCCCGCCCGCCCTGTCACTTCCTCCTCCTGTGTAAACACAGGAAGGAGGAAGCGATGTGATCTCTCCCTTGGTGTTTTTTTCAACCACCGCTGAGGAGAGATCACAACACAGTAAGTCCTGCACTAATACTACACTGCACTAACACTACACATAGTCACATTTAACCCCCCCGATCGCCCCCCCCTGTCACAGTGTCACTGAATGCAGTAATGATACATGTATGATTACTGTATTTAGTGTCAGTGTGACAGGCAGTATGACAGTCAGTTAGTGTTAGGTCCTGGGCAGCCCCCGTACCCCCCCTAATAAAGTTTTAACCCCTTGATCACCGCCCTAGTTAACTCTTTCACTCCCTATTGCCAGTGTCACTAAGCGATCATTTTTCTGATCGCTGTATTAGTGTCGCTGTTCCCGCTAGGTAGCTATTTTTTTTTATTGCGATTTTTTTTTACTAAAGACATGTGGCTAAATAAATTGTGGCCTAAATGTTTGACTAAAATTTAGTTTATTGATTTTTCTTATAACAAAAAGTAAAAAATATTGATTTTTTTTTCAAAAATGTCGCTCTATTTTTGTAAATAAAAATCGCAGAGGCAATCAAATACCACCAAAAGAAAGCTCTATTTGTGGGAAGAAAAGGACGTGAATTTTGTTTGGGAGCCACGTCGCACGACCGTGCAATTGTCTGTTAAAGCGACGCAGTGCCGAATCGCACAAACCCCTTTGGTCATTTGGCAGCATATTGGTCCGGGTCTTAAGTGGTTAAAGTGTGACTGGGCTAAAATCTGAAAATTGGCCTGGGCAGGAAGGGATTAAACATATCCGATATTGAGGTGGTTAAAAAATACAACCGAAGAAGCATCACCCAATTTCAGACAATTAGATTGTGTGCTAATGTAATTAGATCAGTACATTGACTGCTTGCTGCATGTAGCATGTTGTCATTTTGTTTTACACTGCTTTATGGAATAAGCCAGATTTTTTTTTTTCCGTCAGTGATAAAACAGAGTCTCATTTAAGAGCCTGTTGGAATGAGATCTTCAGGACATCCGATTTCTCATGTGTTTTTCTCCCAGACACGTAGCATGGGGATGCACCTGTCACATTATTTGCCTATAGCAAAGCCTGCCAAAAGACCATCAGAGATACATCTGTCATGTAGGTCTGAAATATTGCCGTAAAAGATGTTCTAATTAATTAACACTTTTCAAAGCTGCCAAAGGCTTGCGATTTAGCACCACTGAATGTCTGTTTGCAGCATGTAGTAAAAACAAGAGAAGATCTTCTATGTCTGTGAATATTGAGAGAACTACAGATTAAACTATAAATTCATATTTTGACCATTGTGATAAGCAACTAACTGGTGGACTTTACTTCTTGCCAATTGTAATTGCTCATCCTTTGACACTCTCAATTATTTTGCAAATTAAACTCCTCTTGAGACAGAAAATCTCACTTTGCCTGGGTTAAAGAACATTTGCAAATCTAAACATCGCCATGTTTTTCTGTGTCTCTCTGGTACCATTACTCTAGTCATCTAGGATGACATTACTGCACATTTCCCTAAATCTTCAATAATGCTGAGAATGACTTCACTTTGATACATTATGACTGAAGGATATTTTCTCCATATGTCAGTTACAAGTGTTCTCTTGGCAAACAAGAAAATATCACAATATGAATTTGATACACTAAAACTGAAACCTGAAGTATAACGTATAAAAATTTTTTTCTTTATGATTTTATGTTTAGATGTAAATGTATGCCAAAGCAAGCAATACAAAGCAAGCAATGTGCTAGTATGCACCACATACTAGCATATTATTACAGACTTACCTGAAAATGGAGCCCTCCAGCACAGAGCTGTCACATCTCCTCCTCAACATCAGTCTTCACCTGGTCTTCCTTCTGGGTTTGCGGACTCCTGTTTGAATGGTCGGGGCCCAGGTTAGGCTTTAACGATGGGGGAAAAAACGTGCATGCTCAGAAGCAAGTTATGAGAAGAGAAATTTGCATAATCAGCCCAAAGGGTGGCACCAATCGAATGGAACTTTTTTTGTACGTGTTGTACATCAGGCGCTTTGCTCTAGCATCTTTTTTCATAATCGTGTGTATGACATGAAAAATGGTCGTGTGTAAGCGGCTTAAGACAAACATGACCAAGATGGGTATTTTCCTGTGTTAAACCACGGACCTTGCACGCACCTATCCGCATGCATGAATCATGGCTTTTGCGCGTGCATGTGCGCATGCACGTGCGTTTGATGCACCTTTGGCGCCCAACAGCCTATAAAAGACGCTCTAGGAATGCTGCACCTTGCGGCTTAATCTGCATCTGTTCCTTGTGTTCCTGCTCCTGTGTGAAGCATTCTGTTCCTGTGCATGACCCGGCTTCCTGACCTTGCTTCTATCTCCAGCCAAAGCAAGCAATACCACATAAAGATCTACCATTGATTTTAAAGTAAACCCAGGGTCGGGCTATGGGCATTCAAATGTACTGTATTCATAATAAGCAGTAAATGAGCTTTAATACAAACTCCTACTGACCATTGTAGCTGCAGCTACTGCAGAAGATTCAGCCGTAATCAAGTTAATCTGTACATACCTTTTGAACCAGAACATTTCTTACATTTCCACAATGGACCTGATAACTTCATCACTACTTGTGTATAATAAAAAAAGTCACACATGCATTGATTATTTGGGGGGGGGGGGGGGTGCAGAAATTGACCATGTTATTCATAGAAAAACAAAAAATAAAATTCTACTTTAGCAGTGTTTGTTTTAAGAAAGCATTTAACATTTAAAAGAACAGTAGATAAAAAAAATCTATTTTTCTATATGCTGTATCATTTAAAATTACACTAAAATTATGTTTCTGGTACAAAGCATGGTAAGGTTATTTGCAACGAAAAATAAATAGGTCCTCTTTAGGGTTTTCACATAATGTGCTAGTATGCACCACATACTAGCATATTATTACAGACTTACCTGCAAATGGAGCCCTCCAGCACAGAGCTGTCACATCTCCTCCTCAACATCAGTCTTCACCTGGTCTTTCTTCTGGGTTTGCGGACTCCTGTTGTTTGAATGGTCGGGGCCCATGTTAAGCTGATTGTATGCTTACCTATATTTACAAGTATAAATACAGACTTTACTACCCCTTTAAGTTTTTTGCATTCTATTTATTCAACAAACATAATAAACAAAACAAATGGAAACAATATAAACAGAAAAAAATAGAAAAACAAAACTGCGATAATAGATAACGATAAAAGGGGAGGGATGGGTTAATTAGAGCTGATTAGGGTTATCTAAGGTTTAATAAAGAGTTAAATACTTAATTACTTATATTTACTTGTACGTTTTTTTTAATGATATGCAATATGAAGATTAAATGTCACAGCTTTCCCTCATATGAATGAAATAGTAAATACAGTGAAACATCTCAAACAGCTGATTTAATAAAGAGGTAAATACTAAAAAGGGAATAAGATTAATTAATTTATTTTATTTATAAGGTTTCTTTAAATGATGTAATGTGCAGATCAAAGGTCACACCTTTAATCTATAATCTATAATGAATGAAATAGGAAATACGGTAAAATGTCTGCAAGTGTAATTTTACATAGGAGTGGCTGTATTCTTGTAGCTGCTCTTGTTGTGTAATTCAAAGTAATTCTCAGTAGACATGTAGGGGAAATATCATGACTCTTGGCTCTGGAACTCCTAGTGCTGACCAAAATGAAACCAACCATGTGCCACAAACTCATCAGAAAAGAGGGAATGTATGTACAGGAAATGTCAGATCACATCAAACGTTATTAAAACTAGTCAAAGCATGCTGAAGCCTCACCCAGGACCACCCCCTCTGTCAAAAGACAGCAGACTGTAGAAGATCAAAAAAGGAGTATTTTACTAAAGATCCATGAAACAGATAATGCCGCGTACACACAACCGTTTTTCATGATGAGAAAAATTACATTTTTTAAATTGGTCATTAAAAACGATTGTGTGTAGGCTCCAGAGCATTTTTCTCGACATGAAAAATGGGCATTACAAATTTAGAACATGCTCTATTTTTTTCTCGTCATTTGTCATGAAAAACGGTCATGTGTAGGCTTTAACGATGGGGAAAAAAACGTGCATGCTCAGAAGCAAGTTATGAGAAGGGAAATTTGCATAATCAGCCCAAAGGGTGGCACCAATCGAATGGAACTTCCCATGTATAGTGCCTTTGTACGTGTTGTAGATCAGGCGCTTTGCTCTAGCATTTTTTTTCATGATCGTGTGTATGCAAGGCAGGCTTGACAAGAATCACGTCGAGAAAAACATAGTTTTTTCCCATGTCATGAAAAATGGTCGTGTGTAAGCGGCTTAAGACAAACATGACCAAGATGGGTATTTTCCTGTGTTAAACCACGGACCTTGCACGCACCTATGCCCATGCACGAATCACTGCCTTTGCGCATGCATGTGTGCATGCACGCAAGTTAGATGCACCTTTGGCACCCAACAGCCTATAAAAGACGCTCTAGGAATGCTGCGCCTTGCAGCTTAATCTGCATCTGTTCCTTATGTTCCTGTTCCTGTGTGAAGCATTCCGTTCCTGTGTATGACCCGGCTTCCTGACCTTGCTTCTATCTCCAGTCCTGACTTCGGCTTGTTGACCTTGCTCAGTTCTCTGCCTGATTACCTGTTGCCAAGACCCAGCATGGGCTCTGACTATTCTCCTGCCTATCGTTTATGCTGTTACCCTGATGTGTATGACCAGGCTTGTCTGACTCCGCTGTCCTGCATCCAAGGCTCGGCTGACCTGCATCTGCTGTTCTGCTGACCTGCACCCATTGTCCTGCTGATCTGCACCCACTGCTGTGCTGATCTGCATTCATGGCTCTGCTGACCTGCATCTTCTGCCTCCTGCCCAGTGGCTGCAGCTTCACCAGCAGCAAGGACCAGAACAGACACCTTTACCTCACCGTGCTCTTACCACCACTGTCTCCATTCCAGTGGTCTCCGAGCCGGGGTTGTATGGGAGGTCTCCCTCCACGCATCAGGCTTACACCTAGGTACGTAACAGCTGGTGACTGCAGCTACAGCAAAGTTAGAGAACCAAACAATGTTTCCCATCTTATACAATGTGTTGGGGCACAGTGCCTCCCCCTCTGTGCAGGTGCAGCATGGGGAAATCTGAAATTGGAATGCATTAGTGTCTCACTGACACTTCCCTGCACTGCTCTGCTGATGGGGAGGGAGTCGAGTGTCGGCAAAAAAGGGTTTGTGTGCTGCTTGCGGCGCCAGTGATGGGGGTTGTCTACCCCTGGGCTAAAAAAAGCTCATGGATGCAGCAGCAGTAATCTAAAAATTTCAATTGATATTGCGTAAGCAGGGTTATAATCAAAGAGGACTTAAATGAGATTTTGAATGGGCTAAAGTAGCCCTCAAGATGTTTCATAATTTTCTGGGTGATACATCTCTAAAAAAATAATAATCCATTGATGAATTTATTTATCAATGCTAATTAAACACTGGGGTTTGCGCTCTAGTGATTGTATTGTTCAATTTTTCTTGGATAGCTGACTTAGCATTACTTTTAGAATCAATCTGTGGTTAATAAATATGCTGATCACAAGTCACTTTAAGACTAGGTTGTTTCTTTACTCTTATGCCGCGTACACACGATCATTTTTTGTGATGAAAAAAAACAACGTTTTCTGTGAAGTAAAAAACAACGTTTTTGAAACGTCACTTTTCAAAGACGATGTTGCATACACACCATCGTTTTTTTCACAAAAAGCGAGGTTTCGTTCACCACTCTTTTCCATTGAAGCTCACTTCATAACTAGCTTCTGGGCATGCGCGGGTTGAAAAACGTCGTTTTAAAAGACACGGTGACTTTTTGTGAAACAAAAAACGACGTTTTGAAAAACGACACAAAAAATTCAAGCATGTTGGAATTTATTTTTGGTCTTTTTTTGAAGACAAAAAACAACGTTTTGCCCACACACGATCAATTTAAATGACGTTTTAAAAAACTACGTTTTTTTTTCATCGCAAAAAACGACCGTGTGTACACGGCATTAGGGACCTTCAGATATATGTGTACCAATTTTAAATTCATTAATGCTGGAATAAATGCAATTCAACCTAATTGGTGAGAACTCAGACCATGACACTTTGTGTCATAACCGCCAGACACCTGGGGTGGTATATTTATTATCATGTAAATTATATTCTATGTTCATCAAACAAAATGCCACGGGTGGAAAAGAGTTTACAATCACATATATGTCATTTACAATTTGCAAATTTTGTTAGCTAGACCTTTTGCTTGTCAGAATCCCCTTCCATACAGGGCATTTTCACCCCCTTCCTGCCCAGACCAATTTTTAGTTTTCAGCGCTGTTGCACTTTGAATGACAATTGCATGGTCGTGCAACACTGTACCCAAATTAAATTGTTATGTTTTTTTCCCCACACAAATAGAGATTTCTTTTGGTGGTATTTGATCATCTCTGCGGTTTTTATTTTTTGCGCTATAAACAAAAGAAGAGCGACAATTTAAAAAAAAACACAACATTTTTTACTATTTTATTTAATACATATCACAATTTTTTTTTTTTTTACTTTTGTTTCCCTCAGTTTAGACCGATACGTATTATTCTACGTATTTTTGGTAAAAAAAAACGCAATAATCGTATATTGATTGGTTTGCGCAAAAGTTATAGCGTTTACAAAATAGGTGATAGATTTATGGCATTTTTATTTTTATTTTTTTACTAGTAATGGCAGCGATCTGCGTTTTTTTTTGTGACCGTGACATTGCGGCGGAGATATCGGACACTTTTGACACGTTTTTGGGACCATTCACATTTACACAGCGATTAGTGCTATAAAACTGCACTGATTACTGTGTAAATGTGACTGGCAGTGAAGGGGTTAACACTAGGGGGCGCTGAAGGGGTTAAAGTGTTTCCTAAAGTATGTTCTAACTGTAGGGGGAGGGGGACTCACAGGGGGAGGAGATCGATGTGTGTTCCTCTGTACTGGGAACACAACATCAGTCTCCTCACCGCTGACAGGAGGTGGATCTGTGTGTTTACACACACAGATCCACACTCCTGCCGTGATTGCTGGTAATCGCAGGTTCCCCGACGGCAATCGCGGCCATCGTGCACGCGCGGGGGTCGAGAGTGCGCGCGGCACCGGCGGTGCGCGCTGGCGCCCTAGAACGCCGTGAAGACAGGACGTTGTGCAACGTCTAGTCTCATCGGCGAGGGGTTGTTCAGAACGTAAATCCCCTATGGGCTGGAATTGAAGTGGTTAAAATTATCAGTTACTATGTTTTGATAGGATCCATCCCACCATTGTGGTTATTATTTTGATACAAAAATAAATACATCAAACTGAGACAAGGTGGATTTTGAATCTAAATGTGACACATAACATATAATACACCCCTACTCCTGTGATCTTCACTTTCTTCTGGCTCCCATTTATGCTGAACAACTGATCTGCTGCATTCTAAAAAAAAAGAGGTCAGCTGTTTGGCATGGGCACCATTCAGAGAATGCTTGTTCTCTAAATGGAGTTCTCTGATTCGAACAGGTGGAGAGTCTGACATCACCACCCAAATTTCCACCCCATCCAATCAGAGAACGCTTTACATTCATTCATATGGTGCAAATAATTTTCTTACTGGCACACATGCCTTGCAACCAACCTTCTGCGTTTAGAATGCAGTAGGCCACTTGCTCACCATGGTACCTGAAATCAAGTGGAGATCAGTGATTTCTAGGTTCCAGGGGCATTAACCTGGAATTCTTCTTAAAGAATTTTAAGTTGATTATATTATCTTCTTAGATCAGCATCATTCCTCAAGTACCCCCAACTGGCCATGTTTTGGCAATTGTCTCTATGCCGCGTACACACGATCAGAATTCTGCTTAAGCTTGGCTTGCATACACACAGTCACACAAAAGTTCCCTGAACTTTTGTCTTTCAATAACGCTGTGATAAACGACACTACGACGAGCCAAGAAAATGAAGTTCAATGCTTCTGAGCATGCGTCGATTTGTTTCCGAGCATGCGTTGGAATTTTCAATGTCAAAATTGCTACAGACGATCAAATTTTCCGATTGAAAATTTAAGAACCAGCTCTCAATCTTTGGTTGGCAGAAATGCCAACATACACACGGTCGGAATTTCCGTTCAAAAGCCCACATCAGATTTTTGCTGTAGGAATTTCTGATCGTGTGTACGGGGCATAAGATAAAATACCTGACATAAATACCAAGCCATTGACAGTGATTTAAAACAACTTTGTAGGACTAAAGAAAGCTAAAAAAAATGACCTGTTGAGGGTACTTGATCATTGGGGTTGGAAACAAACCCCCACTTCTGCAAAGCTTTTCTTATCTTTTTTTTTCAATCTTTTTTTTTTGTGGGCCCCATCTATGTGGCTGGTTCAGGTAATGTCTTGTCTGAGTTGTACAGGTGCACAGGGGTGGGTGCCAATGTCCAACCATTCCTTCTGTTTTAAGAACTGAGCCTGGGACATGTTCATCAGGGTTCTGAGAACAGGCACCGTGGGCTCAGTTTGGTGCAATGTGAGTTTGCGTGCATTCTTTTTGATTTGACAAGTGTGTTGTATGCCATGATCATGTATAGCATCATCATGTTGGTTTGTGCCAGTCAATGCATGTTTCCCATGCCATGCTAGAGCATACTTGTTTTGCTGTAGACAGCAAGGAATGCCTTTTTTCAGGTGGGTCTTGCTACAGTATTTAGGAAGGCGTTGAAAGAAGTCACATTTGGCTCTGCCCCCCATTCTAGGGAGATAGACCACACACCCCTTGTGCCTTTGTCAACTTTTTTGGTAAGAATGTATATGTGTTTTTGTCTTATTCTGGAGTTTGCCCAACTAACTGATGTCTATTTTTTTAAGGCTTATATGCAAGTTATTGCCCATTAAATGTGTATGGGAGCCCTGGTACTATCCTGGGGGACATGTATCAATGCAATATTTTTTTTTAACTATCAGCTTAAAGTGAAACAATAAAAATGAAACATGCCTTTAACCACTAGGGTACCGCACGCCGTCAAATGACAGCGGGCGGAACACCCTGTTGTTCTGACAGCCGCTAGGGGGCGCGCGTGCCGCCGGCAACACGCGCGTGCACCCGGCACGTTACTGGGAACTCAATGCGCATGCCCGGCGGCCGCGGTGGCCACCGGGCACCCGCGATTGCCCAGTAAATGAGCGGGGACGTGGAGCTCTGTGTGTAAACACAGAGCTCCACGTCCTCTCAGGGAGAGAGGAGACCGATCTGTGTCCCTTGTACATAGGGACACAATCGGTCACTTCCCCCAGTCACCCCCCTCCCCCTACAGTTAGAACACTCACTAGGACAAACATTTAACCCCTTCCCTGCCCCCTAGTGGTTAACCCCTTTCACTGCCAGTCACATTTATACAGTAATCAATGCATATTTATAGCATTGTTCACTGTATAAATGTGAATGGTCCCAAAAATGTGTCAAAAGTGTCCGATGTGTCCGCTATAATGTCGCAGTCCCCAAAAAAAACGTGAATCGCCGCTATTCCTAGTAAAAAAAAAATCATAATTATGTCCCCTATTTTGTAGGCAATATAACTTTTGCGCAAACCAGTCACTATACGGTTATTGCAATTTTTTTTTTTTTTACCAAAAATATGTAGAAGAATATGTATCGGCCTAAATTATATATATATATTTTTTTTTAAATGGGATATTTATTATAGCAAAAAGCAAAAAATATTGGGCTAGATTCATGTAGCCCGTCTTATCTTTGTGCGGGCGTAACGTATGTCATTTACGTTACGCCGCCGCAACTTTTTCAGGCAAGTGCAAAGCACTTGAGGCGGCGTAGCGTAAATGACCCGGTGGAATTCAAATTCGGCGGGTAGGGGGCGTGTAGTATTTAAATCAAGCGCGTCCCCGTGCCGAACGAACTGCGCATGCGCCGGGCGTGACTGAATCCAAGTGCGCATGCTCCAAATCACGTTGCTAATTGTAAATGAAAGTGACGTAAGCGTAACTAACGCACAGCTCCATTGTAAATTGGACTTGCGTAAACAACGTAAATTACGTCTGTCCCGACGTCCATACTTAACATTGGCTGCGCCTCACTATAGCAGGGGTAACGTTATGCCGGGCGTATGTCTTACGTAAACAACGTAAACAGATACACTGGCCTGGCGTACGTTCAGGAATCGTGTATTTGCTCATTTGCATATTTTGCGATGGGAACCCCACCTAGCGGCCAGCGTAAATATGCAACTAAGCTACGGCGGTGTAAGTGCCTTACGCCGCTCGTATCTTAGCAACATTTAAGTGTTTCTTATTATGAGCATACGCTTAAATTTGCGCGGGCTCAGATTAGGACTTATGACGGTGTATCTAATGATACGCCCGTCTTAAGTCTTTGTGAATCTGGCCCATTGTGTCTTTTTTTTTTAATTGACACTCTTTTTTTGTTTATAGCCCAAAAAATAAAGACCGCACTGGCGATCAAATACCACCAAAAGAAATCTCTATTTGTGGGGAAAAAAAGGACGTCAATTTTGTTTGGGAGCCACGTCGCACGACCGCACAATTGTCAGTTAAAGCGAAGCAGTGCCGAAAGCTAAAATTTCGTCAGGGCAGGAAGGGGGTGTAGGTGCACAGTAGGTAAGTGGTTAAATATAGTGCCCGGGGGTCCCCTTAGTCTGCCTGTACAGTGGCACATATTTACTATGTAAAGAACCTGCTGCAGCAAAACTGACATACTGTATATAAAGAAAAAAATGACATGTAAATACATTTTCCAGCTGTAATCTTTCTTAAAAAAAGAAAAAAAAAAAACATCCAAACTATATCAATACATTTACCCACCTCTTTTTTTGTCTGTACAAGTCCATCTGTCGATCCTTTCTGTGGCACAATAAACCTACAAAAATAAGTTGGACAAAGCTAGTGCTGCCGAAATCTGGTGAAGGCATAGGCCTCCCTCATATACAGCGCTATTACTGGGCGATTAATCTCGCATGCATTGTTGACTGGAAAGTTCATAGCCGATGTAAAGATTGTGTGTACCTGGAGAATCTGGTCTCGAATTCCGAATTACGCTCTCTACCTTAGATTTGCAGGGAGCATGTGCCTTCCTCCGCTTTGATGCATCCCCTTATTGGACCCACTCTTCGCACCTTTAGTAGGGCTTGTTCCACACACCTTTTTTCCGCAATATTTTGCCCCATTACCCCAGTCCAAAACAACCCAGATTTTCTCCCGGGCTTAGCCAGAGCCTTTGTGAAGACAGAGTGGCCATATGCGGAGTTGCTGGCCAATCATTTTTTCCAACGTCAAACCGAACTTGCGGATCTTTCGACGCTCTCAGAAGAAGTCCTAAACGACGAAACGTCAGAGCGTGGTTGTTCAGCACCTAACCCGGAAGTGACGCGTGCGCTCCACACGGAGGAAACCAGGAAACTGCAGGAAGTCCTTCCAAGCGGTCCTCAGGTATCCAGTGAAGAGTTCACACACACACAGACTGATTTTAAGTATCAGTAATTTGCCTGAAACTTATTTAACTATGGTACGCATGCACTTGTAAGGGGGATCTATTTTTGGGCTATTAAAAGATATCAAACGATACTGCTCTATGTAGATATTTTTTCTTTCCCTACACACTTGCGAATTTTTGATCCAATATACCTGGAGAGTAATAAGATCGAGACGGTGACTAAAGGAAATGTATTGATGGGCTCTCTGATCATTACCATCTGGTAAGTGTTTCCCCAAAGGGGACTTTCTTTCTCCCCCCACGTGGTGAACAGTGTTGGTGATTGGAAGCACAATTTTCAAGCAATCCCGGACGGTCAACTTACTGTGTCTTTTACAAACTTAAGGTTTGCAGCGCTGCTGCAGAATTGAGATTGGACTGTATACTAGTCTGAAAGTTTTTTCTGCTTTATATGATTGCGGATCTTTCCGTTTTATTTTTCCTGTTTTGGCCCTATATTCAGCTAAAACACTTATTAGATGACCCAGCATGTAGAGAAGGTTTTATCATGATCCTTACAGTATTGAAGTCACTATGTTCTAGCTCATCCCCTCAGAAACATGTTATCACTGCACTTTACGCCTCACTGTTTTGGAAAGAACCAACAATCTTAGGCTCTGAACACGCCTATTGGGAATCTGCACTGGGAACAGAGATAGGTGTGGGAAGTTGGGATTGTATCAATCTCTATTTTCACAAGGATCTATTTCAAGGATCCTTAAATGTTTCAGTTCAGGAAAATGGCTATAAATTGAGAACACGCTGGTACAGAACACCAGACCTGATATATAAATGCTCACCCTCCGTATCGGAGCAATGCTGGTGGTGTGCCAGAGAGAAGGGCTCATTCCTGCGTATTTGGTGGAGCTGCCCGTCACTTCAACCTTTCTGGCATAAAGTACATGATGTGATAATGAAGGTGTCGTCTCTCCCGCTGGAGTATTCTCTGGCACAGTATCTTCTGCACCTATCTGAGATACCTAAAAAGCGATAATACAAATCGGTTGTGATGCACATGGTCAACGTGCCTAGGATGTGTGTACCTGTTCACTGGCGGTCCACGTCTCCAATGACAATGACAGAATGGGTCCATCGGATTAACCCAGAATTTTGAGATGGAGGAGCTCATCTATATTTCACTAGATAAAATCACTAAATGTACTGCTACATGGGAAGCCTGGACATCCTTTAGAAACTCCTGGTTATATCAGGAGGTCACAAAAGATGCAACCTGAAGTTGAATAGGGACCTCATAACCCCAGAAACTGAGGGTCAATTTGGTGTCACGCTGTAGGCAAAACTAGCATTATTGTTCCAATAGATGGATGTTGGAAAGGACAGTTGGTGATAGCCACAACCCCTTTACCTTGCTCTCATACGCTCATATGCTCATTCTCTCACTGGCCTCTTTTCCCTCCCTACCTAGTCCCCCCTCTTTTTTTTTCTTTCCTGTCTTTCTTTGGTACCCCGAAGAGGTGAAGCAAGAACTTTTCTAGTTTCCTATTAGTTATCGTTCTACTGTATTAGATTATACTTTATGATAAACCGCCTTTTTATTTGATGTTTATGAACGAGAGGATGTTGATGGGGCAAATGGCCTCTTACTCACAACCCTGGGCGGTGGTTATGGGGGTCTGTGGGCGGGGGGTTATTGAAATCTGGAACCCCCTTTAACAAGGGGGGCCCAGATCCTGGCCCCCCTATGTGAGTGAGTAGGGGTACTTTGTACCACCAAAAAAGGCAACAAAAAGAAATTGTTTTTGACACAGTTCTTGACAATTCCTTTATTAAAAAAAAAAAAAAAACAATGTCCCCAGATGCAGATCCATCATCAATCACTGCTGCACTGGTGAACCCGAAAAAAGAAAAAGTTTGGCTTGTGACAAAGGCTATCGCCGCCTGCCTGCTCCACTGTGTGACAGTTCTCCAGGGCCTGGTATGGATTGGGGGGATGTCATTGGGACAGCCAGCTGACAGCTGATGACTCATCTGCTGTTAAGGATGCAGTGGCCTGCTTCTCAGCTCGGTGGGCAAACATCCCGCTAAGCCCCCCGAATGGCCGCTGTTCAGGGCCAAACCAATGCTCGGCCCCAACAGTTTGCCCATCTCTAGACATCATTAATAGGGATGAGCCGAACACCCCCGCATTCGGTTCGCACCAGAACCGTCGAACGGTCCGATCGTTCGCACGAACATTTAGAACCCCATTGAAGTCTATGGGACTCGAACGTTCGAATTAAAAAACGGTCGTTTTAAAGACCAATTTTCAAGTTATTGTTGGAAAACGTCTTTCAGAACCCGGGTCTTGCCCCAGGGAACATGTATCAATGGAAAAAAGTCTTAAAAACGGTCGTTTTTAAAACTTATTTTTTTCCATTGATAGTAGTATCAATGGAAAAAAAAAAAAAGTTTTAAAAACGGTCGTTTTAAAGACCAATTTTCAAGTTATTGTTGGAAACCGTCTTTCAGAACCCGGGTCTTGCCCCAGGGAACATGTATCAATGGAAAAAAGTCTTAAAAACAGTCGTTTCGTTTCACTCGAATTTGCCGCGAACGATCGTTTTTTTTTCAAAAATCAACAAATGATCGAACGGTCAATGTTCGAGTCGAACATACGTTCGTTTCGAACGCGAAGCTCATCCCTAGTCTATAGCTTACCTTTAATCATTAAAGCACCTTTCTCCAGTACTCCTCTCAATAATCATGAGCCTTGATGCAAGCAGTTGTTTGGCTCTTGGAAAGAGTTGTACATATCTAAAAATGCCTTGATTGGTGGATGTCATTCAGGAGGTGTGGGAGCATCACATGTGATGCTGAGCCTCCATGATTGCAATAACTAAAAACCAATAAATGAAAGAGCCAGGCCAGGGACAGTGATACTGGGGAGGAAAAGAACCAGATAATGTCAGACATCTTCCAGCCAAGAAATGAGGCAGGCTCTATCTAATGCCGCGTACACACGATCACTTTTTGTGATGAAAAAAAAATTAATTTTATCTGACGAAACAAAACAATGTTTTTCAAACTTCATTTTCAAAAACGACATTGCATACACACCATAGTTTTTCCACAATGCTCTTGCAAAGTGCGGTTACGTAAGACACTTTCGACGGCACTCTGTTCCATTGAAGCTCCCATCTCATAACTTGCTTCTAAGCATGCGCGGGTTTAAAAACGTCGTTTTAAACGTCGTTTTGCCCACACACGGTCACTTTTTATGACACAAAAAACGACATTTTGAAAAACGACACAAAAAATTCAAGCATGTTAGAATTTTTTTTTGGTCGTTTTTTTGAAGACATAAAACGACGTTTTGCCCACACACGATCATTTTAAATGACGTTTTTTAAAAAGTCATTTTTTTTCATCACAAAAAGTGATCGTGTGTACGCGGCATAACTTTCTGTAGGTTCTAAAAGCACATTGTGGGAAGATAACAGTGTGCTGTGAAAACAGAGTAAGCACTTTCAGTACAGGCGAAGAACCTGTACAACTAGACTAAAGAGAAGAATGGAGTACAGCTTTAATTGAAACAAACTTCTTGCTATAATTTTTGCTTTTTTTGGTAGCCATCACTGCTCTTAAAGAGGAAGTAAAAGCTAATACAAATCTCATCCCACCTCATGCCTATGTTGAATACTGTTTGTAAAAGAGATCAAGGTACTGTAATTACCTGTTTTTCATCAAATTTGGTGTGGTCACATAATTGAAAGTAACTAGGGTTGTCCCGATACCACTTTTTTAGGACCGAGTACAAGTACCGATACTTTTTTTCAAGTAGTCGCCGATACCGAATACGGATACTTTTTTAAATGTGTCCCCAAAGGCAGCCATGTCCCCCACATATTGCAGGCATGTCCCCCCACATATTGCAGCCATGTCCCCCCACATATGCAGCCATGTCCCCCCCACATATGCAGCCATGTCCCCCCCACATATTGCAGCCATGTCCCCCTCACATATTGCAGCCATGTCCCCCCACATATTGCAGCCATGTCCCCCCCACATATTGCAGCCATGTTCCCCCCATACAGCAGCCATGATGTCCCCCCACATACAGCAGCCATGATGTCCCCCCATATACAGCAGCCATGACGTCCCCCCCCATACAGCAGCCATAATGTCCCCCCACATACAGCAGCCATGATGTCCCCCCACATACAGCAGCCATGATGTCCCCCCACATACAGCAGCCATGATGTCCCCCCACATACTGCAGCCATGATGTCCCCCCACATACAGCAGCCATGATGTCCCCTCACATACTGCAGCCATGATGTCCCCCCACATACTGAAACCATGATGTCCCCCCACATACAGCAGCCATGATGTCCCCCCACATACTGCAGCCATGATGTCCCCCCACATACTGCAGCCATGATGTCCCCCCACATACAGCAGCCATGATGTCCCCCCACATACAGCAGCCATGATGTCCCCCCACATACAGCAGCCATGATGTCCCCCCACACATTGCAGCCATGATGTCCCCCTACCTGATGATGATGATGCCGCCGTATATACAAAGCTGCCGCCGCGAACATTACACGCACCTTTCGTTTTTCAATAGCTGTTTTCCCTATCGCGCGCCCTGTGTAAAGGACACTCCCTCTTGCTCGGGATTGGACAGATCCGTCCGATTGCTAGCAAGGGGGAGTGTCCTTTACACAGGCCGGCAAAGTATATACGGCGGCGGGGGCGACGGCGGCAGGGGGCGCAAAGTATTCTATTTGGGTATCGGGGGTATTTGCGGGAGTACAAGTACTCCCGCAAATACTCGGAATCGGTCCCAATACTGATACTGGTATCGGTATCGGGACAACCCTAGTAGTAACCTCTATCAACCGAATGGTTGGCAGTAATGTGTAGTAATCGAATGGTGGGCAGTAACCTCTAGCAACCGAATGGTGGACAGTAATGTATAGTAACCTCTATTAACCTAATGGTGAGTGGCAAGGTGTAGTAACCTCTAGTAACCTAATGGTGGTGAGTGATAATGTGTAGTAACCTCTAGCAACCAATCAGCAAGCAGTAACATTTAGTAACCTCTAGCAACCAATAAATGATCTGAACTTAGTGAGCAGTAGCCTCTAGCAACCAAATGGTGAGCCATAATGTGTGTTAACCCCTAGAGCACGTCTTGGTGCACAGATCAGCGTGCCACCACCAACAACATATTTTACATAAGCCAGCTTGGGATGCACACTCTGACCGTGCACTGCCGGCATGAAACTAGCCTGCCCAGCATCTATATGGGAAAATTATTGGGGGAGTGGGGTCACACCAACCCTAGTGATGCCACTGCCAGTAAGGGTCCTTTCACACGTGCGGACCGTTTTTTAGATCTATTTTTTATCATCAGTTGATCCGTTTTTTTGTCAGTTTTTCATCCGTTTTTCGTCCGTTTTTCATCAGTTGTCATCTGTTTTTCATCCATTTTTCATCCGTTTTTTCATCCGTTTTTTCATCCCTTTTTTTTTTTTGTTAGAACTTTATTTTTATTACATATTTTGATGAAAAACGGATGTTAGCGGATCAGATGTTAAACGGATCGTCCGCTAACATCCGTTTTTCGTCCGTTCCGTTTTTTTGACGGAAGAAAAATAGGGTTTTCTTCCGTTCAAAAAAACGGAGCTTAACGGAGACGGATGTAAACGGACGTTAGCGGATGCTCATCCGCTAACGTCCGCTATCCCATAGGAAAGCATTGTAGTCCGTTTTTCATCCGTAAACTGACGTATGAAAAACGGACGAACGGTCGCACGTGTGAAAGGGCCCTAAGTGCTAGCAATACTTTGTGATATTGTCACATAACTGTGTGTGAAGTTGAATCAGGTAAACAGACTTGAAGCACCAGGAGTGGGAAGCAGTAAGCAGCAGTCTCTTTATTATGTTTGTTGAGCAGACTGAGGCTCTGTGGGTGCACAGCAGTCTGTCTGTCTCTCTGGCTGTGCAAGGTATTGTGGGAGCAATCTCTCTCTGTGGGGTGATGTGGGAGCTGTCTCTTTCTCTTTGAGGACATAAATTAACCACTTAAGGACCCCCGCACGCACATATACGGCCACAGAATGGCTCGTACAGGCACAAGGGCGTAAATTTACGTCCCCGCCTTCGTGCGGTTCGGGGGTCCCATCGGGACCCCCTCCGCGGCGTGCGGGGGTCCCCCTGCCTCTGGGAGCGATCGCCGACGAGCGGGCGGATGTCCGTGATTTCCGCCCCCCCCGCGATCGCTCCCAGCCAATGGGAGCGCGCTCCCATCGTGTCAGTTCCTCCTCCTGTGTTTACACAGGAAGGAGGAAATGATGTAATCTCTCATTGCAGCGCTGTTTCCCAGCGCTGCTGATGAGAGAAGACATCACAAGTAAGTGTGCACCAACACAACACTGACACACACTCACATAGGCATATTAACCCCTTGTGATCGCCCCCCCCACCCCCTGTCACAGTGTCACTGAATGCAGTGATCTAATCACTGCATTTAGTGTCAGTGTGACAGGCAGTGTAAAAAACAGTTAGTGTTAGGTTCAGGATAGCCCCCCCTCCCCCCCTAATAAAGTTTTAACCCCCTGATCACCGCCCTAGTTAACCCTTTCACTCCCTATTGCCAGCGTCACTAAGCGATCATTTTTCTGATCGCTGTATTAGTGTCGCTGTTCCCGCTAGGTAGCTATTTTTTTTTATTGCGATTTTTTTTTTTACTAAAGACATGCGGCTAAATAAATTTTGGCCTAAATGTTTGACTAAAATTTAGTTTATTTGATTTTTTTTATAACAAAAAGTAAAAAAATTGTGTTTTTTTTCAAAATTGTGGCTCTATTTTAGTTTATAGCGCAAAAAATAAAAATCGCAGAGGTGATCAAATACCACCAAAAGAAAGCTCTATTTGTGGGAAGAAAAGGACGCAAATTTTGTTTGGGAGCCACGTCGCACGACCGCGCAATTGTCTGTTAAAGCGACGCAGTGCCGAATCGCAAAAACACCTTGGGTCATTTACCAGCGTATTGGTCCGGGTCTTAAGTGGTTAAGGCAAAATGTTTCCAGTTTGACACAGGTGACAAATTACTGATGGGTTACAATAATCCGCCTTTACTATACTGAAAATAAGAAATATGTTTGTTTTTTTTTTACTTAATATCTACCTTAAATCACATTGCTAATTTCACATGTTACTTGTTTGTTGGCTAAATTTCAACCTGGTATGTTGGCAATACCGAGGCAGTGGATGATGTAAAGTTTCTGTGACTTCCTGCCCGTTATTGATTGTTCATTGACACATGCTACAGCTTCTCAATCACATAACTGTACTGAAGTAAAAAACAAACTGTTTACAGTAACCTCTTTTTGAAACCATATGCAGCATATGTATGAGGAATGAGAGATGACAGCACCGATATTCCTCTTATTAGGCCCCATGTACACGGGACACTGCTAAACGTACGTTCAAAGGCAGTTGGATGCTTTTTTCAACTGCCCCTGAACTCATTCTATGAGCCCATTTACACAGTCTAGTTTATTCCATTTTTAGGCAGTTGTGTTTAACAGCGTTTCTTTGAAAGCAAAAAAATGGGTTCAGACGCTGAAGATTTCCATGTTTCAGATGCCAAACGTGACTAAACGTGTCTAAACATTTAAAAAAAAATATATATATATATATATATATATATATATTGTGAGGGATTCGCTCGGTAGCGGGTGTTTGTGACCCCCTGGATGGGTTCACTACACGCTGGACTATACAGAAAATCAGTTGAGGATGGTTGAAAACAAAGGATATGGTTTATTCTTCCATATTGCTGGATACAAGTGCAAGCATCAAAACAGCATAAACAAAACAAAACATAAAATAAACCCTTGCCACTTGGGGCATCTATCTTCACAACATAGGAACCTACATATGGAGTCTGGCACAGCCTACTGCTGGGCAGACACTGCTGGTCAGACAGCAGAAAAACAATAGTCTTTTTGATTTTTATCACACAGAAAAATCAACAACCACCTCACCTCTTCAGAAGTCTTTCTGACTGGTCTCCTTAACTCAAAAAGCCTCAGGATGCAGCAATCTGTAGTCATCCTTCGAATAACTTATAGAGACCTTAATTGCCTCATTCTGAACAGCTGAAGTTTTCCAACGCCCTAAACCTTTCTGGCTATTTCTGCAGCCGACACCTGCCAGTAATTGGTGAATTGTCTAAACAAGGCAGAAATGTATCTCCCGTCTGTGACAACACCCACAGATTTACCTGACTTCCTGTCACATACCCCCCCCTCTTGTTATAACTCTAGGATTGGGACACAGGTTGCCAGGCATGCATGCACTCGGGACAACCCATCTGCATTCCCTATTTTAACACCGGGGCGATGCGTTACCACAAAACTACATTTCTGAAGGGCCAGGAACCACCTATTTATTCTCCTATTGGTCTCCTTGTTCTGTGCCATCCACTTCAATGGGGCATGATTTGTCACCAGTTCGAATTGTCTACCCACGAGGTAGTACCGGAGAGAATCCAAAGCCCATTTCAACGCCAGACACTCTTTCTCAATGGTGGCATAATTCTCCTCATGGGCCTTCAACTTTCGGCTGAGGTACATAACAGGGTGATCCCCCCCTTGATAACCTGGGACAGTACAGCTCCTAACCCCACATTTGACGCATCTGTCTGAACCACAAAGTCCCATGAAAAATCAGGGAAATTTAAAACTGGCTGACTACATAAGGCCTGTTTTAAAGCCTGAAAAGCTGCTTCTGCTTCGGGAGTCCATTTGGTCATGACAGACTCCTTCCCTTTGGTCAAATTGGTCAGGGGAGCAGCCTCTGAGGCAAAATGGGGGATAAAGCGGCGATAATATCCCGCAATTCCCAAAAATGCACAAACCTGTTTCTTGTTGGTGGGACGTGGCCAAGCCTGAACAGCCTCAATTTTTGGTAAATGTGAGTCCCAATCCTCACTGTGGATGACAACGTCATTGAGGTATGCAGCAGCATACGCTCGATGAGGCCGAAGGATCTTATTCATGGTGCATTGAAATGTGGTGGGAGCGTTCTGTAACCCAAAAGGCATCCTCCGATATTGGAAGGATCCTTCAGGGGTTACAAATGCTGTTTTTTCCCTGGCCGACTCAGAGAGAGGAATTTGCCAATAACCCTTGGTCAGGTCTAACGTCGTCATGTACCGGGCAGTGCCTAGGCGATCAATCAGTTCATCTATGCGGGGCATAAGATAGGTGATTTTATTCAGGCGGCGAAAGTCATTACAAAACCGCCAACTTCCATCTGGTTTGGGCACTAAGACAATGGGACTGGACCAATCACTATTTGACTCTTCGATCACCCCCAGCTCAAGCTTTTTTTTTACTCCCTGGCGAATTGCCTCTCGCCAGGCTTATGGAATTCTATAAGGCTTTAACTTGACCTTCTCCGCTGGTGTGGTGATAATGTCATGTTCAACCCCGGAGACCCAACCTGGCAAATCTGAAAACTTCTCCCTATTACGGAGCACAAATTCTTTGGCCTCCTGTCGCTGAGTTTTGGACAGGGTCTCCGCTATCCCAACTTCAGGGACAGCCAGGTTAAATGGAGCAGAACATCTGGTAGTCTCAGCGACCAAGGACTCTCTATCCTTCCATGGTTTCAACAAGTTCACGTGATATATCTGCTCAGGTTTTTGTCTTCCCGGTTGGCTAATTTTATAATTTACCACCCCCATTTTCTCCAACACTTCATTAGGACCCTGCCATTTGGCTAGGAATTTACTTTCGACCGTGGGGACCAGCACCAACACCCTATCACCAGGTGCAAAGGAACGGACCTGGGCCCCACGATTGTAAATCCTCTGTTGAGCCAACTGGGCTTGGGCTAAATGTGCCTTCACAAACAGCATCACTTGGGCAATTCTATCTTGCATTTGTGCCACATGTTCAATCAGACTTCGATGAAGGGAACTCTAACTTTCCCATGTTTCCCTGGCAATGTCTAGGAGGCCCCGGGGGTGCCACTGATACAGTAGCTCAAACGGAGAGCACCCTGTGGACGATTGGGGAACCTCTCTTATGGCAAACATCAGATAAGGGAGCAGATAATTCCAGTTCTTTCCGACTTTATCCACCACCTTCCTCAACATTTGTTTTAAAGTTTTATTAAACCTTTCCACTAACCCGTCTGTTTGAGGGTGATATACTGATGTACGTAATTGGGTCACTTTCAGGAGTTTACAAAGTTCTTTGGTCACCCTAGATATAAACGGGGTGCCCTGATCAGTTAGGACTTCCTTAGGAAGACCCACATGACTTAAAACCTGAAATAACTATTTGGCAATGGTTTTAGCAGAGGTGTTTAGGAGAGGAATCGCTTCTGGGTAACGGGTGGCATAGTCCATTATTACCAAGATGTGCTGGTGCCCTCTAGTGGACTTCAGTAAGGGGCCAACCAAGTCCATGGCGATCCTCTCAAAAGGGACCTCGATAATGGGCAGGGGTACCAACGGACTGCGGAAACGTGGCATGGGTGCAGTAATCTGACCCACTGGACAGGAAGAGCAGTAAAATTCCACTTCCTTAGTGATCCCAGGCCAATAAAACCTCTGGGTGATTCTCTCCCGGGTTTTTTCTGCTCCCAAATGTCCCTCAAGAATGTGCCCATGGGCCAGTTCCAAAATCATCTTGCGGTACGGTTTAGGCACTACCAGTTGCTCAATGGTCTCCTCTAACCTCTGTAACACTCGATAGAACAGGTCCCTTTCAATAATGAAGTAAGGGAGGGCAACCCTCTCATCAGGGTTAACTAACTCCCCATCTATCTTCACTACATTCTCCTGGGCTCTTAGCAATGTGGGGTCCCTCAAATGCTCAGTCATAAAATTTTCTCTGTGCACCTCAAGGTCCTCAAATCCTATCGGCCGCTGTTCCTCTTCTGAGGTAGCAGGCTCCTCCCTAGGGACTGGTGTTTCCCCTGCTAAGACTGAGAATGGAAACTCAGGAGAATCCTCACAGTTAGAGGATTCTGGAGTAGAGGTTTCAGGCTCAGAAGAACCACTTACTGGGGAATCTGGGCAATCCCAGAGCTCCCAGAACTTTGGGAAACCCTTCCCACAATGGCGTCATGTGGCAGTTGGGGAACTAAACCCACTTGGTGACACAAGTTACCGAGGGAGGTTTCAAAGGAAACTGTAGTCACCGGATATTCTCGAGTGTCCCCATCTACACAAATTCCAGCCATTTTCCTAGGATGTAACGTTTTTTCCACCACTAGATCACTTTTCACTAAGATGACCAGGCTACCTGAATCCAACAATACCACAACATCTTTACCATCTAAGCACATTCTACATAAAGGTTTCTGTAACAGAATGGCCCATGACACCCAGAGACGTTGGAAGGATGAGAGATACTCTTGTGCCAGCAGCACCAAAAACTCTTGGGTCGAAATCCACCCTGTGCCCTTTTGGGTATAGGGTGGCTAATAGTGAATCATAATTCATATTACATGAGATGGGACATTAATAATACTTCATATTGCAGGACTGAGATATCACAAGGAGTCATGATGACATGACCAGGTCAGCCAGTGAGTCGTACCTTTTGTATAATAGGCTATTGAAATATCCTAAGGTGTTGGCTATTCAATGTAAAGACACCCACTCTCACTGCCATTGTGTGACAAAGCTGTATAGAGAACGTATTCAACTAGATGTCTGTGTTACTGTTCAAGGTTAATTGAACCCTATTGATAATACGGTGCCGTCATGTCTAGCTACCAATTAAAGAATTATCCTCAGTGAGTGAATAGGGGGGTGGAGATTACATTGTCCTGTGATTAACTGCATTATGTTGTACTGGATATAAGCAAGCTAAGAACCAATAAAGTTATTCATACATTTTGGAAACTAGAGAATGGAGCGCTGTCTCGTTTATTCTGGGAAATGGAATGGATCATGTCTGCGTGGTTGTTGGTGTGTCGGATAAGCTTGTCGTGGTTGGATGGAAAGTCGTAAGCGGTGGTAGCCGCTACAGTTTCTCATTCCCCTTTACTGCAGTGCATGTGGTTGCAAAGAGGGACTATCGTCTCTCTGTCAGAAAGTCACACTGCATGGGTTCATCAACCGCTGGGCAAACCGCTGCTACATGTCCCTCTTCCCGGCAACTGAAACAAATCAACCTTCTGGTCCTCTCCTGTTGGATGGGTCTTCCAGGCCGTTCTCACCAAACATTAGCAGTAGTCCCGATAATACCTCTATTTGCTCTTTGGTCCTTCTCTCCACCCCCATCCCTTGATGCAGTCTTACCTATAGGTGGGAAGGGTCTGGTCTTGGGGTGAAAAGTCTGTGCGTCTCTGGGTAAAGAAGACAAATTCTCTGTTGCTAGGTACCTTTCGACCAGGTCTACTAGTTTGTCTGCGGTTTCCGGACCCCCATGGCTTACCCATTTCTGCAGGGTGTTAGGAAGAGACCTAAGAAATTTGTCCATGATCACTCGCTCCAAAATTTTTGGTCCGGACAGAGTTTCTGGCTGCAGCCATTTCCTAGCCAAATGAATGAGGTCATACATCTGTGACCGAGGTGGCTTCCTCAGCTGATAACTTTAATTGTGGAACCGCTGAGCACGGACATCCAGGGTTACACCAAAACGTGCCAATATTTTCTCTTTTAACCTATCATAGTTTTTTGCATCTGCAAGCTCCAAATCAAAATATGCCTTTTGGGCTTCTCCAGATAATAGGGGGCCACTAGTCCAGCCCACTGTTCTTTAGGCCAACTCTCTTTTTCCAATGTTCTCTCAAACGTGGTCAGAAACATCTCAGAGTCATCATCTGCTGTCATCTTTGGCAATAAGTGGCTTACCCGAAAAGTCGGTATGTTACTGGCCTGACTCCCAGCCTCGGTCTGCTGTCTCTGACTGAAGCTGTTTCACGATGGCCTCCATTTGCTGCTGGTGTCTCTGTTCCAAGCCTGCAATGCTCTCTCGGTGAGCTTCAAGGCTCTCTTGGTGAGCCTGTTGTTGAGATGCAATGCTCTCTTGGTAAACCTGTTGTTGAGCTGCCATGCTCTCTTGGTGAGCCTGTTGTTGAGCTGCGTGAGCCTGTTGTTGATTTGCATTTGCTATAGCCAGCTGTTTTAGTATCTCCTCCATTTTGGGTTTACTTTAACTGCCCGCATTCTCCACCATGTGTAAGGGATTTGCTCGGTAGCAGGTGTGTGTGACCCCCTGGATGGGTTCACTATACACTGAACTATACAGAAAAGCAGTTGAGGATGGTTGAAAACAAAGGATATGGTTTATTCTTCCATATTGCTGGATACAAGTGCAAGCATCAAAACAGCATAAACAAAACAAAACATAAAATAAACCCTTGCCACTTGGGGCATCTATCTTCACAACACAGGAATATACCTATGGAGTCTGGCACAGCCTACCGCTGGGCAGACACTGCTGGTCAGACAGCAGAAAAACAATAGTCTTTTTGATTTTTATCACACAGAAAAATCAACAACCACCTCACCTCTTCAGAAGTCTTTCTGACTGCTCTCCTTAACTCAAAAAGCCTCAGGATGCAGCAATCAGTAGTCATCCTTTGAATAACTTATAGAGGCCTTAATTGCCTCATTCTGAACAGCTGAAGTTTTCCAACGCCCTAAACCTTTCTGGCTATTTCTTCTAATAGTAATTGGTGAATTGTCTAAACAAGGCAGAAATGTATCTCTCGTCTGTGACAACACCCACAGATTTACCTGACTTCCTGTCACTATATATATATATATATATATATATATATATATATATATATATACTTCTAAATGCAAATTGTGGCAAAACGCCACTAAACCCAATTCCCCACCTTGGATAGCTAATGATAAGTTATTTATTTGTTTATTTATATTTTAAATAAAGCTTAAAATTGTCTTTAATTTGCCTAAATCCACATTGTCATGACCTGCCAGTCCCAAGTATTCTATTTTCTATACTGTAGGGTAGACGGTCCTTTATCAGGCGCCCACCCTGCTGTCTGGGTGACATTAACAAACTATCAAGTGGCTGTCCAAGGGAACAAGTTTGCATTAGCACAGACTGGATCACAGGTAGTCACTTCGGGAGAGGGTGCTGGCTAGGGACATATGTTAGCAAGTTCAGGTAAGCAAAACATGCATAAAATTATTTTATGTGAAGAGTTAAAGATAGTTGTTTTTATACTGCAGAGTCTTTTGATAGCTCTCCCGCGGAGGTATAAAGTAGTGCAAACTTACAGTAATTTCCATGTTAACTTTTATTTCTTTATCTGTGTTGATAGAATATTTTTTCTTTATTTCTCATTTTTGTTTAACCAGAAAAATCAATGATTAATTACTGAAGTGAAGTTGTTTGAAACAAGCAAATGAGGTAACAACTATAAGCACTGCAAGCCAGATTTCTCTTTATATCATTTTATCAAGGCCATGCAGTTTCACAGTCTACAGTAATCAGCTCTCCTCCATAGCCAAATGATATTTATGAAGACCACCTTTATTGCATCTTCAATTTACTTTTAGTACAAACTCTACCTGGAAAATACAGATCTGTAATGGAAAAACTGCCATAAATACCACCGGTTTACTACTTTAGAAATTGGGTATTAATACAATTTTGATTCACTCTTTGGTTACTGTCTTTTCCTTTTTTTAATTAATACCATTATCACATTGTAAGATTTATATTAATGCCTATTAAGCAGAGGCATGTAGAAGAGCATTTAATGTGACATTTCCTGAGTGTGCCATAAATGAATTACATTGTCCTGCAAGGAAGCTGGTCCTTAAATCATATGGCAGCTAATGCAATACTAATTTGTAATTTTCACCAAGAGTATTATATAGTAACCCAGACTCTCCTTTATGACAACTGAGGACAAGTCCATCATTCACCATACTGATGGTAATTGAATTTAAATGCTTGAACTTTTCCTAGCATTGCCTTTTTATAAACAACTTATTTTTGCGCTCAGAAAATTAGTAAGTGTATAGTTTTTTTTTTTGTCAAATTCTCTTCCGTGACGTTATCATAATTTGTTTTAGAATTTGCAATTTTATAAAAATGTAATTGTGTGGCGTTCTCCTGGCTAAAGGGTCAGTGCAACAAATGTGATATATTTAAATATAAGTGGAGCTTGGTGGGCTGAGTTTCTCCTTTTTTGAAGGGGTTGTAAAGGAAATGTTTTTTTTTTCATAATAAGCATCCTTTACCTGCAGACATTCCTCTTTTCACTTCTTTTTGCTCAGAAGTTGCTCTATTTCTTCTCTGTTCTGTTCACTTCCTGCTTGTCTGATTTTTACTCACCACCCTGAAGGGAGGCTTTACTGCGGTGGTCAGTAATGTGCTTGCCCCCTCCTGGGAACTACATGTGTGCGGCAGGATGCTCTGGCGTACACACCATTAAATAAATCCGATCAAATCGGTCTGATAGATCGTTTTTATCGGATTTTTCTGCTGGGATAGATTGGTTTGATTGTGTACACACGATCAAACCAAAATCCCCACCGGCAGATAGTGCGGTGACGTGGCGGTGATGTTGACGCCGCCACGTCACCGTCACCAGGAAGTAAAACACTTCTGCGCATGCGTTGAATCCATGAGACGCATGTGCGGACAGATATGTCTGCTGGTTAGTGTACTAACCAGCAGACATGTCGGACGGACGGGTTCCCAGCAGACAGATTTTAAAGCATGCTTTAAAATTTGTCTGCTGGGAAAACCCGTCTGTCCGCCTATACACACGATCAAATTTGTCTGCTGAAACGGTCCGTCGGACCGTTTCCAGCAGATGAATTTGATCGTGTGTACACGGCCTTAGAGACTTCAAGGAGGTGTGAATTACTGGGCGTGCATACTGGGAAATGTAGTTCTTACATGAACGAGCACCACAAACCAGGAAGTGAATGAGAGAACCGAAACTAGAACGTCGGAGGTGATATAGATGAAGGAATTTAATAGGTATTTACTCGTTTTTTACTGCGTTTTTTTTTAGCAAAAATATGTAGAAGAATACGTATTGGCCTAAACTGAGGAAAAAAATGTTTTCTTTACATATTTTTGGGGGATATTTTTTATAGCAAAAAGTAAAAAAAAAAAAAACACAGAGGTGATCAAATACCACCAAAAGAAAGCTCTATTTGTGGTAAAAAGAAGGACGCCAATTTTGTTTGGGAGCCATGTCGCACGACCCCACAATTCTCAGTTAAAGCGACGCAGTGCCGAATTGCAAAAACTGGCTAGGTTCATTACCTGCAAAATGGTCCGGGTCTCAAGTGGTTAAATAAGTTCAGTACTTTCCAGGCACATCAAAAAAAAAAAAATCAACAAGTACTTACTTGTTTTTCATATGTGCAGACCATATAGTATTTGTATGCAACTTACTTCTGTGTATCTAGTTCTCATGTCATTGATATTTCATTTTAGAAAGGAACAAAAACAAAATTGCTTTAGCTATAAGGCTCAGAAATCAACAAAGTGTATTAAGGCCTGAGGAAATGCTTTAACAGGTGCCTTTGAAATGTAAGTCATCCATCTCTGCATATAAACACAAGGAAAAGTTTTAGCTATAAAAAGTTTTGGTCAGTAAGAAAAAATGAGATAAGATACAGAAAGATAATGCATATGTAAATCAAGATGTGGTCACTCATACAATTCATTGTATGTAAAAAGCCGCCTTACAACACAGAGTAAAACTAACATAACTAAGAGGGAGTGCAGTGCCTTGAAAAAATACACATACCCATTGAAATGTTCCACATGTTGTCAAAAACGTAAATGTATTTTATTGGAATTGTATGTAATGGACCAACACAAAGTGGCATATGATTGTGAAAATAAAATAATAAATGGTTTTAATTTTTTTTTACAAGTAAATATGTGAAAAGTGGGGAGTGCATTTGTATTCAGCCCCCATTACTCTGATAACCCTAACTAAAATCTAGTGGAACCATTTGCCTTCAGAAGTCACCTGCAGTATCTTACGAAAGTGAGTACACCTCTCACATTTTTGTAAATATTTTATTATATCTTTTCATGTGACAACACTGAACAAATGACACTTTGCTACAATGTAGTGAGTGTACAGCTTGTATAACAGTGTATATTTGCTGCCCCCTCAAAAAAACTCACACAGCCATTAATGTCTAAACCGATGGCAACAAAAATGAGTAAAAATGTCCAAATTGGGCCCAATAAGCCACCCCCTGGTGTCATGTGACTCATTAGTGTGTCAGGTGTGAATAGGGAGCAGGTGTGTTAAATTTGGTGTTATTGCTCTCACACTCTCATACTGGTCACTGGAAGTTAAAAATGGCACCTCATGGCAAAGAACTAAATAATATTTTTTTTCAGATTGGCTATGAGGAGATTGCTAAGACCCCAAAACTAAGCATGGTGGCAACAACCATACAGCGGTTAAACAGGACAGGTTTGACTCAGAACAGGCCTTGCCATGGTTGAGTACACATGCTCAGCATCATATCCAGGGGTTGTCTTTGGCAAATAGACGTATGATGCTGCCAGCATTGCAGAGACTGAAGGGGTAGGGGGGTCAGCATGTCAGTGCTCAGACCATATGCCGCACACTGCATCAACTTCATGGCTGTCGTCCAAGAAGGCCTCTTCTAAAGATGATGCACAAGAAAGCCAGAAAACAGTTTTCTGAAGACAAGCAGGCTAAGGACATGGATTACTGGAACCATGTCCCGTGGTCTGATAAAACCAAGATAAGCTTATTTGGTTAAGATGGAATCAAGTGTGTGTGGTGGCAACCAGGTGAGGAATACAAAGACAAGTGTGTCTTGCCTACAGTCAAGCATTGTGGTGGAAGTGTCATGGCCTGGGGCTACATGAGAGCTGCCGACACTAAGGAGCTAAAGTTCATTGAGGGAATCATGAATGCCAACATGTACTGTGACATACTAAAGCAGAGCATGATCCCCCCCCCTTTGGAGACTGTGCCACAGGGCAGTGTTCCAACATGATAACAACCCCAAACACACCTCCAAGATGACCACTGCTTTGCTAAAGAAGCTGAGGGTAAAGTTGATGATGGCCAAGCATTTATCCAGACCTAAACCCTATTAAGCATCTGTGGATCCTCAAACAGAAGGTGGAGGTCTCTAACATCCACCAGCTCTGTGAAGTTGTCATGGGGGAGTGGAAGAGGCAGTGTGGGAAAATAATGGCGGCCACACATAATATTGACACTTTGGGCCCAATTCGGACATTTTCACTTTTGTTACCAGTAGTTTAGACAATAATGGCTGTGTGTTGAGTTTTTTTGAGGGGGCAGCAAATTTACACTGTTACACAAGCTGTACACTCAATACATTACATTGTAGCAAAGTGACATTTCTTCAGTGTTGTCACATGAAAAGATATGATAAAATATTTCCAAAAATGTAAGTGGTGTACTCACACTTGTGAGATACTGTATTTAGTAAATAGAGTCCACCTGTGTGTAATTTAATCTTAGTATAAATGCAGTTGTTCTATGAAGCCCTGAGAGGTTTGTTAGAGAACCCTAATGAACAAACAGCATTGTGAAGGCCAATGAATACACCACACAGGTCAGGGATAAAGTTGGAATGAATGAAGAAGTAAAGGAAAGAATATATCACAACTAGAAGCCTACCAAGACATGGCTGTCTACCTAAACTGACAGGCCAGGCAAGAAGAACATTTATTCAGAGAAGCAGCCAAGAGGCCCATGATAACTCTGGAGGAGCTGCAGAGATCCACAGCTCAGGTGGGAAACTCTGTCCACATGACAAATATTAGTAGCAAGACATAGGAAGTCCCATTTGCAGTTTGCAAGAAGCCATGTGTGGGACACAGAAAATATGTGGAAGAAGGGCTCTGGTCAGATGAGACCAAAATGTTACTTTTTGGCCTAAAAGCAAAATGTTATTTGTGGTGGAAATCGAACACTTCACATTACCCTGGCAGCATCATGTTGTGGGATGCTTTTCTTCAGCAAGGGCAGGGAAGCTGGTCAGAGTTGATGGGAAGATGGATGGAGCCAAATACAGGGCAAACTTAGAATAAAACCTGTTTTGCCCCATGCACACGATCAGTTTTCTCCATGGAAAAACTGTGAGGCCTCGTACACACGACCGTTTTCCTCGACAGAATCCATCAAGAAACTTGGTGGCAGAGCTTTTTTGCCGATGAAAACGGTCGTGTGTATGTTTTTCGTCGAGAAATCTGACGTGGAACTCGACGAGAAAAAAAGAGAAAAACAACTCTTTTTCCTCGTCGGGAGTCTAAATTTCCTCGTCGTGTTTCTTGTTGGGCTGGTTTACAATGAGAAACACGTTCGTGTGTATGCTTAGAAACCTGCGCATGCTCAGAATAAAGTATGAGAAGGGAGCGCACCTTCTGTAAAAGTAGCGTTCGTAATGGGGATACCACATTTGTCACGCTGTAACAGACTGAAAAGCACGAATCGTCTCTTACCCATCTTTTACTTAACACGCAGTAACATGAGATTAACAAAAGCAGCCCCAAGGGTTGTGCCAGTGGAATCAAACTTCCCCTTTATAGTGCCATCGTACGTGTTGAACGTCACCGTGTTTGAGAATGACAAGATTTTGTCTTGACAGTGTGTACGCAAAGAAAGCTTGTCAAGATTCTCGACAAGCCTGACAAGGAACTCGCTGAGGAAAACGATGTTTCATTTACGACGAGTTCCTCGGTCGTGTGTACGAGGCCTCAGGAGAGCTTTTGGCCAGGAATCTAAGCCGTGTATATGCTCCTCGCAGTTTTTCCAACGGGAAAACTGCCCAAAAACTGCTGGACAAAAAAAGGAACCCTCCGGGAAAACCAACGGACTTTTGCCCGGCGGTTTTTGACAGTTTTTCTATTTTTCAAAGAAGAATGGGGAAAAGTGTCACTCTCTAGATGTGCAAAGCTAATAGAGACATTCCCCAAAATACTTGCAGCTGTAATTGTGGTTCTACAATTGTGTAAAGGTGGTTCTACAAAGTTTTGGCTGAATACTAATACTAAGAAGTGCATCAACACAGATCACGTTCTCCTGCTCTCCAGGATTGAGTCTGAAAGAGTGACACCTCCCCAGGGCTTGAACTGAGCTCCTGTAGTAATCGGCGTGCGCTCCTAGCAGTAGGACGTACGGCTCCAGGAGCCAGACAGGCAGGGTTTTCCTCCCCTCACCTCTGCTGTCAGACCCCTGCTCTGGCTCACGATCCTCCTCCCCTGGCTCTCCCCTCCATCCAGGAATCACCGGAGCCCAAGGTAAGTCCCTGACACAGGGCACTGGGCATTTTCTTCCACCCCCCTTGTCCTTTTCAGGACAAGACGCAGCAGCGGCCCCCGTGCTCTGCACCACCTATTCCACACCATTATTCCCCACATCATCCCCCACATAAGGAATCTCTCCCCGCAATTTCCGCGGCCTCTGGGCGATTTTTTTTTCTTAACCGCGCCAGCCTGGTCACAATCGCAGCAGCCGTGAACTAGGAAAGGCCGCGGCTTCACCTGCGGCCTACCGGCGCACCGCTCCACACCCCTTGCAATCACTGGGTAATCACCCTAAGTTGCCCAGCAAACCCCTACCCCATAAGAGTACCTGCTCTCCCCGATTATCATCCCAGTCTTTCCACAGCAGCACTGACTCATTTAGGATCCCAGCCCCCTTCCTGGACCTTGCTGCAGCATAGGCAGCCATCTTGCTACACCCAGCCCCATTCTCCCCCGTCCCAAAACCATTAGTACTTGATCCAGGGTTTGTCCGATCGCCTCTCAAGGGGTCAGGAAGGAATTTTTTGGCCCTAATGCAGTATATTGGCGTAGCACTGCCAGGGTTTTTTTTGCCTTCCTCTGGACCAAGTCAAATTAGAGAGGATTCACCGAATCCTTGAATCACCACCCCCCCCCACCTCCCCGGGATTTGGCGACCATGGTTAATCTGCAATATTCCGCGGAAACCATTTGGGATCTGAGGCGATTTGTCGCAACCTTACCTGCCGTCACCAAAAAAGCCCTAAGAAGTCTGCGACTTTTGAGAAACGATCGAAAATCGACTATCAAAAATCGCAGCCATTTATCACAGCCTAAGCACATATCATGTGCTTTGATCAACACAAGATCGGCAGTAAAACACCGATTGGAAATCCATGATTTCATATTGCAATACGATTTAGATTGCATCTTTATTACAGAGAGCTGGTTGACAGCCGACTGTAACACCATTCTTGGAGAACTGATGCCAGAAAATTACCGTATCATAATGGAAAACAGAATAGGACAAAGAGGAGGAGGCCTGGCAGTGATCCACAAGACCCATCTTGCAATCACTAAACCGGTCCTTCAAATCCCTCTTCCATTCATGGAAACACTTACGCTGCAACTACAAACAAACTCCCAGGAGACCGTCCAGATTCTACTCTGCTACAGGCCACCCGGGCCAAAATCGCAGCTGTTACTATCATTGACGGACTTTTTCTCCATCTATACCCTTAACAGCAAACACCTTTTGCTGCTCGGGGATTTCAACCTCTGGGCCAACTCCCCACAAGACCCAGTTGCCGACGCCTGCATCGACCACCTGGAAGGATTAGGGCTACAACAACTAGTATGTGGGCCCACACATGCTTCAGGGCACACACTCGATCTTATTTTCAGACAAGCGCTGGAAATAAAAATCCTGGAAAATGAACCATTGCCATGGACAGATCACCATGCAATTAAATTCATTATTTCCAAATTCCCTCCCTTAACAAAAACATCAAATCCAGTGACAACACACTGGACCAGATGTCAGAAGAAGCTCCACTCGGAACACTTCAAAGCCACATTAAGGAAAAAAATAAAAACAATTCAGCCGCATCAAACGGCTGAAGAAACACTGGTTGCCATAAACACAGCCCTATTACAGTCAGCTGACTTAATAGCGCCGAAACGTAAAACCAGCATCCGGAAAAACAACGCAGGCTGGTTTAACAACCAACTGTCGTCACTGAAGCAAGAGCGTAGAAGGGCGGAAGCCACCTGGAAAAGAAGCTCTACAGATGAGAACCTCACCATCTACAAGGCAACGACTAGAAAATACCACAAAGAAATTTTCAAGGCCAAGAAAAACTATTTTTCTGAGGCTATTAATAGTGCCCTAAATCTCCCCCGCAAACTCTTCAAGTTGGTCACTCAGACCATGAATCCAGGATGTCTTGAAGCCCCCAATTCGGATTCACAAGAATTTTGCAATTAGTTGTTGGATTACTTCATTAAGAAAATTGAGGGCATCCGGCAAAGCATTCCGCAAAACAATTCCCCACCTACCCCCCCCAGCAATGATTTACACCACACTCGCAGCAACTCACCACAACCAGGTGAGTTTACACTGGAACCCATCTCTATCCAAGCCACTAAAAATATCATCGGCGCTCTGCGTAACAGCACTGCGCCAAATGATATCATCCCCACTAAACTGCTGAAGGAATGCGCCGACATCCTGGCACCTTCTATCACGCAGCTGATTAACCAATCCTTCAGGGAAGGCATAGTGCCCTCCCAGCTAAAGGAGGGCATAATCCGACCCATCCTGAAGAAACCCTCCCTGGATCCCAAGGATCCACTCCACCGCCGTCCCATAACAGGCCTAAATGTACTCTCCAAGGTAATGGAAAAAGTAGTGGTACAACAGTTGCAACAGCATCTAGATACCCACAATCTACTTGATCCATTTCAATCAGGTTTCCGACCCGGGACGGAAACAGCATTGCTCACGATATGGGACGACGTTCTTGAGGCTGCAGACGAGGGATAATCTTGTCTTCTGGTTCTATTGGACCTAAGCGCCGCCTTCGACACAGTAGACCATAAGCTTCTATTGACCCGGCTAGCCGAAGTAGCCAAAGTCGCAGAAGGCGATCGATCTTGGTTCCCCTCTTTTTTAGAAAACCGATCGCAAATAGTGAAGTTAGGACCCTTCACTTCTGAAAGACGCACGTGTCTTGTGGAGTCCCTCAAGGGTCCCCACTGTCGCCTGTGTTATTCAACATCTATCTTCGTCCTCTTTTTGAAATTATTAACAGTCAGAAACTGCTCTATCATTCATATGCTGATGATACACAACTGTATTTCTGCATTTGCAATAAGAAGGATCACCACTTCAATCTAGAGACATGCCTCTCTTTGATAGAGGACTGGATGACAAATGCCGCGTACACACGATCATTTTTTGTGATGAAAAAAAAAACAACGTTTTCTGTGAAGTAAAAAACGACGTTTTTGAAACGTCACTTTTCAAAGACGATGTTGCATACACACCATTGTTTTTTTCACAAAAAGCGAGGTTACGTTCACCACTCTTTTCCATTGAACTAGCTTCTGGGCATGCGCGGTTTGAAAAACGTTGTTTTAAACGACGTTTTTGCTACACACGGTAACTTTTTGTGAAACAAAAAACGACGTTTTGAAAAATGATACAAAAAATTCAAGCATGTTGGAATTTTTTTTTGTCGTTTTTTTGAAGACAAAAAACGACGTTTTGCCCACACACGATCAATTTAAATTACGTTTTAAAAAACAACGTTTTTTTCATCGCAAAAAACGACCGTGTGTACGCGGCAAAAGAGTTATCTTAAACTCAACGGAGTAAAAACAGAACTTCTCCTGTTTCACGCCAAGCGTAGGAATCAGCCGGCAACAACTTGGACCCCCTCGCCCATTCTGGGAAAAATCATCACCCCTAGCGCCAAAGTCAAAAGTCTCGGGGTCATCTTCAACTCCTACATGCCAATGGACGCACAAATAGGGTCAGTAGTCAGCGGATCTCATCATCTGCTACGCCTACTACGCAGACTTATTCCTTTTATTCCCAATGTAGACATAGCGGTCGTGGTGGGAGCAATTGTTAACTCCAGATTGGACTATGCAAATGCCCTTTACCTCGGACTCCCCAAGTACCAAATCGCTCGTCTTCAAGTCGTTCAAAACACGGCCGCCAGACTTGTGACTGGGAAAAAACCTTGGGAATCAATCTCACCTTCACTGAGATCCCTTCACTGGTTACCAGTAAAAGACAGAATCACTTTTAAAGCACTCTGTCTAACGCATAGATGTATCCATGGGAATGCTCCCCATTATCTATGCGAAAAAATAAAAGCTCATAATCCCAATCGCGTTCTACGATCCACCAATCAAAATCTCCTCCAGATACCGAAAGCCATTTACAAGTCCAAGGGAGAAAGGAGATTCACAGTCCAAGGTCCCAGACTATGGAACACTTTACCAACCAGCATTCGGTTGGAGGAGAACCACCTAGCATTCAGGAGAAAGATCAAGACCCATCTCTTTTGATACCAAAGGAGACAGGAACAACAAGCGCCCAGAGACAATTCAGTTCGCATGTGCCGCGCTATATAAGTGTTCATTCATTCATTCATTCATTCATTCATGCCACACTTCTCACATATTTATTTGTAAAAAAAATGGAAAACCATTTATCATATGCCTTCCACTTCACAATTATGTGCTAGTTTGTGTTGGCCTAACACATAAAATCCCAGTTAAATACATTTACGCTTTCAGTTGTAACATGAAAAAATTTGAAAAATGTCAAGGGGTATGAATACCTTTTCAATGCACTGTATGTTTTATTTAAATTCATTTTTGCTAGGGCCTTTTTTCAGTCAACATACTGAACTTGTGACTCACACAGGCAAAGCTGTGCTTTGCTTGCAGCATGTCGCCACATACCTGCACAGTAAAGTTTTTTGCACCAAGTCACCACATCTTTAGTGCAGCAAAAACACCACATCCTTATTCCTCCTAATTCCAAAGCTTCCATTAAAGTTAGGCAATACCTTGAATGCACAATGCCAGGCAGGTGTAAAGGGAGAGGCAGAAGTTCTGCATGGGGAAGAAGTATGGGGTGAGAAGGTTCTACAAGACAAAAAGGTGGTCAGGTTGCTATCCCTAGGGGTGGTCCACACATCTCCTCCCTCTGAGCCTTTTTTTCACACACATGTCCTGACAACAGCATTGTGGTCTAAGCCTCTGCCTGAAGCATATCATCGGTGGTAAAATTGACAGTGATTTGAGTACCATGATTATCATCAGCAAAATGAGTTATCTTTGCTACAGGGTACATTACACTTTGTGTGAGGTCTGTTCAATGCTTAGGCAATGTAAAGGAGCCACACAAAATATCCCTGCAGCTGTCACAGGGTAGATCCTGCATTACACCTTGTTCTGGGCATATTACAGTGCTCGGGCACTGTAAAGGTGCAATACAAATGTTGGGTAAACAATACCTCTGTGTCTCCAGGTTTGCAGCCTTTCTTTGAATGGACAATGGAAGGGGTGGTTGAACATCAGTATTTCACCTTGTGAGTTTAGAGACAAAAATGTACAAAATGTTTTCTGAATGGAGGAGTTGAAGTGCAAGTGACCCCTATTAGTACTTTACCCACCGTTGAACTCACAGCAGCTTAACTGGAAGGTCAAAGTCAATAGTGGAATGCAGCATAATACAATGAAGATGTGTAGCATCCTCTGTATCTTTGTAGTATACCAAACATTAGAGACATCTAAGCTGAAAAAAAACTTTTTGGGGGATTTCAGTTTTAAAAATATGTTAACTTGAAGTATCTTAAAATGTTAAGTTGGAGTTCTGCTTTTGATTGGTTGTTTATTGTTCACATACAAACTGGCTATTCTTTATAGTTATTATACTCCCCATTGTTCTGTAAATGTACACATTATATGGAGATTGACATCCTTCTTTTTGTGTCTTTACCAGTATTTATATCAGTGGGAACCCGATAAATAAGTAAGGGTCCTTTCACACGGAGCGGACCGTTTTTCGGTCCGCTCCGCGTGTGTCCGTCGGCTCAGTGGGGATCCCCGCTCAGCTGTCGGCGGAGAGGGCGGTCTCCGCACACTGTGCAGGGACCGCCCTGTCTCTCCTCCGCTCTCCCCTGTCCGTATTCATCTGATCCGCCAGACAGAAGAAAAATAGGGTTTTCTTTTTCCGTCCGAAAAACCGGATCCAGACGGACGCGGATCTTTGCGGATGTTAGCGGATGCATCATCCGCTAACGGACGCGATCCCATAGGGATGCATTACAAGTCCGTTTACGGACTTGTAAAAACGGACGAACGGAGGCGGACGTCTGAAAGGGGCCTTATGAGCTTTAAGACATGTTCATTAGTTGTGTTTTATTTTCCATAAAACCTGGCTTAGATTCAAAGAAAGAAAGAATTACAGCTGTGCTCTCATTGGATCTGAAACATAAAGCAGTTCATGTTCTGACAAAAATGACATGTACATATATTTATTATACGTTATTATAAATATATACAAATATACAATAGTACAAAAACAAATTGCCTAAAAATAGTTTAGAATAGGTCAGGAAATGATGGGCTTATTACAGTACAATACTCGATGGATTTTACATTCCTAAAATTCGCAAACACTGTGTAACATTTATTTCCAGAGAAAGTTCCAGGTTTTGAAAATATTCCATGTATCAAGATTCTGCCTAATTTGCATAATTATGGTGTTAGCTAATGTAATGAATAAAGCATAATTAAACGTGAAAAAAACAGGACCACATAAAAATAAAAATAGAAATAAAATTAAACAGTGATCCAGTAGAAAAGTCTATTGCACAGTACAAAGTGGTGGAAAGTGAATCCAATAAAAATCCACCAATAAATACAAAGTGATAAATACCACATAAGAATAAAAACAGAAATGAAATTAAACAGTGATCCAGTAGAAAAGTCTGATGCACAGTACAAAGTGGTGGAAAGTAAGTCCAACAAAATTCAGGTCAGGTATGTAAGATCAATCCCATCACCAGAGAAAGGGTAAGTGCTTGAAAACCTAGGATCTTCAGTGATGACACCTGTGTGTCTGCAAGCCGCTTACCTTACTGCCGTAAGGTATACCGCATAAATGGTCTCAGGTGCAGGATACAATGATGTCTTCCTGTCTTATGTGGGCTTTGTTTGTTTTTTTAACTCTCAATGATGAGTATGAACATAGGAAAAAAACATAGAAAGGCTCATGGCACGATTCTGTATGAAAGACAAAAGAGGAATGGATGGCAGCTGACCCAACAGAGATGCACTCACTTTTAGAAAATATAAATTCAACAATCCACGAACGCCGAGTTCATAAGCCTCTGCATAAAGTCCTTTACGTTGCCTTGAATCCAAACTCCCTCCAGGCCAGGCTCGATGTATATATGGGGTAAATTAAGAAAGAGAGGTGCCCATAGTGTAATCCCGTAGTAAAAACAGTTTATTAAACCAACAATATACAAAACAAACTCACATTTGTAATGAAAGAAAGTACAGCAAATCACGAGCGCCGAGCTTGTATCCTTACATCAGCTGTGAATGTGCCTAGTGTTCAAATCCTGATGTGCATCATCACATCACGTGACTTCATCAGTGGTATTGGACATTGTGGCATCAAAGACATGTAGCAAATACGGGGACAAGAAGGAGCTAAATAGTTGGTAATATTCAGAAGAATATCCATCTGGTCCTGGAGATTTGTTGTGGGGTAAACTTCTGATTATTTTTTTTTCTATTTCTGGCGCAGTGAACGGTTGGTTCAGTTGGGATAAGTCAGTTTAAGGGAGTGAGGGCAGGTTTACCGAAGCTAGGAAGTCTGATATGATGTCATTGTTTATATATTTTTTTTAAATAATTTGAGAGTGCTTCATAGTAGTCGCTAAATGCAATCACAATGGATTTGTGACTTTTTGTTTTGATTTGGGGTTTGTGATGAAAGAAATTTTTTTTTTTTAGTTGATTGGCTAGTAGTTTCCCTCGCTTTATTCTCACAACGGTATGAGTGGGCTTTTAAAGAGTTTAGCTGGTTGTCGTGTAGTGATGAGCGGAATACGCCATATTCGATTTCGCGATATTTCGCGAATTATTCGAAGAATATTTGCGAATATTCGTTAATATCGAATATTCGTGATATTTTATAAAAAAAAAATACGAAAAGCTAATGCGAAATTTCGCTATTTTTTTTGGATAAAATATCACGAATATTCGATATTTACGAATATTCGCTATATTTTATAAAAAAAAATTGCGAAATTTCGCTAGTGCGAATGCGAAATTGATTGCAAAATTTATTGCGAAATTAGAAAAAATATGAATATTCGAAATAGCGAATATTCGCCGCGATATTCGAGTTATTCGCGAATACTCGAATATGCAATATTCGTTGCGAATATTCGCAATGCGAATATTCGTGAGCAACACTATTGTCGTGTTGGGCTATTAAGATAGTTCATAAGTCCTGTCTGGTAGTAAACAGTAGAGCCCAGATTTTTGTGTAGTGTTTTGTTTGTTAAGGTTATATAGATGTTTTTTTGGTTAACAAGTCGTTGAGACGCTCAATCCGTTGCCTTTTTATTTTTGCACCCATTTGCATGAGTAGTCCCCTGATGTAGACTTTGTGAGTATTCCACAGTATGAAGGTGTAACGGTCACCACCGTTTACGATTTCCATTCCACCAACCCAAGACAGCTTATCCGCCACTCTGATAATCCAGCAGGCACAACCCATTCCATTTCCCAGGATAACGAGACACACAGCTCTGTTACTGGTTCCAAAATAAATAAATCCTTTAATGGTAACCTTCAGCTCTTATATACAGTTTAGAAACCAAAAAGCATGCTGCAGTAATCAAAAGGAACAAAGACACACTCCACCCAGACATCACACAATGAACTTCATGCACATTATTTTTGTAAACATAATTGACATGCTAATCCACTACACCTGAAAGTTAGACATCTGACCTTTACAGACTTAATTAGTACAATAGACACAAAACAGTATTAGCATCACACAATGGACAATGAAATATCTTAGGAGCCTGACTCAATTAACACCTCAACAGTCTTTTGACCTGTTCATAAGGAACAACTTGTAATATTTCAAGATATCCTGCAATACATGAATTATCATTAATGTCCCATCTCATGTAATTCATGATATCATTCCTCAGTCATCCTATGCCCCTATCGGACATAGGATGACCCTAGACCCAAGAGTCATTGGTGAAGCTGGCATAGATGTACCCCGCATCCTGCAAAAGTCTCTGAGTATCACGGGCCATCCCGTTACAGAAGGGATCATCATTCGAGAGGGCATTAAGATCAAAGAATTCTTTAAGAGCTTTAAGTATTTGGTTTGAGTTTTCAGGTTGAGATAGGGTGTAGATGTCGTTGCGCCATCTGTTTGCCCTGGTTTCAGTACGATGATCCCCCATACTAATGGAAATTGGCACGTGGTCTGACCATGTGATATAATGTAATGCTGACTTAACAACCTTCTGTAATAAAAATTTGTCTATCAAAAAAAAAATGATACGAGAGTATGTGTAGCGTATATTGGAGAAGAACGTAAAGTCTCTTTCTGATGAGTATTGACATCTCCATACATCATACAGTCCTGAATTAGAGATAAATTGAGCTAAGGTTGCTCTATGCTGTTGGTGACGTGTGACACTGGATCAGTCTAGATCTTCATCGTTAATTGTTTGAAAAACACTGCATAAGATCACGTTTCCTTGCCGAATTAAAGGGGTTGTAAAGATAAAAGTTTTTTCACCTTAATGCATTCTATGCATTAAGATGGAAAAACATCTGCAGATTAGAGGCCCCCCCCGAACCCCCCCTTTACTTACCTGACACCTTGAAAGTCCTGCACCGTGAACGCGCAGGCTTCTTGGCCGTCTTCCCGGCTCTGTCATTGGTTGATTAAAAGCAGGGCAGCCATTGGCTCATGCTGCTGTCAATCACATCCAATGACGCATCGCACTGAGGGGCATGGCCGAGTGATACAGTCAGCGGCTATGGCCACCGGCTGTATCACGGGAGCGAGCCCACAACGACTCAACACCATGCGAGCTCGCTCGCATGAAGGTGTTGAGTCATTGCTGGGGAGCCGAGACAGTCGCCGAGGGACCCTAGAAGACCAGGTTTGGGGGCCACTCTGTGCAAAACAAGCTGCACAGTGGAGGTAAATATAACATGTTTGTTATTTAAAAAATATATATAACTTTAGTGATCCTGTAAGGAGACTTTTTTTCAAATCTTTTTCAGAAATTATAGTTGTTTTGTATTGGGAAGGTATATGTTAACCAATGTGTATTTGGTGTTGTTTAGTTCACAGACTAGAACTTTATACCTGCCTGATGTGTCCAAATGAACATACAGGTGCTTAAATTGGATAGAATTCTTAATAGCTATTGCTACTCCTCTCTTTTTTGAGGTGCCGTTGGCCTGAAACATATGGGAAAATTTGCGGTGCTGGAATAGTGGAGGTCTATGACAGGAGAAATGGGTCTTCTGGAAGCATACTGTATGATGTCGCTTTGGAGTCTGTTCACTTATTTCCATGCCATCTGCCTCTTATGAGGACTGTTCAGGCCTTTTACATTTAAAGATTAGTTTTAAAATGACATTGTGTATAGTTGAAGAGGTCAGTCAGCAGTTCTAAGTGGGTATGTGCAGTTGTATAGTAAGGTTACCTGTTACAGGGTACATTGGTGACTTGACCAAATTAGGTAGGAATCTGTTGGTTGGCGGAGATATAGACGATCGTACCAGTATCCAGAAATAGAAGTCTAACTTATAAAAGTAACAGTTAGTTAAGATTCAAAGGAGAAGAAAACAACAATATAAAAACTTGTGATTCTATATATCAACTGCTAAACTCGAGGGGTTTAACTGAGAAAACAATGCAGCATTTCCCTGGGCCAACAGGGAAAGGGGTAAGTATGCAGGATGCATGTATGGTATTCAGTCTGCTTCTACATCTGAATTATCACAAGTTGACACGGGTGAATGAGTGCTATTTTTCTCTGTAGCGCACGGTTCAATGATTTGCCATTCTCGCATGAGGCACAGACCTTCTTTAACATTAGTAATCACATATGTGGCACCTTGTTTTGTCATGAGTAGCTTTACAGGGTAAAGCCAGTGGTAAGTGATATTGTGGTTGCTCAAAGGATTTGTGATTGTTGCTAGCTGCCTGCGTTGTTGCATGGTGAAGGCTGACAAATCAGCAAAGAAGGATAATTCTTGCAGATAATGAGGCAAGGTATCCCGGTGCCTGGTGGCTGTCATGAAGTGATCCTTAGTGTGGTAAAAGTGGATCCTGACAATAGTGTCTCTGGGCAGATGTATAGCAATGTACTTGGGCCTTGGTAGCCTATGGATACGATCTATGAGGAGATCCTCCATGGGTGCCTCAGGAAGGACTGCTTTCATGATGTTGATGAAATAGTCTTTCAGGTCAGAAGGTTTGACTGTTTCTGGGATACCCCTTATTTACACATTGTTTCCTCTTGATCTGTCCTCTAAATCTGCTAATTTGATTTTCATCTGCATTAATTAAAGTCTGTACTGTCTAAAATAAGGCAAGTCACAACATGGTTGGGCACACTGAAGAGGGTATTCTTAAAGCTTTATTCTTTGAAAGGCTCTAGAGTTTTAGATGGTGGCACATCTTCTTTTGTCAGCCATAAACAAATCCTTCTTTTCTTCTTTACAGCGCTGTAATATCTGAATGCGGGATGCTATCTTATGTCTTACCAAAAGGTAGAACAATTGCTTTAGTTGGAGTAGATTTCCCTTCACTCAAACCTGTCTACTACCTGCACTATTTTCCTAACTTCAGAACTAAGCTCTACCAATTGCTATTCCCCCTGTCCAATGTGAGTGACCTTATTGAACACTGAGCCACTCCCACTGACCAAAGGGTTGGCAGTTAGAAGTTGAAGTATCCACAGGTTCTCTTCTCCTCACTTTAAGTAGAAAATAAAATCTGACATACAAAAATGTTTTCTATGATACTAAACAAAAGAAATAGCTTGAACATGAATGAATGAATGAATGAATGAATGAATGAAAAACTTATATAGCGCGGCACATGCGAACCAAATCGCCTCTGGGCGCTTGTTGTATCAGTCTCTCTTGACATCAAAAGAGCAGAGTTTTAATCTGTCTTCTGAAGGTCAGGTGGTTTTCCTCCAACCGAATGCAGGTTGGCAAAGCGTTCCAAAGTCTGGGACCTTGGACCGCAAACCTTCTTTCTCCTTTGGACTTGAGTCTGGCTTTGGGTACTTTGACCAAATTTTGGTCACTGGATCGCAGAATGCGATTGGGATTGAGGGGTTCTATTTTATCGCAAAGATATTGCGGGGCTTTCCCATGGATGCATTTATGAGTCAGACAGAGAGCTTTAAAAGCAATTCTGTCTTTTACTGGCAACCAGTGAAGGGATCTCAGCGACGGTGAGACTGCTTCCCAGGGTTTTTTCCCAGTCACCAGTCTGGCGGCCGTATTTTGTACGACTTGCAGACGTGCGATTTGGTACTTTGGGAGTCCGAGGTAGAGGGCATTTGCATAGTCCAGTCTGGAGTTCACAATTGTTCCCACCACGACTGGCACATCTTCTTTGGGAATGAATGGAATAAGTCTGCGGAGTAGGCGCAGCAGATGGTGAGATCCGCTGACTACTGACCCTATTTGTGCGTCCATTGTCATGTGGGTGTCAAAAATGATCCCGAGACTTTTGACTTTGGCGCTAGGGGAGATGATCTGGCCCAGAATGGGTGGAGGTGTCCAGGTTGTTGCCAGTTGACTCTTGCGACTGGCCTGAAACAGAAGAAGTTCTGTTTTAGAATTGTTGAGTTTGAGATAACTCCTAGTCATCCAGTTTTCAATCGAAGAGAGGCAATTCTCTAAGCTGAGATGATGATCCTTTCTATTGCAGATGCGAAAATACAGTTGCGTATCGTCTGCATATGAGTGATAAAGTAGTTGTTGACTACTGATGACTTCAAAGAGAGGTCGAAGATAGATGTTGAAGAGCACCGGTGACAGAGGTGAGCCTTGGGGGACTCCACATGACACCGTGCGTTTTCCAGAAGTGAACGGTCCCAATTTCACCGTTTGAGATCGGTTTCCCAAAAAGGAGGAAAACCATGGTAAATCACCCTCTGTGACTCCGGCTACCTCATTCAGCCGAGTCAGTAGCAGTTTGTGATCTACGGTGTCAAAGGCTGCGCTTAGGTCCAGCATAACCAGGAGACAAGATTCTCCTTCATCTGCGGCCTCCAGAACGTCGTCCCATATTTTGAGTAGTGCTGTTTCCGTCCCGTGTCCGGGACGGAATCCCGATTGCAGTGGATCGAGTAGGTTGTGGGTATCTAGATGCTGTTGCAGCTGTTGTACCACCACTTTCTCCATTACCTTGGAGAAAACGTTTAGCATTGTTATGGGACGGCGGTGATTTGGATCCTTGGGATCCAGGGTCGGTTTCTTCAAGATGGGCTGGATTGTGCCCTCTTTCAGCAGGGAGGGCACTATGCCTTCCTTAAATGACTGATTTATAAGCTGCGTAATGGGAGGCGCCAGGATATCGGCACATTCCTTTAGCAGCTTAGTGGGGATGATATCATTAGGCGATGTGCTGTTACGCAAAGCGCTGATGATATTTTCTGTGGCATCGATGGAAACGGGTTCCAGCGTGAACTTTGTTGGTTGTAGCCTGTTCCTCCGGGTGCTGTGTGGTAGCTCAAGAGTATTGTTTTGCGGAATGCTTTCCCGGATTCCCTCAATTTTATTGGTGAAGAAATCCGACAATTCATCGCAAAATTCTTGGGTGTCTGTGTTGGGGGCTTCAAGACAGTGTGGATTCATGGTCTGCGAGACCAGCTTGAAGAGATCCCGGGGGCGGTTTAAGGCGCTGTTGATAGCCATGGAAAAATAGTTTTTCTTGGCTTTGAAGATTTCTATGTGATATCTTCTTGTTGTTGCTTTGTAGAAGGCGAGGTTCGTCTCGGAAGCGTTTCTTTTCCAGGCGGCTTCTGCCCTTCTACGCTCTTGCTTCAGTAGCGATAGCTGGTTGTTGAACCAGCCTGCCTTGTTTTTCCGGGTAAGGACTTTGCGTTCTGGTGCTACTAAGTCGGCTGACTGTAGTAGGGCTGCGTTTATGGCGTCCAGTATGTCTGCGGCCGTTTGACCTGGCTGAATTGTTTTAATTTTATTTTCCAAGGTAGATTTGAAGAGTTCCGAATGGAGCTTCTTCAGAGATCTAGACCAGTGTGTTGTCACTGGCTTGGGTGTTTTTATCAATAGGGCAGTATTGGAAATTATGAATTTAATTGCATGGTGATCTGTCCATGGCAATGGTTCATTTTCCAAAATACTTACTTTCAGATTTTGTCTGAAGATAAGATCGAGTGTGTGACCTGAAGCATGTGTGGGCCCACATACTAGTTGCTGAAGGCCTAATCCTTCCAGATGGTCGATACAGGCGTCGGCCACGGGGTCTTGTGAGGAGTTGGCCCAGAGATTGAAATCTCCGAGCAGCAAAAGGTGTTTGCTGGTTATGGCGTAAGTGGAGATGAACTCTGACCATGGGGGTAAAAACTGCGATTTAGGCCCCGGTGGCCTATAGCAGAGCAGAATACGGACGGTCTCCTGGGGGTTTGTTTGCAGTTGCAGAGTAAGGGTTTCCATAAATGGAAGCGAGTGCTGAAGGGCTGGTTTAGATATCACAAGATGCGTCTTATGGATCACTGCCAGTCCTCCTCCTCTTTGCCCTATTCTGTTTTCAGTGATGATCCGGTAGTGTTCTGGCACCAGTTCTCCAAGAATGGTGTTACAGTCGGCTGTGAGCCAGCTTTCTGTAATAAAGAGACAGTCTAAGTTGTTCTGTAGAATGAAATCATGGATTTCTAATCGGTGTCTTACTGCCGATCTTGTATTGATCAAAGCACATGATATGTGCTTTGCTTGGGGTAGGTAGCTACATTTTTTGACTGATGATCGTCGATCGATCCTCAAAAGTTGCTCAAATCTCAGGGCCTTTTTGGTGACGGCTGGAAGCTTTGTGGCAAATTGCCTCAGGCCCCAGATGATTTCTGCAGAATATTGCCGAACGGCCATATTCCGACAGGGGGGGGGGGTGGTCAGGTGGCGGTGGGGAGTAGATTCCTTGAATCCTCTCTCCTATTTTTTTTAATTTGGTCCAGAGGAAGGCAAAAAAACCCTGGTTCAGCTAAGCCAATCTGCTGGGCAGGGAAAAAAATTCCTTCCTGATCCCTCTGAGGCGATCGGTTGAGACCCTGGATCAAATCTGATGATATTATGGGGGGATGGTGTGAAGGGAGTAGTTCCTGCTGGGGGGGTGTACCAAGCTGGCCGATGGCCTGATCTGGGGCCCAAGCTGGGCCACCCACTTGCTGAAATAACCCCAGAGAGGGGATGGTTAGCTGCCAGGGAGGTGGATGGGGACCTCTGTGGGTAGGGGGGGTGTGCTTGGGCGAAAGCCCCAGGGGGATGCAGAATGCTGTAGCCGTGCGCCACTAGGCCGCAGTTGAAGCCGCGGACTTTCCTAAGCCGCGGCTCCCGCGGACCTAGCGTGTCTGGCGCGGACCGGCGAAAACAGCAAGGGAACCGTGGCGGGGGTGTGGGGACGGGCTGGGGGTACCTCTTTTGCGGGCTGGGGCGAAGGCACCGGGGCGATGCAGAGAGCTGTAGCCGTGCGCCGCTAGGCCGCAGTTGAAGCCGCGGACTTTCCTAAGCCGCGGCTCCCGCGGACCTAGCGTGGCTGGCGCGGACCGGCGTAAACAGCAGGGGAACAGCGGCGGGGATGTGGGGACCTGCTGGGGGTACATCAATTGCTGTCTGGGTGAAGGGAGCAGAATTCCTAGGGCTGGTTTGGCGCGGTTATCCTGAAAAGGACGGGCGCCCTTGATCCTGGGGGGGGACAGGCTGAATTACCTGTGTGATGGCTCAGATGCTCAAAGGAGGGGGGGAAGGAGAGCTGGAGACGGCTGGAGGTGGAGGTGATCCGGGATCCGGGTAAGATGCGGCTGTGCTGGAGCTTGGCTGGGCAGGGGAACCCTGACTGCCTGATAGCCTACACCTGCCTGGAGCTATAGCTCGCACGCTCCTACTCCTAGGAGTCGTGTGCCGTGGGAGCTCCTGCTGCTAATCCTGCTGCCTCAACTCAACTCAACTCAACATAAACTAGCTTCATAAAGGTGATGTACTAGTCCCTGCCACAGCATTGCTCATAATCAAATTCTCACATTTAACAACAGTTGGCTGGGAATTCCCAAAGACAGATAGGTGGTCCGAGCCAAACAAGTTGGCAAGTGACTGGTTAGCTATGTTTGCATTTATTGGCCTGACATGCCCTGCTGTTTGTAAGCCTTTCCAGCATCACTGTCAAATACAGTTCCTGCTTTATAAGCAGCATGCAAACAGGATAAGGTGCAGCTCCTGTAATGGATTTCATAAGAAGAGGAAACTCAGTTTAAAAGTTTTCAAGGTGTACATTGAGTGAAATAAATATATATATATATTTCTCAGTATTCTTTATGATTTATAAATGCTACACTTCATATTTTTTTGATAATTCCTTTTTTTTCCAGCAGTCTGGAATATTTCTGTATTTATTTATCAGTCAGTCTGGGTGATGTTTTTGTTAGGGAAAAATGCTTCTTCATTTTGTGTGTGTATTCAGTGTTTCACTCCAGGGAAAGAATATCAAAAATAAGCCCATAAATAAGAAATCAGCAGACTTTCCTGTCTAGTTGTATTACATAGATTTGATGTATGCTTCTGTGGCATTATTAGTCACTCTGCCTAAATCAATGCTGTAATCTTTCCTCTTGATTGATTGCTTTTGTTAACTTGCAGCATACATGTCTTAATGAACACAACAATGATCAAGTTAATATAAGCAAAATGATATGCAACTATGATCTGCAGGCATGCACAGGCAATGCACAGGCAATGCTTTATTTTTTCCCTGTATGTGTCACCATCGAATGGTAGAAAGGTAAAAATAAATGCTTATGTGTTATAGACAAGAGAATACAGGTGTTAAAATTTATTTTGTATGTTAATGTTTTAAATATAGTTACAAAACATAGAATATACTGTATATCAACTGATAAATGTTGCACTGAGTATGTGTTTAAAGCGGAGCTCCACCCACCCGCATTTTTTTTTTTTTTCAAAGTCGGCAGCTACTAACAGTGTAGCTGCTGACTTTGAATAAGGACACTTACCTGTCCTAGGCGCCCGCGCTGACGGCCCCCGCCGATGCCGATCCTCGATCCTGGCACCGCCATCCACAGTCAGGGAAACAGGCAGTGAAGCCGTGCGGCTTCACTGCCCGTTTCCTACTGCGCATGTGCGAGCGAGGCGGCGCTTTGTGAATGGTCCGGCTGCTTTCTGGGATACACACAGTTCCCAGAATGCAGCGCGGCCCATTCACAAGAAGACACCCAGAAGAGGAGGAGGAAGAAAACAGCACCGCGGATCGTGAGGGCAGATTCGGGACTTCCGCATAGCAACAGCCTATTTAGGGTGAGTATTTTTTTTTTTTTTCCATTTCATTTTTATTTATTTTTTTCAGATTTTTTTAAAAAATATATATATCAGGGTGGAGCTCCGCTTTAATGAGCAGAAGTAAGAGGGAGGGGTTTGTTGACATTCAGTAGCTGGCTAGGAAGGTGTTGTTTACCTATAGGAATGAGCTTCGAGCTCGAGTCGAACTCATGTTCGACTCGAACAATGCCTGTTTGCCTGTTCGATGAACAGTGAACAATTTGGGGTGTTCGCGGCAAGTTCGAAAAGCCACGGAACACCCTGTTAAAGTCTATTGGAGAAATGTAAAGTGCAGGGGACATGTATCAATGCAAAAAAAAGTTTTAAAAACGTCAGTTTTTTGGGAGCAGTGATTTTAATAATGCTTAAAGTGAAACAATAAAAGTGAAGCATTCCTTTAAATTCCATACCTGGGAAAAGTCATTTATAAAAAAAAAAAAGAGTGAGGGTCCCCTAAATTGAATTACCAGGCCCTTCAGGTCTGGTATAGATATTAAGGGGATATTAGCCGCGAGTGATTTTAAATGACTTTTTTTCCTTCAGAAATTACACTTTGTGCAGGGACAGTTCTAAGCACGGGAAATGTGCGCTACTACACAGACATACTACACCCCTCCCCCGGTATGAAATTTAAAGGAATAATTCACTTTTATTGTTTCACTTTAAGCATTATTAAAATCACTGCTCCCGAAAAAATGGCCATTTTTAAAACGTTTTTTTGCATTGATACATGTCGCATGGACCCAGGTCCCCAAAAACTTTTAAAATTAGCACTTTGGATTTCAAACGTTCGAGTCCCATAGACTTTAATTGGGTTCTAAAGTTCACACAAACTTTTGGTCTTTTCGCTGGTTCTGGTGCGAACCGAACAGGGTGGTGTTCGGCTCATCCCTATTTACCTACAGCAGTGTGACTAGAAATTATCATCATGGTCCTGGCCATTATGTCAGTGGGTCATCATTCATGGTGACTGACATTTTATCTACATCTATGGATATGGATTGATTTACAGCTATTGATTTTTAACTAAAGAGTATAGTTGAGCGAACCCGAACTGTAAAGTTCGGGTTCGGTATGGACTTTGGGTTTTTCCCGAACCCGAATACTTGCTGAAAGTTCGGGTTCGGGAAAAAAATGCGCGGGGGTCCCCCCAAATTCAATAACCAGACTCTTTAGGTCTGGTATGGATATTAAGGGGAACCCCGCCGTCAATTAAAAAAAAAAATGACGTGGGGTTCCCCCCAAATATCCATAACCAGACCCTTCAGGTCTGGTGTGGATTTTAAGGGGAACTCCACCCCAAATTTAAAAAAAAAATGGCATGGAGCTCCCTCTAAAATCCACACCAGACCCCTTATCCGAGCACATTGACCTGGCCGGCCGCAGAAAAGAGGGGGGGACAGAGTGTGGCCCCCCCTCTCCTGAACCGTACCAGGCCACATGCCCTCAACATTGGGAGGGTGCTTTGGGGTGCCCCCCAAAGCACCTTGTCCCCATGTTGAGGGGGACAAGGGTCTCATCCCCACAACCCTTGCCCGGGACCCCCACGCATTTTTTTATTTTACTAAAAGTCCGTGTCCCGTTGACTTCAATGGGGTTCGGAGTCCGGGTTTGGGTTCGGGTTCCTGAATATCCAGGTGTCCGCTCAACTCTACTAAAGAGCCTTTTTGTGAAATGTGGGACCCCTTATTCTAAATTTGCATGAGTTTAGGGTCCAAACAGAAGTTTAAGCCAAACCCTGGCAGTTTGGGTGTTCGAAAGGATGCCCGTACATTTACCCATTCTAAAGAAGGTGATCATATTGTGTAATACAAATTATAGTTCTGCTATTACATATGACAGATAGTTTCTGTCAATGGTTGTTGCGAGTGAAGGCATTGCCAAGTATTTAACAACCAGTGATGTCACCAACGCTTATTTACTTATATGGCCAGGAATCCCTAGGAATTCTGGAGCCAGGGATAGTTAAAAAAAAGATGGCAAAGGTTTCCCTTCTTAATTCATACCAGGCCTTACAGGTCTGGTATGAATTTTGACGGGGGTCTAATAAAAAAAATAGCTTTGAGTCTCCCTTATTCAAGCATGCAGCCTGCCGGCCAGGAAAGGGAAAGATCAGTGATTTCTTCCCCTGAACTATACCAGGTCATGCCTGCAACATGGTGAAGTATATTGCCGACAAGAACTTTTGCTGTCAAAAAAATTGAGAACCAGCTCTCAAATTTTTCTTGTCGGAAATTCCCAACAGCAAATGTCCAATGGAGCCTACACACGGTTGGAATTTCCGACAAAAAGCTCACATTGAACATTTGTTGTCGGAATTTCCGATCGTGTGTACTTGGCATTACTCTTTTTTGCCAAGCGCTTGATAATGTCCATTTAATTGCTGCTAATGATAAAGATATAGCGATTTTCACCATACTATTTGTAAAATGATTGATAAAACAAGATAGTTGTGATAATGAATTACAAAGAGAAGTTCAATAGGTCCATTATAAAACGCAACCTAAATTTGTCAGTTTCATGCCATAGCAAGATATAGGCATAGCTGTGATTTGTACACAATATCCAAGGTAACAGAATATATTTAATTTGTTTATGACTCTGTTTTCAGCAGTTTCTCATTTTGAAATGGCCAGCAGTTGCACATTTTTGAGACTGACAATTCAAAACTACAGGAGTGAATGACTGTACTGTACATACATCACATTGAAGGGTACCAGAACTAATAATGCTTATTTATTATACAATGTGTTGCTCATAATATGTTACAGTTACAGCATAATGTAAAAATTGTAAACATGGTGCTAGCATTAAGACTATTTATAGCACATCTCTTACTGCTGTTCGGATTGGCAAATCTTAGTATTTATCAAGTGAAAAAATAAAAACCTTTTTAAATTTGAGGCAGCACACATCTGGTCAGAGGTGATCAGCCCAGCAGTAGCCCACATGCTATGGCCAATATAAGGTGTGTCAGGGTGGAAGTCCAATGATCAATATGTTTCTAGGGAAACCCTCCTTGTCAAGCCTGACCAGTCTATATAGCACTCTGGCTGCAGGAAGAGCAGCTCTAACACACTACAGAAAAGACAGAAATCAGTAAATCAGAAAAGTAAATCAGTAATCACATTCTGTTTAGGTGCCATGAACATCAGTGAATGTTTGGACCATTTCCCCATGTATAGAATGTCATAAACTATTCCATAGACACTGGATGGATGACTGATGCAAAAAAAGTCAAGATCACAAGCTATTATCTATTATCTAGGGGACTCTTATCTTGTACTGCTGCAATGGTAATCAGTTTTGGTGTAACATTCAGTCTTATGTAACCAGTTATTTCAAAGATAAGTATTATGAATTTGGTTGCTTAGGATTACTGCACTTTGGTCATCTCTTGAAAGATTCAAAATAGCCAGGGTGCAGGAGGTTAATAAAACACTTTGTAACATGTATTCTCTGCATGGTCTATGGTTCACTACTTGATCTGTTAAACTGAGGAGCTGTGGTGGTTTACCATTTTTCCATCCTAGATAGCATGGATAACTTGCCACAACTTGTGTCAATGTTAAAATTTTATGCTACAGACGATCAGATTTTATGATAGGATTTTTTCTGTATGAAAATTTGAGAACCAGCTCTCAATCTTTTGTTGGGGAAATTCCGACAGCAAAAGTCTGATTAGAAATTCCAACCGTTTGTATGCTCCATCAGACTTTTGCTGTCGTAATTTCCCCAACAAAAGATTGAGAGCTGGTTCTCAAATTCTCAGACAGAAAAAATTCCTATCGGAAAATCTGATCTTATGTAGCAATTTCGAAATGCAAAATTCCGACACATGCTCGGAAACAATTTGACGTATGCTCGGAAGCATTGAACTTCATTTTCTCGGCTCATCGTAGTGTTGTACATCACCGCCTTCTTGACGGTCGAAAGAGAACTTTTGTGTGACCGTGTGTGTGCAAGCCAAGCTTGAGCAGAATTCTGTCTAAGGTTTTTCTAATGTAAAATCTGATCGTGTTTATGCGGCATAAGTCTGTTTTCTTGCTGCACATTTTCACTGGCAGGTTGTAAACTTGCGGATAACTTGAAGCACAAGTTCTAGTTGACACTTTTCCAATTTGTAGCAAATTTGCGTGGCAAGTCTTTAGAAAGAGGAAAGTAGCAATGGTAGGTCTACAGCAAGATCCCTGCAAGTCTACAGCATGAAAATTCAGCCACAGTGACCCCTGTGGTGGGATGACTATTGCACACCATAACTGAACTAAAACTTGCAGCAGACTTGCAGAATGTATGCAAATAAAGTTGATCTGGAGTCATGAAATTCAGACTTGCTGCAAAAGTGCAACAAACATGTGAAGCCTGGCAAGTCTAGCAATAGTGTACCAAGTCATTTTTAAACTTGCAGCACAATTGCTTGCTATCTGGGATGTGGCCCCATCCAAGTTAAAGTTTGTTGTCATCCATTTTTCCATCCATTCATTCATCCTTTATTTCTGGACTTTTTTGGAACACCATGGACTTCCCCTGTGGCATACGTGAGCCTTATCATTTTTATCATTATATATTTATTTCATTATGCATACCTACCCAATCCCATTTGCAACCATGTCTGGGAGCTTGTTCTCAATTCACACTGTGAGCATCAAGTATTTTTTTTACTATTACCGCTTGTAAGATACCCCTCACTACAAACATTTACATTGTTACAGTGTTATTTATACAACATAGATTTGTTTGTTGTTATAATCTCTACAATGTCATAAATCAGATATCAATCCTACTTTGCTGAAACATTGTGTAGAAACCATGATATTTCTTCACATTGTTTTTCAAATACAATACAAAATACTACAGTATTGCTGCAGTAAGGGATAAAAATAAAAAAGTAAATATATTCTTGAACTTGGGAGGTAAATAGCTCTTCAGGAGAACCAATTCTAATTTAAAATGTTAAAACCCCCTCAAGAGAAAAAAACTCCACAAAACTTGGGAAATCTCCTTGACTTCAAACTATAAATGTGAGAGAAATAATGTACTGTTTATAAAGAGGTTCAGCTGTTCTCAAAAAGCTATGAAGTGGCAAAATGCAAAATCAATAGATATACAATATATACTATATATATATAGTCTCTGTATATACTCTGTATATATAATTATTTTTATAATTAAATCTACTGTGTGTATGTATATGTATATATATATATATATATATATATATATATATATTCACATATCTGCACCCCTATACACTAATTACCCCTATACACTATACACTAATTAATAAAAAAAAAACAATGGTGGGAGAGGTCCCGCATTTTTGGATGTAGTAGTCCCCGCCGCCAGGATACCGCATTCTACTGTCGCTACATAGACGACCTGCTATTTATAATCACTGATTGTCATATGGACCTAGATACCTGTCTCCAGTTTCTCAACGATAACAGCCTGAACCTTAGTTTTACGGGAAATATGCAGGCTGTCACGATTAAATACTTGGATGTTACACTCTCGGGGATTAATGGCAGGATCGCCACTAGTTTATACAGAAAGAAAACTGCGGGTAATGCCCTCTTACGGGCAGACTCGGCGCACCCAGGACATACCATAAAAGCAGTCCCTTATGGCCAATTTCTGCGACTTAAGCGACTATGTAGCTCCCCTGAAACTTTTTCCATTGAGGCCAACAATATGTCGCAGAGGCTCATTGAGAGAGGCTATCCCCTCAAAACTATTAATAGAGCCTTATCCAGAGCCAATGATATATCTAGGGATTCCCTCCTGGGAACCTCTGACGTTTTGACCTCAAAACCACGTATTGCCTCCTCCAATGATGTTCCAGTATTTTCAACACCATACAGCTCTGAATTCAATAAGATTAGATCCATTATTAATAAGTACTTGCCAATTCTTTATAATGACACAGTTTACCAACATATTCTGGAAAGGGGCATTAGAACCGTTTCACGTCGTGCCCCCACCCTAGGAGGAAAACTGTCTCCAAGCCTTTTTCAGAACCAACGCACCAATACCAACTGGCTACAGTTTCAAGGCACCTACAAATGCGGGATCGATGGCTGTCGGTACTGCAAATTAATTAAAAAAGGACCACATGTACATTCCTATTCTTGCGAGAAAAGTTTCTCGATTAAACAATTCATCAATTGTAATTCCAAGTTTGTGATATATGTCATTGGCTGTAGTATTTGTAAAACCCAGTATGTGGGTCGTACTACCCGCAGACTTAAGGACAGGCTGAGTCACCACTTGTATGACATTGTCAAAGACCATGACACCAATGTCGCTAGACATTGGAACATCTTTCATGCAAAGGATATATCTAGTTTTACGGTACAGGGTTTGGAGAAGATTTTCACCCCTATCAGAGGGGGAGACAAGTTCAAAATTCTGTGTAGGAGGGAGGTCTATTGGATCTTCTCTCTCCACACAAGAATTCCTAAAGGGCTCAACTTTGAATGGGATGTGTCCCACTTCTATGATTGACTCCAATGGAAGCCCCCCCCCTCAATGTTGTGTGGAGGGTCCCCACTTTGGTGTCTTCATTACTCACATTCTCTCCCTTCATTGGCCGTTCTTTTGATCTATTTCCCCCCCCTTCCCTCCTTACCCCCTGTGTCCTGGTGCACTTTGGTCGCCTTTCACATCATGGGGACCCGACTGTAACCCGAACACATAGGTGGATCCGTTTGTCTGGTCCCTGGTCCCTGGTCCCTACATATATGTGCCCCCAGTTAATATTCCACACGTTTATATTTATGTATATATACACTTATGTATCCATACATGTTGTATGATTGTTTAACTATTTAAATTGTATACATAAGTTATAAGGGGATATCTGTATGCAGGGGATCTCTGTACTAAACGGGTATTACATCTACATATACCCACATGTATGCCATACACGTATACACATTATCGGATATTCCAGGTCTTCTTTATGAGGGTTCTACTTATACATTTTCCACTCAGTTTTTAACATAAATATAAAACAACTATTTACAAATATTACTTTCTTAAACAGAACCTGTTACAGATTAATTTTTACATGATTAACAATAGGTATGGTTTTGTCAGGCATCTGCCCCTTTCACACAAAAGATACATGAGATATTTTCTTCTTGCGCCAGTATTTTTTTCACTGTCCTACCGGATCGAATGAAGCCCCATGATATATGGGATACTAAGCGCATTGTGTGATTGGGTGATGTTCTTTTAATGATATGCCTCACAAACATACCTATTTGCATATTTTATTTTAAATATTTTAAATGTCTCAGCTTTTTACATTTTACTTTTTCTTTAATATTACTTTGTTCTGTTATTCTTTTACCACAGATTAGCACCCTACTCATATATTGTATTATTGTATGTACCTGCATATATGCGTGTTCATTCAACACACATGTTTTTGCCCTATATATATATATATATATATATATATATATATATATATATATATATATATATATATACCCTTTGAGCTTCACATGTTGCCATTATAATTAATCTTCATATTTTACACTTCACATAGATTATTAGTTTCCTCTTTGTATATATTTTGGTCGTTCTTATGATCATCCTACAATACACGAGGAAGTAAGAAAAAGACCAACTAAATAGATTTCTTACTCTCTATATAACACATCTGTTCAGATATTTCACTATCGTTCCACTATTATTATACAATTCTCTCACCATTTTTCTAGAAACATACACAGATATTGTTTCTTTTTGTTTCGCTCTCTTTTTCTTCATTTCACATTTCTTATGGGGTATATACATATTACCGACATTCCATATATTTGGCACTTGGCACCTCCATATTAGACACGGTGCCTTCTATTTTCATTCAATAACATTTTTTTCTTATTGACTCGCTTTTTTCACTCCACCTACACATCAGTTTCACACTGTTTCATTATTCTTTCAATTTTTTTATTTTTATTATTATATTTCTTTTTATTTATTTGTATTCATGTTGGTTATGCCACATCCTCCCCCCTAGATGTTCACACATGCCCCTAATCATGGTCATCATGAGAGAGACAATTATATTTGGGGTGGAGCAATGATTGGCTCGGGAAAACCGTGTACACATATATATATATATATTGGTATTGTTTTGTTTGGAGTGTGTATAGCTATGACTAAGCATTGAAGCCCAATGCAAAATGCGTCAGCTGTCTTTTGTTCCCACTGTATGCTGTTTTTGTAGTGCATCTATTTTACCCTAATAAAGGGCGTTTTTTGAACTTTACTTTCTTTTGAGTGTGGCTGTCCAAACTTCTTCTTTTGATTACAAGGCCTTTCCTGGCTCTTTGACATGCACTTTGTTTCTCTATTAAATTAGCAGGCCATACAGTATGTGTTCTTCCAATACTGCTGCAATAGGTTGGTTTCTTTTTATTCATACAGCCCCATTATGCAGCTTTAACTCCATGTGTAGGTCTAAGTGCTGATTCATTTAGGTTTATTTGGCCTAATACATACGTATAGCATAAGGTATGAGACTAGACTTTGATGTTCATTCTTGTATGTCTATGTGTGGCTCTTTCACTGGATATCATTAAATATCTTGGAGTGTGCCTCTATGGGTACATATTTTATACACATATCGTAATGTGCAAAACCTACCAGAGCTCCATTTTTATTGGCCTTGTCCGTAAGATCTAAAAATCAAGTGTGTCTGAAATTCAACCATAAGTTACCCTGGTTGATCTGTTTAGTATTGTGAAACTGTGCTCCATCCTACCATATATGTGTAATGTACAGTAACTATAGGATCTAGGATCAAATTATCTCATTAAATAGTTTTAGTGCAAACTAATATTAGTATTCCCAGTCATTTTCTTTGTAGACAAACCTATGAATTGTCCAGTTTTGTTCTTGTAGTTTGCAATTTTGTGGTCAACATAACTTAATATGTTGAATGTTTTTATACGTTATTTTTTGTGTCATTTTTTGCACAAAATTTTTATTCTAATTCTTATTTACTCATCACTGTTAAGTCTATATTTCTGCTAATCTTTTCCTCCCAGGGAATGTGAATATTAAAATGTATTCTTTTTTGTTGTTTAAGGTTTAAGAGTGCAGTTATGAATAAAGACACTGTATATATTTTTAATTAAACAATTGTAATGTATATCTATTGATTTTGCCTTTTGGCACTTGATAGCTTTTTTTAGGGACATCTACAGCTCTTTATAGATTTTTTCTCCCACTATGTATAAACAATACAAACAAATTGGGTTGAGTTACTAAAGGCAAATAATCTGTGTAATTTGGAAGTGCAGTTTCACTCATTTTTCTTAGTAAAAAAAAACATAGTTTGCTTGTATATGATTGGATGATAGAAATAAACAGAGCTTTACCACATTTACTAAGCTCTGGGGAAAATTGGTGCAACTGCACTTGCAAAGAACACCATCTATTTGACTTTAGTAAATAAACCCATGGTATTAGAAAAGAAATTACATTGACAAAAAAAATCTAATGCACACACGGATCAAAAGGCACATCACGGATCTGGTGGATAGATTACTGGGAGGGGCTGGGGAAGACCCAGCTGTCATGGTGCACGTTGGCACCAATTACAAAGTTAGAGGAAGATAGAGTGTCCTAAAAAATATTTTAGGGACTTAGGGGCTAAATTGAGGAATAGGACCTCCAAGGTAGCATTCTTGGAAATACTACCGGTACTTTGAGCCACACAGAAAGGCAGCAAGAGATTGGGGAGATTAACAAGTGGCTGAGGAACTGGTGTAGAAAGGAGGGGTTTGGGTTCCTGGAGAACTGGGATGACCTTTCAATTGGTTACAGGCTGTTTAGCAGGGATGGACTGCACCTAAATGGGGAGGGTGCAGCTCGGCTGGGAGAGAAGATGGCCGGAAAGTTTGAGACATTTTTAAACTAGGCGATAGGGGAAGGGTCCAGATGTAGAGATAGCCAGCGTGGAACACATTTCAGGGAGTAGTATTTGGGTATCAGTGGTAGTTTGACTAAAGTACCTAAACCCAAGGTAAGTAAATTATCAAATCCAAATTGCAGCCAAGAGATAGTATGTGACCAGGCAAAACGATGAGGCGTGTTTACTAATGCCAGGAGTCTGGCTGACAAGATGGGAGAACTAGAACCGTTTTTGTATGAGGAGGATTTTGTTTTTTGGGGAATTTCAGAGACATTATAATTGGAGATTTTAATTATCCAGACATAGACTGGGCGAAAGGAACCACACATTTGTCTAAGGCTTGCCATTTCTTAAATGCCTTGCAAGACAATTTCATGGGTCAAATAGTAAATGCACCAACAAGAAACAAAGCGTTACTAGACCTACTGATTACTAACAATACAGACCTGATCGTGGATGTAGAAACCGTTATTCGGGTTCTAAAAAATTCCATCATTAAAAACGAGTGTGTGTGGACTCCAGAGCATTTTACATGATGTAAAAAATGGCCATTAAAAATTTCGAACATGCTCTAATTTTTCACGCCGTTTTTTTTAAATGTTTTCGTTGTACAAAATGGTCGTATGTGGGCTTTAACGACGTGAAAAAAAAATGCACATACTCAGAGGCAAGTTATGAGATAGGGGCGCTCATTCTGGTAAAACTAGCGTTCGTAATGGAGTAAACACATTCACCTTGCTGTGACTGAAAAGCACAAATCGTCTTTTACTAACACTAAATCAGCAAAAGCAGCCCAAAGGGTGGCGCCATCTGCATGGAACTTCCCCTTTATAGTGCCGTCGTACGTGTTGTACGTCACCGCGCTTTGCTAGAGCATTTTTTTCATGATTCTGTGTAGGCAAGGCCGTTTTAATGATCGGGTTTAAAAAAAAATCTTTTTTTCTAGACACTTAAAAACTAAATTTTTTACAATCCGAAAACCGGTCATGTGTAAGCAGGATAGGGGTGCAATCTGGGTGGCTAAGATAGAGCATGAAAGGCACATAGTGAAGGAGAGTAATAAAAAATCAAGAAATTATTTATGTATATAAATAGTAAGAAAGGTCACAAAATATTGGCCCCATAAAGGATGATGAAGGGTATTTGGTTACAAAAGATGGAGAGAGGGAAACGGGGGGATTTAGTAACCAAGACTGCAATGTTTATTCTCATAACACATAACAGGAGGATGGCATAAACAGCTCAATCTCAGTATTTGAAGATGATACTAAGCTAAACAGGGCAATAACTTATATGCAGGATGTGGAAACCTTGCAAGAATATCTAAACAAATTAATGGCGTGGGCAATTATATGACAAATTAGGTTTAATTTTGAAAAAATTAAAATAATGCATTTGGGAGCAAAAAATATGAATTCAATCTATTCTCTAGGGGGAGAACCTTTGGGGGAATCTAGGATGGAAAAGGACCTGGGGGTCCTAGTATATGACAGGCTCAGCAATGGCATGCATTAAAAAGAAGATTAACTTCAGAGATAAAACAATAATTCTCCCACTCTACAAGCAGGGCCGCTGATAGGCCAGTACAACTGGCCCTGTTGTACCAGGCCCGGCCAGCAGGGGGCCCAGACAAGCTGAACAGTTAAGTAATTAATGTTAAAAAAAATCCTCCAGCCATGACCGATAATAGTTCGTCCCCCACAGGAAAAAGGTGACAGCCCCGCAGCACCAATCCTCACTGTCGGCTTCCACAGCTTTTACTGATAAGGGAAGGGGGTGCTACTCCCTGCACATACTTCTCGCCTCCACTGTGGATCCTCCACACCCTCCCCTGTTCATCATGGCATCACATTACTACTTTTTGGCTTCTTGGGGCACCCAGGTCTTTTATATTCCTATAATTTATACTGAAAATTAAAAAAAATGCTGTGCGCCGCTAAAGTGTTCAGGTTTGGCTTGACAAAAAGGTGGCAACCCTACCCCAAAGTGATTCTTTGGGCCCGACTAACAATTACACAGGTGTGTGCTTGCTTGGGAAGGGGGGGGGGTTCAAGATCTACTACTACTGCCTGCAGAGACAGTGCCACCCATGCTGCCAATGGCATTATGCCATCGATGGCACTGTCTGAAGCACATTACGGCATTGGCGGCATGGGTGGCACTCTCTGCAGCACAATATGTCATTGGCAGCATGGGTGGCACTGTCTGCAGGTAGCACATGCGTTATGTTCCATAAAGCATGTGCTGCCTGCAGAGACAGTGGCACCCATGCCGTAATGTTCTGCAGACATTGCCACCCATGACGCTAATGCCATAACGCATGTGCTATCTGCAGAGGCATTATGCCATTGGCAGCATGGGTGGCACTGTCTGAAGCACAATATGGCATTGGCCATATTGAGTTTGCAGAGACAGTGGCACCCATGCCGTAATGTTCTGCAGACATTGCCACCCATGACGCTAATGCCATAACGCATGTGCTATCTGCAGAGGCATTATGCCATTGGCAGCATGGGTGGCACTGTCTGAAGCACAATATGGCATTGGCCATATTGAGTTTGTTTCAAGGCAGGGTCTGGGGAGGGGCCAGAGGTGGGGCTAAAGGAGGGACCAGGGTTGGAGCTGAAGGGGGCCCCATGATTTCTATCAGCAGCCCTGTCTACAAGACTCTGGTCCAGCCACACATGGAGTATGCTGTCCAGTTCTGGAAACCAGGAGGGATGTGCTGGAACTGAAGAAGGACCAGAGAAGGGTAACAAAGCTAATATATGTACTGGAGGATCTCAGCTGAAGCTTTTTCAAGTAGGTTCTTCAGTTCTAATTCTCTGCAACAATTTACTGTCTACATGCACGCACTTCAGTAGACAAGATTTGTATTTTCAAATATGTAGATATATAAAAAATTAAATAATGTGGATAAATCAGTAGTAAACATGGCTTTAAGTACATTACTAACATATTTACCTTCTGAATTTACAAATGTATGTGTGGTGTAGGCATATACCAGACTATGAGTAATGGTACAAATTTGAGTTCTCTTGCTTTTTAAAAAGAATGTTTGGGAGTGTTACATTTTCCCTGTGAAAGACAGCAAATAGAAACAGACATTTCATACAGGTTGCATGTGTTACAGGTATTATTTGTGACTTTTTCATGAACACTGGAACATTTATACAGTTAGTTTGTTATATATGTTTTTCTATTTAGTTTTTTCTTCCAAACTCTAAAATCAAATATTTTAATAATTTTAAATTTTTCATAGGATACATTCATGCATCTTTGGGGTTAACCTGTCTGCAAAAGTATTTTAGTCAGTCCATTAAAACAGCTTTTTTTACTGCTCTTTAATTATCTCCCAGAACCTAAAATTAAGTATCTTTTTTATTGAGCATTTAATTGGCATTTAGGAAGTTTTATTTGGCAACTTAATTAAGCAGCACTGGTAGGTTAAAAGGAATGTTATGATAATATTTCTAAACAGTAGCAGGTTTTGAACATCATATATTGCATTGTTTTAAAATAAATTGATGTTTTCCATAGGTAGGATCCTAAGACAATCTTACTGTTCATGTAAATCTCTAATACAATACTACAGTATATTTTAAACCAAAGTATGAACATTTTAAACATGCCAGCATATGTATGGGTTTAGTCCAGCCTCCACTACTACCCTATAGGACCCCACTCCCATAAATCTTTGCTCTGAGCCAGTGTTTGTGTTCCTTTTTTGCCCTCCTGCAGACCAACTTACCTCTGCCTGGTATGATCATACAAGGAGCGATGAGAAGTATTTTTTCTTTCCTTCATGGCAGCAGTGTGTATTATATGGTGTATTTAATGTCCTTTTTTCCCTGGTACTAGCATCCCCGGCCATGCCAACTGGTTCTCCTCTGTGTTGCAGCCACTGCTCTCTTCTGGGTTCATCCTTATTAGTGTTGAGCGGAATACGCCATATTCGATTTCGCGATATTGTGCGAATATATAGAAGAATATTCGCGAATATTCGCTAATATCGAATATTCGTGATATTTTATCCCAAAAAGTTTGCGAAATTTCGCTAATGCGAAAATGATTGCGAAACGGAGATCATTTCCTGTATTACTAAACTAATATGCACTATACACTAACTCTACACTAACTCTACTTAAAAGAAAGGAGAATAAGGGGGCAAAAGAAGGGCGGAGAAGATAATCGCGCAATATTCCTATTGCGCGATTATCTTCTCCGCCCTTCTTTTGCATCAGAGCCAATCAGAATAACTTGAATATTCGGCAAAAGGAATATCGCGCAATATTCCTTTTGCCGAATATTCAAGTTATTCTGATTGGCTCTGATGCAAAAGAAGGGCGGAGAAGATAATCGCGCAATATTCCGTTTGCCGAATATTCGAGTTATTCTGATTGGCTCTGATGCAAAAGAAGGGCGCATCAGAGCCAATCAGAATAACTCGAATATTCGGCAAAAGGAATATTGCGCGATTATCTTCTCCGCCCTTCTTTTGCATCAGAGCCAATCAGAATAACTCGAATATTCGGCAAAAGGAATATCGCGCAATATTCCTTTTGCCGAATATTCGAGTTATTCTGATTGGCTCTGATGCAAAAGAAGGGCCGAGTAGCTGATGCGATTCTTTTATGTTGCCGAAAATTCGCAATGCGAATTTTCGGCAACATAAAAGAATCGCATCAGCTACTCGGCCCAGGGTCTCTCTCTAATCATACCAGCAATGCTTTTAGACATCGATGGAGATCACTAGGATGTGATCTGTTTTAAAAATAAATTTGAAAAAATACGAATATTCGCCATAGCGAATATTCGCCGCAATATTCGAGTTATTCGCGAATACTCGAATATGCAATATTCTTAGCGAATATTCGCAATGCGAATATTCGTGAGCAACACTAATCCTTATGGCTGCTCTGTGCATGCACAGACGCAGAAAGAGAGCGAGGCTTGGTTTGCGCATGTGTATTTCCGTCAAAATGGCAACAATCGCACATGTTCATGGGGTGCCGTGGAGCAGCGCTGGCAGTAATGTCACAGAGGCACCAGATTTAAACAGGGGAAAAGCCTGCAAGCCTCAGGAAGTTTTGCAGGCTTGTGCAGTGACTTCCCCAGGCTATAGGAAGGTAGGGTTGCGTTCCCATGCTAGTTCACACTGTACATTTGCTGGCGCTGACCTGGTTATGTTATTTGCAGTATCCTGCTTGGTATCTCCAGGATGATAGATGCGTCACTGCCTTCCTGTGGCCAACCCTCTCGCAGCAAACACATTTATGGGACGTTTACCCTTGGGTATTGCCTGCTGGGGGGGTACAGTGACACCTTATCTTTTTTAATGTTTTCCCTGTTGTCTCTATTTCTCTCTCTCCCTCTCTTCATTCTACAGCCCTTCTGAATCTGATCCTCCCATGCAATGCACACAAGTAAGCAATTCATCTTGGGAGTCCTTCCAGCCAAGTCACCCATCTGCTGCCCTTTCGGACAGTAAATTGCAGGTAGAAGATCCTTGTGTGGTCTTCAACTTCACTATGGTTCCCCGCCTGGTAAAGTCAGTGAGAGAAGCCCTAAATTGGGAGGGCTCCTAAGCAGAGAAAATTCTTTAAGCAACTTAATAAGGAGCGCCTACATTTCCCATTCCTAAGTCAATTGCGTGAAATCATCACAGATGAGTGGAGCAAAGTGGAGAAGAAAAACTCTATGCTATCTAAAATGTCAAAGCTTCATCCTTTTAGGGAGAAGAAGTGAAGCATCTAGTGTTGGAGCCCCTGGTGAGTGTGGCCATGATGAGGCTGGTCAGACATGTGACCCTTCCTTGGAAGACACAGTTTATTTCAAAGACTCCCTGGAGAGGCGGATCGACTCCGACCTTAAGCGGATCTACCTAAAGACAGACATGGCCTGCAAGCCAGTCCTAGCCACAATGTCCAAAACCATGAAGTTCTGGATGGACAGCATGGATGAGACTCTGAGAAACAGAAGAATGGTTCATAGAGGTACTTGATTTGACCCATCTGAACTGTTTCATCAAGAAAGAAAGGTTCAAAATGGAGACACTGTCCATGATCCAGCAGTCGGTCCAACCAGGAGACTGACTGGTGTCTATAGGTTTAAAAGATGCTTACTTCCATGTTCTGGCAGCGATGGGTTTTCAACAGTTTCTCTGGTTCGACATAGGTCATCTTTACCTGCAGTTCACCTGTCTCCCGTTTCTGGCTTTCAACATCTCCTCACGTTTTTCAAAATTCTTATTGGCTGTCGTAGCTTTACTGAGAACCAGAGGGATTCATCTACACCATTATTTAGACAATCTCCTGCTGGCAAAAGACAAAAGACAACTTCTGAAACATAGGGGTCAGGTTATCTCCACTCTCTAAGAATTTGGGTGGCTCCTGAACCTACACAGTTCCTCGTGCTTCTTGGGGCCCACTTATACATGATGAAGGGCACCATCTCCCTGCCCGAGTAGAAAGTTTCAGTGGTCCGAGAGAGTTTGTCTGGCACTCTCTTCATCTCATCTCTATGCCCTTCTGTTTCTGAGGATTATCAGAACCATGGTTGCCATGATACCCATTATAAAGTGGGCACAGTGGAGGGTGCGGCCCTTCCAGAAGGGTTTCCTTTAACAATGGAGGCCAGACTGCAAGGACCAGTGCATCTACCTTACACCAGCCATGGGGGTATGCAATCATCACTACATTACCCCCATCACATGGGTCATAATAACGGCAGATGCCAGCAACATGGGCTGGGGTGCTTACTGTCTAACAGAAGTGGTGCAGGGCACATGGGACTTCCCTTCTTGAGGGATAGTGTCAAACATTCTAGAGCTCTGGGCAGCACTTCAGGCATTACAGGTGTTCTGCCACTTAGCAGTGGTCTACATAAGGTAAGGAGACAGGGCGGAACTCACAGCCTGTCCCTGCTGCAAGAGGTAGAGTCAATCATGACCTGGGCTCACAAGAATTTGTCCAACATATCAGCAGCATATGTACCCGGAGTCCAGAATGTTCAAGCATATTTGCTCGCTCGAGTCTGCCTGGACAACGAGTGGGCTCTCCACAAGGAAATATTGGAGTGGGTCCTAACCCTGGGGATCTCTCGAGAAGACAACCTTTTCTCATCTCCATGCAACAACAGATCTGTTGTCTCAGAACATTGCCCTTCAACCTTACCCAGAAGAGGATTATCAGAGTTGATTTTCTAAAGTGCCACATCCAAATGAGAAATCAAAAAGAATAAAGGCAAAGCCCCCTAGTCGGACTTTAAAGGCACTGTGGTGTGTCAAATGTAGTTAGAGAAAACATAGTATTACAATATAATTTATTGAAGAAGTATCAGATAAAAGTTGATTACATGATCTATAACAAATACAAAAAATACAAAATAATGAAATATAGTTCAACATATATTGCTGTGTGATGTGATGCCCTGTGTGGTCCCGACGTTTCAGGGAGACATAGTCCCTTTCTTCAGGGGTATTCCAGGATTCACAGCTCTAAAAATGTATGGGAAATGATCAGGATAATCCTAATAATGTTGATGATGTTGTTATATAGATTAATACTGAAGTACTTACAGTGAACTGTATGGTACTTCAAGTCAGTAGATCATGTATTTAAAAGCATGGGTTTCCGGATGATCCGAGTCTGCTGGCCTGGCCACTGACGACAGAGCAGAATTGTGAGCAGGGTGTGTTGTTGCCAGATATAAATATGCTGCTGGAATCAGAGGACATTGGAGCCTAAAGTTGTAATGATGTGTGTTAATATTTATGGACATAGTTGTAATAATAAAATGTGAAATAAATTGTGTTTTATAACATTGTGTTTTATAACATTTTCTTGGAGGGATATGGTATGGCTTACCTAGTAAATAGCGATGGAGAGGCTCGTATTAGGCTGGAAGTGTACAAAAGTAATAAGAAATAATGAGTAAATATGTACAATGTATGTAAGTAAAAATATCCATGTTATATTAATGTGGTTAAACCATATATAGTTAAATGTTATAGCAAAAATTGCTCAATAGATGGCGTTCAATGGGGATATTTAGATGTTATAGCAAAAAATGCTCAATAGGTGGCGTTTAAAGGTTGAGTATTAAGGAGTTGATTAAAAAGGACATTTTTTTTTTTTTTTTTTTTTTGTGTTCCTGTAAGTATGAAACTGAATGTATGTAGATAACCAAAACCAGCAGGGAAACTGATAATGTGGTAGCTGTGATTGATATGAAGAAAATAAAATAAAAATAAAATGAAACGTTTTTTACCTTGGGAAGATGGATGCAGAGGAACCGTCATGTTGTCCAGCAAGTTTCATACTTACAGGAACACAAAAAACACCTGCCTTAATTAGCCGTCCGAGCACAGCTGCAAACCCTTTGCACTGGGCGTCGCAGTTTGGCTGATGGGCACTTTATATAGCAGCAGAGGAACTAGTCATTTGCTATCCAGCAACTTGCTGGACAACATGACGGTTCCTCTGCATCCATCTTCCTAAGGTAAAAAACGTTTTATTTTATTTTCTTCATATCAATCACAGCTACCACATTATCAGTTTCCCTGCTGGTTTTGGTTATCTACATACATTCAGTTTCATACTTACAGGAACACAAAAAAAAAAAAATGTCCTTTTTAATCAACTCCTTAATACTCAACCTTTAAACGCCACCTATTGAGCATTTTTTGCTATAACATCTAAATATCCCCATTGAACGCCATCTATTGAGCAATTTTTGCTATAACATTTAACTATATATGGTTTAACCACATTAATATAACATGGATATTTTTACTTACATACATTGTACATATTTACTCATTATTTCTTATTACTTTTGTACACTTCCAGCCTAATACGAGCCTCTCCATCGCTATTTACTAGGTAAGCCATACCATATCCCTCCAAGAAAATGTTATAAAACACAATGTTATAAAACACAATTTATTTCACATTTTATTATTACAACTATGTCCATAAATATTAACACACATCATTACAACTTTAGGCTCCAATGTCCTCTGATTCCAGCAGCATATTTATATCTGGCAACAACACACCCTGCTCACAATTCTGCTCTGTCGTCAGTGGCCAGGCCAGCAGACTCGGATCATCCGGAAACCCATGCTTTTAAATACATGATCTACTGACTTGAAGTACCATACAGTTCACTGTAAGTACTTCAGTATTAATCTATATAACAACATCATCAACATTATTAGGATTATCCTGATCATTTCCCATACATTTTTAGAGCTGTGAATCCTGGAATACCCCTGAAGAAAGGGACTATGTCTCCCTGAAACGTCGGGACCACACAGGGCATCACATCACACAGCAATATATGTTGAACTATATTTCATTATTTTGTATTTTTTGTATTTGTTATAGATCATGTAATCAACTTTTATCTGATACTTCTTCAATAAATTATATTGTAATACTATGTTTTCTCTAACTACATTTGACACACCACAGTGCCTTTAAAGTCCGACTAGGGGGCTTTGCCTTTATTCTTTTTGATTCAACCTTACCCAGCTCACCTGCACTTGAAGATCTGGTGTCTAAGAGGGGAAGGCTAGAGGGGCTAGGCTGTCTGGAAGAGGTCATCCCTACACTCATAAGCACTAGAAGGAGGAGCATTAACAGGGTCTATGAGAGAATATGGGCAAAATTTACGGACCATGTGTCTTCCAGAGCCAACCCGTGCAGTGCCCCAGTGGTCTGGGATATCCTAAGCTTTCTACAGTCAGGCCTAGACTTGGCTCTGTGGGTCAGCTCCCTCTGGGTGCAGGTGATATTTCAGCATTTACTGGAGTGTCATGGGCCACGCATAGCCTTGTTCACCAATTTTTCAAAGAGGCAGTCAAACTCAGGGACAAAGGAAGCCGAGATCCCCCAAGTGGGATCTGCCACTGGTCCTCGACTTCTTACAGCTCGGGTCAGATCCTGGCAAGCCACTCTCTCAATCAAGGAACTTATTCTCAAAACTACCTTTCTGGTGACCTTCTGGTAGAGCCTTTTCTAACCTTCTTCCCAGACAGAGTGATTCTATTTCCTATGTTGGGGTCAAACCCCAACATTACCTCAGTCTTCCACGAAAATCAGGAGATTGTGCTTCCTACCTTAAATCATCATATTCTTGATGTGGGAGACACCTTGAAACAATATCTGAATGCCATGGCTCTCTTTTGTCAGTATGAATACCTTTTTGACCTCTTCCACAGGAAGAACAAGGGGATGCGTGGCTAGACCAGGTGCTGCGTGGATTGTTTGGTCTATCCTTGGTGCCTCCAGAGGTGGTGACAGCACATTAAACCAGAAGTGTCTCAACATCATGGACAGTCTCGCAACACATCACTCCCAAAGTGATCTGCAGGGAAGCTTTTCGGTCTTTAACATTTAACAACACATTTATGTCTCATTATTGTGTTAAACCAGCTGCTCTTTCTTCTGTTAATTTTGGTTTACAAATCCTGTTGGTTGACGGTGTTAATGACATTTTTCCTTGCTCAGCATTAGCCCACCCGGGTGAGTACGGCGAGTTATTTCCCATTTGTATGCTGTAATGAGTCTGTCAGGAAAATGAAAAATTCCCCATCAAATACATCCGGTAATTTTTTAATGGGAGTGGGGTCCTATAGGGTAGTAGTGGAGGCGGGGCTAAACCCATATGTATGTTGCCATGGAGTCCATCAGGAAAGGAAAATTACAGTATGTACAGGTGTATTTGATAGGGAATTTTCTATGTTTTCGTGGCTATTGTTTTTTTTTTGTTTTTTTTTTAATGAATCCATGCTTACACATTCTAATATGGATTCCATTGTGTTATTTTATCACTGATTGCACATTTTAGTTTGTGCAATAGCCGCAAAGGCTAGACACTGTTTAGGGGATTCTTGTTTTTTTCAGTTATATCTGAATTACATTTTTGCTAGATTCAGATTTTCTACTTATATTGCATGCTTTATCCAAGATTCTACCTATGGAACTAATGTAATAAAGATATAATTTTCACCAAGTATGCATTCACTTAAACTTGGATTGGGAAATTGACTTTTGTCTATGGCAGCAGAAAACTCCCTCTGACCATTCTAAGGGAAATAAAAATGAAAACATTTAGCAGGCTTGCGTGATCACTATTGGTGCCCCCCAAGATATGCAGTGATAAGGGGGTGTCTTCCCAGCTATCTTTCCCCCAACTCATCTCCTCTTTATTCAGCTAAGCATTTACATTTTGATAAGGAAATATGCAGATTTCCTAGCTGTTTACCATACCTCTTGGTAATTGAACCATTTTTTACCTTTTTTTTTTTTTACTTTGGTACCTGCGACCCATGGCAGCGCCATCCCCTCATACCATTTGTCTGACAACCTCTTGCGTATTAGTTTAGAATATGGATATTACCTTTTTTTAACATTTGGCTTCCATTGACATGAATAGGGTTTGTATTTGGCAGCTGAACATTATTTATGTTTGCCAAGCGTGCCTCAAACCAATCTCAGGTATGCTCAACTGATCATAACTCTTAACTTATTCTGTGTTGTAACAAATTAAATTATACTGAAAATGTTTAACTTATTAGGTTGAATATTGAACACTTAATCTTGTTAATTTATTTTTATTTTTTAGCTAACAGCACAAATGGTCTTGAGGATTGCCACTGAACCAGTCTTACCATTTAATGCTTTGGACATAGCATTAGAGATTCAAAAACGCATTGAAGGTACTCCATCAATCTATTATGTCTTGTTGATTCCTTACTAATATATATATTGTTTCATGGTTAGAATGGTCAAATTACTCTGCACTTTATATTTTTGGTCAACACCAGAACAGTTATTCCCGAGCAAGCTGAAAAAAAAATATTTGGCAGTCAAATGTTATCAGTACTTTTCAACAAAACTTTATCAGAAGACATGAAAAAGTCACATTTAGATATATACTTTACTTATTTATATTGTTATATTATACAATGCTTTACAGACTAATCAAATTGTTCCTTACTGATTTACACACCAATAGATACAGTAAATAGACTGAACTTGTGGGTGAACTGGACTGTGATAGGAAGGAAGCACAGGATAAAAATACAAAGTCTATACAGATGGATCATTTGTGCGATTCAAACCCAGGATCCAGCATGAATTTATTAACATGGTTGTTTCTTTGGGCCTTTTTAACATATTCTGTCGACCACACTGTAGATATTTACAGTCTCCGCATAAAACACATCAAGTGTGGCAATATCATTGGCCATTTGAATGCCACTTGTAAAAAGAGACAAATTACTTTTTACCATGCAGGTCATTTGGTGCAGCATCTGAATTTTATACATTGTCAGTAAAAGGGTTGTACTCCTCTCCCACAAGCAACTCCCTTTTCCCTTTACCACCATACAACTAGATTCCTCATCAGCAGTCTCCACTGATAGTGAGACAATCCTTTCATGGGGTGTTGGAGTATTACTTTATGATTATTCCAATGGGAAAGAGGGTCATATTGGTGCTATGGGCCCTGCCATCTTAAGCAATAGCAATCTGCAAGCTATTTTAAGTGTTCCAGCTGCTGGAACAGAAAAAGTGCACTTTCAGCCACTCCCACTTCCACTCCCATCACAAAGTGTTGGACACCAGGCCCTAGGACTCTCCGCTGCTCTATCCAGCAACAAGTTGCCTTCCATAGTGAGACTGTATCAGACCTTACCTCTGAACTTATACTACACACAGTATTGCTGTGCAGCCTTTGCAACCACTCGCCGCATACTTGTCACATTGCAACTGGGTCCTAGGGCCCTGTTATTTTAGCCTCTATTTTTTACACAGTTAAACAGGTCCACCTCCTCAGTTGTCCCCCTTGGACGCCGTGGGAAGCTCTTCCCGCGGTTGGCTGCAACTTCGGTGTTCTCTCTATAGAATTCTCCTGACAAAGTGACTCAGTCGCGAAACTAGTCGAGACTCCGCCTTGCGTGACCTCCACTTTCACCGTGATCCTCCCTTTGGGGACTACTCTAGCCCAGTGATTTGTATGGTTGGTCTCGCTATATGTCCATTGTCCTGTATTTTTTTTTAATGTATTTTATGACTATGCTTGTCTTTTTGATACCATGTTAATAAATTGATATATATCTTTTACCTAACTACTCTCTGAGTTCACCTGTCTATACAGTACTGATATAGTCCTCTTGCCCCCTTCTCTCCTAGTCTTTTGGGTCTTTGGGGTCCCTTAAGTCCTAATTCTATGCTAACTGACTTTTAGGATGATGGTAATACTATTTATTTATTTCTCATACCAATAGGTTCCCATTTAAATAATGGTATCTAACAATGTCCACTTGATCACTTTGCATTTGGGATTTTTCTGATCTATATGCATGTACACTATATTGTCAAAAGTATTGAGACACCTGCCTTTACACGCATATCAACTTTATTGGCATCCCAGTCTTAGCCCGTAGGGGTCAATATTGAGTTTGCACACCCTTGGCATTTATGTTGGATAAGAAGGCTTGGCTCACAGTCTCCGCTCTAATTTATCCCAAAGGTGTTCTATCGGGTTGAGGTCAGGTCTCTGTGCAGGGCAGCAATGTTTCTACATCCCATCCATGTCTTTATGGACCTTGCTTTTTGCACTGGTGCACAGTCATTTTGGAACAGGAAGGGGCCATCCCTAAACTGTTCCTATAAAGTTGGGAGCATGAAATTGTCTAAAATGACTTGGTCTGCTGACACCTTAAGAGTTCCCTTCACTGGAAATAAGGGGCCAAGCCCAACCCCTGAAAAACAACTTTTCACCATAATCCCCCCTCCACCAAATGATTTGGACCAGTGCATAAAGCAAGGTACATAAAGACATGGACGAGTGAGTCTGTGGTGGAGGAACTTGACTGTTCTGACCTTAACATGATAGAACACCTTTGGGATGAGACTGCGAGCCAGACCTTCTTGTCCACATCAGTGCCTGACCTTACAAGTGCGCTTATGGAAGAATGGTCAAACATTCTCATAGATGCACTCCTAAACCTTGTGGACAGCCTTCCCAGAAGAGTTGAAGCTGTTATAGCTGCAAAGGGTGGGCCAAATCAATATTGGAAAAAAGGGGGAAACTAATGCGCATTACCAATAAGACCTAGTTTAAAATCAAACTATAGCAGCAGCCACCAAATAAAGTGCTCACACACAAAAGATATGAAAAAGGGGGGGTGTGGTGGCGCTTGCTAAACACACACTAAGTGGTAGGTATAAAAATATAACACATAATATGCTACAATATACAATAAATATAATTACTATAATAATGCAATAACCGTGCAAAAAGTGCTAGGTGATCCACAAGTGCACAAAAACTGCAGGATATAGCCCATATAAGTAGGCGATTCAAAGTGCTAATGTGCTTAAAGTCCAATAAATAAGTAATATAAAGTGCAAAAAATATAAAAAAGTGCAAAGTGCTTCATTGAGTCCAAATCAGCTGTTGAACAAATCCAAAAGTGCAACCAGTGCCTGCAATCCACCACACGAATATCCAGTGCAGCTGTGCAAACAGTGAAACAGTGAATGCAAGCCCCTCACCTTCAAGAGGCTAATATGAGCCTTGTAAAAGAACCCTTGGCTGTTAGCTACGGTCAGATTCCACTGCGGATCAGCGTCCCATAAGTAAGCTCCTCTCACTCACTGCAGGTATCAAAGGTCACGCTCACAGCGTCCCACGATCCAGTGGTACTCAGTAAAAAACAGAGAGGGACCTCATAGTGTATACAGCAGCACAGATTTAATAAAATAAAATATCCACTTACAGTTAAAAACAAGATCTTCAGCAATGCAATGCTGTAATGTAGCAAGGATACCTCCGCTCTCGACCGCGAGCGGAGGTGACGTCAGACAGCTTTCCTCCCGTCTGACGCGTTGCGTGGCGACCACACCACTTAATCATAGGAATAGAAGTCGTGGGTGAAGAGGGTGACTTATATACTAAAGCGCTGAACATTGAATGACAGAATCAGCAATCAAAAACATCTCATAAACCCCAAAATCACCATAATACATAATGGAGACGTGATATGAGGAATAAAAAACACCAGCCTAACGTGCTAATTAATAAATAATTGAATGACTGCAGGCTGACATGTATTTGCATACACACCATAGTGAAGCTCCATCTGGTGGATGGAATAGGAAATAGCAGCCAAAACATTCCTAATCCTTCAAAGTAGGGAAATGGCATTACAATGATACAGAGAAAAATGGTGATGGGTATAATATCAGTGTGGCATCAATGGGAGATAAATAAGTAAGTTAATAAATAGGATAATATCTATGAAAGACATCATGAAGGAAGCCCATCCAATGGTTCATTGGGCATAATAAGTTGCTAGAGATAAAATATGAATGATGGTAAATACTAAAATATTTTAAATATATATATATATATATATATATATATATATATATATATATATATATATATATATATATATATATATATATTTTTAAATATATAATTAAAAATTGGAAATAAAACAATTAAGATCAAAGTCGATATTGTGTCCTTGCGGAGCTAGGGTACACAATTCATGAATCCACCCCTCCAATGAGGCTTATATTTTTCTATGCCCCATACCCTTAGGGAGGATGGATCTTTATTGTCATAATGTTCATAATGGCGAGATAGGCTATGTTTCGGAAAGCCTTTTATTATCTTTTGGGTATGCTCACGCAATCTTTTCCGTAGTGGCCTTTTTGTTCTCCCTACATATTGGATATTGCAGGGACATTCTAGGAGGTATACAACCCCCTCTGTTTTGCAAGAGATAAAATCTTTAATTTTATATTCCTTCCTAGTGAAACTGGATTTAAAAGATTATTTTTTCTTTTTGCTCTCTTTAGTGTGTTTGCAAGTGAAGCATGATTCACACGGGTAATACCCCTTCTCATTAAAAAACGAGAATGTTTTCTTCTCAGGAGGGTTTAGTACGTTCTTGGCTATTAGATCTCTCAAAGTGGGGGCCCTCCTGTAGGTAAAAAGAGGTTTTTCGGGGAGTATTAGGCCCAGATGTCGGTCCGCTTTCACAATATGCCAATATTTTTTGCAAATTGTTTTGACTTCTTTATGTTGTGTACTATAGTCCATTATCAGAGGCACTCCCCCAATAAAGCTATTGCTTCTTGTGGAGTATTGGATTAGAGTGTCCCTATTCAAAGCTGCAACATCTTGTATTTTTTCTCAATAAAATCTTGCTTATACCCCTTCTCTAAAAACCTCTTCCCAATAAAATCTGCTTGCTTTAAGAACATATCATTATTTGTGCAGTTTCTTCTCAATCTTAGAAATTGGCCTTTTGGTATACTGTCCAACCAGGGTGAATGGTGGCAACTATCCAGGGGTAGGTAACTGTTTCTGTCTACAGTTTAAAAGTGTGTTTGTGTTACGAATTTTGTTCCATCTTTCATTATTTCCAGATCCAGGAAGTTAGTTTTTTTACTACTTATCTCCCAAGTCAGTTTGATATTCTTATCATTCGTATTCAAGTAGAAACCAAAATCAATAAGACACTCCCTGTCGCCTGCCCAAATAATTAAAATGTCATCAATAAAACGTTTGTATAAAAGCAATTGTTGGGGTTTTCTGTTATATAAAACATCCGCTTCCCATTCTGCCATATAAAGATTTGCCACACTCGGTGCGTATTTGGAGCCCATTGCTATCCCACAGATTTGCCTGTAATAGTTGTCTCCATACCAAAAATAATTATGGTCAAGACTATACTCCAGGCAGCTAGCAATGAACTTTTTCTGTGTATCTTTCAGATCACTCAGGCCATTTAGTGCCCAAATGCTTGCTTGTATAGCTTCTTAATGATTTATAATGGTATAAAGCGATGAAACATCCGCTGTGGCCATATACACAGAACTATCATTTAGTGTGATAGTATCCAGAAGTTGTAACAAGTGCTTCGTATCCCTTAGATATGATTCAGTCTTCTTCACTAATGGCTGGAGAAACCAGTCAATATATTCTCCAATTCTGGCCACAGCTGAGTTTATTCCATTCATTCGGCCTACCTGGGGGGTTTTCCCTTGATTTATGAATTTTCGGAAGAGTGTATAAAACTGGAATCTTAAACCCCAGGGGTTGTAGATATTTCCCTTCTTTCTTGTTCAGAAGGTCTTTCTTCATTCCCCTTTAGATGAGTTTTGCTAGATCATCTTTTTCGGATTATGGGGTTCCCAGGCAGTTTAGAATAAGTCGTGCTATCGCTCAATTGGCGTTCGATCACCCTCTGATAAGCCACCTTCGACTGTATGACAATAGCACCACCCTTATCAGCCTGTCTGACCACTATATCTTTTCTTTCTTTCAATTTTCGTATCCCGCTTTTTATATCTTCTGGATCATACATTTTCTTAATCTTCATGTCATGTAGATCTTTCAAAACCATTCGCCTAAATACTTCAATATGTCCTTCATTGCTTATTGGTGGATTAAAAGTAGATTTGTTTCTTAAATTACTCTAAACAATTTCTATTATTAGTTCCATATTGGTAGGATGTTTCAACATTATCATAGCGTCTTGGGGTTCTTCCCCCCCACCATCATCCCTTCTTAAATGGTCATAATGATTATACACCGGTACATTATAAGACACAACATATTCTCTCCTTTGGTCTCCCTTAAGTCCTAATTATATTCTAACCTCCATTTTTAGATACAAGTGAAAATATAACTATACTCAAGGGTAATAATAATCTACCAGTTCCACAAGGTAACCTAAAGTAAAACCAAATAAACTACAAAAAAACTGCAGCTCCAGCTTATTGGCAGGTTGATTCCAGTAATGAGGAGTGGACGATAAGGGCTTCAACTATATTTGAGTGACAGATATAATGGAAGATATAATGGAGGAAAAAAGTGAGGGAAAGGCACAACATTAGGGTTGAGGGAACCCAAACTGTAAAGTTCGGGTTTGTACTGGACTTTAGTTATTTTTTGTCCCGAACGCGAACAATTTGCTGTAAGTTTGGGTTCGGGTTCGGTGTTCGGGTATGCAGGCAGCCAATCAGCATTTGTTTTACTTGTGTGACCTAGAAGCCATCACAGCCATGCCTACTAATGGCATGGCTGTGATTGGCCAGTGCAGCATGTGACCAAGCATGTGACCCAGCCTCTATATAAGCTAGAGGCACACAGCACAGCTCATCACTCTGCTTTAGCTAGGGTAGGGAAAGGCTGCTGCTGCTGCTGCTCTTCTCAGGGACAGATTTAGATAGGATTGTGCTGCTTCAGAAATCGAATTACAATACTCAGCGATCTACATAGCATTAGCTACTGTAGGGAAAGGTTCCTGATGTTCTTATAGGCAGAGAAATATATAGGAGTCAGTCCTACTTCACAAACCTAATTGCAGCTGCATTGCATATGTTCCTGTCAGATACTCTGCATTCGATAATTTAGGGTGAAGGTTCCTAATGTTCGTATAGGCAGAGAAATATATAGGAGTCAGTCCTACTTCACAAATCTAATTGCAGCTGCACTACATATGTTACTGTGAGATACACCCTTATCTTAATATATACTTTTCTTCTATTGTGTTATTCAAAAAGCAACCATTTAGGGAAAAAATAAAAATGTTGCAGGGTTTCCTCCAGTGTTTCTCAGTGTTTCCTCCATATCTGTAGGTGTGAGATAAAAACCTTAGCTAGTGTTGTTCTATTGTTGTATTCAAAAAACACCCATTTAGGGCAAAAAAATATATTTTACAGTTTTTCCTCCAGTGTTTGCAGGGTTTCCTCCAGTGTTTCTCAGTGTTTCCTCCATATCTGTAGGTGTGAGATAAACACCTTAGCTAGTGTTCTTCTATTGTTGTATTAAAAAAACACCCATTTAGGGCAAAACAATATCTTTTACAGTTTTTCCTCCAGTGTTTGGAGTCTAGCCTGCATATCTGTACGTGTGAGATACACACTTTGCATACTGTTTTCTATTGTGCTATTCAAAAAAACAATGATTTTGGGCAAATATTTTTTTTTTGGTGCGTTTCCTGCATATCTGTAGGTGTGAGATAAACACTTTAGCTAGTGTTCCTCTATTGTTGTATTCAAAAAACACCCATTTAGGGCAAGATCCTACATTTGAGAAATATGAGGAGAACGTCAAATAAGGGGGCAGAGTGGAAGCACAATGCGAAGGCAGAGGAGGAGGAAGAGGTCGCCAACGCAGCCGGAGCACCGCCAGCACCTCAGAAGTCAGGGTTAGCATGGCCGAAATGTGTAAAAGCTTTGTCAGCACGCCACAACAAACAACACCACCAGCTAAAATGGAATGTTTTAGCAGAAGGCAGCATTTCAGCAACATGGTGGAGCAGTATGTGTGCACACGCCTACACATACTGAATGACGGGTCTGCCCCCTTAAACTTCTGGGTCTCCAAATTGGGCACATGGCCTGAGCTTGCCCTTTATGCCTTGGAGGTGCTGGCCTGCCCTGCAGCCAGTGTATTATCTGAACGTGTATTTAGCTTGGCAGGGGGCGTTATCACAGACAAGCGCAGCCGCCTGTCCAGAGCCAATGTGGACAAGCTCACGTTCATTAAAATGAACCAGGCATGGATCCAACAGGACTTGTCCGTACCCTGTGCAGAATAGACATGTATACCTGCCTTACCCAGCCATTCTTGTATTTCTGATCTTTTTAGGGTTGCCACCTCATCCCTTTAAAAGCGAAAACATATTAATTACACAGATTCTCTGGCTGATTAAGGTGCTAATTAAACTCACTTGGTGCCTTATCGACATTAAATTAGCCCCAGAACCTGTGTAATTACTAATGTGTTCGGATTTAAAGGGATGAGGTGGCAACACTAGATCTTTCTCACTCTTTTGGGGTGTACCCTAATTTAAAAAACAAATAAATAAAAACAAAAACCTGTGTTGGCTACCTTGTCCTCCTCCACCGCCGCTTCAACCTACACCGCCACATCCACCGCCACCTCAATCTCCTACTCCATATGGACCTCGTCCTTCTAGGTCAAAATTATTTTACTTTTTATTTTTATTTTTTTATGTTTTTTTAAGTTATTTGCCTATCCACATTTATTTTCAGAGTACTTGCCATGCTCTTATCGACATTTTGCTGCAATTTTCAGCCCTCTAGCCCTCTCCCTTAGTCTTTTAGAGACATTTTAGTAGTCAAAAGTCCGGGTCCCCATTGACTTCAATGGGGTTCGGGTTCGGGGTCAAGTTCGGGTCAAGTTTTGGTCCCGAACCCAGACTTTTTTCTGAAGTGCGGCCGAACCCGTCGAACCCGAACATCCAGGTGTCCGCTCAACTCTACACAACATCAATGACAAGATGTCATCCAGGGACAGGTTGTAATGAAATGGCAGAGATCCGCAAATGAAAGTCACTGGGGTAGATTCACATAGAGATACGACGGTGTATCCACTGATACACCGTCGTATCTGTGAGATCCGACGCTCGGATCTATGCGGCTGATTTCTCGAATCAGGTTCCGCATAGATCTCCCTTAGAGCCGACTGGTGTAAGTGAGTTACACTGTCAGATCTTAGGCTGCAATCTCCCGCCGTCCGCTAGGTGGCGCTTCTGTTATTATACGTGACGAATATGCAAATGAGGAGAACCGCCGATTTAGAAACGAACGCACGGCCGTCGCTTTTTTTTTACGTCGTTTGCGTTCGGCTTTTTTTCGGCGGATAGTTACCCCTGCTATATGCGGGGTAAGTGCGGCGTATCCTATGTTAAGTATGGCCATCGTTCCCGCGTCAAATTTTGTTTTTTTTACGTCGTTTACGTAAGTCGTTCGGGAATACGGCCATACGTTATTATCGTTAACGTCGAAAACAATGACGTCCTTGCGACGTCATTTGAGACAATGCACGCTGGGAAATTTAGCCGGCGGCGCATGCGCAGTACGATCGGCGCCGGGACGTGCGTGATTTAAGTAGTAAACTCCCCCTAGCCGCGGAATTTGCATTCCGCCGGGGGATTTACGATCCGCCAGGGCAACTTACGAGGCAAGTGCTTTCTGAATACAGCACTTGCCTCAAAAACTGGCTCAGGCGGATCGTAAAAAAGATAGATCACGCGGATCAAAAGATCCGCTGATCTATGTGAATCTACCCCACTGTTTTCCTTGTTCTACTTCCTGGAGCCTGTTTCTTTGGGCTTTTTTAACATGTTCAGTGGACCACACTGTAGATATTTACAGTCTCCACATAAAACACATCAAGTGTGGCAATATCATTGGCCATTTGAATGCCACTTGTAAAAAGAGACAAATTACTTTTTACCATGCAGGTCATTTGGTGCAGCATCTGAATTTTATACATTGACAGTAAAAGGGTTGTACTCCTCTCCCACAAGCACTTCTACTCCCATGACTCAATGCCAGTTTGACAAATGTGTTGGCTTTACAGCTCCTACTTTTGCAGCTGGTGGACAAAGCCCCCTTTCATGAATTTGCAACCTGCTGTACTGCTGTGGCAGGTTATTTGACACAATCTCTTCACCCATATTCCATTCATAGCCTCTATTATCACCATGTGGAGTGTAATGTTTCCATGTCACTGCACCATTCAGTCAGCAGGAGGGTCCACATGACCACAGATACATGGTCCAACAAGTACGGGAATATATAATATATATCTTTCATGGCTCTCTGGGTAACTCTGCCGGCAGCTGGGAAGGAGCTTGTTGTACCACCCAATATCCTTGAAAGGTTTGACAGTGATAGCACAATCAATTCCATGTGCCCTTGTTCTCAATGCCCTCTATAAGTAATTCATCCTCTGAATATCCAGTATTCTAAAGCATTCAAGAAGCTATGCAACAAATCAGGAAAAATTATGCCAAGCAGGACTACTTGGGGACAGGATTCGCACTGGAGGGGAGATTCTGTCAGCTCTGCAAGGGAAGGCCCAGAGGTGTCTAACCAATGCCATTTTGTGGCAAGAAAGGTGGTGTGTGACAGCAGCGTCAACCAGCTGTTGTCCCTTTAGCAGAAAAAAATCATATACATGTCTTGCCTTGAAAAAAGCACCTCAATCTGGTGGTGCAGCGCTTCCAGGACAATTACCCTGAGTTACATAGTCTTGTGAGGCAGATCAGAAAGGTTTGTAGTAATTTTAGTGTGGCTGGATACAATTTAGTGGGAACTCCATCTTCCCACACACTGTTTGATATGTGGCATGCCCACCCGTTGAAACTCTACCTTGGTCAAGCTGAAGTGGCTGGACATCATCAGCATGTCAGAAACAATTACCTGCCTGGGCTTAATGGAGCTGGGGTTCTTCTCTTCACATCAGTGGCACTTCATACAAGACTCAAGCACTATATTGTCACCTTTTGTGGAGGCAACCAGAATTGTGATCTATGGCATTGTGAGCATCAGCTTCACAATTCTTGTAGTCTTGCCATGCAGAAGACACTGAATGGTGTTATGGCTAGAACACTGAAGGAAAATTAGCAGGAGGAAGAGGAGGACTTCCTGGTGTGTGCAAAGCCAAGCTTTATCCTGACACTATCCTGTGAGGCAGGTATGGGGTGTGCAAGAGGATGAGGTGGAATGCGGTTGCCATGGCAGCATTAAGGAGAAGCCCATAGGGCAGGCTTCCCTGGCAGATACTGAAGATTATATTTGTTTGCCTAGTCCAAGCCTATTCTTTCATTGCTACAGGCCGAGAATAAATCCCACCTCCTTCCATCATCACCATCTCCTGCCTTAATGGGTGCACCCAGCCACCATTAACACTTTCTTCTACTACCTTCTGCATAGCACTATTAAAAGAGAAGTATGTTTTTTTTTTGGGGGGGGGGATATTTATACTTAGCTGGGGGAATGCAGTATCAGACCAATGCTGCAGCTGTTCCTGGTGTGTCTGCACTAAGAACCGAGCCACCGAACACCATCAATGACTCAGTTCTCACAGATCCCAGAGAGCAGAGCTGCTAACTGTCAGGCAGCAGCTCTTCTCTCTCCTCCTCTACGCTCATTTAAGCACTAAACTGTGGAGGGGTGGGAAGCCGTCATCTCAGCAGCTCGCTGAGAAGTCGGGATGACGCGCTGCCTCGACTGATGGCAGTAACATCAGCGGAGATCGAACTTCAGACCTCTCTCTGCTAAAAACGGGTCATAGGAATTCACACCTGTAACCCTTAGAATAAGCCCAGCTTAAAAAGCTCAAGCTGGGCTTCTCCTTTAACAACTACTGCCACTGCTATAGGCCTGCCACCAATATCATTTCATACTGGGCCAATTATTGATGGTGCGATGGAATATTACATATAAAAACAAGTCCGATTTTTATGCAAATAGTTTACATTTTTAGGCTAGTTTAATGTTCTGTGCTTTGGAAGAATATTTGTGTTACTTTATGGTGTGCTGACACCAATAAAACTCAAAACCTAATTCCTAAGCAGCTGTTTCCCAAAGATATACATGTTTACATATTTGTTTGGCTGGGTAACTACTGTGTTGGCCATTGATGTTTTAATTTCATTAAGATGCACCTTCAATAAAATGAAAACGTTTTTTTTATATACTTTGGTATTGTTTTCTTCAGCTTGGATTTTTTTTTGCTTTCATGCAGGCTATATTATGCTGTTTGTATTGATTGTATTGCTGTATTGATACTTAAGCACCCTGCCATGATTTAGAAATTCTTTGGATACATGTTTATTAAAGTAGTGTGGCCTAACAACGATTCTTTAAGAAGAAACTACCAATTCTCATTCCCTAACTCTGAGGCTGCGTACACACGATCAAATTTATCTGCTGAAACTGGTCCGACGGACCGTTTCAGCAGACATCTCCGATCGTGTGTACAGGCTAGCGGACATGTTTTCCCAGCGGACAAATTTCAAAGCATGCTTAGAAATTTGTCCGCCGGAGACATGTCCGTCGGATATGTCCGCTGGTTAGTACAATACCAGCGGACAGAAATCTCCGCGCATGCGTCGAATGGATTTGACGCATGCGTGGAAGTATTTTACTTCCTGGAGTGGTGACGTGGCGGCGTCAAAGTCACCGCCACATCACCGCGTCCTCAGCCCGAGGGGATTTTCGTCCGATGGTGTGTACACGCCATCGGACCAAACTCCGAGGAGACATGTCCACTGCAAACGGTCCGTTGGACATGTTTGAGCGGACATGTCTCATCGTGTGTACATCGTTGTGGTTTTTTTCTTGTTGTCTTGTATTTTCGTTTGTGCCAACTATTTACACTATTGATGTGTTATCAATCCATTCTGTTGACGTGCTCTCCCGCAAATCCCCTCCCATCTCTCTGGCCGTAACCAATCATTGGTTTCCTCCCTCCACCTGCCTTGTTACTTTTTAAAAAAACTAGCTCCCCGCTTCACCGTCATCAGCTTGAGAAAGGAATGCGGCAGTCGTGTCATTCTCTGCCTTAGCATTCGGAAACGCGTCGCTTGCCTGGTGACGTCACCATCCATCGCCCGCTGTTCCTGCTGCACGCCGCTGTGCTCTTTGAGGATTGTCTCATCCATTGCACCCACTTACAACATCAAGGGAAACAGGACTGACTCCTCACCACACAGCGCTACACCAGTGGACACAAAGTGGATGAACGAGCGCACCAGATGACAGCCACCCCTCCCTTCTGGAGAATTTTTGATATGCCTGTATATCACCACCTAAATGTGAGTGGTTTTCTTATCTTTGGCTTTGTAATTAAATTTGCTTTTTAAATACTACACCCAGAGGCGCCTCTCTCCTTGTTTGCCCTTGAAGAATTAGAGTAGTTGGGTATGAGGGGACACAAGTTTAAAGGGGCCCCATAATCTATCCCAAAGTCGAAGATAGTGTTGGGTTATAGGGTTGAATATAGTGCCACAGTCAGAGCTGGACATCCACAACAAATTAGTCACCGACAGGGGGTGAAGATCAATTGTTTCTCTAAACCCCCCCACAGTGGTGTCTCAGCTTTCGCATGGTACAATGTAAGCTGGAGTAGTTGGGCAGCATGGTAATAGCGTAAAAAGTTGGAGACCTTTTTTTTTTTTTTTTTAATAAAGATGAAGTCTGCCTGCTTTCAAATGTCTCCTATGGAAAATAATTGGATGTTGTGCAGATGGTCTGTATAGTTTATAAATTATGTATCTGGCAAAATAATGAAAAAATTACACATTATAGGCTGAACTATGACTTTTCTCTGCTTCCAAAATGTCATCCAATAAAAGGATGATATTCTGTGCATGAAATCCTGACAACTTTTAACATGTCAAAAAAAAATGCATATTAATGTCTAATTGTATTGTTATGGCTAAATTAGGAATACACCCTCCTATTAAAAAGAAGAGATTCCGTGTAGAACATTAGTACCATTATAGTATAGTGTGTTTGAAAAATAATATCTGTATTGCTTATTTCTGGACAAAATATGTCTTCTTCCTTCTAGTTCTTCTTAAATTTACTTGGATTAAAAAAAAATGTTAATTCTGTAATCAAATTACATTTGTATTCCATATTTCTAGCTGATAAATGCCTACTCCCTACCTCCCAAATTGCATGCTATTAAATAGAATGAGATTATGGGCCAGATTCAGGTAGATTGGAGCATCTTTACTTTGGAGTAACGTTTCTCATTTACGTTACTCCGCCGACACTTTCGGCGCAAGTACTGTTATTCACATAGCACTTGCTCCTAAACTTGCGCCGGAGTAACGAAAATGCGCTGGCGTAACCCGACGCGAGTGGAAGTGGGTGTGATCATATCTAAATGATGGGCGGAGCCCAGCGCAGAGGCTTACGTTCAGCGCATCAACCACGGAGCATGCGCAGTGAGTGAGGCTCCACTCGCCCCCTTGTGCGCATGCTCACAACTTCCATCGGCACCACTTCACTGGAAACGTCAGCGCAATGTGTTCCGTTGCGCGTATAAAAGCGCCAGCGGAAGCGCCATTCCGGCGCAAAAGTATTTCCGTTTCCCCCCACCCCAGGGAAGTTACTTTTGCTCTGTTATGGCTGCTCCCGCTACCCCCAAAGAGATGAGGAACCTCAATTTCAATCCTCAAGAGGTCTCTATTGTTATTTCGGCTATGGAGACCCAAAACGATGTCCTCCATGGCAGGAAAAGCCGAAAGACCACCTGGGAGAGGAAGCAGGCCATCCTGGCAAGCATTGCTGCCAGGGTTAATATTTTGGGGTACTCCACCCGGACTGCTGGCGATATTGCCAAGAAGATCAACGATCTACGTAGCAAGGTTCGGGGCAAGGTGGCCACCATTAGGAGGCATGAGAGTGGCACGGGTGGTGGACCCCCATGTGCGGTCAGCCTGACCACAGAGGAGGAGGTGGTCGCCCGCTACCTGGAGAGGGAGCAGTTGGAGGGGGTCCCTGGATATGACTCCATGGAGGAAGGCTCCAGGACAGGTAAGTGTTTTTTAACCCCTATTTGGTGTGTTGCATGTGGGGGGGGGAGGGTACATGTGCCAAGTGTGTGGCACCACCAACATGTGTCTGCTTTGTGTCATCCACAGATGACGGAGCTGGGACATCATCTGTCGGTGGTCAGTCCACCCCATCCCCCCAACGGCATCCAGTGCCCATGCCCCTGGGTGGTCAAGACACCGAGGTGGAGGAGGAGAGTGCCCACACCTCACCTGCAGAGGTCGTTGAGGAGGAGCCTGTTGGGGCAGAGCAGGACATAATTTTATATTTGGACGAGTCCTCCTCTTCTGCAGGGCCCTCTCAGATCCCCTCCCCCATCATAGGAAGCCCCTCAAGGGCGACTCCATCCCCCCGGGGACAACCATCTACTGGCCCCAGGAAGGCCACCCGTAAGACCAGGGGGGTGTCTGATCTGGTCCAGGACCAGGTGGCGAGGGATCACGCCAGGCAGACCCAGCAAATGGGGGACATAGTTGGGCACCTGGACAGAGTGGCTGACAGCCTGTGCTCCGTGGCCCAGATATCTTCTGCAGTGCAGGATGTGAGCTGCAACTGCGCTGCAGTGGTGACCAGTCTGGGGAAGGTGCAGGGAGATATAAGGCACCTCACTGCAGCCGTCCAGGCAAACACTGCTGCCATCCGGGACCAGGGGAGGCAGAGTCGGCGGGCCCAGCATTACCAGGTCACCCGGCAGCTCAGGATGCAGGCCCAGCAGCTCAGTGTGCAGGCCCAGACCAATTCGTACCTCGGCCTTGGAGGGGATGGAGGCCACACCTGCCAGGAGTGGCCCACCCGGGGATCAGCCACCTCCAGATGCCCCCCCCCCACCCCCACCCACTCCATCCAGGCAGCTGAGGAGCCAGAGAGGGGCCACCAGAAGGACCCCCCGGAATCCCCGATGATTTTTTATTTTTTTTGTATGCTCAGGTTATGAGATTTTTATTTTCTTTTTTTGGAATGCTCAGGATATGAGTTTTTTTTATTTTTATTTTGGAATGCTCAGGATATGAGATTTTTATTTTGTGATTATGCTCTGGATATGAGATTTTTATTTTTTGATACTGCACACGTTGCAGTGTGAATGGTGTGTGAATGTGAGGGGGTGGCACTCCTGCCAGTAAGGGGTGTCACCGTCGGCCGTGGTGGTGAAGTTAACCCCACAGCTGTATGAATGACGTGTGAAAGGTGTATGAATGGACAGCGACATCATTGGGGCCTTGACGCTGGCGTTGCTGCTCCCAAGTCCTACATGCTGGACTTGGGCTAATCCAATGTGATGTGGATGTGGTGTGTGTGATCTAGGGACATCAGTGGTGTGCATGCATGCATTGTCTGTGTGATTAATGTTTTGGTTTAGTGTCCAAAGATGCCTACGGCGAGGACCCTCCTGACTGCTCTTCCATCAGCAGACTGGTTCTCCTCTGGCAGGTGGGGACTGTGTGGGTCGGGGGTCAGGTCATCACGCATGTCAATCTGCAGGCCTTTTCTCATGGCAAAGTTGTGCAGAATGCAACATGCACCGATGATCTAACACACAAAGGTAGGGGAATACAATAAGGCCCCCCCGGACTTATCCAGGCAGCGGAAACGGGACTTCAGGAGCCCAAATGTTTGCTCCACCACTGCACGGTTTTGATGTGTGCTTCATTGTATTTTCTCTCTCCTCTGGTTTGGGGGTTCCGGAAAGGAGTCATGAGATGGGGTCCCAGTGCATATGCAGAGTCACCTGTAAGGGAAAAGACAGGAGGATGTTAGTCATGCATGTGCCCCTTGTGATGTGTGCATCATGGGAGGGGATAGTCATGCCTGCCACCCATGTCACTCACCAACCAGCCAGCTGTCCCCATACATGTTCTGCTCGAATTCTGCTGGGATGGGGCTCTGACGGTATATGAAGCTGTCATGGCTGGACCCGGGGTGTTTGGCACGGACGTGCCATATAAGGCGTTGGGCATCAGCTATCACCTGTACGTTGATGGAGTGCCAATGCTTCCGATTGCGGTATATGTGCTCTGTGGCACTGGGGGGCTGAAGGGCCACATGTGTGCAATCAATGGCCTCCACAGTGCGTGGGAATCTGGCAATGCTGTAGAAATCTGTCATTGCCTTCAGCCGCAGCTCCTCAGTGGTGGGTCTGATGAACTGGTTGGACATGCGTCTGAGGATTGCAGGGACAACCTGGTGCACACATCTGCTCATGGAGGACTGTGACATCCCAGCCACCACTCCACTTGTACGCTGGAATGATCCACTGGCAAGGAAATTAAGTGTTGCCAGGACCTTCACCAGTGGCTGCACTGCTTGTGAGCGGTGTGTTGGGCTGGTGATGTCATCCTGCAGGGTTGTGGTTAGTTCAAGTATTGCATCTGGGCTGAATCTGAAGAGGCGATACACCTCCTCATCCCCCATGCCAAGGAGGCTCATGTGCGTGCGGTATATCCTCTCACGTGCCCGCCTCCTCCGTACCGGGGGACCCAGTACTAGTGCTAGGACCGCCACTGCCCCTGGCATGTTGGCACACAGAGGTGTTGTCCTTGCATGTGTGGTTGTTCAGCTTGCTAGTTTCGTCGGTAACGCTGCTGCTGTAGCTACTCTCCTGCTGACCTGAGGTCGTCTGGAGTAAAGATAAAGCAGCTATTTGTAGAAATAACTTTGCGCCGGACGGACGAGATACACGCGGCGCATGTAGTCCGTTCGCGAATCGGGAAATCTCCCTCATTTGCATATTTGCAGGGGAAATCAATAGGCGCGACAAGCGACAAGCGAAATTATGCGCTGACGAGACTCTGGCGTCGGAAAGTTAAGCCGATCGGAAATGGCCCGTTTTCTGTCGCATCTAGTTTGGTGGGTACGGCCACATAGAAACGACGGCGCATATTCACAGTTACGCGGCGCATATCGAAATACTCCAGCGCAACTCTACCTGAATCTGGCCCTATGTGCTTCAATTAGGGTTGCCACCTCATCCCTTTAAAACAGAACACATATGAATTACACAGGTTCTGAGGCTCAGGCTAATGCAATGTTTATACAGTGTCTCTGGGGGAAAAAAGTTTCACCTTATATTTCAAGGTGAAATGTCCCTACTCTCTGCCTTCAAACTCCATCATATACTAAAGCATGTGATTCAGTTTAACAAATCATTTAATTTAATAAAAAAAATGCTTTTGCAAGTAATGCAGTTTCATTTCATATTTATGGCTGAAAAATGCTAACTTCCTGTCTCCCAAATTGTTTCCATGGAAAACGATACAATTCTGTTAAGCAAAGCTGTACAAACTGCATATGGTGTCCTAAAAAATACACTTTAATATCTTTTTTCCCATACTGAAATAGGACTAATCCCTGTCTTCAAGATTACCCCTAATGAAATGGATGACATTATGCTTAGCTAATTCCAGTGATTTTTATATAGTGTCTTTCGAAAAAATACCTATTTTTTTCTGAATGGAAGAATCCATCTTTCTGCCTCCAAAGGTGTCATCTAAAGCATGAGATTATGTTCTGCAAATACATGCAGTGTTTTTAAACATAAATTCAGCGAACTGTAGTTTCACCAAACAAGCACAGCACTAAAAAGCTATTAAATCGAGTAACATGGCAATTGATCCAAGGGATAAAGCTAACACAAGAGTTTTACATCATCCAACAAGTTACAAACTGCTTCTTGGTTTTAAGAGATGAATCAAGTGGCTGACATCCAACATATTTTTGTAAACAGTGTCCAACTGTGTGAATAAATTCCACTACTCTCCAGTAGTGATGGGACGTAAGTTTGACTCGAACATCGGGTGTTCGCCTGTTCAGAGAATACCAAACATTATGGGATGTTAATGGGAAATTGCAGTGTCACGAAACGCCCCATAATGCACTGCGAGATTGTAATACAGGGGGTCCTTAGCGGTATTCCCGACCGTGATATGGGGTGGTTTTTCCATGCTGTTATCGGTAACCCCGAGTAACGCTCAAGATAGATCTGCAGAGTGTGCAGCGGCGCGGCTTACCTTCTCGCAGCATCCACAGACAGTTACTTACCTTGTCCCTGGATCCAGCGATGCATCCCCACTGTGTGAGCGAGCGGCGTCCTCGCTCGATTCACACAGTGTCCATGTGTGCCGCCGAGCTCCGTTCCCTGTGACGTTACGACGCACCGGGGCAGAGAACGGCGCCAAATTCAAACAAGTAAACAAACACTTTAAATACAGTATACTGTAATCTTACAGATTACAGTACTGTATGTAAAAAAAATACACCCCCCCCCCTTTGTCCCTAGTGGTCTGCCCAGTGTCCTGCATGCACTTTTATATACTAAAAACTGTTCTTTCTGCCTGTAAACTGTAGATTGTCCATAGCAACCAAAAGTGTCTCTTTATGTCAAAAGTGATTTTAGAGCAGCTAGAAAACAGCGATAATAAATTATAATCACTTGTAGAATTGAGCTATAGTGATTTGTGGGGAAATTTGTCATAAAAAAATAAAAGTAATGACAGCGACAATTCTGCAAATTTTAGTGATTTTGATTTGATTACTTTATTGAATAGTTTTTATTATAATTACATTATCATTTGTTATAATTATTTATAGTTATTTATTATATTATAATCTATGATTTTGTTTTTCAAACTTTATCATACCCAGGATGTCTACTAGACTCTTGTTTGGACAGATTTAAGTGAGTTATTCCTAAGATATGCAGGCCTACAGTATAAAACGCCAAATTTCCATGCAAAAAATTGTACCGCTTTTGGTACGTAATTCCAGACAGAATCATACCACCAGGGAGGTTAAGCGACTTGATAACCGGTCACAATGAGTGGAGCGGGCAGATAACAGATCTGTGTCCATTCTGCAAATGCAGAGCATACACAGACACAGCCTGCTCTACTCTATGGGCCCTCCCATAAGATCAGACAGAAGGATTGCGGATTGGATCAGAGGTAGGCGGGTGTAAATGAACGCAAGTCCATTTACATCTGCTGCTCCATAGAGGTGAATGGAGGGTCCGATTGGGTCAGACCAATTGTGTGAATTGGGCTGAAGGCTGCTTTCACAGTGCACCTGTGGCTTTCCTGCAGGTTAGCTGCACTTTGCCATAGACATCTATTTTACCCGGCAGGTGTGTTGCACTTTCTAAAAGCGCACCAAACCCAAAGATAGTAACAGAGGTCTAAGGCACAGTGCAGCTAACCCTGCAGATCAGTTTGAAAGCAGCCCAGTAACCTCTGCATAACAGGTATGCCCATATATACACAGTGATTTTAGTAACAAACTGATATTTATTAACATTGTTCCATTTAGGTATCACTGGCTGTTGCTGTCCTAGGTGGAGTGCATTTGGTATCACTATGCTTGTGACAAGAGCCAGCACTATACAGGAAGCATCAGCTTTTGCGGCTCTGCTCTGCAGCCACTTGCTTCCTCTACGTATGTCTCCATTCACAACACTGATGCTCTAAGAATGTGGGCTGGAAACCCAGAGCAGGAGGTCACGGGCCACATCAGAGGGCTCCACAGGCCACATGTGGCCCCCGGGCCACTGGTTTGACACCCCTGTTGTAGTGCATTGATGTCTGATAATTGGCCAAAGCATGCACCTGACCTGCATGCTTTGGCCAATCACAGTGCGCTCTGCTGTCAGAGCCATAATTGTCCAAAGGCAGGATGCCTTTAGCCAATCATGGCTCAGGGAACTAAGTCCACGCCCAATATTATATAAGGCTGCTTACACAGCGACCGTATTTAGTCTGTTGGAGTGGACGGAGCTAGAGCTAACATGAGCTAGATTAGGCAGTTAGTGGCTTGCAGGCAGTGTATTAATATATATAGTCCCCAGCACCAAGGGCTGATAGGTTAAAGCAACCATCGCCAGCATCTGCATTTTAATGGTGCAGGAATATCTAGGGGCAAGAGCAGACTTGGAGACCTTTCCAACAGAGCATCCACTGGGTTACTGGATCTTCTTGAGGATGGACCACTGGTCAGAACTTGCTCAATATGCGATCGATCTACTGGCCTGTCCTGCATCCAACATGCTCTCTGAACGCACATTCAGTGCTGCTGGAGGGCAAGTCTCTAAGTAGGGCTTTACCTTTAATTGTAACAGGTGCTGCAAATCCTAATGGATTGTATAGGCTATTGCTTGTGGACACCTCTGTAAGTGAGGGGCCTTTCTTCTCCGTTTATGTGGAAGGTAAAGGAATCAGATTTCAAGTCCCAAAGTAGACCTAGACTGTGCTGTACAGGTAAAGAGTCTGGCCCAGATTCACATAGGTAGTGTTGCTCACGAATATTCGCATTGCGAATATTCGCTACGAATATTGCATATTCGAGTATTCGCGAATAACGCGAATATCGCGGCGAATATTCGCTATTTCGAATATTCGTATTTTTTCAATTTTTTTTTAGAACAGATCACATCCTAGAGATCCCCATCGACGTCTAAAAGCATTGCTGGTATGATTAGAGACCTTGGGCCGAGTAGCTGCAGCGCTCATTTTATATTGCCGAAAAATCGCAATGCGATTATTCGGCAATAGCGATATCGCACGATTATTTTGTATTGTAATATATCACGAATATTCTGAGCCAATCAGAGTGCTCCATTCCGCATTTCTCGAAATTTCGCAATTATTTTATATTGTAATATATCACGAATATTCTGAGCCAATCAGAGTGCTCCTTCCGCATTTCTCGAATATTCGCAATTATTTTATATTGTAATATATCAAGAATATTCTGAGCCAATCAGAGTGCTCCTTCTGCATTTCTCGAATATTCACAATTATTGTGTATTGTAATATATCACGAATATTCTGAGCCAATCAGAGTGCTCCTCCCGCATTTCTCGAATATTCGCAATTATTGTGTATTGTAATATATCACGAATATTCTGAGCCAATCAGAGTGCTCCATTCCGCATTTCTCGAATATTCGCAATTATTTTATATTGTAATATATCACGAATATTCTGAGCCAATCAGAGTGCTCCATTCCGCATTCGCATTCCGCATTCGCGATAGCGAAAATTCGCAATCATTTAATTTCCAAAAAATATCACGAATATTCGTATTTAGCGAATATATCTCGAATATTCGACTATATATTCGAGATATATCGCGAAATCGAATATGGCATATTCTGCTCAACACTACACATAGGGCGGCGTATATGTGTGCGGGCGTAGCGCATCTCATATAAGCTATGCCGCCGTAACATAGAGAGGCAAGTACAGTATTCACAAAGCACTTGCTCCGTAAGTTGCGGCGGCGTAGTGTAAATTGGCCGGCGTAAGCCCGCCTAATTCAAAGTAGGAAGGAGGTGGGCGTGATCTATTTAAATTAAGCGTGAGCCCATGCAAACGAATGACCGATCGAACGGCGCATGCGCGCGCATGCTCAGAATCACGTGGCATATACTCCCTAAGATACGACGGCTCAATGCCTACGATGTGAACGTAACCTATGCACAGCCCTATTCACATAGTACTACGTAAACGGCGTACGCGATGTAAAATTTGATGGTGTAGTTCCCTGGCCCATACCTTTGCATTACCTGCGCCTCCTATAGCAGGCGTAGATTACAGCGACGGGCGCAAGTACGTTCGTGAATCGGCGTATCTTGCTCATTTACATATTCGACACGTAAATCTATGGAAGCGCCTCTTGCGGCCAGCGTAAATATGCGCCCAAGATCCGACAGCGTAGGAGAGCCAAAATTCAGGCGTATCTAATTTCAAGAATAAGGCGCATAGATACGACGGCGCATCCGTGGACTTACGCGGCGTATCAGGAGATTCGTCTGCGTAAGTCCTTTCTGAATCCGGGCCTCTGTTCCTAGGTCTAAGTCTCTTAGGTCATTTGTTTTGAGCAGGGAAAGCTTCCATTACCTCTTTGCTGTTGGAATCAATCTTGTGAAGCCTGAGATTGGAACAGGCAAGCATCTCCTGTGCTCTTTTAACCTCCCTGGTGGTATGATTATGTCAGATTTTTGATGCTGAAAGCGGTACACTATTTTGCATGGAAATTTGGCATTTTATATTGTAGGCCTGTAATTCTTATGCCGCCTACACACGATCACTTTTCAGCATGGAAAAAAAACAACGTTTTTAAAAACGTCATTTAAAATGATCGTGTGTGGGCTTCACATTGTTTTTTTCATCTTCTAAAAAAAATTTAAAATGTTGTTTTTTGGGTTGTAAAAAATGATCGTGTGTGGGTTAAAAAAAGTTTTTCATCATGGAAAAAAATGAAGTTTTAACAACTTCATCATTAAAAACGACATTGTCCACACACCATTGTTTTTCCAAAAAATTATGAGCAAAGCATGGTGACGTACAACGTGTACGACGGCACTCTAAGGCCGCGTACACCCGATCAGACCGGTCCAATGAAACTGGCCTTAAGGCCAGTTTCATCGGACCAAATTGATCATGTGTATGGCCCATCGGACCGTTGTCCATCGTACCAAAGTTTTAAAACTTGCTTTAAAATCTGTCCGATGGACGCCTGACCGTCGGACCAAAACGATGGTTAGTACACAAAAGCATCGGCCAAAAACCCGCGCATGCTCAGAATCAAGTTGACGCATGCTTGGAAGCATTGAACTTTGTTTTTTCAGCTTGTCGTTGTGTTCTACGTCACAGCAATCTGACCCGATCGGATTTTGGACTGATGGTGTGTACGCACATCAGACCATCAGACCACTTCAGCGGTGGCCCGATGAAAACGGTACATCAGACCATACTCATCGGACCGGTCTGATCGTGTGTACAGGGCCTAAAGGGGAAGTTCCATTCAAGCTCTGTCTCATAACTTGCTTCTGAGCATGCACAGGTTTAAAATGTCGTTTTTAACGTCATTTTAGCCCACACACGATCATTTTTTACAACCCGAAAAACAACATTTTTAAAAACGACGTTAAAAAATTAAGCATGCTCAAATTATTATTTTTTTGTTGTTTTTTTAGAAGATGAAAAAAAGAATGTGAAGCCCAGCCCACACACGATCATTTTAAATGACGTTTTTAAAAACGTTGTTTTTTTTTCATGCCAAAAAGTGATCGTGTGTACGCGGCATTAGAAATAACTCAGGTATGATAAAGTTGAAACACAAAGTCATAAATTATAATAAATTACTATGAATAATTATAACAAATAATAATAATAATAAAATGTATTCAATAATGTATTGCTCAGTTGCAGAATTGTCGCTGTCATTACTATCAGTGTTTGATGACGAATTTCCCCAAAAATCACTATCGCTCAATTCTGCAAGTGATTCTAATTTATTATCGCTATTTTCTAGCTGGTCTAAAACCACTTTTGATGTAAAGGGACACTTTTTGGTTGCTATGGACAATCTCTAGTTTCCAGGCAGAAAGAACAGTATATATAATATAAAACTCGATGCACTGGACCACAAGGGTCAAAAGGGATATGAAATAATTTGATACAGTAATGTAATCTGTAAGGCCGCGTACACACGATCGGTCAAAACCGATGAAAACGGACTGAAGTTCAGTTTCATTGGTCCAAACCGATCGTGTGTAGGCCCCATCGGTCAGTTGTCCTTCAGTCCAAAAACTGAGAACTTGCTTTAAAATTGAACCTATGGATGCCTCGATGGGTCAAAAGCGATCGTTAGTATGCAAAGGCATCAGTCAAAAGGCCGCGCATGCTAAGAATCAAGTTGACGCATTCTTGAAAGCATTGAACTTCATTTTTTTCAGCACGTTGTGTGTTTTACGTCACCGCATTCTGACACGATAGTTTTTCTAACCGATGGTGTGTAGGCACATCAGACCGTCAGTCGGCTTTGCCAGTTAACCGATGAAAACAGTCCTTCGGACCGTTCTCGTCGGATGGACTGATCGTGTGAATGCGGCCTAAGATTACTGTGTACTGTATGTATTATGTGTTTTTCATTTTTTTAATTTGGCACCCAGCTCTGTTCCTGTGTGTCGCAATGCTTGCAGGGAAAGGAGCTTGACACTGTGATACATCAAGTGGAGACATGGCTTGCACACATAGCGGGAGGACATTGCAGGATCCTGGGGACAAGGTAAGTAAGTTGTACTTGGATCCTGCAATGCAATACCGAGTGTGGCTTGAGGTTACCGCTTTTGGTACTGAAAATTCACCCCGAGCTACACTCTGGAATACCGCTAGGGATGGTTAGGAAGACAGATTGCAGACTCACTGGAAGGTAAGGATTTCAAACAGTCATCTACATAAAAGTCTTTCTCTATTAATTGTTTTGCATCTGAGCCATACTCAAGTTCACCTTCTTGGGCATAATGTCTGCGTCTGTAGATAGCGACCACAGGTGAAGGGCTTTTGCCAAAGATGTGTACCGTCATGTAATATGAGATGAGATATGATATGATATGAGATATGAGACTCTGAGATGTCTTTGGAAGGGTCATTATCTCTGAACCAAAGAAACCTTAGAAATTTTCTATCTTTCTCTCTGACCAGGAAGCAATGGAACATCTGTTGGCTGTCAGCTATGAAGGCAATAGGATCTTTGTGGAAGCGTAAGAGCACTCCCAGGAATTTGTTGTTGAGGTCTGGGCCTGTCAAGAGGACATTGTTCAAGGAGACATTCTTAGATTTGGCACTAGAGTCAAACACTATTCTGATTTGACCTGGCTTTTTAGGATGGTACACTCGAAATATAAGGAGGTACCAACACTCTTCAGAGTCTTTAAGGGTGGGAGCTACCTCAGCGTGACCATTCTCAAAGATCTTCCCCAGGAATGAAAACACAGTAAATGTCATCTCTGGCTTTCTTTGTAAATTATGTCTAAGGGAAGAGAAACGTTGTAGCACTTGCTCTCTGTTATTTGATAAGCATTGCCTCTCTGGTCGGAAGGGAAGAGGTGCGACCCAGCTGTTTGTGCTATTTTTGACTAGTCCTTGCTCCATTATTCCTAAGAAGAGTTTGTCCTTAATAGACATTGTCACACGATTGTCATCTTTAGTTTTTTGAAAGTCTGCACCCTAAATGGTCTTGGTCACTGTCACAGGCAAAGTTGTCACTAGCGGGGCTTGTGAAGAGACAAGACAAGTGGGTGGTGTAATCCAATTCCTTAACAAGGAAATGGTTGTGGCATGGCTGGAAAAAAGAGGAATGCCCATTCTCTACTGTTTTAGTGAGCATGCTGCTAATGGAGTTAGGTTTGTGCACGCTTCCTAGACAGACATCTCCTATGATGACCCATCTAAGGTTTAACCTCTGAGCATAAAGAGTGTTGTTGGGACCATTATTTGAGCTCTTGATTTGTGGACTTGTAAGATAACTCTTACAAATGAAAAATATAATAAAAAAAATTCCAGATGCAATCTGCCTAAATTCTACCTCAACTCTACAGTATTAGCCTTTCCAAAATGGGTATAAAATCTGTGCTGCAATTCTTAAATAAAAAAAACTAAGTGTAAACCTGGGCTTTTATACACTTCTCAGTGCCAAAATTGCTTCACAGTTATCAAGGTCAAATTTTTTTTTTATAATCGAACATACACTACAAAACTAGATCTGCTTGATTGCTTTTCAGCTGTCAAACGAATAAGTGTATACGAAACAAAAGCTGCTGTTTAAAATGTAAAGAGGAGTCTCACTACTTCCATTTTGGGTTTCGATGAGAACATCCATCATCTGTGACCGTCTGTTGGATTGATCCCTAACCGGGTTCCAGCTTGATCCTTCCCTGCACAGTGGTGGAGGATACTCTACCACTACGGGTGTCATAGCGGTTCATCACGTTTTAGTTACATTTTTCCAAGCTCTGTCTTGGAGTAGACTTTATCCGTATATTTATATATGTATAGTGTTATCTACATATACACACAAGTAAGTACACAAAATTGCATTGGAAGATGTATACATGAACTCTATAGTGATTAGAATGAGAAAACTTACTATTAAAATATATATAAATATATAGATGAAAGTATAAATGACAAAGCGCATAAAAATAATTAAGAATGTTAGGATAATGGAAATGGAGGTAATAATAGCATTGCAGACCTGACTCGCTGCATGATTCTATGGAACCACAACACCACTGGTAATATCAGGCCATAGCATACATTATTATAGCTAAGATTATTGAAGTATAAATGATACGCTAGCTCCGGATGGAACAGAAATGTGGGAATTCATAGTACTAAAAAATGGTGGTATGTGAGGGGGTATATAAGTGGATTGGACCTACCTCAGCAGTGTGGGAGGATGATGGAATCAAGTCGTCCGTTGGTCTTGGAGAACTATGGATGCAACATAATGTAGTAAATTGACTTTTCGGTTAAGCACTATGGCTACATATATTTTTACCCTTTTTTAATTCCCCACACTTTTAATTCTTTTTTAGTCAAATATTGATGACCAGTGGCCAGTGGGCATCTTGGTTTTGTTCGGGGCTTTGCATACTCTGCTTGGTGCTATGAGGTTTCTGAGATCCCTGGGTTTACAAAAAAATTACTTCTGGTCTAGGGGACAAGACCTGGCTCAGGATTGGGTCTTGCTTTAAAATATTCCAGTTGCTCTGAATAACTCGTTAGATGTCAAACGCCTTAGTGTTGAATCTGGTACTAAATTTAATGGAACTCACTTCATTCTGCTTTCCATGGATCTGCGTGTTCTTTTGGATGGCTCTGTCATCTTGCTACAGTATATGCCCTGTGGGTGGCCTTCATTATACTGCATCCAATACTTCATGTAGGCTTGTTCCACATGGTCTTCCTTATATATTTTTTCCAAAAATATTTTTTTTAGGATGCAACCTTGCTTTTCGTAATCCCTTATTTTTGTGCAAGTTCTCCTTAGCCTGCAAAATTGCCCATGGGGCGATATGAATTTATTTTGTATGGTGGTGGCTCTTGGTGTGGAGGTAGGAATTACCTGCGCTAGGTTTTAAATGAGTTTTGGAGAAGATATTACCCTCTTCATCCACCTGTAGTTCAGGGTCTAAAAAACCAAGTGATGCCGAATGGGTTGGAGTTACAATATTCAAGGAAGCTGCTCAGCTCTGTCTCAGATCCATTCCATATGATCAAATGTCATCTATGTATCTTGCATAGAAGGTAAGATTGTCTGTGAAGGGGTTATTTGTCCAAATCAATATGTCTTCCCAGAAACCCATGAACATATTAGCGTAGCTGGGAGTAAATCTGACCCCCATGGTTGTCTCTCTAACCTACCTGCAAAAATCTCCCATGTAGGAGAAATAGTTATGAGTCAGGGTATACTCTATGGAGTCAATGAGGAACCTAGTTTGTAAGGGATGCAGATTGCTAGTGGATAGATAGTGTTCAACAGCCTTGATGCCATATTGGTGTTCTATGGATGTGTATAATGATGACACATCTAACAATAGCCAGGAGAACGATGACAGGATCTCAAGCATATGTCCTGAGTCTCTGACATAAGATGAGAGTTGTGTTACCAAATCTTGTAAGAAATGGTCAATGTAGCACCCCATGTTATTTGTCAGGCTGTCTTTCCCAGTGATGATTGGTCTTCTGAGTGGGTTCTTCTGATCTTTGTGAATCTTGGGGATGTGGTAAAAAAGAGGTACCATATTTTCCGGTGTATAAGACAACCTTTTGTACATATCCCCCAAAAGTCGAGAGTCGTCTAATACGCCGGTACCTGTAATGCATAATCTATTGTTCAAAAGCCGCGCCTTCTCCTCGTCCTGTTCCATGATAGGCAGAACACTCAGTTTCCCAGCAGAGCCTGTGTTCAGTGTTCCACCTATTACGGTTGTCGTCTCATCCTCGGACAAGAGGACCTCCGTGATAGGCGGAACACCGAACATGCTCTGCTGGGAAACTGAGTGTTCCGCCTATAATAGAACAGGATGAGGAGGTGGCACGGCTTTTGAACAATGGACGCCCAAAGTCTGACTCTGCATACAGGGATAAGGCATGGAGATCTGGAGATCGGCACAGTGAGGTAGACAATGGGCACAGTGAGGTATGCAATAAGCTATAAACAAAAAAATAAATAAAAATATTGCGCTAAAAAATGACAGTGATGAACACAATGTGAATACAAATCAATGTATATACAAAAGAATCAGTTAAATAATTGGTTGGTTGGAGGCAGCCAGCACACCAGTGGATAACAGGTAAAGCAAAAAAAAGAAAAAAGTGCAGCGCCAAAAATTTTTTTTTCAGAAGGAGCTTCATCTGACGCAGGTGAGTCTAGAAGTGATATAATCTATTGAGTGATAGACCTGCGGCTATCCACCCAAATGATCAAATAGATAATAAAAAATGTGTAAACAGGCTGGATATTAATCCAGCGAACACCTTGTGATAATAAGTCCCAAAGGAGGTGAGTAATAAATGAATATTCCCAATAGTTTATGGGTGTCCTTAGACTTCACAATCTTTACTTTATGTTGTCTTTGTTAAGACCTCCCCATCTTCATATTGACAATCCGTGGCATATAGATGAATTAAACACACTTACCAGCTGTTGTTGACCCACTGACACCGTACGGTGAGTGGGTCATGAAGGCTTGTGTGGGCCGACCGCCCTCCTTGGAATGGGACGTAGGTATAATTCTCACTCCCGACACTCCATAGAAGGTCCAAGGAAGAAGCTGGTGAGGAAAGTCACAGGGTTTCCCAATGGGGTGAGATAAGTCCTCCAGAAGATTTCAGATCACAGGAAAAAAGGGAGAAAGGGGATAGACCTCCTCATAGTGTAAAAACGTATTTATTTACACACGCAGATCACAGCAACACGTGTAATAATTGAAATAAAACAGTAAAATCAAAAAGTGAAAAAGTCTCAATAAGCAAAATTTTCCCACAGCCAGATACACAACCACTATAAGAAAAGATTCAATTTGCGCAGTGGAAGTGTTGGAAAGGTTCAACCCGACCGGTTTCGTCTGCAAAGACTTCAACTGGGGCTGGGAAACCCTGTGACTTTCCTCACCAGCTTCTTCCTTGGACCTTCTATGGAGTGTCGGGAGTGAGAATTATACCTACGTCCCATTCCAAGGAGCTGGTGAGGAAAGTGTTTGGTTAACCAAAATGAGAGAAATTAACAAACTACTGCTCAAATCTATCATCACACGTAGGTCATCTTTTTTTCCATTCAAACTCCCACCCATGTAAATAGTCTAGTCTATCTCTTTCAAATTTTTCAGACTTCCTATGCCGTGTACACAGGATCATTTTTTACGATGAAAAAAAGTCAGATGGACTCTTTTGATCGGAAAACCGATCGTGTGTGGGCCCCATCGGACTTTTTTCTATTGGTGTAAAAAAAAAAAATAGAACATGTTTTAAATTTTTCCGGTTAAAAAAAATTCTGAACGTCTGCGTGGAATTCCATCGGTGAAAAATCCAGTCAAGTGGATGCATGCTCGGAAGCATTGAACTTAATTTTTCTTGCATCATCCTAGTGTTTTACGTTACAGAGTTTTGGACAGTCGGAATTTAGTCTGATAGTGTGTATGCAAGACTGATGAAAGTCAGCTTTATCGGAATTCCGACGAAAAATTCCATCAGATTTTATTCCATCAGAAATCCGATCGTGTATACACGGCATTACTGATGAGGTTAGTTTCAAAACTGACCATCTGGTCACTGATTTTCTTATCCAAGCTGTCAAAGGATGTAAGATCTAAAAATGAGGCTAACTTATCTTGTACTCATTTCAAATCACTATAAATCTTTATTATGATTTCTTTCTTTTTGTGTGATGATAGATTTGAGCAGTAGTTTGTTAATTTCTCTCATTTTGGTTAACCATACATTTTTTAGGTCATCTTCTAATCAAGTGCATATCTTAGTTAGTCTCAGTCCTCTAGGTACTCTGTCTATACTCTGTCTGTTTTCATGTAGTTTTCTAGCATGGTTAACAGCAGTCTGTATGGCCACGCTATGTGATTCATGAGCCTCCATGCTGTTGGAAAAACCCCTTGCATGAGACGTCCTTCTCAATTCTCTTTGTTCTATCTACTGGACCATGATGGTCTTAGATGGTGTATTCTGCAACCAGTTCTGTGGTGCTAAAGACTAGGTCCACCAAAGTGAGATGTGTTTTTGATATAAAGTCATGCTCGAAATTGTTGGCACCCCAGGAATTTTTCTCACAGAAAAGTATTGCAGTAACAAATGTTTTGCTATACACATGTTTATTCCCTTTGTGTGTATTGGAACAAAACAAAAAAAGAGCAGGAAAAAAAGCAAATTGGACATAATGTCATACAAAACTCCAAAAATGGGCTGCTCAAAATTCTTGGCACCCTTAACGTAATATTTGGTTGCACTCCCTGAAATCAGTTGCTTCCTATAACCATCAATAAGCTTCTTACACCTCTCACCCGGAATGTTGGACCACTCTTCCTTTGCAAACTGTTCCAGGTCTCTCTTATTGGAACGGCGCCTTTTCCCAACAGTAATTTTAAGATCTCTCCACAGGTGTTCAATGGGATTTAGATCTGGACTCATTGCTGGCCACTTTAGAACTCTCCAGCGCTATGTTGCCATCCATTTCTGGGTGCTTTTTGACGTATGTTTGGGGTCATTGTCCTGCTGGAAGACCCAAGATCTCGGACGCAAACTTAGCTTTCTGACACTGGGCTCTATAGTGCGACCCAAAATCCTTTGGTAATCCTCAGATTTCATGATGCCTTGCACACATTCAAGGCACCCAGTGCCAGAGGCAGCAAAACAACCCCAAACTTTATTGAATCTCCACCATATTTCACTGTAGGCCTCATTCCGTTTCCGGTAAACAGTAGAATGATGTGCTTTACCAAAAAGCTCTATCTTGGTCTCATCTGTCCACAAGACGTTTTCCCAGAAGGATTTTGGCTTACTCAAGTACATTTTGGCAAACTGTAGTCTTACTTTTTTATGTCTCTGTGTCAACAGTGAGATCCACCTGGGTCTCCTACCATAGCGTTTAATGTCATTTAAATGTCGACAGATAGTTGTCGCTGACACTGATGCTCCCTGAGCCTGCAGGACAGCTTGAATTTCTTTGGAACTTGTTTTGGGGTTCCTTATCCACCATCCATGCTATCCTGCGTTGCAACCTTTCATCAATTGTTCTCTTCCGTCCACGCCCAGTGAGATTAGCTACAGTGCCATGGCTTGCAAACTTCTAGATAACATTGCGCACTGTGGACAAAAGCAAATCTAGATCTCTGGAGATGGACTTGTAACCTTGAGATTGTTGATATTTTTCCACAATTCTGGTTCTCAAGTCCTCAGACAGCTCTCTTCTCCTCTTTCTGTTGTCCATGCTTAGTGTGGCACACACAGACACACAATGCAAAGACTTCGGCCCTGTACACACGATCAGACATGTCTGATGAAACTTGTCCGACGGACCGTTTTCATCAGACAACTCTGAACTTGTCTGATGGTCTGATGTGCTTCCACACCATCGGACCAAAATCCGATCAGACCAGAACACAGTGACGTAGAACACAACGACGTGATGAAAAAACGAAGTTCAATGCTTCAAAGCATGCGTCAACTTGATTCTGAGCATGCGCGGGTTTTTGGTCCGATACTTTTGTGTACTAACCATCGAACCTGTCCGACGGACAGGTTTCCATCGGACAGGTTTTAAAGCATGTTTTAAAACTTTAGTCCGACGGACAACGGTCTGATGGGCCGTACACACCATTGAACTGGTCCGATGAAACTGGTCTGCAGACCAGTTTCATCGGACATGTCCGATCGTGTGTACGCGGCCTAAGTGAACTTCTCTCCTTTTTATCTGCTTTCAGTTGTGATTTTTATATTGCCTGCACCTGTTACTTGCCCCAGGTGAGTTTAAAGGAGCATCACATACTTGAAACAATCTTATTTATCCACAATTTTGAAAGGGTGCTAAGAATTTTGAGCAGCCCATTTTTGGAGTTTTGTGTGACATTAAGTCCAATTAGCTTTTTTTCCTCCCTTTTTTTGTTTTGTTCCAATACACACAAAGGTAATTAACATGTGTATAGAAAAACATGTGTTACTGCAATACTTTTCTGAAGATAATAATAGGAATAACCACTGCACCTCAGCAGCTGGAGACCCCTTGAAACAAGTAACAGTCCAGACAGGAAAAATTCTCTCCTGCACTTGTGCAGAGGGCCTTAATAGAGATGGTAGTATTTTTGCGATGGTATTAATGTACGGTCAATCGTGCATACCACGCTGCCTTGGAGGAAGTCCAAAGTGCTAGACAGGAAAGAGAAAGAGAAGGTGCGTGGGCTGATGCATGAATCCTTTTAAAAAGTTTATTTGAAACAAAATGGTATATACAGAACATACTACATATTAACCACTTAAGGACCCCTCACTGTATATATACGTCCTTTTTTTAAAGATGGATATCTCCGTAACGGCAGCAGCTCTGCTGCCACAACCGAGATATCCATCTCTTCAGTGAGCGGTCCTGTTAAAAATAACGGCAGTCTCCGTGGCGGATTCACCGCAAGATCGCCATTATCAGTGGCGGGAGAGGGGCCCTCCCGCCTCTCTCCCGCGGAGGCGATCGGGTACTTCTCCTGTCTGTGTGGGGATGCGAGTGAGGGCAAGATGGCCCCCACCCGTCCCCATAGCTTTGCTGGGCATAAGTGACATCAAAACGTCCGTCCCGCTCATGCGTCTTAAAGAAACATTTATTTTTTGTCATTTGAAAAAATTACGGTTTACATTTTTTTTTTGCATTTAAGTCTAAATATGAGACCTGAGGTCTTTCTGACCCCAGATCTCATATTTAAGAGGACCTGTCATGCTTTTTTCTATTACAAGGGATGTTTACATTCCTTGTAATAGGAATAAAAGTGATTAATTTTTTTTTCAGTGTAAAAAATAATAAAAAAAAATAAGAAAACACATTTTTTTTTAAAGCGCCCCATCCTGAAGAAGCAAACGCATATGTGAGTAGCGTCCACATATGAAAACGGTGTTCAAACTACACAAGTGAGGTACAGTATCACCGCAAACGTTAGGCCGCGTACACACGATCAAATCTGTCTGCTGGAAACGGTCTGCTAGATTGTCCCAGCAGACAGATTTGATCGTGTGTACGGGCGAGCCGACGGATTTGGCCACCCGACAGATTTCAAAGCATGCTTTGAAATCTATCGGGTGGGAACCCGTCCGCCCGACATGTCTGCTGGTTAGTACACTTACCAGCAGACATGTCGTCTCGCACCGTCGCCGAATGGATTCGGCGCATGCGCGGAAGTGTTTTACTTCCTGGTGCGGTGACGTGGCGGCGTCAACGTCACCGCCACGTCACCGACACGTCAGCGCGCCGTCTGCTGGCGGGGATTTTGGTTTGCTCGTGTGTACACGCGAGCAAACCAAAATCCAAAGAGACAGATTTGTTCAAATCGGTCGGACAGACCGTTTTGAACAAATCTATTGCCTCGTGTGTACGAGGCCTTAGAGCGAGAGCAATAATTCTAGCCCTAGACCTACTCTGTAGCTCAAAAGATGCAACCTATAGAATTTTTTAAACGTTGCCTATCAAGATTTTTAAGGGTAAAAGTTTGACGCTATGCCACGAGCAGGCGCTATTTTTAAGCGTGACATGCTGGGTATCATTTTACTGGGCGTAACATTATCTTTCACAATATATAAAAAAATTGGGCCAAATTTTTTTGTTGCTGCGCAAATACGGTGTGACAAAAAGTATTGCAATGACCGCCATTTTATTCTCTAGGGTGTTAGAAAAAAATATATATAATGTTTGGGGGTTTTAAGTAATTTTCTAGCAGAAAAAACTGTTTTAGTCTTTCAAACACCAAATCTGAAAAACACCTAAGGTCCTTAAGTGGTTAATAGATGTAGATGAATTACAATGATATCAATAACACTTAATTGAACAGTATTAAATAATAAAATAATGCTCTTACAAGGGATAAAAGGTGAATATTTGGCTATCACGTTATGAGGATTTTATTTTTCATACATATGCCCATCAATAAATGTACTCACATTTTAGAAGGGCACTTAGCGGGCACCTGGTGTTTTCAGCAAAATGTAAAGCTACTTGGAAGTGCTGCTTTTCTGCTCCTGGAACCAGCATGTGCTTCAAATCCCAGATGTGATGACACTGGATGTGACGTACCATCATTAATCCCTGCCTTGCATGTGTGTGATGAATCCTATAAGTTACACACTCAAGATAAACGCACAAATGGTATATGTATGCACATAAGGTAAGCAAATGGGAAAAAAATCTATGCTTTTTGTGCAAACATAAACCTTTTGTGTGTTTATGTTGAGCAAGTCAATTTATGGGTTTCAGCATGCACACAAGATAAAGCACACAGTGTACACACAGCTCCAAGCAACCCGCAGCTGAAATATATAAAGTGGATAGCCACTTGTCATTATAAGAAATGTACAGTCCATAAAGAGCACAGGTCCTCAATAGACCTTCTTCCTTGTGATATAAAAAATGTTTTCCCCATTTCATGCAACATTTTCTTTTGGTAAAAGCCTAGATAATTTTGCATTTCTATTAATATTAATGCTTTTTTAATATGGATTTGCAAATCCATGTAAATAACTGACACAATTTGTATTCTACCATGTTTGCCAAAAAGTTCCAACATAGCTAACATTTGTAGCTAATATTTGACCAAGGCAAAGGTTCATCTAGTAATTTTCCTTTTTTTTTTTTTACAGTTATACCATCTTCTGATCCAAACAATACTATAGTGTCCATGGGTACACATAGGATACTTATATCACATAGGGACTTTTCAAGATATAATTTATGTGATTACATTTTTTCTGTTCAAGAATTTTATTGAGTAAAAGAACACAGAGTACAGTGACAAGCTGTTTTTGAATTATCACACGTAAGAGTACATTAAGACAAAATCCAAAAGGGTCAAACAAGTATACATAAACAAGAACACGGCATTCAAAAGGCTAACAATAAATGTCTTAAGAAAAGAAACAAAAAAATAATAACGGAGACAACGTGACAAGGGAAGTGGGCCGTGCGACTACCCATGAAGGCTCTACACGATGAGCATCAGGGTAGAAGGGAGTCACAAGCCGATAACAACGTACATCTTAGAAAAGCACTCTGTATAAACATCAAAAGATAAACCGTAGGCCAATTTCAGGTGAGAACAAGTGGGATCGTCTAAACGGGTTCATCTAAAGTATTTCAATAAAAGTGGAGAATAGAGAGAAGGAAGAAGGAATGCAAGAAGAGAAGAGTGAGAGGAGGAGGGGAGAGTGGGAAGGGGAGAGGGAAGGGGGAGGGAGTGTCGGCAGGGTCACATAGCCCCCAGGTGGCGTAATACGTTAGTAAGTGGTTTTTGCATCAATTTAAAATGTCAATAGGGTCATATCAAATCCAGAGGGGAGAAAGTGATCCACCCATGGGGTCCATACATTGCTGTGTTGGGGCATACGATCTAAGATCATAGCTTCTATTTTAGCATGGGTCATAGCTTGGGTCATTCTGTTCTTAACTTCCGCAACATACAAGTTTGGGGATTTCCAGGCCTTGGCAATTATCTGTTTAGCAGCGGTAGTCAATTGTAGCAAGAGTTTACATCGGGCTCTCGTGTAGTCCTTCTGCAGGTGATTTAAGAGAGCCAGGGAAGGGTCAGGTAAAAGCTCCTCATTGAGGGTGGAGGCCATCTGGAATATAACCATCCAGAACTGTTGCACAATCGGACAGGACCACCATATATGCTCATGCGTACCCCTCATTCCGCAGCCACGGAAACACACTGGTGGATAGGTCGGTAAGAATTTGGAGATTCTAGCGGGGACCAGGTACCACCGCATGAGAACCTAATAATTGGTTTCCAAGGCTACAACATTTTGGGAAGAAGTTTTCGTTCTGGCCCAGATACTGTCCCAGTCAGACTTATCTAACGTGATCTGAAGGTCTTTTGACCACTGCGCAGCGTAGAGGGGAAGATCAGTTGAGGAGGCAGTGAGGTGAGCATAGATTCGTGAGATAGTGCCAGGGGCATGTGGGTCTGAATCGCGAATGGTCTCATAAAAGGTTTTGTCGCGTAGAGAGGAGCAGTTGCCTATTATGGTTTGGATAAAATGAGATATCTGCAGGTAACGAAAACATTCCCTAGGGGGGAGTTGGGCCTGGGACTGTAGGTCCGGGAAGAGTTTAAGGGAGGTAGCCGTGGTTAGGTCACTCACCCGGTGGAGTCCAGCCTGGAGCCAGAGCCGGAAAGAGTCAGGTTCCGTGAAAGCGGGATAGAAGAGCGGGTGTCCCAGGAAGGAAAGGAGCGGAGCATGACTGGACATCAGCTGGAAACAACCACTAAGACTATCCCAGAGCTTGAGCGAGTGGCGGGTAACCGGGTTAGATACAGGGCCTCGGGCTAAAGGGGGTAACCATAGAAGGTTGGACATTCGCAGTGGAAAAGCATCTATAGCTTCCAGGCTAACCCATATCGGGGTTTCAGATGTGGCATGAAATAGCGTAATTTGGGATAGTTGAGCAGCCTGGTAATAGCGGGCGAAATTAGGAATTCCCAGTCCTCCACTAAGTTTATTACGGAGGAGAATGGATCTGGAAACTCTAGGTTTTATGGGGCCCCATATATATTTAAAAAACCCGGGACTGAACAATTCGATGAAAATAGGAAGGGACTGGGATAGGGAGTACTCTATAGAGATATAAAAGTTTTGGAAGCAGGGACATTTTAACTGCTGCCACAAGGCCCAACCAGGAGACACAGAGCGGCTTCCAGGCATCCAACAAAGAAGATAGATGCGAGAGCATAGGAAAGTAATTAGTTCTGTAAAGGGAGATTGGATCAGTTGTCAGCTGTATACCTAAATATGGTAGGGAGGTGGTGGACCAGGTGAAAGGAAAATGTTCTTGCAACCTCCGCTAGAGGAAGGGATACATTGAGGGCTTTAGATTTAGACTTGTTTACTTCTAGGCCAGAGATATGAGCAAATTTTTCTAAAGTTTGAATAAGGCTTGGGAGGGTGGTACGGGGAGAAGTAACGAACAGGAGTGCATCATCTGCAAATAAACAGAGTTTGTGTGGGACAGAGGCTACTTCCAAGCCTCTAATATCAGAGCTAGTCCTTATTAGGGCTGCTAAGGGTTCAATCGCCAGTGCGAAGATTAAAGGGGATAGGGGGCAGCCCTGTCTGGTGCCTCTTTCTATTGGAATATTATTGGAGCGGAACCCTGAATATTTAATATAAGCCTGGGGTTGATTATAAAGGGAGTTCACCCACTGCATGAAGTGCGGACCAAAACCCCAGCGAGTGAGGATGTAGTTGAGATAGGGCCAGGAAACCGTATCAAAGGCTTTCCTAATATCCTGAGATAGCAGGTGCATGGGAATCTTACGGGTTCTGGCTAAATGCTGCAAGAGGACCACTCTACGGATGTTATCGCTAGCCTGACGACGGGGTATAAAGCCTACCTGGTCCTTATGGATTAGTCTACCAATGATAGGATTTAGGCGTAAGGCCATTATTTTGGCTAGGAGTTTTACATCGAGATTGAGCAATGAAATTGGTCTGAAATTGGACCAGGGGGAATTGTCGACTCCAGGCTTAGGAATCATGGCTATTATAGCTGTCAATGTGTCGCGGCCGAAGGAGTGGTGTTGGAGCAGGGCATTAAAGGATTTAGTGAGGAGAGGGGCAAGAGTTCCGGCAAATTTCTATAGTAAGTACCCGAGAGCCCATCAGGGCCTGGCCTTTTGTTAGGTTTGAGGGACTTGATAGCCACCAGAACTTCTTCAGCCGTGATGGGTCTCTCGAGGGACTCACGATTGGAATCTGATAGGGCGGGTAGGGGAACATCACGAAAAAGATCATCTGCAGTGGAAGGAGTAAAGGTGAACTGAGCTTTGTAAAGCATCTGTAGTCTGTTCCGGAATTCAGATAGGACTTTTACAGGGTTACTGGTATAAGTGTTCTTGTCTATGCGCAGCCTAATAGGAACATGGTTCCGCTCTGGGCGGCGAAGGCGGAGGGCTAGAAAGGTATCCGGTTTATTAGCCTTCATATAAATAGTGTGGTTGGATCTACGGATAGCCTTATCAGCCAGTTCAGCTAGTGCCAGATCTAGCTCCGTCTTCACTTTTTCCATCTGCACTCTATGCAACTCAGTGGGGGAGGATTGAAACTGAAGGAAACAGTGATGGAAATCACGTTCCAGACCAGCTAGTCTGGCCTTTCTGTCTCGATTAAGATGGGTAGATACCGAGATGCACGTACCTCTAATAACAGGTTTATGTGCCTCCCACAGAAGGACAGGAGAGATGTCAGGGGTAGAGTTGAGCGCTAGATAATCAGCCAGAGCGATTTGGATATCCTGGCAATAGGACTGGTTAGTGAGGTGCGCTTAATTTATGCACCAGGTTCGATCCCTAGACATAGGAATTAAGGAAGAGACGGTGGTAAGTACTGCGCAGTGGTCAGACCAAGAGATAGGGGTTATTATGGAATTAAGTAGTATAGGAGAGGAGGCAACCGGGACAAAGAAAACGATTTATGTGGATATGAGTAAAATGTGTAGTTCTTCTTCGTCGGGTTGCACTCCTGCCAGGTGTCAAGCAAAGAAGCTTGTTGTAAAAGTTTCCGGAAACGTAATGAGGGAGGGTACTGGTCTGGAGCATAAGGTGACCTGTCCATGTGCGGTTGTAACACTAGGTTGGAGTCACCACACAAAAATAGTGTGCCTTTACAATGGGAGCGTATGACCTGAAGCAGGTGTGAAAAGAAGGGGTTCGGGTTAGTATTCGGGGCGTAATAGGAGACAAGAGTAGTTTCTACGTTCTGCAATAAACCAACCAAAATTATGTAGCGACCTTCAGGGTCCTTGATCTCTGAGGTTAAAGTGAAGGGGAGGGTACGATGCAAGGCAATGAGGACCCCACGGTGTTTCGTGGAGGCCGAATCGGTATATACCTGGGGGTATTGGGAGCCAAAAAATTTAGGGGTGGTGCAGGCTGAAAAGTGTGTCTCCTGAAGGGCGACTATACCCGCCTTCAAGGATGCGAATGTACGGAAAGCCTTGACTATTTTGTGGGGCGAGTTGAGGCCCTTGACATTCAGTGAGAGTATGTTCATGGGGGCCATCTGGGAGTGGGTAAGGAGGAGTTAGTTGGTATCTGGAGAGCCCTGCAACCCAGCCGACACGAGGGAGGGAGGGGAAGAGAGGAAGTAAAGGAGAGCAGAGAGAAAGAAGGGAAGAAAAGAGTAGCCATGTAAGGCAAACTAAAGGACATAGAGAGGAAGAAGAGTCAGACTCTGTCGCCCGACCAAACAGTACACCAATACGCGAGCCAGCCAGCTAGCCCGCGGATGGGTGGACCACAATAAGGGGGAGCAGTGACAGCTCCCCGCCACAAACGGGACACATATAACATATGACTTTGATACATAGTTAATAAACAATTTACTACTAGAAAAGCCTGTGTTTGGCAGTAAAACATAACAAACAGCGGAAGACAACAGCAGTAGAATTACACTTATCAGGGCTGATAGTACCAGTCACAACCTCCAAAAAACACTGGGGTACCTGATAGGAGGAATGGTAGTATAGCTAGCATAACAATGCAAAGGCATGGGGGGGAGAGGTAAAGGGAAGTCGGGGATTAGGGCGAGGGAGGGAAGGGGAGGAAGGGTGGCTAGGACTAGGGGGATAGATGGGAAGATGCTGTGAGGCACCCGAAGTGTGAGGAAAGAAAGGAGGGGAAGGACGAGGCGGGGGGAGGGAGGGGGGAGGGAAAGAGAGGGGAAGGTTTAGGGGGGGGAATAAAAAAGGGGGGTTGCCTCTGAGATGGGGGATATCAAAAGAAGTGCACTTATAGGGGTATAAAAACACCTCCCCATTATATCACAGGTTATGACTAGCAAACATCAGTATAATATGCCATGTACACAGGCCATTGTCCACCAGGATGTAGTGGACCCAGGTGGGGGGCCAAGCCAAGAGCAAATAGGATGCTGTCAGTAAAGTGCAGATTAAGGGCATGGGGAATAGACAAATATATACCATCCTCAGCATGATCATTACAGTGAAAAAAGAACCCGGCAAGAAAATAAAGAAAAAAATAAAAAAAATAAAGAAAATAAAAAATAAGAAGATAAAAAAATAAAGAGTAAAAAACACAGGAAAAAAAAACGTGCTTCCAGAGTAGAGAAATAAAAAATACCTCCGGGTGGAGGAAAGCGGCAGGGGTAAACAGTCTCCAAGTGCCTGATCGAGAGATCGTCAACAGGTGGATCGGATGGCAATAAGGGATCCAGACGGTCAGGTCGATTCAGGAGAAGAGGATCTTCACGGCACTAGGGAAAAAGGGAGACAAGAGACCTGCAAAGAGAAGGTTAGACAGTCAAACTCAGCGGGGTGAGTATAATTGGCGGTCGGACAGGCCATCCCTGGAAGTGCGAGCAGGGGTCCCCTTGCGGATGGAAGGCGGACCCGGCTGGGGCCCCTTTGGAGTAGCCGCGTACGGGTGAGTGGCGTTGCGGGCTGGGGTACGGGGTAAGGCAGTCTCTGACACTTGTGCAGGAGAGGCAAGGTGGAGGGACTCCAAAAGGCGCTGGAGGGATTCCGGCGATGTACAGGAATGCTGCTGGTTTTGGTAAGAAAATTGCAGGGCAAATGGAAAACGCCAAGTATACTTCAGCTGGTGTTGTATAAGGACTTGCAATTGTGGTTTCATAGCACTGCGTTTTGCAATTGTAGTGGGGGCAAGATCAGAAAAAAGCTGGTATGCATGGCCCTGAAACAGGAGAGCGTCATTATTGCGAGCAGCAGCAAGCAGTTGTTCCTTCGTGCGGAAATAATGTAATTTAACGATGATGTCCCTAGGGGGCCATCTTGCCGTTGACGGGTCAGGGCCCTGTGGATTAGATCGAATTCTAGCCGCTCATTCGGAATGGAAGATGCCGAGAGTTCCTGAAATAGGGCTGTGGAAAACGACTCTAGGTCATCAACAGATTCAGGTATGCCCCTAATGCGTAGATTAGACCTACGGGAACGGTTCTCCGTGTCCTCCAAACGTGCAAGCAGGGCGGCGTTCTCCTCACGGAGAGCCACCTGTTCCTGGGCCTGTTCTTGCAGGGTAAGCTCCATGTCATCCACCCTGGTCTCCAGGTCTGCTGTACGCTGACCGAGCTCTCTGATCTCACGCGACAGTCTATTCGTTATCTGATCAGAAGTAGTCTTAAGGGCCTTATGGAGCATGGATTCCATGTGCTTGAGAAAGTCAGTCTGCGACATACCTGATGGTGGGTGGGAAGGGGAGACAGCATGATAGTCCGTATCATCGTCCTCCTTGCTTTCTGCCATTGTGGATCTGTCCGGGGAGGTGGCCTGTTGTTTAGCTAGGGCCTTCGCCGCCATCTTGGAAGAGGCGCGGGCCAGAGCTTCCTTGATCGGTTTAGGCTTTGTTTTGCTGCGGTGGCCCGTTAAAACCATCCCGAGTGAAGCCGAGTCCGTTCCAGAGGGGATTGCTCTAAAAAGCAGGGTTGCAGGGTGGTTCGGAAGGTTAGTTAAGTCCCGATGTAGTGACGGGGAGTGCGGAGCTCTAACGGAACACGTCCTCCATCAAGAGCCTCGCGCATGCGCCCCATGTGATTACATTTTTAAACTTGATTACACTCTAATATTCAGTATATAGGTTTAAAAAATTTGTTTATGTTTTATATTGTATTTGCAAAAAAATGTTGTGGCACTTATAAGGCCTGAATCTATAATGTAGCCCAGCAGCTGTAGTCTTTCTCAGATTTTTACATTGTTGTGCAGTCTGTTTTATATATTTATTTATTTATTTATTTAGATATCTATAAAGAAACTGGATAGAAAGAGAGAATTTTGCATTTAAAAAATAATTTTCGAGCTTCGTCCCTGCTTTTTATTTTTTAATCAACATAAATTGTACCCATAGACTCTATGGGTATTTTTTGGATGAGACAATGGAAAAACTATAAAAAAAAAACAGTAAACTTACTAGTTGAACCTTTGCCTTGGTCAAATATTAGCTACAAATGTCAGCTATGTTGGATTTTTTTGGCCAACATGCTATAATAAAAATTATGCCAGCTATTTATATGGATTTGCAAATCCATATCAAACAAGCATGAAGGTTAATAGAAATGAAAAATTATCTAGGTGTTATGTTTTTACCAAAATAAAATGTTGCATGAAATGGGGAAAACATGTTTTTATATCACAGGGAAGAAGGTCTATTGAGGACCTGTGCTTTTTATGGACTGTACATTTCTTATAATGACAAGTGGCTATCCACTTTATATATTTATTACACTGGGTCATAGCAGCAGATCACTCTCTTTTGCCTCGTAGTTTTCAGAAAGGACAGATAATTTACTACTGAGTAATTTGTTGGAGTTGATTTATTGGACCACTTTTGAAAAGCTTTGTGTTCTGAAAACAAATGACCTTGGTCTATGTATTTGGTTAAAAAAGGACAAATTATTTTTGGAAAAAAGTAAAGATTGTATCTTGTACTGTGATGAAAACAAATGGTGTGGCCGCCACTTTGTACTCATTTGTACAAGTCTGTTTTAAATCACAGGAAAAATTGCTACAAATCTTGAATGATATAAGAGCTAGAACCTGTCCACTCAAATAGAAAGCAATACTGGGTCTGAAATAGGATGCCATAAATAAAAGCTGTCTAATCTCATGATATTGCAGGGCACATATAATGGAACAAATAGGAATAATTATTCTGACAGTAAACTTGCACTCAGAATGAAGTCTATTTGTCAACGTTTAAATTGTTCCATTTATTACACTTGTCCTTAAAAGTAGCTCTTTTAACTTTTATATTTAGAAATGTATCATCATATAAGGACATGGTTAAATTTTAAATATTTTTACTTGTGTAAAAAAACATTCAGCCTTAACTACAGGTTACTAAACTGCCGCCGACACGCCACTAACTAACCTGCCTCTAGCTAACGTTCTCTCAATCATAACACTATATACGGCTGCTGTGTAAGCAGCCTTATATAGTGTGGGACATGGACTTAGCCCCCTGACCAATGATTGGCTAAAGTCACCCTGCCTTTGGCCAATCATGGCTCTCACAGCAGAGCGTGCTCTGGTTGTCCAAAGCATGTAGGTCAGGTGCAAGCACCAATCAGCAGTCTTCAATGCACTGTGATCTCGCAGTGCATTATGGGGCACTCTGTGGTTCTCAAATTTACCACGAATGCCCCATATGTTTGGTTAGTTTTGTGAGCAAACAAACACCCGATGTTGCAGTACAACTTACGTATGACTGGAACATTGGGACCATCCCTACAAGTTATGTGAGCAGACTGCAGTTCCTCTTTAACTGTTAGGAGAACACCTCTTTTTTTAGCAGCCAAGGAGGATGTAAACACACAAGGGAAATTCTGCAATTTGTGCAATTTGGTGTAAGTCTCTGTGGAAGTGGGTCTCTTGGACTACTAGGACATACGCCTTTTGCTGGAGTGCTTCTCACCACTAGTGTAACGCTTAGCAGGGTGGTTTAGGCCCTGTGCATTAATTGAAAAGCATTTAAGTTCCATATTAAGCTTCTGAACTAATCGTGAAATGGGGTATGTTTCCACACTTGGGGTTGGTGGCGATGATCTTGTCACAGAAGGTAACAACTCTGTGCCAGGTGGGTGAGTCATAGTAGTGGAGAACTGAAAATCGATGGAGGAAATAAGTAGAGTATGGTAAAACGAGGTATCTTGTAAGGCCCAGAGTAGAAGAGAAACTTGCATAGCAGAGAGGACCACAAAAGGGTCCCATATTCCAATGTGGAACAAACAGCAACATAAAAAGGGAAAAAAAAGAGAAAAGCCAGTTTCATAAAAAGGAATGATTCCCAGTAGGAATCACAAACAGTGTGGACTGCACTAAGGTAGGGGGTAACAAAGTACGAAGGAGTGTACTTGCATAGCAACTGGGGGAGAAGTTGTAACAATGATGGATTGTGTGGGTTAAAGCAACCATCACATTGATCACCAGTTTATTTATCGAGACCAAGGCAGAGGATGTAGACCCATCAGGAGAGGGTGATGTGTCCGGGAGTATATTTGCTTTAGGTAAGAATTTAAGCCCCTCATCAACGGTATCAATCTATGTGAAGGATCCTTGGTAGGACTCCAGGAATAATGTGACAGGATAGTGCCATTGGTAAACCACTTTGTGGTTCAGAAGGGCTTTGGTGATTGTAAGAGATCTGGGAGGAATTGTAGATTCTTGACTTTCTCAGGTAAGTGATCTGCACGCCTGACAACCAGCAGCAATTTTTCTTTCACTTGATAGAAGTGAATCCTGAGCAGGACGTCACGCAGTACATTAGAGGTGAGATGAGCCGGTTTTGGCAGCCTATGGATGTGATTGATAGTGAGGTCAGCCTCCGCCAAAGTTAACTTTGTCCCCCAGAGCTTGCACTTAAACTTTATGATGGTTTAGACAAGTCAAAAAAAAACATTCTTTAATGAAGCCCTGAGGGATAGCAACATGTCTTTAAGCATTGTTTCGTATATAGGCTGCCCAGATGTAGGGAATGCAGCAATGGAGATTATGAAGGGACAAGTCATCGGAGGCCTGAGTTTGCATGACAGTCACCTCTTGAGCAGAGGAATCATCATAAAAGTTATCCCCACAGTCTCTCCTGGGCTTTGATTTTGCTGGGCTTCTGATTGTAGGGGAGTGAAATTCAGAGTGTTGGTGCTGGTAACAGAGGAACAGGCAGCTGCATTAGCAGAGATAGAGCCAGCAGGCGCTAGAGGTGCAGTGTAAGTCTCCCGCCGCCATCTTGTTGGAGCCTCAGCGCAGCAGCCGGGAAGAACTTGGTCATCTTCTGCGGCTGGCTGCGAGGGTTCTCTGTGACATCTGGGCATGCCGCCAAGGATAGGAGGATGAACAGAGTCCTTTGGGTGCCTCAAAAGATTGGAAGTGGCCAGTAGTGGACCATACATTAGGGGCATAAGGCATCTCCACTCTATAAATGCCTTCGGCCCCATAATCTACATAATCTACAATTCTTGGGATTCATTATATCTACCAGTGGGGTTGCCATGGATCCACAAAAAGTCAAAGCCATCCAAGAATGGCCAGCTCCGGTGGACAAGAAGGGGGTACAACGGTTCATCGGCTTTGCCAACTTTTATCGATGGTTCATCGTTGGTTTCTCTTCTATCGTGAGCCCTATCACTCAGCTTACCCGTCAGGGTCATCATTTCTGCTGGTCACCGGAGGCCCAATAAGCTTTCAGGAAACTCAAATCAGTTTTCTCCTCTGCTCCTGTTCTGCGCACCCTGACCCAATGTTGCCCTTTACCCTGGAAGTAGACGCTTCGGAAACCGCTACGGGAGCTGTCCTGTCAAAGAGACAAGGGCCAAAGTCCCTATTACACCCTGTGGCCTATGCCTCCCGGAAACTGACTACTCCTGAGAGGAATTACGACATTGGGGACAGGGAGCTACTTGCTATTAAATTTGCTCTAGAAGAATGGAGGTATTTACTAGAAGGATCGGCTCATCCTATAATGATCTTTACCGACCATAAACACCTCGAGTATCTCAGGAAGGTTGAAGACACTTGCTACTTGGAAGAGTCAGTGGCACAGTCTCTAGACAGAGCAGACCATTACCTTGAGGTATGGTCCCCCTGGCTCCTTTTTAAATCATCCCAAGCATACTCTGAGATCTCATAGGATACATTTTGACGCAGTAATTGGTGAGAGCACGGATTACCTCTGAAGCCATTCCTTCCCACCACCTCCTTCCCCCCCACCCCTCCTTCCTATTCACTCCTTTTTTTTTTTTTTTCTCTCTCTTTCCTCAGTCCTCTCTGCTGTTCTCTACTTCTTCTACTTTTGTTCTTCATGTTTTGCATTTTTATGGTGAATTGTTTACAGGCAACTCAACAGATTTTATATTACAGCCCTCAATCGGGCTTCCATACAATGTTTTCTAAAGTTTATGTTATGGAATATCTAGACCTTATACAAGACTTGACTTCTAGGTGGAAAACCCTTTTTCTATCTGCCCTACAGAGACCGCCTACTGTTCACTTGTACTCTTGTACTTTTGTCCTTATTCAGGTCTTGGGATGTAATAGCCACATATGTTTAACCGTCTTTAATGTGTTGTCTGTATCTGATTGCTTTTTGGCATTGTTGTGCATTTCAAATAAACTTGAATGTTTTAAAAAAAAACTCGAGTATCTGCGATCAGTGAAACGTTTAAAACCCAGGCAAGCCCGTTGGGCTCTTTTTTCACGGTTTAATTTTCACATCACTTACAGGCCCAGTTCAAAAAACAGAAAAGCAGGCGCTCTCTCCAGGATGTTCCCTGAAACTCCATGCACAGCTGAACCAAGCACCATTCTGTCCTCCCGGAATTTCCTCCTAGTTTCTCAAACCGACCTGTTGAATTCTATTAAGGCAGCATCCAGACAATATTCTGATCCGGAGGTGTCATTATTGGTGGAACATTACGATGTCTTTTGGTCTCGAAGTAAAATTTTTGTCCCATCAGAAACCAGATAGTTGGTCTTGAGCACTTTTCACGACCGTAAACTAGCAGGTCACTTTGGAGCATGAAAAACTACGGAATTGATCTCACGACACTTTTGGTGGCCAAGCTGGAGACAAGATTGTAAACTCTACGTTGCATCATGTACCGATTGTCAACGTAATAAAGGCCCTAAAACCAAGACCTGGGGATTACTCAAGCCCCTGCCAGTCCCGGAACGCCCGTGGGCTGAAATTTCCATGAACTTTATTGTCGACTTACCACCATCCGAAGGCTTCACCACAATTCTGGTCATAGTAGATCGCCTCTCTAAAATGGCACACTTTTTGCCCATGATCGGTACTCCTTCTGCTGTAGAGACAGCTAAAATCTTCTTCAAGTAAATCGTCAGACTCCATGGGGTGCCTAAGAGCATCGTTTGGGATAGGGGTGCTCTATTCACCTCCAAATTCTGGAGGGAACTCTGCAAGTCCTTGGAAGTTAAAACCTGCCTCTCTTCTGCTTACCACCCTCAGAGCAATGGCCAAACGGAATGGACTAACCAAACGCTGGAGCAGTACCTCCGGTGTTTCTGTTCAGCCTCTCAAGATGACTGGGCATCCCTGTTGCCCTCTGCCGATTTTGCTTATAATAATTCCGTTCATGCTACCACGAATCAAACACCCTTTTGGGCCAACTTCGGCTTTCACCCATCCTTCCTTCCTTCCTGATTCTCTCCCGGAGATACCCGTCCCAGCTGCTTAAGAGCACTCAACGGCTGTTCAGTCAAATTTCTAAAATTACAAAAGGTGGTGCAACGGGCCCAGGAGGACTATAAGAGGTTCTACGATAAGGGGAGGAAGGACTGTCCTGCTTTTGAAGTTGGGGGAGGTCTGGCTGTCTGCTGCTAATCTAAAGCTACCAGTTCCCTCTCGGAAGTTGGGCCCTTTTAGGATCAAGCAGAGGATCAATGCTGTGGCCTTTGAACTTTCCCTACCAGATTCCTATAGAATTCATCCGGTTTTCCATGCCTCTCTCCTGAAACCTGTCACCCCTGATCCTTTACAAGGGAGGGAAGGTCCTCCGCCGCCACCAGTGGAGGTCGAGGGGGAAGAAGAATTTGAAGTTGAATCCATCATCAGCTGTAGAAAAAGGGGAAGACAACTTCAATATTTGATCAAATGGAAGGGTTATCCTCCAGAGGATAATTCCTGGGAACCTTCAAGAAACCTGCATGCCCCGTGACTAATTCACACTTTCCACCAGGAACACCCGGAGTTGATGTCCAGCCTGGGCGTCCGGAGTAGTGATGAGCGGAATACGCCATATTCGATTTTGCGATATTTCACGAATATTTCGAAGAATATTCGCGAATATTCGTTAATATCGAATATTCGTGATATTTTATAAAAAAAAAATGCGAAATTTCGCGTTTTTTTTTTTTTTTTTTTTATAAAATATCACGAATATTCGATATTTACGAATATTCGGTATATTTTATGAAAAAAAAAAGCGAAATTTCACATATGCGGTCGCGAATATTCGTTAATATCGAATATTCGTGATATTTTATAAAAAAAAAAATTGCGAATTTTCGCCAATGCGAAATTTCGCTAATGCAAAATTTCGCGATTTTTTTTTTAATAAATTATCACGAATATTCGATATTTACGAATATTCGCTATATTTTATAAAAAAAAAAAAATTGCGAAATTTCGCTATTGCGAAATTTCGCTATTGCGAAATTTCGCTATTGCGAAATTTATTGTGAAATTTCAAAAATACGAATATTCGAAATAGCGAATATTCGCCGCGATATTCGAGATATTCGCGAATACTCGAATATGCAATATTCGTAGCGAATATTCGCAATGCGAATATTCGTGAGCAACACTAGTCCGGAGTATGCAGAGTATCTCACAGAAACATATGCAGTGCTGATGCAATATGCAGAGTATCTGACAGGAACATATGCAGTGCTGGTGCAATATGCAGAGTATCTCACAGGAACATATGCATTGCTGGTGCAAAATGCAGAGTATGTGACAGGAACATATGCACTGCTGGTGTAATATGCAGAGTATCTCACAGGAACATATGCATTGCTGGTGCAAAATGCAGAGTATCTGACAGGAACATATGCAGTGCTGCTGCAATTAGTTTTGTGAAGTAGGACTGACTCCTAACTAATTCTCTCCCTATAAGCACAATCAGGAACCTTTCCCTAATGTAGCTAATGCTATGTAGATTGATCGCTGAGTATTGTAATTCAATTTCCGAAGCAGGAAAATCCTATCTAAATCTGTCCATGAGAGCAGCTGCAGCCTTTCCCTACCCTAGCTAAAGCAGATTGACAAGCTGTGCTGTGTGCCTCTAGCTTATATAGAGGCTGGGTCACATGCTGCACTGGCCAATCACAGCCATGACATTAGTAGGCATGGCTGTGATGGCTTCTAGGTCACACAAGTAAAACAAATGCTGATTGGCTGCCCTGCAGCGTGCCGTTACATAGCCAAACTTTGAATCCGAACCCAAACTTTCAGAAAATTGTTCGGGTTCGGGTCTGGGTCAAAAAAAAAAACGAAAGTTCTGTACGAATCCGAACTTTACAGTTCGGGATCGCTCAACCCTACTTAGGAACCATGGACAGCAGGAAGCTGTCATGCTTGTCCATGAATGACCTACCTGTTTGGTGTTCAAACATTTGAACAGTGAAAGTTGAGTCCAAATATATATTTGGGCCAAATACTCAGGTCATCTATCCTGGGAACCTCTCATTTATCAGCACTAGCACTTCCATTACAAAAAGACATACAGTACCCTGCCAGCTTTTGTCTGTAAACAAACCAGCCAGGGATCATGTGCATGTGCTGAAAAAATGCATTGCATATAATTTTTTTTTTCGTCCACATACACACGTTTATGTCCACCAAATCCTGACACTTAAGCCGCGTACACACGATCATTTTTCGGCATGAAAAAAACATTGTTTTTGAAAAACGTAATTTAAAATGATCGTGTGTGGGCTACACATCATTTTTCAGGTTCTGAAAAACAACAAAAAATGTTTTCGAACATGCTGCATTTTTTAACATCGTTTGAAACAATGTCGTTTTTCAGGTTGTAAAAAATGATCGTGTGTGGGCTAAAACAACGTTTTAAACCCGTGCATCCTCAGAAGCAAGTTATGAGATGGGAGCGCTCGTTCTGGTAAAAACTACCGTTCATAATGGAGTAAGCACAATCATCACGCTATAACCGACAGAAAAGGGTCAATCATCTTTTACTAACAAGGAATCAGCTAAAGCAGCCCAGAGACGAATAGAACTTCTCCTTTAGAGTGCCGTTGTATATGTTGTACGTCACCGTGCTTTGTTCATAATTTTTTTTAAACGATGGTGTGTGGGCAACGTTGTTTTTAATGATGAAGCTGGAAAAACTTAGTTTTTTTGGACATGCTGAAAAACAAAGGGCCAGATTCACAGAGCCATTACTCCAGTCTATCTCCTGTTAGACCGGAGTACTTTGAAATTACGCGCGTCATATCATTAGTTTGAATCCTCAAACCATGATTCGACGGCTTCGGGCTTCGATCCGGCAGGCTTACGTCTTCGTACGCCTTCGGATCTACGCTGCAATCTACCTGTATTCGTCTTAGAGCCAGGTAAAATACGGTGGCGTAGTTTATCTCTGATACTCTGCGCCAGGGCAATTGTACCTGAATCTGGCCCACAGTTTTTTTTTCATGCTGAAAAATGATCGTGTTTACGCGGCATTACTTTCACATAGCACAGCCCTGTTTAGCATTTTTACTTACAGATAATTTTCCCATTCTCTTTCTGTGACTGGACAGTAAAAAATGAATCAGCGGGCTGATTACTTCATTTTCTCATTAGCCTGCTCTATCCCAAGACTCTTTGCACTGCTTTTCCACCATTCTTTTGGAGCGTTGCTGTACAGTGGCTGACCGTGGTTGGTACCAAGTCAAATGAAGGTTCTTAGACTGATTTAATAACAATAATAAAAAAAAAATAATAATAGCGTATTTATAATTGTATAGCTGCTATCATTTGTGTTTAATGTAGTTCTGGTTTAAAAATGTGAATAGTAGGGATTTATAGGTGTGTGTTATATTTTCCTTGTGTCTTACAAATTAATTAAATATGCTTAATTATCTTATAAGCTTACAACAATATTGCCCTAAGAAACAATTATAGAATTGTAATTTCCCAGCATCTATCTAATGTCTATGATAGTGACTCTTCATCCAACAGTGATAAACTGTAAAAGTCTGAAAAATGCTGCAGTAGATATTTAATGCATCCCATAATGAAGATCACACAAGGAGGTTGCTTGCGGCCATTCTCATTAATATACTTATTTTTTTTTTTTATACGTTATGTAATTGTGCTGCAGGTAAATAGGTCAAATATAACTGCTGGTGTTTTCAAGATACAGTTTAAAATCCAGTTAACACTTTCAGTTAGTTAAACTACTCAAGTTGAATAATTTAAAAAAAATTATAAGATGAATCATGGTTGGATTATGAAAAATGAAAATGGAGAGTCTGTAAAGTGAAATTAATACTAGTAAGATTGTGTCAATACTTATTTGTTGTAATGATAGTAAAATTGCAAGCTGATTATAAATAATTTTAAGTTCAGGAATGCTTGGTATTGTTTATGAAAGAGCAGAAATAAGAGTGATAAAGTATGAAAGAAAGTGTTTTAGTTGAATTGTGTTCCAATTAGAAGCAGTGATAAAGTTAGTGGAGAGGTGTTCCACATATCTTACATGAATCACCCCAAAAGGCTTAAAGCTGTGTCGCTGAATAAATAAGAAGAAATTAGCGGGTGTAAAACAAGAATCTTTAGTTTGTTGCTGGACAAAACCACCAGGAAAATCTTCACATCCAAAACACTTCCAGCTCTGTTGGATGCCTAGATGTCTGTGATTCCTCCGTCCATCCCCTAAGTCACTACAGAACACAATAGTGACATAGGACTGGCGGTAGGAACTACTAAGTGTGACAGGGGACACAGGATTCCAAATATTCAAAAGTGTTCCAAATGTAAAGATTCATTGGGAAGCTTTGCTTAGCAACAGAGCAAATATTCTACAGATGGCATTGTGTTGGGTAACTTTAACCACTTAAGACCCGGACCAAAATGCAGGTAAAGGACCTTGCCCCTTTTTGCGATTCGGCACTGCGTCGTTTTAACTGACAATTGCGCGGTCGTGCGACGTGGCTCCCAAACAAAATTGGCGTCCTTTTTTCCCCACAAATAGAGCTTTCTTTTGGTGGTATTTGATTACCTCTGCGGTTTTTATTTTTTGCGCTATAAACAAAAATAGAGCGACAATTTAAAAAAAATGCAATATTTTTTACTTTTTGCTATAATAAATATCCCCCAAAAATATATAAAAAAACATTTTTTTTCCTCAGTTTAGGCCGATACGTATTCTTCTACGTATTTTTGTTAAAAAAAATCGCAATAAGCGTTTATCGGTTGGTTTTCGCAAAATGTATAGCGTTTACAAAATAAGGGATAGTTTTATTGCATTTTTATAAAAAAAAATGTTTTTACTACTAATAGCGGCGATCAGCGATTTTTTTCGTGACTGCGACAATATGGCGTACACTTCAGACAATTTTGACACATTTTTGGGACAATTGTCATTTTCACAGCAAAAAATGCATTTAAATTGCATTGTTTACTGTGGGAATGACAGTTGCAGTTTGGGAGTTAACCACAGGTGGCGCTGTAGGGGATGTGTGACCTATGTGTTGTGTTTACAACTGTAGGGGGTGTGGCTGTAGGTGTGACGTCATCGATCGCGTCCCCCTATTACAGGGATGACGTGATCGATGCTACGGCCACAGAGAAGCACTAGGGAAGCCGTGTGTACACACGGCTCTCCCCGTTCTTCCGCTCCAGGGACGGATCGCCGCACTGCAGTGGCGATCGGGTCCGCGAATCCCGCGGTCCCGGTCCTGGAGCTTCGGACCGGGTCGCGGGCGCGCCCGCGACCCACGGCTGGGTACTAAAATCAACGTATATATACGTTGATGTGCCCAGCCGTGCCATTCTGCCGACGTAAGTGTGCAGTAGGCGGTCCTTAAGTGGTTAAAGTGTCTTATTTTACAGAAATGTTATCTGTCCAATAGTGAAGAAGTCTTGGAACAGGTGCAGAAAATACTGCAAAGATTAAAACAGCTATGCCCATTTACAAAGTGGTACAATTGTAAAGGTAAAGTTTTTTTCCCTAAATAGCTTTCTTTACCTTAGTGCAGTCCTCCTTCACTTACCTCATCCTTCGATTTTGCTTTTAAATGTCCCTATTTCTTCTGAGAAATCCTCACTTCCTGTTCTTCTGTCTGTAACTAGGGATGAGCTTCGCGTTCGAAACAAACGTATGTTCGACTCGAACATCGTCCGTTCAATCGTCCGTCGAATTTCGAACAAAAACGATTGTTCGTGGCAAATTCGAGTGAAACGAAACGACCGTTTTTATAACTTTTTCCATTGATACTACTATCAATGGAAAAAAAAGTTTAAAAAACGGTTGTTTTTTCAGGAGTCCTGCTCCTGAAAAAATGACCGTTAATTAAGACTTTTTTCCATTGATACATGTTCCCTGGGGCAAGACCCGGGTTCTGAAAGACGTTTTCCAACAATAACTTGAATATTGGTCTTTAAAATGATCGTTTTTGAATTCGAACGTTCGAGTCCCATAGACTTCAATGGGGTTCTAAAGGTTCATGTGAACGATCAGACTGTTCGACGGTTCTGGTGCGAACCGAACGCGGGGGTGTTCGGCTCATCCCTATCTGTAACTAAACACCTTAATGCATCACTTCCTCCCTGGTGTGGAGAAAGCTTCTTGAGTGGGGAAGGGGGCGAGCAGGAGTGTCAGGATTCCCACTAACACACAGCTCATTTCTCTATCTGCAAAGTAGAGATTGTCCTGACACTGACACGCCTGCTCGCTCCCTCCCCCCTTAAAAGCTTTCTCCACACCAGGGAGAAAGCCTTGAATTATGGTGTGTAGTTACAGACAGAAGAACAGAAAGTTAGGATTGCTCAGAAGAAATAAGAACATTTAAAAGCAAAATCGAAGGATGAGGTAAGTGAAGGAGGACTGCACTACGGTAAAGGAAGCTATTTAGGGGGGGGGGAATTACCTTTACAACCCCTTTAAAACTGTGATTTGGGGTAACATTTTGGCTTCACACAAAGGGGCAGATTCACGTAGATCGGCGCATTATCATTCCGGCGTAGCGCACCACTTTTCCGTTAGACTTGCGCAATCTAGCCGCGTAATCCGGCGATTCACGTAGCTTTTACGCAAGAGCTTGCGCAAACGTAAGGTTTTTTCCGTAGGCGTAAGGAGGAGTAATACAAATTGGGAGGGACGTGGGCGTGTTACATTGAAATGAGCCGTGACCCCATGCAAATGAAGGGCCGGCCGACTCGCGCATGCGCGCGTGAAGGAAACCATGTCAGCTCCGTTGTGCGCATGCTCACAACTCGGGAGCGGCGCAATCATTGAAATTGGAAATGGACTAGGGCAATGTTGTGAACTACGCAGACAGCATAAATAGACACACACAAACGCCCTTCCATTGCAAAAGTACATCCCTTTGTGTCCCTTCCCATTGAATCAAGTGCTTTTGCTCTGTTGTTCGTTAGAGTGTGTTTTGTAGTTGTGAGATTAGTGTTCTGTGTGATCTTGTGCTTGTTGGTAGTTTTGTGAAAGTGTATTTTGATAAGTGTTTGAGACTGTTTGTTTGATTGATATATTTCTGAGCGTTTGTTTTCTTGCTTTATTTTTTCATCTGATTTTTTTGTGTCTGTTTCTTGCTGAGTGCTAGTGTGATTTTTGGCTGTTCTTTTTCTCTTTGTGTGTGTTCTTGTCTGATTGGTTGTGCTTGTATTTGTGACAGATTTTTGGTGACTGCTAGTGAGTTTGTTTGGAAGTATGACTGAGAGAAAAAGAAAGCTCAATTTTACTGTGGGGGAAAAAAGAATTCTTGCCCGGGCCATTACCGACTATGGGCGTTTTCTCCACGGCCCGCAGAGTGCCACCACCACCCCGGCCAGGAGGAGGGAGATATTGGATATAATCACGGAGCAGGTCAATTCATCGGGGGAGGGGGAGACACGGACCCGCTCTGGGATAGAAAAGAAAATAAATGACCTCCGGCGTGAGGTGAAAAAAAAACTGGCCGCAATAAATGCCCATGCCAGGGGCACAGGAGGGGGCCCACCATGCCGGGTTAGATTTTCAGAGACGGAGCGTGTGGTGGCCCTGACCTTTCACCGGCATGAAGTGGAGGGCCTGCCAGGCTTTGACACAAGTCCGGTCCCCGCGGTGCCAGGTAAGGTTTTTATTTCTCTCAGGTGTGTAGCATGTGTGGGGGAGGGGGTGAAAGGGAATATGTGGCAAGTGTGTGGATCCTCCAACCTGTGAATGTTTTGTGTCATCCACAGCTGTGCAGGAGGGTGCAGGGCCATCTGGACTGACCGCTCCAACCCCAGGACAGCAGCCTAATGAGGCCCCCCCAACAAGGCCAGAGTCCGCAGAGGAGGAACAAGAGGAGGGGGAGGATCATGCGGAGGACGATCATGAGGAGGAGCAGAATCATGAGGAGGAGGAGTCCATGGAAGGCACTGGCCCTTTGGTTTCTGCGGACTCTTCCCCTCTGGCTGCAAGAAGCCTGCCCTCCCTAAGGGTCAGCCCCCCCCCCTCCTCCCCCAACATGGCTCCCCTCACAAGGGCCTCCCCTTCTCCCCGGCCACAACCATCAGCAAGAGCCAGGAGGTCATCCCCAAGCACCAGGGGGGCGCCCAATCTCATGCCCGCCTGTCTGAGAAGGAACCTGGCCACCCAGACCCGCCTTCTGAGACAGCTCTGCCAGACTATGGGGCGGGTGGATCAGAGCCTGTCCTCCATTAATGATAGCCTGGGTAACCTGGACTCCCACTCCCGGGCCTCCACAACCTGCCTAAATGACCTGCAAACTACAGCAGCAGGCGTTGGGCAGGATGTGAGGGCCCTTACCCAGGCTATCCAGGGCAACACGGCAACACTTGGTGCTGCCCTGGACAGAATAGCCGTGGCCTTGGAGGGCAGGCCGCCAGGTGGGCAGATCTCAGGGGCTGCTCCTCCTTCCCCGGCTTTTCCCCTCCCCCATGCGTCTCCCCTGAGGGTCCGGGGCCGTGGCCGGGGGCGCCCCAGGCGTGGCTCAGGCAGAGGGCAATAATTTTTTTTTCCCCCTTTTGTTTGTTTTGAAAGCTTTTTTATTTTTGTTCTCTGCTTTTTTTTGTTTTTTCTAAGCATTTTTTTTTTCAATGCATTTTTGTTTGTTTGACTTTTTTGGCATATTTTGGGTTGTGAATGATGTTTGAATGTGGGGGTGACATTCCTGCTGGAAAAGGGGTGTCACCCTCAATTTTGGTGGAGAAGGGTTCCCCAGGACCAGGGAGAAGTGATTCCCAGGTCCGTGTGAATGGTGTATGAATGTACAGTGACATAATTGGAGCCTTGACGTGGCGTTACTGCTCACCAGTCTTGCATGGTGGACTGGTGCCAATCCAATTTGATGAGGATGTGGGGTGTGTGTGCTAGGGACCATAGTGGTGTGCATGCATGCATTCTCATTGTGCCATGATTAATGTGTGTGTTTAACGTGCAAAGATGCCCAATATGAGCTGCCTCCTGACTGCTCTTCCCTCAGAAGACGGGGTATCCTCGGTTAGGGGTTGATTTTCTGGTTGGGGGGTCAGATCATCACGTAGCTCAACCTGCAGGCCCTTCCTCACTGCGAGATTGTGTAGCATGCAACATGCAGCGATGATATGGCACACGAAGTTTGGGGAATACAACAGTGTACCCCCAGACTTATCCAGGCATCGGAAACGTGACTTCAGGAGGCCAAAGGTGCGCTCCACCACTGCACGGGTTTTGATGTGTGCTTCATTGTATCGTTCCTCTCCTGGGGTTTGGGGGTTCCGGATAGGAGTCATGAGATGGGGTCCCAGTGCATATGCAGAGTCACCTGTAAAGGAAAAGACAGGAGAATGTTAGTCATGCATGTGCCACTTCTGTTGTGCATCACGGGAGGGGATAGTCATGCCTGACTCCCATGTCACTCACCAACCAGCCAGGTGTTCCCATACACGTTCTGTTCGAATTCTGTTCGGATGTGGCTTTGATTGTAGATGTAGCTGTCATGGCTGGACCCTGGGTGTTTGGCACGGACGTGCCATATGAGGCCTTGGGCATCAACTATCACCTGTACGTTGATGGAGTGCCAATTCTTCCGATTGCGGTACATGTGCTCGGTCTCATGGGGGGGCTGGAGTGCCACATGTGTGCAATCTATGGCCCCGATGGTGCGTAGGAATCTGGCAATTCGGTAGAAATCTGCCATTGCCTTGATTCGAAGCTCCTCAGTGGTGGGTTTGATGATTTGGTTGGCCAAGCGTGTGAGGATTGCAGGGACAACCTGGTGCACACATCTGCTCATGGAGGATTGTGACATCCCAGCCACCACTCCACTTGTACGCTGAAAAGAGCCACTGGCAAGGACATGGAGTGTTGCCAGGACCTTGACCAGTGGCTGCACTGCATGTGAGCGTTGTGTTGGGCTGGTGATGTCCTCCTGCAAGGTTGTGGTTAATTCCAGGATGGCATGAGGGGGGAATCTGAAGATGCGAAAGACCTCTGAATCATTCATGCCAAACAGGTGTATGCGGGTGCGGTATACCCTCTCCCGTGCCATCCTCCGTGCCATCCTCTGTGCCCTCCTCCTTCTTTGGTCATCTATATTCACTAGTGCAGCTATGAGCGACGATGCCCCTAGCATGTTGGCAGTCAAATTGTAGTGCAACACGTGTGTGTGGTCTGCTCCTCAATAACGGTGTTGCTTTATCTGACAATTAGACTTTTTTTCAAAAGTTAGATCAGCTTTTATGTGCTCTAACTTTAGACAGGACATTTTGCAGTTGCGCACATCGCGTAGCCTGCGCAGCAACTGCGTTTTTTTGTGGATCCCCGTAACTCCCTCATTAGCATATTTGACTAGCAAATCAATGGTGTGTCTAGCGCAGTTTTGCGCGAAGGGAAGCGAATGTCTAACTCAATTACGCCGGACCAAAAAACGTAGATTTCTGGCGTATATTGTTTTGTGAATCGCGTCCAACTATACGCACGCGCACATTTAGACTTACGCACGCGCAACAGCAGTTGCGCACGCGTAATCGCTCTGTGAATCTGGCCCAAAGTTCCTAATTTTTTCCCCAAAATCAGTGATACTAATTTCCAGCAAAATGTCTTGCAGGACCACCCAGATCAAATTACTCAAACCTTTGTTGATTTTTATGACACTGTATACCAATTTTAAGTATGCCACGTGGAAATAGAACTAGCTTAATACCTAGAGAACATTGAGATACCCACCTTAACTTAGCAAAATGCTTGCCAATGTGACTTCCCTATTACTGAGAAGGAAATTAGTGAGGCTATTAGAATGGTTTCTCTAAATAAAACACTGCGCCTGGATGGGTATACAGTTGAATGGTATATTTTTTTTTTTAAAAGATCAATAAGGGGCATGATCTCGGCTAAAGAAGCACCTATACAGAGCTCCAGGCCAGCCGCCAATTACCACTACCTTACCCCATATTTCTGGTGCCCAGCAGGTCACTTGAATGCCCAGGAAGATTGACCAACATCCCGCAGCATTGGCTGGCACCCTGGATAGCTATCTGCGACCACAACACCCAGTGGCCTCCATGCTGGCGGCTTCCAAGATGGCGCCGACCTGTTCTGCAGCCTCAGACACAGCAGGGGACTCCACAGTGTCTGGTCCCTCATGGCTGGCAGTCTCCACAGAGATGGGGAGCTTATCGTAATCTGGAAGTACCCTTTAACAAGGGGGCCCCCAGATCCCAACCCCCACCCTATGTGAATGATTATGGGGTACATTCACCTAAAAAAAGTTTTAAAAATAAAACACAGTACACCGTTTTTTAAAGTAAATTATTAGGCAGCTCTGGGATCTCTTCTGACTTCACCTCCTCCCCCTAGCTCTTCTCCCTCTTCTAGCGGCATCTTCTGCCTCCTCCGCTTATCTCTTCTGCCCCTGTTGGTTCTTCTCCCTGCTTCGGGTCTTCTCTGCTTTCCGCTGATGTCTTCTGGTCCTCTCCATTTCTTCTCCCTCTGTCAGCTGTCTTCTGCCTCTGCCAGGTCTTCTCCACTGTCTTCTCCCTCTGTTTGTCTCCCGATGTTCACTCCAAGCTCTCTCCCGCTCTAATGCTGGGTGTGCGGTGTGCCACTACTTATATTGGCATGGGGTAGGGTCACCAGAGACCCGCCCCTTATGACATCACCACCCATAATGTCCACGGTGGTGATGTCATAAAGGGGCGGGTCTCCAGATGACATCACCCAGTGACCCCCGCCCCATGCACTTTAATCATCATTAAAATCTCTGCTCCTGAAAAAATTATTTAAAAAAAATGCATTGATACATGTCTCCCAGGACAATACCCAGACTCCCATACCCCTTTTTGGCTAATTACTTGCATATAAACCTTCAAAATGGGCACTTTTGATTCTTCCTGTTCAGCTCCCATAGACTTCAATGGGGTTCGTGGTTCGGGTTAGAACTTTTCCCCTGTTCGGGTTAGAACATTTGCCCTAACCGAACGGAGGGGTTGTTTGGCCCATCTCTGTTCCTGACTAGTGTTGAGCAGAATATGCCATATTCGATTTCGCGATATATCTCGAATATATAGTCGAATATTCGAGATATATTCGCTAAATACGAATATTCGTGATATTTTTTGGAAATGAAATCATTGCGAATTTTCGCTATCGCGAATGCGAATGCGAATTGCGAATTGCGAATGCGAAATTTCGAGAAATGCGGAATGGAGCACTCTGATTGGCTCAGAATATTTGTGATATATTACAATACACAATAATTGCGAATATTCGGCAAATGCGGAAGGAGCACTCTGATTGGCTCAGAATATTCGTGATATATTACAATACACAATAATTGCGAATATTCGAGAAATGCGGAAGGAGCACTCTGATTGGCTCAGAATATTCGTGATATATTACAATATAAAATAATTGCGAATATTCGAGAAATGCGGAAGGAGCACTCTGATTGGCTCAGAATATTTGTGATATATTACAATATAAAATAATTGCGAAATTTCGAGAAATGCGGAATGGAGCACTCTGATTGGCTCAGAATATTCGTGATATATTACAATACAAAATAATCGCGCGATATCGCTATTGCCGAATAATCGCATTGCGATTTTTAGGCAATATAAAATGAGCGCTGCAGCTACTCGGCCCAAGGTCTCTAATCAAACCAGCAATGATTTTAGACGTCGATGGGGATCTCTAGGATGTGATCTGTTCTAAAAAAAAATTGAAAAAATACGAATATTCGAAATAGCGAATATTCGCCGCGATATTCGCGTTATTCGCGAATACTCGAATATGCAATATTCGTAGCGAATATTCGCAACGCGAATATTTGTGAGCAACACTATTCCTGACTATTACACTAGCAAATGACAGCTCTCGAAGTGTTGTCAGCTATATAAATGAAAGGGCTGGGATAGTGTTGACACTATTGCCCAAATATGACCATGTGGCCATATTTAGACAACAATATAAGCCGCTCCATATCCCCCGTCCATTTTCTTGCGTGGACGACGATAAGCGAGATGAAATCAGTAATTGGTAATGATGCTACAGTATGAGAGCAAGCAGCTGCTGCTTCCACAGCAACCATTGACTACTGGAGGCTGTTACATTCACCCATGCTAAATGTCCTAAACATTCAGTGTTCAGTTTGAAAAACATCCCTAACTAAAGCTCTCATAATCTCAGATAGATTTTGGAAGTTTTAGAGGTTTAAAGTTAACTGAAATACTGCAGATCCAATATTTTTTCCTTGGACCCACACACAAAAGTAAGCGTTGATCCTAACCTAAAATGTGTACATAAATGTTGGTAGTTAGGAATTGTAGTTAAGGCTCCCCTATGAACCTATATCAATTTTATTTTTACCTTCCTTGACAAAAAAGTTTATTTCCCTACTTGGTCTAAATCACCTTTAAGGCTAATGGGGAAAACAAATCCCTTTAAATTGTTCTTTTTACTCTGCTTTCTATACATGCTAATACATGTGCCAGTTTATATCCCCAAAAAATAAAAGGTTAATCAATTAAATATATCCTCTCCTCTTTTTTTGGGGCCCAAATCCCCCTAGTATCTACTTTGAGACACTCTAACAACACACAGAGACTGGAGGCATGGCTCTCCAAATCTACAACTATATTTATTTTCTGGCCAGCTGACCCATATACACTGGTGGCTGTTTTCAAACTTAAACAATGTTACAGAGGCTACTGAGGTAGCTCTTATGCACTCCTACAGTACAAAACAATGATTTACCTCCTATATAGAAATGGATCACAGCTGAAGCTGTCATTAAAAAATGTTAACATCTGTTAGGATATAATTACTGACTCACAATTGATCATGCCTCTAAATAAACCCTTAGGCTGGGTTCTGTAAGGTACATGTAGGTAGGTAGCGTCCGAAGTGGAGCACGTGTGCTGAGGATTCAGGTGAAAACATAGTCAGACAAGAAGAAAGAGAACGGCGCCCTCTAAGTGCAGCATATTTAAAACATCTTTAATAATAAGGGATTAAAAACACTCACATTTGAGTAGAGATAATCAGGCATGTCAAGAGTTAAGTGTGTTTCATCCGCATGAGTCCTGGTGGAGTGTGTACATCACGGGCTGATGGTTGAGATCTGAGTCCTGTAGCACTCCTGTCTGCACTGAATGTGTACAGCGCTGGTCGGTGGCTGGGACGGGGATCATGGAGGCTCCGGGATTCAGGCTGTCAGGCAGCGCTTCGCAATCGGGACATGCATATCCCTTCTTTAGGCTTGATAGGTGGCCATCTTAGATGTGGTCATGTATATCATGTGGCAAGGGGGAGTGTGGGGAAGTGGCAAGGGGGGAGTGTGGGGGAGTGGCAATCGGTTCAGGTAGTCATGGAGACCACAAAAGCTAGAGCACAGCAGCACGGGGGAGTGGCCATGTCAGGTCAGGTCGACAAAGGTCAGGTCGGCAATGGATCAGGCAAAGTGGTACACAATCGAAATCCAGAGTGGTCAGGCAGACAGAGGTCAAACAAGAGCTGGGGGCGAAGAACAAAACAGCAGGCTAGAGACTGGTCAAGAATTCAGGCAGAAGTTCATACACAGTAATCAGAGTCAAAAAGCTATCAATACACCCAGGGAGCTAGTCCACACAAACAGGCACTGAGTAACAGTAAGTGCTGCTATTCATGAGCTGCTTGATTGTACATTGTCCGTAGATGGCAGCAGCTGGTGCTAGTGAGTCCAAGGCAATGCATCAGGCTGCGAAAACATTGCGACAACTCCCGTGGCACAACAGGTAAGGCTGCAGCTGTGGAACCAGGAACATCCTGGTTCAATGACACCCAGGCATATGACAGGGTTCCCTCTGAAGTGGACCCCTCCGAAGGCCTAGCATGGCTTAGCGAGAAAGGAGGCATTGAAGTCTTGAATAAGAGCAGGGACATGTAAATCTTTGTCTGGAACCCAGGAACGGTCTGAGACAGGATATCCTTTCCAATGAACCAGATACTGTTGACCACAACCCCGTTTTCTAGAATCCAGAATCTTAGAGAATTCAAACCCACGTTGTCCATCAACAAGAACAGGGGGAGGTAGCTGTTGAGTTCTGAAGTAACAATTGAAAATTGCTTTTTTAAGGAGAGAAACATGGAACACAGGATGTATCCGGAGAGGGGAGGACAATTTCAACTGATAGGAAACTGGCTTGACTCGAGCAATTATTCTGTAAAGACCAATGAATTGAGTACGCAATTTGGTAGAGGGTTGTTTCAGTCTCACGTATTTGGTAGACAGCCAAAATCTGTCCCCCACTGCATATGGAGGTATATGGCATCTTGTCTGTTAGAGAAAAGTGCATATTTGTCTGCTGACTTCCATAGCAATAAGCAAATCTTTTTCCAGTGTAGGCGAATGCTTTTCACCCGCTGATCTGCTGCTGGTACACCAGAAGAAGGTTGAAGTAGGGGAAACATCTGAGGGTGATAGCCTAAAGCTGCATAAAATGACGTGATATAAAGAGCACTGTGCCAACAGGAGTTAATGGCGAATTCAGCCAAAGGCAAATGCTCAGACCAATTGGAGTGTAACGAGTTGACATAAAGTCGAGTATAGGTTTCAAGGGTCTGGTTCATGCGTTTGGTTGGACCATCTGTTTGTGGGTGATGTGAGGTAGAGAACGAGAGTGTTGGTCCCAGTTTCTTACAAAACACTCTCCAGAATCGGGAAACAAACTGGGATCCACGATCTGAAATGATATCGGTAGGTATGCCATGATGTTTCACAATATGGGAAAGGAAGAGTGTAGACAATGCTTCTGCTGTAGGTAACCCAGGGAGAGATACAAAATTAGACATTTTGGAAAAGTGATCCACTATGACCCATGATTTGGGTAACTCCGTAATAAAGTCCATAGTCAAATGGCTTCAAGGCTGACAAGGTGCAGCTATATAATTTTCTTATTATATACATTTCCTGTTCTTAGGAACTGACAATAGGTTGCTTGCTAATTGCAGACATTATTTAAATAAATTAGGTTCAACAGGCTTAAATGCAAAATTGCCACTAACTTTCAGTTTGAGATTTCACATCACTGACAAAAGTAAATGTAACTTTCCAGTTATGTATAAAAAGTACAGGAAATATCAGGTATCTGTAGATCCCATCACTGAAGCTCCAAGGTCTTTCCTATTAAATGGAAAATTAGTTGGACACACTTGTGCACAGATTTAGTGTCTGTCAAGCTGGCTATTAACTGTACTTTATTTTTTAAACTCAACTTCATTGTTTGGAGAGACAAGATATTTATTTATTGACTTTATGCAGATTCTACTTCCTGTCTTATTAAAACTAAAGGCATTTACTCTCATAAATAAAGTTGTTTAATATGAAGCAGAATGTTAAGATAATTTATAGGTGTTATCCTTTTACAATGTTACCGTTTTGTTATTGGTGTAAATTCAACAATTTTATCACTGGATGTGCTGCTCCATGTAATTCAAAACTCATAAAAATGCTCCTTTCTCATATTTCTGAGCAACAACTTCTCCTTTCTCTTTTAAAATATGAATAAATCAATCTAGACTAGGCAGAAGAATGTTATTTGTTAAAAGTATAAATACTCAAAAAAAGAGGACTGCATTTTACCTATGTTGAATGTGAATTGTATTATGTTCTCCAGTGGATCTCTATTTGTGTTATTTGGATTACAGCAATCTGATATGTGTTGGTTTTTATGCCATTTATGCTATATTTCTTATTAATAGGTGACACTTTATCTACTGGATTGAAAGACATATCCAAAATTTTAAGAGAAATTACACAGCTATTCCAGTCTAATGAAATGCGTCCAGCTAATGATCCAAAAGAGAGAGATCCAGTCAGAGTAAGAATGTTGAATGATATTCTTCAGAATATCGAAAAAAACTTCCTCATTAGTTCCTCACCACCAGGATTCTCCAGGTAAATGTAACGTGCATTTTTCTGTCATTGAGATGAGAAACATAATGAGCAAAAATGATTATTAGATTTACTGAGTTTTAATATGGAATGAAAAAAAAAGGTCAGGAAAAAAATGAAATAAATGATACAGGAAATACTCGATATGTGCCAGTACTAGTAATGTACAAATTAGGCCAGAAAATTACAATAATTGATGAAAAACTTTTGGGGTTGATGAGGATTATAAACCTATTTATATTCAAAATTGTAGTTAATAACTTCAGTTTTACCAAACCAGTAATTATGTTTTCAAACTACAATTATTCAAATTTTCTCAATATATACTTATTTTTTTCCTGCCTTAGGAACCCTTTTCTGACATATGTTGAGCTAGTCAGTCGCATCTGGCATGTTACCTTGGAGCACCAAGCTTGCGACAGAAGTTTTCAAGGGCCACCAAACTGCCATGTCTGTGGGCAAGCAGTGCAGACCCCTACAATATGCTGTACTTTAGAAACTCATAAAGCACATAAAGTATTGGCTTGTGAGCATTTTTCAGTACCAAAGTCTTATTTGCTATATTTGAAAGCATATGCATTTTAATATAATCAGATTTTTATATAACACCATGTTTAAAATATAAACTTTGTTTGCATTGTAATAGTGCAGGTAGGTAGATGGACCCTTAATTGATGGTTATCCTATTACTTAGATCAGGAGACCTTCTACCATAGGTTGGATCACTCTGTCCATGTTAGCTTTAAGGGGGCCTCTGATATGAAGATTCTATAAAGCATAGAATTTTCCTATGCAACCAAGCATGGCTGAAAATTCGCTGTTGGTGGGGAAAACTTGAGACACTACTTTATTTGAGAATATCCCTGGCATTGTCCAGTTACCTTAGTTTCCTAAAAAAAAAAGAATTGCCATTACACTACAACTACTGTGTTTATGATTTCTTAATTTACAATGCTGTAGAATAAAAACACAGAAATCTACCATGCTTTTCCAAGACTTTCTCTTTCTTAAAAATCAAGCCATTACTGATTTTACCACGCAATTTGGTTTTAAAAAAGTGAGAACTCAGCTAGGGAGCTATAAATACAGCACATAACTATCGGAAACATTGGCACATGTTCTGGATATTTTAAAGAGCTTTCACTGACACCAAATTCAGTTAAAGTGCAGCTGTACCCAGACTAAAGAATTTAGAGGATTTACATATTCTGAACAAATTCCGAAAAGCTGGCAAAATTCTGCAGACGGAGAAGTAAAGGTAAAAGAAGCAGCAATTTCAGTACCTCTGTTGTGAGCTTTGAAGATTAGTTTCTCCACAATCCTTTTAGCTGTGGTGGTGAATGAAAGCATTTGAAGGGAGGCTTGTTTTAAATATGTTAAATATGAGGACATTTGATCTAAGATGTAGGGTCAAAGCTTTAGGAGTGGAGTGGAGGACAGCTGGAAGGATGTGCAGGGAGACCAAAGCTCCCTCAAACATATACTTTGAATACTGAGATTCACCCGAAAATCTAGACCTTGTCTAAGTAGATATGAGAGATTATAAAAACGTAAGTTGGGCAAGCCTGTACCACTCTCAGACTTACAGTGGGTGACCGCGATATTGTGTCAATCTCGCTCCCTTTCTCGGCAAGATTGACCACCTACGAGCCACATCGCGGGAGCCAGTGCCAAGCTGACTCGCCGCGATGGGAAAAAGCCGTCATAGAAGCGATGGGGATCCAACTTGGATTCCCACCAATTCTAGCCATGGCATTTGGTATGAATCATGAGGGAGAACTCCACGCCAAATTTTAAATAAAAAAACGGCATGGGTTCCCCCCCAGGGGCATACCAGGCCCTTAGGTCTGGTATGGGTTGTAAGGAGAACCCCCCTACAATCCATACCAGACCCGTATCCAAAGCATGCCACCTGGCTGGTCAGGAAAGGAGTGGGGACGAGCGAGTGCCCCCCCTCCTGAGCCGTACCAGGCCACATGCCCTCAACATAGGGTGGTTGGGTGCTCTGGGGCAGGGGGGTGCACGGTGGCCCCCCCACCCCAAAGCACCCTGTCCCCATGTTGATAAGGACAGGGCCTCTTCCCGACAACCCTGGCCGTTGGTTGTCAGGGTCTGAGGGCGGGGGGCTTATCAGAATCTGGGAGCCCCCTTTAATAAGGGGGCCCCAGATACTGGCCCCCCACCCTAGGTGAATGAATATGGGGTACATCGTACCCCTACCCATTTACCTGGAGGCAAAGTGTCAATAAAAATAAACACACAACACAGGGTTTTAAAATAATTTATTAGTCAGCCCCGGGGGTCTTCTCCGCTCTCCGGGGGTCTTCTCCGCTCTCCTGGGGTCTTCTCCACTCTCCGTGGGGGTCTTCTTCCATCTTCTCCGCTCTCCGCTGTCGTCTCGGCACTCCCCGGTTCCCCGGTTCTTCTCCCGCTCGCTCGCCGGAATGTGCTTTTTCTATTCCAGCGAGTGCGAGATGTCGGCACCAGAATCAGCGCGATGCCGTCGTGCTGGAAACACATTCTGGAAAGCTATACAAGGTTTTTTGTTCGCCCAAAAGAAGGCAGTTAGAGCCTTGTGTATTTTTTGTAAAAGAGGGATGGTCTGCATTGGATAGAGTAGGAATGACATGTTTTTTAGGATAGTGGCAGCCACCAATTTTTTTAACATTCAGCAGCCCAGAAAAGGAAGCTGTCAAACTTGGCAGTAGTATTAATAACACTAAATGCTAAATGTCTCTCTTAGATTGCAGCCGAAAGTTAGACTTAGCCAAACACCCATTTAGTTCAGCCATTCACCAAACCTCTGAACAAACTTTGGTCCAAACCAAACCAACTTTGGTTCCTGGCTCAGACTGAATGAGCAGTTTATTCCTATTTGCTAGATATGGTTGCCTCGCTCACCTTCTGTATTCTTCTTCTTCTACTGTATATGTTTTTCCACATTATTTAAAGTCGGAAAGCTATTATTCCAGTTTTATAAAACTCTATTATTTACTGCCCAATAGTATTACATTTTTGTACATAGGAGTGCTTCTTGTAAATCTAAAAAATGTTCCCTTCTTATCGAAAGGCATTTCTGTGACTAATCTGATCTTACCCAGGGTATTGATACATTTACCTATGCAAGAATTACAATTTATGTGACCAATTAACATTTGTTGTGCAAAGAAACCAATGTGCATTCTTCTAAGCTCCTTCTGACTCCCACACACAGCTATGGGTGTGCTCTTGATCTTGTCGCTGCTCTTGATAGCAATCCAACATATACTGTAGCAATAACAACACATAGATATCAGTATATATCAGCCTTTTTATTCCACAAGATGCAAAGACATCTCTACCCAGTTTACCAACATTAGGGAAGTAGGTAAAATTTGATAGACATATATGACTTTTTCTTAAAAGCTTCATACTGTTCTCCTTAGATATTAAATATTTTTAATTATTTAATCTGTTTGATGCTTACACTTCAAATATTTTATAAATTAACTTAGGTTTGAACTTTGGATCACTCCTAATAGACTTCAAGAGCTTCCAGGCCTTTAGTAGATCCCCAAAAATTAGGAATCTCTTACTTTTGGCAACTGATTTTTCTTTGCATGTACCAAAGATATTAGGGAAACCCCTGAAATTCTATCCAAAATGGAGTTGTTACACCACCCAATATTTGAAAGTGCAAACATAAAAAATTTGGTTATCTAGAAAACAGGTTTTCTGTCTTTAGTTATACAATATATATATATATATGATATATAGGAGATCATTCCATAAATTATTTATACATTTTACAGGGACATGATAATGTTCTATTTAAAATCCGCCACATTTCTAAAATCTTTAATCCAATTGCAAGAGAAATGTGAAGATTTTGACTTAACAGGGCATGAACTTTAAAATGCAAGTGAAGAAAAGATGTAATATATGAACTGTATTGTCATGTGCTGTTTTGCCTTAGGCATCTCTTTAAGCATTTTGGTACTGGTACATTGCAACCAATAAAATGAAAACAGCATACAATAATCATAACACCACATCTTTTCTGTGAACATGCCAGTTCACATCGTGATAAAATACTGACAGTTACATTTTATACTAAAGTAAATACAGTATAATGAAGCCATTACACAATTTAAAATGCATAAACACACAAATATGAGGCATTAATTCATAAAGTACTAAAAATGAAATATAAACGAATAATGTTATGAAAACAGACTTAAAATTGTATTTATTGTGGATTGGTAGAACATTTAATTACTGTAAGAAAAAAATGTCAGGTTATGTCTTTGTTTTCATATGACATACTTTATAATAAAACTAGTAGTACTGAGAGTAAAGACATAAACTGTGCCATTCCGCTTCCGCTGCCTCTGAGACAGAACGCCACGCTTATTACCTTCAGAAAGGCTATTAAAACGTTCCTCTTTGAGGCTAGTTGATTTTTTTCCCCGTAACCAGAGTAGCTCGGCCCCCTTTCACCCCCCGCCCTTTTGTTCTACCAAACTCCCGTCCATCCCCCTTTGTTGCTGTTTGGTCTTGTACTGTTTAGATGTCTTTCGTCTTGTATGAACACAAGCCTTTGGTTAGTCTAGGTTAGTCTACGTAGCTTTCTCTTTTTCTAGATTGCTTTTAGTTCAGAATAGATCAGTGGATCCCCTTCCAGCGCTTAGGCTCACCCTTCTGGGTGCATGTGGCACTGTAAAGAAATTAAAAATCAATCAATCAATCGTTATAGTTATCAACATCATCATCATTGTCATTGCAATTTACTTAGCTATCCATAAGTTTCTATCGTTGCTGTACGAAAACTTGAAAAAATAATATCAGTTACTGTTATAAGAAAAACATAAATTGAAAATGATCATCCTGAAAATCCTGAAAGTACCTGACTAAGGATGAGCCCAATGTTCGAGTTAAACATCGGGCGTTTGCCTGTTCGCCGAATAGCGAACAATTTGGGGTGTTCGGGATAAATTAGAAAGCTGCGGAACACCCTTTAAAAGTCTATGGGAGAAATCAAAAATGCTAATTTTAAAGGTTAACATGCAAGTTATTGTCATAAAAAGTGTTTGAGGATCTGGGTCCTGCCCCAGGGGAGCTTAAATAATGCTTTAAGTGAAACAATAAAAGTGAAATATTTTTTAAAATTTTGTACCTGGGGGGTGTCTATAGTATGCCTGTAAAGTGGTGCATCCCATATTTAGAACAGTCCCTGTATAAAATGACATTTCTAAAGGAAAAAAAGTAATTTAAAACTATATTGAATTGTTGGGTCCCGGCAATACAGATATAAGTAATTGAAAACAAAATGGATTTTTTTTTCATGTCTTTCAATGACTTTTGTCTGAATTGCCGGGACCCAACACTTCATTATAGTAATGGGTAGTTTTGAATATTTTTTTTTCCTTTAGAAATGTCATTTTGTGCATAGACTGTTATAAACATGGGAAACATGCACTACTTTACAAGCATACTATAGACACCCCCCAGGTACGATATTTAATGGAATTATTCACTTTAAGCATTATTTAAATCAATGCTTCCCAAAAAAGGCAATTTTTAAAACTTTTTTTGCATTGATACATGTCCCCTGGGGCAGGACCCAGGTCCCTGAACACTTGCATATTACCCTTTAAAATATGCACTTTAGATTTCTCCCATAGACTTTTAAAGGGTGTTCCGAACTTTTCGAACTTGCCGCAAACACCCCAAATTGTTCGCTGTTCGGCGAACGGGGGAGCAGCCAATGTTCGAGTCGAACTCATGTTCGACCCGTACATAAAGCTCATCCCTAGTCATAAGGAAAATAAAAGATCTGGGGAATAATCTTCCCAGTGGGTATACAGACAGCATTAAAAAATAAGTTCTAACTTTTTCCTGCATTCAAATTAAAACAAAAATATAGCTGTACAGTAGATACATCTAAGCTTATAGGTTTGTCTCTGTTGTTTATCGTTAGTGAGTTAGTGTTACATGCTCCTTCTCTTTTATAGCAGCCTAAAAAACTTCATTGGCATAATTAGTTATTTTTGTAACAGTTGCATTTACAAAGTTTCTGTACAGGTGGAACCTAATTCCAAAATGTCCAGAAGGCAACATGTATATTTGTGTTCAGTTACATATTGTAATTTGGAGTTGACAGCTGGAGCAGCATGAACCACATAATAAGTCTTAAGTCTGCCAATATGATGAGTACATAAGAAAGGTAACATAATACATATAACATATATACAAATTTTATGATTTTTAAAATTTCACTTATATTAAAATTTGGTAATAGTCTAGCAAATTAGTCTGTTTATATCAGACGGAAATAAGGGGGGTAAAACTGCGCTAATGGTGTATAAGTGATGAATAAATATTGAAAAGAAAAAGTAAGCTGCAACACAAAAACATGTGATAATCATGTGACAAAATGTGAAAATAATATAGTCGCGCTAAGAGTATATATCTAAATATACATAAATTAATATGACATGAAGTGTTATTAATACGACATGAAGTGCATAAAACAGTGATGTATCATGTCTCAAAACGTCTATCAGCATATGCGAATGTCCATATAATGATCAGAAAACACCCAAATAGGTGAATATATAGAAAAACACAAGTAAAGGAAAGCAAAAGGAGCTCCAAGCCATACAGAGGAGCGCTGGCTGAGTCCAGAGAGGAGCGCTGTGAAGGCGTGAGGGAGACCATCCTCTGCCTTTTAATTTCATATCGCTTGCGGACTTGCCCACTCTGGAAAGAGTGCTATCCTTACCCTTCCATTGGTCCTTCTGGGAATAGTGAAGAGGAGATCAGGAGGAGTCCAGCAGTGATCCGGATATTTGGCTGATCCTTTCAACCCTGCAGGGGTATACCTGCAAAGCGCCTATGACCTTACCATCTGAGGTCCAACACTTTCGGTAAGGGTCCCCATTTCACTTGTGTGTGCGCATGAAGAAGCATCCATTGCGGTGGTGGTGGATAACTGTTTGGTTTCCTGTAATTTCTCGGTGGGACTGGATTCCTGATATAATTCCCCTTGGATATTGTGGATTTTGCTTTCCTTCACTTGTGTTTTTCTATATATTCACCTATTTGGGTGTTTTTTGATCATTATATGGACATTCGTTTATGCTGATAGACGTTTTGAGATATGATACATCACTGTTTTATGCAATTATACTTTCATTATTAACACTTCGGCCCCATACACACGATCGGATATATCCGATGAAAACGGTCCGCGGACCATTTCCATCGGATATGTCCGATCGGGAGTTTGATCCGATGGCGTGTACACACCATCGGATCAAATTCCCCGCCGCCGGACGGCGCCGTGACGTGGCGATGACGCGGCGGTGACGTTGACGCCGCCGCGTCACCGCTACGTCACCGCACCAGGAAGTAAAACACTTCCGCGCATGCGCCGAATCCATTCGGCAGCGGCGCGGCGGCGGTGGGAGCCGACATGTCTGCTGGTAAGTGTACTAACCAGCAGACATGTCGGGCGGACAGATTCCCACCGGATAGATTTCAAAGCATGCTTTGAAATCTGTCGGGTGGAGAAATCTGTCCGCTAGCCCATACACACGAGCGGAGATGTCTGCTGAAACGGTCCATCGGACCGTTTTCAGCGGACATATCCCCTCGTGTGTACGCGGCCTTCATGTTGTATTAATTTTTGTATATTTAGATATACACTCTTAGCGCAACTATATTATTTTCACAGTTCATATCAGACATTAGTCCATTTTCTTGTACAGACACAGTAGAGCCAGTGCTGATTCACAATTATCTTTAACCACTTTAATGACGGCTACAGTGCAGACCTGAAAAACCAAGCTGCCGTCTTCCAGAGCGCGCAGCCGGGAAGCTCTGTGTTGGCCGTGTCCCTTGGACACAGCCAATCACAGATCGTGGCAAACGGCCAATCAGAGTGGCCGTTTGCTATGCGATCTGCGCGGCCAATGAGAGATGATCTCATATGTAAACATATGAGATCATCTCTCATTGCCGTTTTACACAGAGACACAGTCCTGTCTCTGGAGAGGAGGAGACCGATCTATATTCCTTGTACATAGGGACACAGATCGGTCACCTCCCCAGTCACCCTCCCTCCACAGTTAGAACACACCTAGGATACACATTTAACCCCTTCTTCACCCCCTAGTTATAACCCCTTCAATACCAGTCACATTTATACAGTAATTAGTGCATATTTATAACACTGATCGCAGTATAAATGTGAATGGCGCCAAAAATGTGTCAAAAGTGTCCGATGTGTCCGCCATAACGTCGCAGTCCCAATTAAAATTGCATATCGCCGCCATTTCTAGTAAAAAATAAAAAAATAATAATTCTGTCCCCTATTTTGTAGGCACTATAACTTTTGCGCAAACCAGTCGCTTATTGCGATTTTTTTTTTTTTTTACCAAAAATATGTTGAAGAATACGTATCGGCCTAAACTGAGAAAAAAAATGTGTTATTTTTTATAGCGCAAAAAATAAAAAACACACAGGCGATTAAATACCACCAAAAGAAAGCTCTACTTGTGGGGAAAAAATGACGTCAATTTTGTTTGGGAGCCACGTCGCACGACCGCGCAATTGTCAGTTAAAGCGACGCAGTGCCGGAAGCTGACATTTCACCTGGGCAGGAGGGGGGTATATGTGCCCAGTAAGCAAGTGGTTAATACACACCTCCATACCTATTCCAGGCCTATTCTGGCACTTCTCTCCTACATGTACGAATCATCATTCTCTTGCTAGAAAATTACTCAGAACCCCCAAAGATTAAGGGAATAAAACGGCGGTCATTTCAACTTTTTGTCTTGCACGGTATTTGCGCAATAATTTTTCAAACGCCTTTTTTTTTGTAAAAAAAATGGTTTCATGAATTAAAAAATAACAAAACAGTAAAGTTAGCCCAATTTTTTTGTAAAATATGAAAGATGATGTTACGCCTAGAAAATAGATACATGACATGTCATGATTTAAAATTGCGCACACTCATGGAATGGTGCCAAACTTCATTACTTAAAAATCTCCATAGGCGACGCTTTAAACGTTTTACAGGTTACCAGTTTAGAGTTACAGAGGAGGTCTAGTGCTGGAATTGTTGCACGCACTCTAACGCACGCCGTGACACATCACATGTGTGGTCTGAACGATGTTTACATACGTGGCCGGGAATTACGTGTGCGTTCGCTGCTGAACGTGGGCTACTGGGGACAGGGGCGTTTTAATTATTTTTTTGTTAATTTATTTATTTATTTTTTACACTTTTTTTTACATTTTTTTTCGATCGCTTTTATTCCTATTACAAGGAATGTAAACATCCCTTGTAATAGGAATAGTGTGTGACAGGTCCTCTTTAAGGAGAGATGTGGGGTCAATAAGACCGTACAAGATAAAAAGTTGCCAAATTCCCAAGTATAGATTCACAACACAAGATGTTGGATACAAATATTGTAAAGCAAGGTAAATTTGCACTTCCCCCTACTACAATGAAAATAATGAAGTGAAAAAATCTGTGCTATCCGTACAAAACGTGAAAGAAACAGAAGGGGTTAACCAGAAAAATCCTAATGCCTACCCCACTGCACAGACTAACAATTAAATGTTTCCAATTCACCAAAAGGAAACAATGAGTGTTTAAACAGAGAAAACTCTGAGGCCCTGTACACACGATCAGACAGGTCCGATGAAACTGGTCTGCAGACCAGTTTCCCCAGACCAGTTCGGTGGTGTGTACGGCCCATCAGACCGTTGTCCGTCAGACCAAAGTTTTAAAACATGCTTTAAAACCTATCTGATGGACACCTGTCCGTCGGGCAGATTCGATGGTTAGTACACAAAAGCATCGGACCAAAAACCTGCGCATGCTCAGAATCAAGTCGACGCATGCTTAGAAGCATTGAACTTCGTTTTTCAGCACGTCGTTGTGTTCTACGTCACCGCGTTCTGGTCTGTTTGGATTTTGGTCCGATGGTGTGTACGCACATCAGACCATTAGACAAGTTCAGAGTTGTCTGATGAAAACGGTTTGATCGTGTGTACAAGGCCTGACAGGTGCAGCAATCCTAAAAGATGCTGGAATATACAGCCATCAAAATCATGTAAAGGATGGTGAAAGATTGCGCAACCCAAAACAGATCTAGAATAAATGCATCATGTAACAAAATGAAACATAAATGAAAAATTACATTAAAAATGTAGTGTAACGTTTAAGGATAAATAAACCAACACATTCCACAGTGGTATACGTGAAGTGAATAAGGGAAACAAAAGTCCACTAAGTAACACTGGGAAAAATTCTTGAACGGATGGCAACAATGCAGGATAATCCAAGGGTGTAATCCCAAAGGGGGCCCCTGTGCAAACTGATGTACAGTCGAGCAGATTAGCCCCTTACCGGAAAAAGTTGGACCTCTGTTTTAAGGAGGTCATGCGAGCTCTCAGAAATCAGGGATCAATCCAGGAATCCTTGTTGTTTGAACGGAGGGACACAGTAAAGGCACGTCTGTCCTCTGGACTTCCCGGGCAATACAGTATCTTGATCCAACCCGATTCCACAGACACTCACAGCTCTCCCAGGGATGGCGTGGTTGGTAGAGATAGCTAAAAGAAAAAAAGAGGCTTCATGGTGCAATAGGTTTAAAAGATCACAAAGACCTCTTTATTGAAAATAAGTTTTGGCTGACATCAAAGTTTGGCAACTAATTGATTCATGCAAAAAACAGTCTTAAAAACAGAATAAAAATTCACAATCCTTCCAGCTTCGGTAGATACCGATCAGCTGGTTTGTGGCGACGTCTGATAATAATGCTCCACTGGATACAAATATTACATTTTATTGTATACAAAATGATAAATTCAGAATAAAAGGCAAGCAGTCAAATATGTATTTAACCAATCACAATATTAGTGTAGCACTTATATCATAAATCAAAAAATCAAAAGTCTCTTCTAACAAAAAAAGTCCATATAAACGTCCATACAAAATACTTTATGTTGTGATTTATGATTATCCACCTTCCCGTGTTTATTATCCAGTTAGGCTGTGCTCTCTCCTGATTTGTTTGACCCTTCTTTTAAGTAAGGTCAATTAACACTTTATATTATATACATTCTCTAATTTGCTACATGAATCTTGTATAAATCCAGACATTCTTTGCACTCCAATCAATTCCTCCTCTTTCTCCAAAGTACTCAGTGAAACAAGGTATTTAATAAAAGGCATGGACAGGCCCAGGATTACCCAAAACATTAGCATGTGACACCAACATCTTTTAACTCCTTCAGATCCAAGCTATAGCTGAATGACCATTCAGTTATAGGCTGCATTGATGGGCTCTGGTGAGGCAGCACTCATAGGCACTGATAGGCTGCACTAATGGGCACTGATCGGCTGCATTGATAGACACTGATAATTACTCATGATGCAGCACTGCTGAGGCTGCACTGATGGGCACTGATAAGGCTGCACTGATGGGCACTTATGAGGCTGCACTGATGGGTATTGACAGGCTGGATTGAAGGGCACTGATAATACTGCATTGATTGGCACTGATAAGGCTGCACTGATGGGCACAATTAGGCTGCACTGATGACCACTGATAAGATGGCACTGATAAGCTGCACTGATGGGGCTGCACTGATAAGGCAGCACTGATATGCTGCATTGATGTACACTGATATGCTGCCCTGATGGGCACTAAGAGACTGCACTGATGGGCACTGACAAGGTTGCACTGATGAGGCAGCATTGATGGCCACTGATGGACATTGATAAGGTGGCAATGATGGGCACTGATAAGCTTCACTGATGGGCACTGATGAGGCTGCACTGATGAGGCAGCACTAATATACTGCACTGATTGGCACTGATGGGGCTGCACTGATGGACACTGATATGCTGCACTGATAGGCACTGATGAGGCTGATATGCTTTATGTTATTATTGTTAAAGAAGTTGTTGATATTTATTTTTCTAACTTAGGTCTGCATAAAAGATTTAATTTCACAAGATAATTTAAGAGAGTGGGTTTAGATGCGGAATTAGAGGCAGGGTAGGGGTTGGGTGGGGAAACTGGTGTTCTAGCTAGTAGCCCAAGACTTGAAATTTTGAGCCCTGCAGTATATATATATAAAATATATTGTTGGAATAAATTGTTGGCCCTATATAAGTACCTGTAATAAATAAATTAAATATCATATACAACAAGAAGTGATTATAAATGATTCTGCATATTAACCAAGAAAAGAGGGGATGCCCCAGGGGCTACAACCCAAAGTCAGAAGTCGCTTACCAAAAATAAAAATAATAATAATAATAATAATATATATATGCATTAAGAGCCATAGGTACCCAACATACTGTATCTAAGGGTTAAATAGATGAAACCGAATCCCCAAATCAGTCAAGTACCAGGTAAATCTACCCATATACATGAAGGCAAAAGTATTGCAAGTAGATGGGTTAATACTTTTGCCCCCCCCCCCAAAAAAAAAACATACTACAAAAAGTAATGATATAGTAAGATCTAATTACTCAAAACTAAGCCAGATCAGAAAGTCTCAAAGATGGAGAATTATCTTTGGTCCATTAAACATATGTCTCCCTGTTCCAACATATGCCGACCAGCAAGCAAACAAAAGAGAGGACTCTGTCTTAATGTATATACTGTATATCATTATGCAGATGGCTTCAATCTAGTTCCACCCCCACGCCTGCCATTATCGGTGTATGAGGGCAGGGGTGGGTATGGAAAAAGGCATGTGTAACCCCCAAAGTTGCCACGCCTATCCAGTGGAGGCGGGTGATAGCATGAAATTATATATTTATAAGATCTAAGACCTTTTGTGGTGGGATGTGTTCATACGTTTATTTACTCAACAAGAAATGCTGGGATGTTTATATCACCCAACGTTTTTGAGCTAGCTCCATGCCATCATTCCTTTTGAGATTCAGCCATGCCAAAAAGCCCAGGACTTTTAGCATTCAGTCCAGTGGTTTAGGATGGTTGCTGCTTTTTAGGAGAACCCCTTTCAAAGGCCTTACCCATCCCAATGTTGAAGGAAATGCCTCACGCCCACTTCCCTTCTTGTTGTCAAAATATCAGTATACATGCCTTGTATTCCAGCCTTTCCTTTTTTTAAGAATGCATATTTACCGCCTGTGTGTACAGTATGCTCCTTAGTAGTTTTCCCGACAGGAAAACTACGGTTTAAAAATTGAGAACGTGTCCTCTTTTTTCTCGCTGCAATTTTTTTTCCCCTGCAGTTTTCCTATTGGAAACACTGCAAGGGAGCATACACACAGCCGGTTTTCCCAACCAAAGCTCTCCTGGCAGTTTTCCTGTTGGGAAAACCGTCCGTGTGTACAGGGGAAAAGGGACCGAGCAGGTTCTCGGGTTTCCCCTCTTTTGACTGTCGGGAAAACCGATCCTGTGTACTAGGCATTCGAGGATGAAAATAAAGGGCCGGCGTAACAGGAGATGCGCGGCGTAAGTCTAAATTTGCGCATGCGTTTCGATACTCCGCATCCCCAAAATGAGATACGCATGAAATCTACTTTTTTTTGTCCAGCGTAATTTCGATAGACAGGCGCATACGTCCGCGCAAAACTGCGCTAGACACACCATTGATTTGCTATTCAAATATGCTAATGACGGAGTTACGGGGATCCACAAAAGAACGTTGGTGCAGCGCAGGCTACGCACTGTGCGCAACAGTTGCACGGCCTGTCTAAAATTAGACCATATAAAAGGTGGTATAAAATTAGACAATTCATCTACATGTCAGAGAAAGCAACACTGTTAGTGAGGAGCTGAGCAGTCACACGTGTTGCACAACAATCTGTATGCCAACATGCCAGTGGCATCCATGCTCATAGCTATACTACTGACTTTAGATGAGCAAAGAAGGAGGAGGGCACGGAGGAGGGCACGGGAGAGGATTTTTTAGTTTTTTTACAAAAAAAAATTCTTTGCTTTAAGAAACATTTTTACAAAAAATATACATACATATATACATCAATACATAACATACGTACAAATTACAAACACGGTCTCACTATCTTTCAATAGCCCTTTAAAACCTTGATGGATATAATAATCTAATCTGATACAAGCCCCTCACTCTTCACTTGATATATCACACACGCATTGACATCTTTGGCATGAGTGATTCTGAGGTGTCTCGCATCTTCAGATTCACCCCTCATGCCATCCTGGAATTAACCACAACCCTGCAGGAGCCCAACACCAGCCCAACACATGACATTACCCATGACACCCATGACAGCTACATATACAATCATAGCCCCATCCCCACAGATTTCGAACAGAACATGTATGGGGACAGCTGGCTGGTTGGTGAGTGACATGGGTGGCAGGCATGACTGTCCCCCCCATGATGCTGAAATCACAAGGGGCACATGCACTACTAACATCCTCCTGTCTTATCCCTTCAGGGTGACTCTGCATATGCACTGGGACCCCATCTCATGACTCCTATACGGAACCCCCCTAACCAAGGCTACCCCATCTTCTGAGGGAAGAGCAGCCAGGAGACAGCTCACATTAGGCATCTTTGCACGTTAAACACACACATTAATCATGGCACAATGAGAATGCATGCATGCACACCACTGTGGTCCCTAGCACAGACACATCACATCCTCATCACATTGGATTGGCACAAGCCCATCATGCAGGACTTGTGAGCTGCAACGCCATGCAACGGCTCCAATTATGTCACTGTACATTCATACACCATTCACACAGACCTGGGGATCACTTCTCCACCACAAATGAGGGTGACACCCCTTTTCCGGCAGGAATGTCACCCCCACATTCCCAAATCATACACAAACAGAACCAAAAAAAAAAAATTGACCAGCAAAAATAAAAAATGCCCAGCAAAAATATATTTAAAAAAAAATAACAACAAAGAAAACACATAAAAGACAAAAATCACTCTGCAAAACAGTCCCCAAATATCTCAGACACGTCACAAACAAACGCTAATAAACAACAGAACAAAAGCACCTTGCTGTATAGGGAGGGATACAAAGGGATGTACTTTTGCAAAGGAAGTGCGTTTGTCTCTGTCTATTTATGCTGTTTGCGTAGTTCACTAATTTGCCCTAGTCCACTTTCAATTTCACTGATTGCGCCGTTCCCGAGTTGTGAGCATGCGCACAGAGGTGCTGACCATGGTCTGCTTTAAGCGCGCATGCGCGAGCCGGCCGGCCCTTCATTTGCATGGGGTCACGGCTCATTTCAATGTAACACGCCCACGTCCTTCCCAATTTGTATTACTCCGCCTTGCGCCTCTGAAATAACGTTGCGCAGGCGCAAATTTCTGCGTAAAACCGTTGAGAATAGGGTGATTGCGCCGCTACATTGCGCCAGTCTAACATAAAGGCGGTGCGCTACACCGGTCCAATAATGCGCAGATGTACGTGAATCTGGCCCAAAATGTTTTTGTTTGTTTTTTTTCATCTGAAGTTAACATAAAAATCACATTATTACAAAACAGACTATTGTACTTGCAGATGATATATTTTGATAAAGGACATAGTCCTAACTCTTTACTAAATGTGATAAAAAGTATGAACATTGTGCTGGTAGAGATATTATTACAGCACAACTGATGACATTTGCTTAGTGCCGTTTTCATATCTTGAGCTTTACTTTATCACCTTAAAACAGACTGAGTCTTATTTTGTGAATGGTGTTCAATAAAAATAAGTTAAGACATGTATACAGGGGATTGTAAACATGAAAGTATAATTGATTTAACCACTTGTTACCCGCCCGCCGTCATATGAAGGCGGGCGGGTAACTCCATTGTCCTGACTGCACGTCATATGACGTGCAGTCATAGAAAGCTGCTAGGGCACGCGCGCGCGCCACCGGCGGCGCGCACGCGCACCGTCGCATCACTGAGAACCCTGTGCATGTGCCTGGCGACACAGAGCTGCACGTCCCTGTCAGGGAGAGAGGAGACCGATTGTGTCCCTTGTACATAGGGACACAATTGGTCACCTCCCTAGTCACACCCCCCTCCCCCCACAGTTAGAACACAAACTAGAAGAAACATTTAACCCCTTCCCCGCCCCCTAGTGGTTAACCCCTTCCCTGCCAGTTACATTTATACAGTTATCAATGCATATTTATAGCATTGTTCACTGTATAAATGTAAATGGTCCCAAAAATGTGTCAAAAGTGTCCGATGTGTCCGCTATAATGTCCCAGTCCTGAAAAAAAATCGCAGATCGCCGCTATTTCTAGTAAGAAAAATAATTAAAAAAAATCATAATTATGTCCCGTATTTTGTAGGCAATATAACTTTTGCGCAAACCAGTCACTATACGGTTATTGCGATTTTATTTTTTAATTTTTTTTACCAAAAATATGTAGAAGAATACGTATCAGCCTAAACTGAGATAAAAAATGTTTTTTTTTTTTTTATGGGATATTTATTATAGCAAAAAGCAAAAAATATTGTGTTATTTTTCAAAATTGTCGCTCTTTTTTTGTTTATAGCGCAAAAAATAAAAACTGCACGGGTGATTAAATACCACCAAAAGAAAGCTCTATTTGTGGGAAAAAAAGGACGTCAATTTTGTTTGGGAGCCACATCGAACAACCGCGCAATTGTCAGTTAAAGCGACGCAGTGCCAGAAGCTAAAATTTTGTCTAGGCAGGAAGGGGGTATAGGTGCACAGTAGGCAAGTGGTTAAAGAACTACATATTAAGTAAATATTTGTATTTTTGTCATTAAACTTGCTAAACAGTTATCGTGTAGTGGTAACATTTTGCAGCATATTGTTTTTCAAGCTGGAAAATGTTGCTTGTAACAAAATGCATGCTATTAACTAAGATTTTAAACATGTTTGTAAAGGAAGAGCTGTATATACTCAGCAAAGACAAATGTTTTTTAAAGCTGGAACTTGTTAATTAATTTTGGATATATAAGGAAGTTAAATCAATACTGTAGTAACAAACTGAGCAGGTAGACAAATCCAGTCTTATATGAAATACACAGCACTGCTAGATTTATTTTCACAAGTTAGGTCCATGGAGATCTGTCATATTCTTGCTAGATTTCTATATTTAGAACACTTTTACTCATCCAGAAATGTGTAGACCTACCACCTGACAATGGTAATTAAACAGCTGCAGTTGCTCTAGTGAAGATAGCTTACAGTAAAGGTTTGCTGTTGCAATAGTGTTACACTTCATAAATACATATTATTTGTTCTACATTTAATAAAATTCAGTCTTGGATTTCTAAATTCAGTCAAATGACAAACAAAGCGACCAATAACTTTTTTGCAGCATAGATGTAGTTTGTAATGCAGATCCCATGAGAGAGACTGCGCAAAGGTTGTTTCTCACCTAGGTTAACTTTGCTAAATTAATTTTCAACCAAGTTAAATCTCGGAATGTTCCCTCCAGGAAATTTCTAATTTACATAAAACAGACTTTACGGTTTCAAAAAGTAAATGTGAAAAAATAAATACATACATTTTGACTAACATAACTGGTTTATGACATCTGTTTTCCAAAGACATATTATCTGGGAAGCACAGACAAAAATAAATGGCGAATCTAAAACTATTGGTAAAAGGTCCAACAGATAAACATGATCACAGGGATTTTTCTTCTTTCTTACAATATTGTGTGGAGTTTTGCTAAGCCTCTTAATGAGGACAAGAATGCCAAGGGCAATGTAAGGTGGGCAGGAGGGATTTTTCAAAAATATTAATATATTTTAGGTGTAGAACTCCAGAGACTCATAATCTGGAAATAAATGATTTCTACTGCAAAATATTCTGAACAATAGTTCCTAATTTCTAGGACCTTACTTGCAACATTTTGAGGAGAAATTCAACAGATAATAAAAATCTATAAATTATTACATTTATATGTCTTAGCCATCAAATTAAATTCTTGTTTCATTTATTTTATTGTCTTATTTTGATAAATATACAAACTACACAGCTAAAATATATTGTTATGATAATATTATAACTAGTACTGCACTGTAGAAAAAAAAAAACATATATATAATGTGTATATATATATATATATATATATATATATATATATATATATATATATATATATATATATATATATATATATATATATATATATATATTAGTGCCTTGCTCGCTGTATACTGCCAACATGTCTTTTTATATCTTGGTATGTACCCAGTGATTCCTTGCAAGGAACCCATTTATTTTCAGCTTGACTAGATAACAGCCACAGGCATCCTAAAGGCAAGCAATGACATATCATCAAGACAGATTTAACCATATTTTTCTACACTGGTACCTACAAAAAAATAATACATATTTACTGTTTTATACAATTAAAATTTTTAATATCGTATGCAATGGCAATCCATATTTATACTACTACTCCTAATTTGTGACATCTTCACACAAAATAGACTCACTAAACATATTAGTGTTAATACTTATACACTCCTCAGTTAAAGGCATTTTTATTATGGAAATCTACACACTCTGTACAAAAGAAGCAAGTTCAACAAATCACTTTTGCAAATACCTATGTTACGTTAAATGTCACCTATACATAGAAGAATATTACATTTATGTCTGAACAGACTTTTATATAACTAATTATAAGTTGTACCGCTCTTTGAGCATTCCCCTTTTCTATGTTTTCATAAGGTTCCTGAGTTTCGGGCAGTTAAAATAGTACTATCGCATTGAAATTCAACGTCATTATAATTAATATTATCTTATATGTTTAATTCCATGGTGGTCTGATGTTAAAAGGTGCCATCATCCCAAACAATAATGTATCTAGAATTTATCAATGTATCATTTATTAATATTAATTTCAAAATCAAGTATGGGGACCTAAAACTAACTGGAGGAAAGATGAAAACTAATTTTACAAAGTATTATTTTACTGAAAGCGTAGTTGATGCTTGGAATAAACTTTCAGCAGAGGTAGTAAGCCAGCCAACAGTAAATGGATTCAAACATGCTTGGGGACAATCATTTTTGGTAAAACTAGCGTTTGGAATGGAGATATCACATTCATCACGCTGTAACGGACTGAAAAGCACGAAAACTGAAAAGTGTGAATCGTCTCTCAGCAAACTTTAACTAACACAAGGATCAGCAAAAGAAGTCCAAATGGTTGTGCCATTTGAACGGAAATTCCCCTTTATAGTCCCGTCATATGTGTTGTACGTCACCGCACTTTGGTCGGACGTTTTTTTGCATGAACCTGTGTATGCAAGTCAGGCTGGAGAGGAATCACTTTGGGAATAACATTGTTTTTTTTCCTGACGAGAAAAATGGTTGTGTGTACGAGGTATTAGAAAACTATCCTCATAAGCTCTCTATAGCTGGAGTTAGCGTATCACTTATGTCACAATGACCTCAGGTTTATTAATGTTTTCTATGGTTTGTCAATCTCAGTGACATTGCAGTACTACAATATGTAGTGAGTCAGGTCTGCAATGCCATTACCACCTCCATTTCAATTTCCATGTTCATCCTCCCATGCATTTATATTCATTTGTATGTATTGTGTCATCTTTAATTCTATTCAGATTTATAGTTATATGTATATTTTTATGGTTTATTTTCACATTTGTACTGCAATGAATTTACATCTTAACTTTCCAACGCTATTCTGTGTATGCATCTGTGCGTCTCCATAGATAATTATATCTGTATATATGTGTGTGTATATATATATATATATATATATATATATATATATATTTGTTTATAGATATTCATTTATTATTTCATGCAAGGGGACATCTGCAGAGTCCAGCCATAGTGGTTCATGCTAGCAAAAATGTATGTGAACAATCAATAATATTCTAACACCTTCCTCATCTATACACACATTTTATTTAACTATTTGCGGCATTGTTCTAATGTGTATATATATATATATATATATATATATATATATATATATATATATACATACTATACAGAGGAACCTTGGATTACAAGCATATCAAAGTGAGTTTCTCCATAGAACTCAATGAAAACAAAGATAATTCTACTTCTATTGCATGCAATACCGTATGTGATCAGAGGTGCGAGGCCCCAGAGAGACCCATAAACACTCGGAGATCACTCAGAAAGGCTTGTAAACACTCCAGAACTCTCGGAACAGTGCAGAAACATTCAAGAACAGAATATGTATGCGTACTTCTGGTACTGCACACGTAGAGGCCTAAATCCTGCTTGTTTTGCGAGACAACACTTGTAAACTGAGTCAGGATTTAAAAAAATAGTTGCTCGTATTGCGAAATGCTCGTTAATCGCGTTACTCGCAATCCAAAGTTCCACTATATATGCATACTTATTATCTGATATATGCCTTTTGAGGTTTGGAATAAGAGTCCACAATTACATCTATATCTATATTGATATCTGTTTGGTGTTTGTTCAATGCAGAGTGCTGTGATGTAGAAGGGACTTCCCTACAGTAAAGGACAATTCATGTATTTGAGAGGCCCACTTGTCCAGTTTTTGACCACACATTCAGTCCTCTACATTTTAAGATGCAGAGCAGACCTGGTACCATAAGGCTTTGAGGAAGAGGAAAACCCTTGGAATGCGTTAGTCGATCATTCAATTTGTTTCCCTTATATGGGCACCATTTTATATTTAACACTGTTCAATAAGAGGTACTTAAATTGTAACTCACCACTCTTATGAATAAGTAGTATTTTAATTTTATCTGTATATACCATTTTTTTTAACAAACATTTTAAAAGTATAAATGCATCAGGCCACGTGCCTTCTCTTGCTCCTTCTAGTTTAGCATGTTGGGCTTCCCCAGTCGACCAAAGCAGCAGGGCATGCATTCATGATTAATTATACATCAAAACTTATATGAAAATACTACCAGTTTTACTAAGACCTATCCGCACAAGCGCAGGAGAACGTTTTCTCTGTTTACACTTTTACCTAAAGAAACACACTTTGTATAATGTTTAAATCATTTAGTATGTATCAATCCTTTGTTCTGGCAGTGAAAGCAAGCTAGTCTAACAAATTAATGAGTAATATGTAGACTTTAGACAAATATGTTGTCAGCATATAGCTATAAGCAGAAAAGCATCATCACTCTTCATCTGAACTCCCACATATCTCATTATTAGTGAGGAGATAAATATTTGATTTTACAGAAACGGTCGTTCGCGGCAAATTCGAGTGAAACAAAACGACCGTTTTTAAAACTTTTTTTCCATTGATACTACTATCAATGGAATATTTTTTTTTTAAAACAGTCATTTTTTCAGGAGTCCTCCTGTTTTTAAGACTTTTTTCTATTGATACATGTTCCCTGGGGCAAGACCTGGGTTCTGAAAGACGTTTTCCAACAATAACCTGCTCCTGAAAAAACTACAGTTTTTAAGACTTTTTTTCCATTGGTACATGTTCCCTGGGGCAAGACCCGGGTTCTAATAGATGTTTTCTAACAATAACCTGCTCCTGAAAAAACGACCGTTTTTAAGACTTTTTTCCATTGATACATGTTCCCTGGGGCAAGACCCGGGGTCTGAAAGACGTTTTCCAACAATAACTTGAAAATTTGTTTTTAAAATGATCGTTTTTGAATTCGAACGTTCGAGTCCCATAGACTTCAATGGGGTTCTAAATGTTTGTGTGAACGATCAGACTGTTCGACGGATCTGGTGCGAACCGAACGTGGGGGTGTTCGGCTCATCCCTAGTAAAGAGTTCCAGTCCTGCCTTTAAAGTTCAAACCCCTCCAAAAGTATCAAAGTCAGGGATAGCCAGGTAGCTAGCATTTTCAGACAAAGGTCTGCAATTTCAGCTAGATATGATTAAGGGCTTATGTAGATAGGCATTGTTTTCCTACATGTGATATGCATTTGCACAAATCATACACAGGTCAACAGATTCCTACTGACTTTAATGGAATAGTGTAGATGACAATTCAGAGGCTGCATTTGACCTGCTTTTTGCTACATTGTTATTCTTCAGATGCAGAGTATCCTGCTAAATTATTTTTGAATTGAAAGCAAACCTGTTATTGTCAATGCTGCATTATCCTTTCAAATACATGTGAAAAAAATATATATAAGAAGCCAGCAGCTACAAATACTGCAGGTGCTGACTTTTAATAAATGGACACTTACCTGTCCAGCACGCCCGCAATGTTGGCAGCAGATGCCCCTGCCGCCATCCTTGGTGAGGGAATCTGAAAGTGAAGCCTTGCGGCTTCACTGTCCGGTTCCCTCCTGCGCATGCGCAAGTAGTGTGGCGCATTCCCAGTGGTCCCCGCTATCTCCTGGGACCAGTGTGTTTCCCAGAAGGCAGCAGGGGGGGGGGAGTGACTCTCCCGAAAGTGGGTGCAAATACCTGTATTATACAAGGTGCCAAATGTGACACCAGAGGGGAGGAGGGTTCTCAAAAGCAGACGTTCATTTTTTGGGTGGAACACCGCTTTATATAGAAATAGCTGTACATTCATGTACATGAGCTGAAATGGAATTAATGAGTAATAGAAAATCTATTCCATTGGTAGATATTCTATTGGCCCAGCATATTTGTCAACTGGCAACATTTTTTTTCCACTGTGTCATGCAGTTTCTATAAAGAGAGGTGGTGTCCTGCCCCCTTTTGGGCGGGACTACAGGAACCCACAAATTACCTTCATGATATAGAGAGGTTGGGATCTCCAAGTCCTCCAAGAGAGCTGAGAACAAAGTAACTGATGAGATACAGGCAGAGAGCACAGAAAGTTATCAACTGAAAAGATTTCTGTTCAGAAGATATTTTTACACTTATCAAAGAAATACAAATTAAAAAAAAAAACACTTTCAATGGCATACAGCATTTAACTGAATAAGAAGCATTTGTTGTGAAGGTTTAGGTAACCTTTGATATCAACATGCTACCTTCGCTCTAAAAATAAGAGGTTATATTTATATACAGTATACAGATATTTAAAATATTTTCTACTTGATTGTGTAAACATTTTGTGCTAATAACCGTTTGTGCTACTGTTTAAGTAACTATCTCTTTTGTTGCAGTAGAAATCACATTTTGCATTTTATTTCAATTCATAGTCATTAGTTGATACACGTGTATGTTAAAAGAAATGCATATAAACTAGTACCATCTTATATATATATATGGCCAGTTTATTTGGTATACTAATCTGATACAGTACCTACTTGACGGATTTATATTATAAAAAAATAAAATAAAATAAATCTTCCACTCCAGCACTGTGATGTTGTGAAGCTCCCTCACTTCTTATTCAGGGTTCACATTTTCAGATATTTTGATCAGGCCAAGATGATGTAACTCCTATGCAAGTGTTAGTTGTCCCTTCATCTTGGCAGATGCCAAACTTTGCAGCTCCTTGTAGTGCAGACAGTCAGGTTAGAAACATATGCAGAAATAAATGTCTCTTCTTCATTAAAAAAATGCCCCTTTTTAACCAAAGTGACACTTTAAGCTAATGTTATGCATTAAGCAAGATTATGGGGGAGATTTACCAACACGCAGAATCTGGTAGTTTGTTCAATTAAGCTTTGACAATAAAACAGAATCTGGCAGTTTGTTCAATTAAGCTTTGACAATAAAACCTAAACGCTGATGGGTTACTATGAATATCTGCACCAGATTCTGTGCGCACCAGTTTTAGTAAATCCCCCCCCATTGTCTGGGCACATGAAAAAGCTCTATATAATATATATTTTTACAGCCGCTGTTTTTTTTTCCCTCCATTTAGAAACATTTTGTACAGTCTTGATGGAACATCATCTAAGTTCTCAGTACTCCAAGAAGCACAAGAGTATTGCAAGATTACAAAGTCAAATGAAACACTTCTAACAACATTGCAAGAGGTGTTGAACTGCATTAGCTCTGCTCAGTTATATCTCAAAGAGAGCCTTTACCTGTTTGAGACGGAATAAGTTGGAAAAGACTGACAAATCCCTTTAATCAGTTGCCACCATAATATTTTGACACTATGATTCCATGAATGTCATATTTAAAAGAAATAGTAACTGTATTTTTTTTTAATTCTCTATGTAGTGGCAAACAATATATCCCACACAGTTCTTTTATTTTTTATTTTTTATACATCACTGCATACAGCTAGCTGTCATTTCATACCGTGTGATGAAAAAATGTCCAGATTTTATTAAAACTCAGGCTTGTTCTCCTTCCCTGATGACCTGAGAAACAATTGTGTAGGTGTTATAGTTTTAAAGTCAGCCTTACAGTCTGAAATTACTTTTCTATTGGTGTCTGTTCTAAGTCATGCTTTTGAAGAGATCTGATAAAGCAAGGGAAATATAAAAATGATCTAGTTACTCAAAATTAACTCATGATCCACTTGCTGGGTCTAATTCTGTGTTGTAATGCATATTAATGAACTTAGACACAACACACACACACACACGCATAAATAAATATATAGGTAATTACATTTTTTAAGGCAGTAGAAATTCATACTTTCACTGAACGTTTTACTGACGTATTCTTACGCTGTCTGTTTATGTTTTTGTGTGACTGTGTGTATGCAAGCCAAGCTTGAGCAGAATTCCGTCAGAAAAACCATCCAAGGTATTTCTGACCAAAAATACGATTGTGTGTACACGGCATTACACTTATGGAGGTTCCCCATACTTGCTATTTTAGGGATTTTTATTTTTGAAATATGAGGTAAGGTAAAAGCTCCCCAATGGCGACATGAGCAGCATTTAAAATGAAGACAAAACAGGTGTTTGAACTTTCCCCATTTCTCCAAAATAACCAATTCCACTCTAGGGCGATAATTGCTACTGTTTGAAAATTTTCTTTGCAGGTGAGGAATTTATGTTACCTAAGAGGCACATTCCTCTAAAAAGATAAACATGGTAGTGCATCAACAGGTTTTTTTGTTACAGTTATTGCTTGTATGTAAGACAAAATGCTGTATAACATAACATAACATATAACATAACATACCCATAAAGAAAATAACACTATGATTACCAAAAAATAGACACCTTTTATTTAGAAAAGTGAATGTTCACTTAGGTTACTAAATAAGTTAACGTTTTATTTACTTTAATCAACCAATCATGTACTATCAAAAATCATATTTCTTCTTTTTCCTCTCACACATGATTAAGTGTTTAAATGTAACACATTCTTCTTGTTTACTAACTTTAACTTTATAAAGTGAACATACAATTTTAAAAGTAAACATTTACTTTCCTATGTGAACAGGCTCCATTCCCCAAGGTATTTCTTCTCTTGTCTCTATGTCCATCTTAGGTTCCAAGGCTGCATTGCATTGCATTTGCTCTTGATCTGTCCAAGAAAATTACTGTTACATCAATTTTTAGGCCAAAGTTCTTCTGCTGTCTTTCCAGATATGTGATTTGGGATATTTGTAATATAATCCACCCTTAAAGGAGTTGTGAAATTTAGTTATTTAATTTTTTCGTAGAGTATTTTGTTAAAGTAGTACTAAAGCCTCAACATCGTTATTACAGATAAGTCCCCCTTGCCCTATGAATCACTTGCAAATTGCAAAATAAAGGTTTGCCAGAATGCACATTAAACATATTTTTTCCCTGTGAATGGCACAGTCTCTAGCTTTCACCTTGCAGCTTCCCAGAACTTCTAGTCAGGGAACGCACACTATTAATCTAAAAAAAGAGTCTCCTGATTTCCTCCTTGTGACTATCGATCCCATCATTCTTAGTATTGACACCATGAAGTTGCATCTATTTCCCCTGGCTTACAGTGTATGACCAGCATAAATAGCATTGTCAGGCATTCTGTGAGTGCACACATTAGAGTGGCTCCAGCAGGCCACCCAAGGAGCTGCCCTTACAATGGAAGACCAGGCCACCAATTGATGTGCCTGGTAAAATAAGGAAAAATGCAGAAGCTGTACAAAAAGCATAACACAATGTAAATGCTACCATCAGATTCTTAAACAAAAAAATTAAACAAGGATACAGTAAATGAGGCTTAAAAAATGTTTATGCATTGAGTTTCCAGTACCACAACTACTTTACAAACAGATTTATATCACAAATATTAATAGGCATATCCTCATTTTCAATCTAACGCAAATAGAGAAGTAATTGTTCTTTCTTCAAAAGCTCTCAGGCACTTTACTGACATAATTTCCCAGACATATTTCAGTTTTGTAATTGTCTTATGTAATTACAATATTAAAAGAAAAAAATACATTAACCAATATTTTTTTTTTCAAATTGTAATTAGTATAATTAGTTAGGTATGAAAATTATTCATAAAGTGTTTGTGAATTTAACCAATGCATGCTGTAACTGAATTTGCCCTATGACCTCTAGTTATGAGAGGGTTAAACATCTCACATAAAACAAACTACATCACCCATTAAAGTGTATGTAAAGCCAAATTTAGACTCAAAGGTAAATGACTGTGACTGTGACTTTCTTTCACCTTTTGCTCTGGTAACAACTCTAAAATGCTGGAATGCCCTTCACTTTCTATCTAGATGACTAGATCAGAAAAAGTTTAATTTATATACACTTTAAAAAAAAAGTAAAACTCCAGGGCTAAAATATTGACAAAGTACATTACATTGCTGGATAGTAAATTTAAACATGCTGCTAAACACTGCTCAGCCAGAATTGCATTTCTATATTCTTTACATCCCACAGATGTTGTACAATCTTGGAGTGGTATGTTGCTACTTTATGCTAAAAAGGCGTGCAACATGCTGAATATGGCCCCACAACCTAAACAGGCTACTCATATTTTCTTGTCAAATTTGTTTATTGATTTTTAATAATTAGCATACATAAGTACATATGGTGGCAGCAAAAGAAAATATCACATATATGTTAACAATATTGAGTTGTAGTTCCAACATAAACTAAAAGTAGTTTAACTAAAACAATTTTAGCATGGATCTAACTACTCACGTCATACATTGTCTAAGATAGGATAAAACCATCTTAGACCAGCTTAATATAAGATAACCTTAGATACAAATAAAAAAAAAGGCCTTAATTATTATTAAGAGTATTGTTTTAAAATAAAAAAATAAAAAATGTATTATAGAATCTAAAATCTTATACTACATATTGGTACTGTGTACAATATACTGATAACCAAGGAAATTACATTTCTGCTACCTATATAAAGAGTAGATTGAAAGAGAGAGAGAGAGAGAGAGAGAGAGAGAGAATAGAGGGAAAAGTAGAACAGAGAAAGTAAAAGACATGTTTTTTTTTTGTTTGTTTTTTATTACAAAAAGCTTACTTTTCTAGTTCACCATTTTGTCAGTGTTTTTTCCACCTTATGTTTTTTTTTCTTGTCAAAATATTTTATTATGAAGTACAAGAAGAAATATACAAATAGAGTAAATATAGTACTTTCAGGTGAAACGAAGATAAGTTATACTTATTCAATAACATATTGGTATAAGCCAAAGAAAAAAAAATATTGTACAATATCAGGTTAGGTATTATGTTGTTGTCACTGATAAATTTCAAAGATATATGAATAATATATGTTCTATAGAAGCAACACTCATGTTTATGGATATACATAACCTGTGAAATTGTTGTTAACCTCCCTGGCAGTATGATTCTTTCTGATTTTTGGTGCTCAAAACATTACAATTATTTTGCATGGAAATTTGGCGTTTTATATTGTAGGCCTGTAATTCTTAGGAATAACTCACTTAAATCTGTCCAAACAAGAGTCTAGTTAACATTTCGGGTATGATAAAGTTTGAAACACAAAATCATAAATTATAAATTTCCCCACAAATCACTATTGCTCAATTCTGCAAGTGATTCTAATTTATTATCGCTGTTTTCTAGCTGGTCTAAAACCACTTTTGACATAAAGGGACACTTTTTGGTTGTTATGGACAATCTACAGTTTCCAGGCAGATTTTTTTTATTTATAATATAAAAGTGCATGCAGGTCACTGGACAGACCACTAGGGACAAAGGGGATGTGTAATTATTTTATACAGTACTGTAATCTGTAAGATTACAGTGTACTGTATGTGTACTGTGTTTTTACTTTTTCAATTTGGCGCCGATCTCCGCCCCTGTGCGTTATACTTTCTGGTTTCAAATTGAGTATTGCTATCGCTGGGTCTGAAGGAATTGTTTCACCTAACACTTTTAAAGCGATTTTAAAAAGTCCCATCCAAAATATTTGAGCTTTTGGACATGACCACCAAATATGAAATTGTGTTCCCAACTCCATGCATGCTCTAAAGCATTTTGCAGAATAATTTGGCACGTATTTCGCTACCCTTGCTGGTATAAAGTACCATATTTTCAGCACTTAGCCTCAACCGCCAATATATTAGGGGAGGCTTATTTTGTTGATGACCATATTTGGTTCCATTCTGAACTATCTAATGTTAGTTGTAAGTCCTCCTCCCATTTCCGGACATAGTGTGGCTTGTCTGTGTCAGCATGGACCAGCAAATGAGAAGGCAGATATTGTTCCCCTAGTATGTGGGTCTTTCTTGCAGATGGCTTTAAAACTGGTCAGTTGAGTTAGTGGGGTTGAAGCATTTAATAATGGTGTGAATTTTTTATTTTATTTGGAGATATCTAAATAGTTCTGAATGTGGTAAACCGTAATGCCGTTTACACACGATCTCGGTCCATCGATGAGAACGGTCTGATGGATCGTTTTCATCGGTAACCGATGAAGCTGACTGATGGTCTGTCGCGCCTACACACCATCGGTTAAAAAAAACGATCGTGTCAGAACGCGGTGACGTAAAACACAACGACGTGCTGAAAAAAATGAAGTTCAATGCTTCCAAGCATGCGTCAACTTGATTCTGAGCATGTGTGTATTTTTTTAACCGATGGTCGTGCATACAAAGGATCGTTTTTTGCTATCGGTTAGGTATCCATCGGTTAAATTTAAAACAAGTTGGCTTTTTTTTAACCGATGGTTAAATAACCGATGGCGCCCACACACGATCGGTTTGGACTGATGAAAACGGTCCATCAGACCGTTCTTATCGGTTTAACCGATCGTGTGAATGCAGCATAAGTTTTGCAAAGTGTCGGGAAAGGGATAAATTATGAAGAATTTACAAATTTGTACATATATAGGACATCCTGAGAAATCTATTCTCTAAAAGATTTAGGAGAGACTCATGCAGGGTAGAATGCAGGATTTTTGTAGAATGCAAGTAAAGGGTTGTGAAAGGATTGTACAGTAGTTGGCTTTTAATTTTAGATCTATCCCAAAGGATGATGAAGTGTTTAGTAATGGGATTCTGTAAATCTTTACAGTCTTTTGAGTGGGTCCAGAGTAAATTGGAGGTTGAAATAGGATCGCATTCGGAAGCTTCAATTGATACCCATAATGGAATTTCATTGTGGGCATGGTATTTAGTGAGACTTGCTATATGTGCCGCTCTATAGTAGCATGCAAAATTTGGACAGCCTAAGCCCTTGTTTGCTTTTGGAAGATAAAGCGTGTGTAGTTCGATTTGCGTATGAATGATGATGTTTTCTTCTGTATTACTCTGAAGTAGTGTGCTGGTTTCGAAATTGTTAGAACAAATATAATATTTTTGTTAATATTGTCATTTTTATGGTGTTAATTCTTCCCAACCATGATAACGGGAGATGGGCCCAAGAATTCATTAGATTTGATAGGTATTTCAAGATCAGAGGGTAGTTGTAAGAGAATAAATGTGGGAGGAATGCTGTAAGTTGTATTCCTAGGTATGGGAGTGCCCTATCTGTCCATGTGTAGGGGAGACCTGATTTTGCTGCCGACAGCTCAATATTTGAAAGTGATATGTTTAGTGCTAAACTTTTCTTGGGATAAATATATAATCCTGTAAATGTAGCAAAATTAAGAATTTGGATAAGATTAGGGCCTGATACTTGTGAGGATGAAAGAAACAGTAGGATATTGTCTGCAAATAGACAGATTTTGTTTCGATAACCTCTTATTTCAATTCCTGTGATAGTGGGTTCTGACCTGATTATTTGTGCAAGCAGTTCTATGAGGAGGGTGAATAGTAAAGGGGAGAGTGGGCAACCTTGTCTTGTTCCTCTCTCAATATCAAAAGGATCAGACCTGTATCCCGCATACCTTACATATGTTCTTGGTTTATTGTATAGTACTTTAATCCAGTTCATAAAGTTTGGGCCAAAGCCCCATTTCTGTAAGGTGTAAGGCCTCGTACACACGACCGAGGAACTTGTCGGGAAAGACACATCGTTTTCCTCAACAAGTTCCTTGTTAGGCTTGTCGAGGAAACTTGACAAGCTGTCTTTGCATACACACTGTCAAGACCAAATCTCCTCGTTCTCAAACGCGGTGACTTTAATACATACAACAGCAGGGGAAGTTCGATTCCACTGGCACAACCCTTGGGGCTGCTTTTGCTAATCTCATGTTACTGCGTGTTAGGTAAAAGTTTGGTAAGAGGCATTTGCACTTTTCAGTCTTACAGCGTGACAAATGTGCTATTTCCATTAAAAACTCTGGCCCAGATTCAGAGAGAATTGGATTCTCGTAGCGTATCAGAAATACACTACGCCGCCGTTTTTTACCTGGCTCTACGTGGAATCCAGGTAGATGTTGTCCAGTAAACGACGGCGGCGTAGTGTATTTCTCCTGTCGCAATCCATCTACACGAGTAGGGGGCGTGAAGGATTTAAAATAGGCGCGTTCCTGCGGCCATCGAACTGCGCATGCTCCGTTCGCAAATTTCCCGCCGTGCATTGCGCGAAATCACGTCGTTACGTCATTCGTTATTTGAGTAGCGTCATTTACGGACATTTCTATTCCCGAACGAGTTACGCAAAAAAAAAAAAAAAAAATTAAATTTGACGCGGGAACGACGGCCATACTTAACATGGGCTACGCACCGTTAGACCAGCAAAAAGCTGGTCTAACAGTACGTAAAAAAAAACAGACGTAAGCGATTGCGAAGACCGCTCGTATCTTCGTGGATCGCCGTAAAAACACATTTGCATATCCCGACGCATCAAAACGACGCAAACTCCTCCCAGCGGCCGCAAAAATATCGCAGCGTAGATCCGAAGGCTTACGAAGACGTAAGCCTCTCGGATCGAAGCCCGAAGCCACCGTATCATGGTTTGAGGATTCAAACTAGTGATACGGCGTGCGAAATTTGAAATTACTCCTGTCTAACACCAGTTAGACAGGCGTAATTGCTCTGTGAATCTGGGCCTCTACTTTTACCGAAGGTGCGCAGGTTTCTAAGCATACACACCAACGTGTTTCTCGTCTAAAACTAGCCCGATGAAGAACACGATGAGGAAATTGAGACTCCTATCGAGGAAAAAAAGAACTTGTTCTCTTTTTTCCTCGTCGAGTTCCTTGACAGTTATCCCGGCGAAAAGCATACACACAACCGGTTTCCTCGGCAAAAAAGCTCTGCCACCAAGTTTCTTGATGGATTCTGTTGAGGAAACTGGTAGTGTGTACGCGGTCTGAGTCAAGTAAGGCCAGGATACAGAGTCAAAGGCCCTTCTAACATCGAGAGAGAGAAAATAGGCGGGTATACATCGCTTTTTTTCAATTTGCGCTAAGAGGACTTGCTCTGCGTACATTGTCACCTGCTTGTCATGATGGCATGAAGCTTACTTGGTCACAATGCACGAGTGTACCAATGACTTTGTTTAGCCGAGTTGCTAAATTTATTGCCAGTAAATAGATTTCTGACTACTCATATTTTCATCTCATCTTTTTCTTTTAACCTTTACTGAAAGAGTGCATAGAGATAGAGGATCCAAAGCTTAGTCTCACCCTGTGCAGTCTGGGAAGGGCCAAATAATGTTTCTGGACAAAAGGCATAGGATTTTTCTATTATTTTGCTGGGGAAGCTATTAATATTGTAGCCCTGCACATTGATTTAAATTACCATTTTACTTTAATTGGACACAATCGTTAATCTCATGAAAACTTGTCAATGTTATATGAAATTTAATTTTCAATATTTTTAAATAAATATAAAACTTGTATTTATGTAATACCTCGTGACCCGCCACAAACTTCCTTACTAAAGCACTTGATGTCAAAGGTTGACAATACTCCATCCCTGTTTCCCAATTGTACTCCTGTGATTTCATGCTAGCCTACAAAAAACTCTGTGCACTACAACAAGCTATGCACCATAGCCTGCATTTTTTGACTGGACCATAAAATGTGGGCTGTGGTGTGCGTAACTGAGAGGATTATACAGAGAGTGCATAGCCATATTTGTTCTCCAGTATGATTGGACCTCCCAATGTAATTTAGTTAGAATTTAAGTTCACTTTACATCTGCTGTAAAGGAAAGGTTGTTCCATTGCTCTAACAGAGGTTCTTCCTTTAGATATGTAGATTTGCACTCGTTAGTTAATATTTAAAACAAATTACATGTTTATGTTGAATTGCTGTAAAAGGAAAGTCATAATCTTCTGTTTTTTTATGGGTTCAGATATTGTTTTTTATTGGAAGGTACCATAAAACTTAATTAGATTTAATTTATCATTTGTCCAATTTTTAATTAGTAATGTTTAGTGTGGTGTATATTTTTGTTTGTACAAATGGACAGTTATATGTTACAAATCTATTTATTAAAGTTTGTTTGCAATTTAGTTTTACATCAGTGTAAAGGATTTGCAACCAAATTAGATTTTAGTTAGGTGTAATCAGTAACTTTACAGAATCTGTAAAATAAAAATTCTAACCTGTCATAATATGCAATATCATTTCAAAAATAGGCTGTTCAGGTTATTATTAAAAAGCAGTTCTTGAGCTTACATCAATTAACTTCCCTAGCTAGGAGAGGGATCTGGAAGAATGATGCTTTTGGGGTATGTTCCCTTCTTCAAGGTCCAAGAAATACTAATCTTAGTACTTTAGTACTAAGCGGACTTGGAAGAAGGGGAAAAACCCCAAATACTTGTTCTGAAACTTGGATATTAGGGCAAAGAACTGTCTGGCACTCCGATTTACATGATGATATTATCTATGGGCCAGAATTTTAGTGCAGGAAGTAAAAGCTAACCCTGGATATTTCCTAAACAATGATGGAAGGAAAGCAGATCAATTAATTGGGGTTCATTTACTATAGGAATAGAGCATTAGCAAATCAGGTAAAGCTTTGTTCATGTTAATTATCCAATCGCAAAAATTCTGTAAACTAAATGTTAGTAAAAAAAAGTGCAACTGTGTTCACTGTGAGTGAAATACAAAAAAATGGATTTGCATACATTGTATGCAGCCTCTACTGCTTTAGTAAATCAACGACAGTGAAAGAGGCAGTATCATGATGTAAGAGGTAATGCAGTTCATATCCAAAAGTGTGACACCTACACATTGGGGGTCATTTACTAAAGGCAAATCCACTTTGCACTATAAGTGCACTGAAAGTGCACTTGGAAGTGCAGTCACTGTAGATCTGAGGGGGACATGCAAGGAAAATAAAAAATAGCATTTTAGCTTACACATGATTGGATGATAAAATCAGCAGAGCTTCCCCTCATTTCAGGTCTACCCCTCAGATCTTTAGCGACTGAACTTCCAAGTGCACTTGCAGTGCAAAGTCGATTTTCCTTTCATAAATAACCCCCATTGTCTCACGTGTATGCCATTAAAATGAAAAGTATATATCTGTTGCCAGGTCATTTTTAAGCATTGATTTCTGAGGTTTTATTTGGGTTCATTTACTTTGTACTTATTATTGATCTTTTAACTGTTATAAAAAAAAAACTATGTTTGACATACATTGAAACATGTTATGTATTTTCTAGTTATGTATTTTCAAGTCTGTGTAGTAAAGCCTAACCAATCCCTTTTTTTCTTGCCTCTCCTGGGTTTTACCTAGATGCAGTACTAGACTTGTCTTGCTGGTGAAAACTGTGCAGTGTCACAATTATGGCATACAGTAGATTCAATACCTGAATAGATAAAATGTAGCTGAAAAAATCCATCCTTTATCTACAAAACAAGGAGGCTGTGTAAGTCTTTGATCCCATCTGATTACTACATACCAATGTCATATCCAAATTGGATATCCACTGTAACTAAATGTAGTAAATCTTAAAAATCCTTTCCTACTTTAACCCATGATCAATAACATTGACCGAAGCAATTGAGACTATAGATTACAGATGGATTTGTGTGGCTACCATGCCCTTCAACCATGACCAATGGAACTAGAACAATCCAAAACATATTTATTCAGATTTATTTTCTCTTATTTGTCCTTATGTTTCTTTTTTTTTTTTTTTTAACATCATGTCAATCAGTTCAAAGCACAGAATTTTTAAATAAAAGTGATTTGAAATAAATACTTCTGGAATCCTTTATTTTCTTTTAATTATTTTTTATTAAATGAATTTGAAAGCTATCCATATAAATATTAATTAGGTGTATGTTTACAGTGATGGTGAGGAGAATTTTTTAATTATTTTAAAGCTTTATCATGTTTCTGTGTTCAAACCAAGTTAAGATGGATTTAGCAATGTGTTTTAAAAAATAACATTACATTTTTTATTTATCTTCTTATACCTAATAAGATTATTTACACTAATTATTTTCACAGCACTAGCAAGATATTAAATTATTTACACATATAGAACTTAGCGGGCAGGAGCAAAACACTTTAAATATGTAGACTTCTGCTAGCTTATAAATTGGACAGTAATTGTTTTTTGCCAAATATATGCATGCACAATTATAAAAGATGAGGAGGTGTTTGTTGTCCATTAATGCACATTTGCTTTTTTTAAAAGCCTGTTTTGCACAGGATTTAAAGTGGTTGTAAACATTTGACATGAAATATGAACAAAGCATATCCCTCTATAGTGTGTACTTGTTTTAATCCAGAACACTAAGGGGTTGATTTACTAAAGGCAAATAGACTTTGCACTTTGCAAAGTGCAGTTTCCCTCTGCAAGTACAGTTGCTGCAGAGCTTAGTAATTGAGGTAATGTTTCACTTTACAAAGAGTACCCAATCAAGTGCAAGGAAAATAAAAAAAAATGCATTTTGCTTGCACATGACTGGATGGTGGAAGTCAACAGAGCTTCTGCTCATTTACTAAGCTCTGGAGCAACTGTATTTACAGAGTGCAACTGCACTTCCAAAAGTGCACAGTCTATTTGCCTTTAGTAAATCAACCCCTAAGTGTCATTTCTTTCTGCTGCCTCATTCCTATGCTATCTGCGTGAGTAACTTCTGACAGGAGCTCCAGTGCACAGGCTATGATTGACAGCCTCAGCTATGTTCCTGTGTGCTGTGTTAAGGTCGGCGAGTCCCCCTGCTTTCTGAATCGTCAGAAAAGCTGTAAAAAATTCTGCACTTTGAATGTCTGTAGAAAATATAGGGCTGCAGATAAAAAAAGGTACAACTTATATAAGAGGATTTTTTTTCATCTTTGTGTATTACCTGAACCCAGTCACTGAATATATAAAAGGGTTTTACGACCATTGTAAAAATGTTTGGTGGAGAGCTGTGATTTTTGTAATGTTTAACGTGAAACATTAAAAATGCTAAATTCCTTTAAATAGGGATGCCTTGACCCTGCGTGTGAATTGACACATCTGTAAGATGTATACAACATACTACTAAGAAAAAAGTGTGTTTAACCACTTCAATACCGGGCTTTTATACCACCTCCATACCGGGCCTATTCTGACACTTCTCTCCTACATGTAATAATCATCATTCTTTTGCTCGAAAATTACGCAGTACCCCCAAAGATTATATATGTTTTTTTAGCAGACACCCTAGGGAATAAAACGACGGTCATTGCAACGTTTTATCTCGCACGGTATTTACGCAATCATTTTTCAAACGCCTTTTTTTTGTAAAAAAAATTGTTTCATGAATTAAAAAAATAACAAAACAGTAAAGTTAGCCCAATTTTTTTGTATTATGTGAAAGATTAAGTTACACTGAGTAAATAGATACCCAACATGTCACGCTTTAATTATGTGCACACTCATGGAATGGCGCCAAACTTCGGTACTTAAAAATCTCCGGTTACCAGTTTAGATTTACAGAGGAGATCTAGTGCTAGATTCGTTGCTGGCACTCTAATGCACGCGGCGATACCTCACTTATGTGCTTTAAACGGCGTTTACATATGTCGGCGGGACTTAGGTGTGCATTCGCTTCTGCACGTGAGCTATCGGGGACAGGGGCGTTTTAATTTTTTTTTTTTACTTATTTTTTATTACACTTTTTTTCAATTTTTTTCCCACTTTTATTCCTATTACAAGGAATGTAAACATCCCTTGTAATAGGAAATGTGTGTGACAGGTCCTCTTTAAGGAGAGATGCGGGGTCAATAAGACCTCACATCTCTCCTTCAGGCTGGAAACCATGAGATCGGTGAAAAAAATTCACCGATCTCATGAATGGTTGCTTACAGCTGCAATCGCAGCTTTGTTTACTTACGGGGACCCGGGCGTGACGTCATCACATCGCGCCCGGGTCCCCTGACGGTCATAGAGATGACTGGTGAACATCTGGTCACCAGTCATCTCTATGCTTCCTGCCGACGCCGGACGATTCATTCTCCGGGCCCCCGAAGGCACAGGAGAGCCCAGAGAAGCACCGGATGACAGCGGGAGGGGGGATGTCCCCTCCCGCGGCCTGTAAGAATGATCAAGCGGCGGAACTGCTGCTATGATCATTCTTATGTCGTGCAGAATCGCCGGCTGAAGAAGAGGATATCTGGATGATGCCCCTGGCTGCAGGCATCATTCAGATATCCACCCGCAAAGCCCAGGCCGTCAATTGACGGCCACTTAGGATGGGAGATCCCATCTCTGGCCGTCAATTGTCAATGGGTGGGTATTGAAGTGGTTAAATTGTCAGCAAAATAAAAGCTCTCAGCCTCTTTGTTCATATTGTAAACAAAAGAGCAATGGATTCCTTTTATTTATACTAAAGAAAAAAGGCATGTAACCCCCTAAAGTTATACCAAGTTGAACATGCAGCTTGGCAGGCCAGGAGAGAGGGATGAATGTGCCGCCCCCCTGAACCTTTGCTAGGGGAGAACCCCTCTGGCAAAGCACCTTATCCCCATGTTGAGGACAATGGCTTCTTTCTCACAATCCTGGCCCTGTAATGGTGGAGGTCTGCAGGTAGGGAGCTTACTGGAATTTGGAAGCCAGACCCCTTTTACCAAAAAGGGGGCACCCAGATATCAGACCCCATATATGTGAATTTATAAGGGGTAAATAGTAACCCTTACTCGTTCAAAAAAAAATTATAAAGTGTAAATAAACACACATACACTATTTTTGACACGAAAACAAGAAAAATAAAATAAAATGTCTCCTAATGTACAATCATGTGCTCCAGAGTGCTGATCTCAAACCCTTTGGGATGAATTAGATCAGAGACTGTGAGGCAGGCCTTATCATCCAACATCAGTGCCTGATCTCACAAATGTGCTCCTGGAAGAATGGCCAAACATTCCCATAGACACACTCCTAAACCTTGTGGACAGCTTTCCAGAAGAGTTGAAGCTGTTATAGCTGCAAAGGGTGGGCTATGGACTAAGACTGGTAGTCTGCCCAGCTGATTCCTCCTATCGATATGGTTCCCTGTAAACTGCGCAGGCTCAATCCGAGCCGACGGGAACGTCTGAGCGGAAACAACTGTTCGTCAGCTATAGACGTGCTCTCTCCTGACGATGCCTGATTATAGAAGCCGCTGATGCTTGGTAACACACGCTCTTTACAGCAAGGGGCAGCAAGGAGCGGATGTGATATTGAGTAGTGTTTATCGGAACCCCCAACAAGGGGCAGGTGTGATATTGAGCGGTCCTTTTTTGGGGGATGGTTTTCTCAATAAAATACACGTCTCACATTTGCCCCTTGCTGTATAGAGCGCCGTGTATAACCAATCAAAAAACACTGCTCAATATCACATCCGCCCCTTGCTGTATAGAGCGGCGTGTACTATAGAGCGCCATGTATAATCAGGCATTGGGAGCGAGCTCGTCTACAGCTGACAATCAGCTGTTAAAGCTTGGAAATTTCCGTGGCCTCCTACTGTGCATGCGCCACACCTGCCCGTGCCTGCGCAGTTGAGGCAGGAACCTATCCGATGGAGGAACCAGCTCAACAAGACACCAGGATGCCATTAATGTTCATGTGCCTGTAAAGGCAGGCATCCCAATACTTTTGTCAATCTTTTATTAGTCCTATCCACATATTGCAACCTTCATGGGCATTTAAGAAGGACAACAACAAATTAAGACATACAGGACCCAAGCATATCAGCCCTAAAGGTGTTATATGTATTATTAGAAGTGAGTCATCAAACTGTGGAACATCTGCTTTTATTCACCATACACATTGTGCATTTATTGCAAGGAATGAAACCTTTAAGGCCAGATTCACACTAGTGCAGTGCGAATTCCAGTTCTGTTATCTCTGCAAAAAGATAAGAGAGTTGTTCAGCAGATCATCTCTGTTTTAGCTGCGAATTTGGAGACCTGGGAGAGGGGAGGGGGAGGGGGAAGTGTATTGAGTAGAATTAGAGAAATCCTGAAGAGAAATGAACACATCTGCGAATCAGATGTATGCCCATAGAAGATAATGAGCCTGAATTCGCACCTGAGCTGCACCGCAATGCCTAGAAAACGCATATGCTTTTTCAGCAATGCACAGTGCAAATGCATCGCACATATGTGAACCAGCCTCATTGAAATTAATGTTTTATAAATGTTCTGCAAATTGGATGTGGTTTAAGCCGCACTCAATTCGCATAGGTGTGAACCCAGCCTTAGTCCACAGAAAAACTCTAGTTTTCTAGGGGAATCTATTTTGTTTGGAGCCAGTTTTCTACTTAAATTTGGTATCCTCTTAAATAAAACCCCCTGAACATCTGTACCAGATCATCAATACTGGATGCTTTTTTAATATTGTCCAGTGCTTCTTTAAAACCCACAGCAGCAAAATCAGTCTGTATATGCAGAAAATCATGCTTCTGTAACCTAAGGAGTTAACCCTTAGTAATGTGTAAAAATGCTGTTTGATTTTGTATGCATAGATCCTCCTCTTCTTCCACTGACTCCAAAACATGTCTGCATAAGACAGAGCTACTGAAGTCAGGCTGCACATGCTCAGTTTAATGTGCATTGCTAGAGAGGTTTTTTTACTTGGGACAGTGCATGTGATCAGCACAGGGCCAATCAGCACTGTCCAGACAGAAGAACGAGGTCCTTACTTGTGATAGGACAGCTTAATGCAGTATGAAAACTCCTCCTACAAGCTTTAAGGAGGAACTGATAGAAGTCATAAGACTTTATGCTGATGAGAAAAGGTACTATTTAGCAGTTTATATATATATTAAAACTATTGCAATTCCATATACAAAAGAGAGCAAGAAGGCAGGACTTTAAATTAAGTACGTAAAGGGTCAAATGTTGTGTGGCATTATATTTAACACTAGCTGAATACCCGGCGTTGCCCCGTCTTCCTATCTTAACCTTTTGGGGAGGAAAATCATAGTTATATAAATATAAATAAATAAATAAATCAGCCCTTGTCATTTTGGCTTTCCTTCTCTTATTCTGAAGTCGAATCTCACGCTGTTGCTCGGTTTCTGAAGCTCTAGAAGCATTAGCTCTCTCCCTCTTATCGTGAAGTCTAATGTCACGCTGTTGTTCGGTTTCTGAAGCTCTAGAAGCATTAGCTCTCTCCCTCTTATCCTGAAGTCTAATGTCATGCTGTTGTTCGGTTTCTGAAGCTCTAAAAGTAGTAGCTCTCTCCCTCATATCCAGAAGTCTAATGTCACGCTGTTGTTTGGTTTCTGAATCTCTAGAAGTAGTAGCTCTCTCCCTCATATCCAGAAGTCTAATGTCACGCTGTTGTTCGGGTTCTGAAGCTCTTGAAGCTTGTGCTCTATTTCGCAGTGCTGTGAGTCTTGTACTGCGCTCCTCAGGAGTTTCTAGCCTACGCTGTATTTTTATTTTTTTTGCCTTAGATTGCACTTGGCCTATAGCTTTACTTTTTCTTCGAGGCATTTTCACACTTTAAAATAATCCACAAACAAAAATGTTAATAAACTTGCAAGTCACAATTGAAATGTACTGTATCACATTTTTCAACATAAAATTGAAAAAGTTACTGAGGTAGCCCTCATAAAACAGGGCAGAAATTAGAAGGGGTGTGGCTTGTGGGAGGGGTGTGGAGAGGGCATGGTTAGTGGCATGAGCATGGTTTGCAAGCCAGCCCACATACTGACCTGAAGATGCAGTGCAGAGCTTGTGGAGTAAGGTGTAGCTGAGCTGTGATAAAAAAAAAAACTGTGGTTAAAGGACCTGTGATGACATTAGTAGGTGTGGCTACAGTAAGCTGTGATGAAGAGATAGGTGTGGCTAAGCTGTGTTGAAGAGATTGTGGTAAAAAGACCTGTGATGACAACAGTAGGTGTGGCTAAACTGTGATGAAGAGATTGTGGTAAAAGGACCTGTGATGAAATCGGTAGGTGTGTGTGAGCTGTGATGAAGAGATTGTGGTTGAAGGACCTGTGATGACATCAGTAGCTGTGGCTGAGCTGTGATGAATAGACCACAGTCCCATATACTTGCATGGGACTTGAAACAAAAACCGCCGTTTGGAAGTTATGAAGTAACATGTATTTCCCATAGAGTTGAATGGGAATTTAAAGAAAAACCCTTTCCCATAGAGTTGAATGGGACTTTAAAGAAAAAACCCCGACCATGGCAAATGGGGGTGGGTAAGGGTTAAACCACCAATCCTATGTTTGTTGCTGACAAACAAAAACCGCCGTTTGGAAGTTATGAAGTAACATGTATTTCCCATAGAGTTGAATGGGACTTTAAAGAAAAACCCTTTCCCATAGAGTTGAATGGGACTTTAAAGAAAAACCCCGACCATGGCAAATGGGGGTGGGTAAGGGTTAAACCACCTATCCTATGTTTGTTGCTGACATATAAGTAACATGTGTGCCAAGCTTCATGTTAATATCTTTAGCCGTTTGGACGTGATGCTGGAACATACATACATACACACACACACGTTGAGTTTTATATATATAGATATCTATAATATAAATAAAAGAGCAGGACATTTGCCTCATAATTCATATTTGATAGAGAATTAATATACTACACATATAATTAAATACATGCATAGAGTAAGATATTGAATTAAAAAACGTTATTTCATACAGCAGTACATAATTGATAAATAGTACAGGAATTGGATAGCGCATGATACATATAGAAAAGCCCAAAGTTTAATAGCATATAATTTGAGATCCTAGCTTGTGACGGAAAATATTAGTTATATGAAGACAGGAGGCAAGTATCTTATGCATTATTCTTTATTTTAATAATGCTCATAGCAGAAAATACAGTAACCATTTAGTGTAACTAGAAAAACTTTTAGAACTACAACTCCCAGCAGTCCTTGGGCTACAGTAGCCCCTCCCAGACCTTAGCCTGTATATAAGGGACTGACTCTGGTGTAGGTGTCCTCTTTCTTTATGCGGAATGGCCTCGCTCCGGACCACGAACTCCATCCAGATCTCTCCTCTGTTGCCCGAAACCCACCGGCCGGTCTGAATTTCCAATACTGGAAGGAACAACCAGGAACATGGCCAACATGGCTAACTTCGTCCCAACTGGGACTGCAGATAATCCAAACATCGCAACTGATCGGTCAGCCGCCTACAAGGGCGCACACGGAATGTTCAATAGCCTGAAATAGACAAAAAACGTAACAGGGAGGGAAAGGGAGGGAAGATACTCGCCTCCTGTCTTCATATAACTAATATTTTCTGTCACAAGCTAGGAAAATCTCAAATTATATATCAGACAGGAGGCTCATATCTTATGCAAGTTCAAAGCTAGCAACAGTATGTTAATAATATACAATAATGCAGAGGAAAACCTCATAAAACTGACATGGACACGTATTCCTCAGGTCTGAAGTAGAAGTGGCGAAAGGTGGTCTCGGAAGACCAATCAGCCGCCAGAAGTAAGTCAGACAGGGAGCCTCCTGAAGAGACTATTATAGTAGCCATAGCACCCCTGGAAGAGTGGGCACCAAACAGGGAAATGTATTTGCCCGCCATTTCCGTGGTTGAGCGCACCCATCGTGCCATTGTGGCGGAAGAGACTGGGAGATGAGGTCTAACATAGGAGACGAGAAGTTGTGAAAAGTCTGAAGAGCGGAGATCGACCATCCGTGATTCGTATGCTTGTAGGCAACGTACCACGCAAAGTCGGGGATGTGCGGGAAAGAACGGGTAAAAGACCGTGTGAATGCCCGTCTTGGTTCTACGGACCACCGAGAATTTGACCCCCTGAGGTGAGAATTGTCATCGAGAAATGTCCAACGCTCTCACTTCCGAGACGCGTTTCACTGAGACTAAACATAGCAAAACGGTCAATTTATAAGACAACAGTTTCAAGGGCAGGTCGTCGTTGTCCTGCAATGAAGTAAACATTTCGAGCAACCTGGAGACATCCCAGGTTGTCTGGTATCTAGGTCTAGGGGGGCGCTTGAATCTGATGCCTTTATAGAAGTCTACATACCAGTGGGTGTTGTCCCACTGGCAGAGAGTCCACAGGGTGATGGTGTGCTGAAATAGCTGATCGGTACATATTGATGGAACTATAGGCTTTACCAGAGTCAAAAGAATTTGCCAAATAGTTCACCACTAATGCTACAGGTGCGTGTATGGGATCAACCTGCCGTTGATCACACCAACGAACCCAGAGCTGCCAGACAGATCGATAGGCCGATCTAGTCCCGGGGGCCCAGGCCAGGGCAAGGAGGTCCTTAGCTGATCTTGAAAGGCCGCTATCCGCGTCCGGGACCCCAAAATCAACCATGCTAGAAGGCGGAGTTTTCCCTCCATGACCAGAGGGTGAAGACCTCCGGTCGGGTTGGTCAGCAGGTGTGGGAATTGGGGGATCATCCTGGGGTAATCCACGGCCATCCCCAGCAGGAGAGGGAACCACGGTTGCGTCGGCCACCAGGGTGTGATCAACACAACTGTCGCTCGCTGGTTCGCTGTATGGAGGAGAAATCTGGAAATCATCTGGAAGGGGGGAAACGCATAGTGCGTTCCCCTCGGCCAGATGTGGTGGAAGGCGTCTACTGCGGATGCCTCCGGATCTGGTCTCCAGCTGCAGAAGCGAGGCAACTGGTGATTGAGACGAGAAGCGAAGAGGTCCGTGTCTAACGGGCCCCAAAGCTGCCTCAATCGAAGGAAGACTGAACGCTCCAGACGCCAGTCGCTGGAATCGGCGAGGTGGCGTGAATAACAGTCGTTCACCGTGTTGGAGACCCCCGGAATGTATTCCGCAATGGGGATGATGTTGTGTGACAGGCAGAAGTGTCAGAACTCCTTCCCCAGGATTGCTAGGGTCCTGGATCTGGTGCCTCCCAAACGGTTGACATACTGAACCGCTGCTACGTTGGAGGCTTGTGGCACGAAGCTCTTGATGGCAAAGAATGCTGCCAGAAGTTCCAATGCATTGATATGCAAACCCGCTTCGGAAACGGCTCGCGTCCGACTCTATGACGACGTCCGGCCTGGAGTTGAAAATGGCCCTGCCATTCCATTCGACGGCATGACGAAGCCACCAATGCAGCTCCTCTGCCGCCTCCGGACAGAGTGGGACCTCGTCCGCGTATCTGAGGCCCTGGCGTAGGTGCATGATTTTGAGTCTCTGAAGGGCCCTGTAGTGAAGAGGGGCCGGGAAGATAGCTTGGATTGAGGCTGCTAGAAGCCCCACCAGACGGGCCAGAACCCTTAAGGATAAGGAACCTTTGCGTAGGACCGCCCTGATTTCTTTGCGTATCAGGGATAACTTTGTTTTTGGGAGGCGGAGAACGGCTTGGTTGGTGTCTATCAAGAAGCCCAAGAACTCCATCTCTTGGGCTGGGGCTAAGACCGACTTTTCTAAGTTGACTAAGAACCCTAGGGATTGTAATAGTGAGACCGTCCATGACATGTGAAGGAAAGCTAGGTTCTTGGAGCGGGCCATGATGAGAAGGTCGTCCAGATAAATGATCAGACGTACCCCTCTGCTCCTTAGGGATGCCACCACCGGTTTCATTAGTTTGGTGAAACACCATGGGGCGGACAACAGGCCGAATGGGAGGCAAGTAAATTGCCACATCCGACCCTTCCAAAGGAAACGGAGCAGGTGTTGTGATTCTGGGTGGATCGGGACGGTGAGATAGGCGTCCTTCAGGTCCACTTTCACCAACCAGTCTCCCGGTAGCAAGAGATCTCGGAGGAAATGAATACCCTCCATTTTGAAATGTCTGTAGTTGACATGTTGGTTTAGATTCCGAAGGTTTATCACGGGATGGTATCCGCCCCCTTTCTTCTTTACTAGAAAAAGGTTGCTTATGAACCCTGGGGAGAGACTTTCGGTTTCTATAATCGCATGCTTGGACCTGAGTTCCGTTATCTTGTGGTCTATGAGTGTAAACGTAATCGCAGACCAGGCGTGGATAAAATACATCAGGCGTCCCCCCACTGGTATGTGTGATTGTGGTATGCAGTGTACACTCACATGTAGGGGGTCGGGAGCGGGGGAAATTACGTTCACCGCGTCCACGCCAGGGTCTTCCTCTGGGTGGGAAGAAGGGTGCTGGTTGCGCCATTGGGACGGTGTATGAAGAAGGAGCCTGTTGATATTGGTAGACCTGCCCTGTGGCCTATAGGAAGAGCTGCGGCTGGCAGATCGGCCTCTACCTCTGCCAGCCCTGGAAAAAACTCTATTTGCACTAGTTCTTTTTAGTGAAGTTTGGGCCTTGTCAAGGCCTGTAAACAGGCCAACAAACCTGTTGAAGTCCTTCATGAGGTTGTCCCCAAACAACATGCCAAGTGCTGCCGGACCGGGTTCGGTTTCGGCTAGGTGGGAGAGTTGGGGATCTAGCCGCATTAGAATGGAGCGGCGTCTCTCCACCGAGCAGGTGGTGTTGGCGGTGCCTGCTAGGCATATAGCCCTCTGGGCCCACCCGCGAAGTTGAACCAAGTCAACTGGTTGGTCCGATGCGGCTGCCTGTTCGGACAGATTTAGAATTTTAGTGAGAGGGCCCATTAAATCTAAAATCCGTTCTTGGATAGATCTAAAAGATCGTTCTATCCCTTTCTTGGGGAGTTTACCCGATTTTGCCAAGTATTTGGCCAGGATAGGGTCTATTTCTGGTGTGGCCATCACCCTATTGGGGATAAAGGGCCTAGGGCACTCAGCCCGTAGCTTGTTGCGGGCAGATCTGTCTAGAGATTTCCTGGCCCACAGCTCCATGTACTGGGATACCTGAGGGAGCGGAGACCAATCGCCTGATCTCGGATGGGAGATGGCGTCCGGGTGAAAGAATGGTTCTCCCAGTGCGTCCAGGATCACTTCACCCTGCGTAGCAGGGGTGGCGTTGGGGTCGAACGCCGTATCCCCAGCATCCCTTTTACTAGTATCAGACTCATAGTCGTCAGACTCATTGTCCACAGAAATATTTAGGGAGTCCTCGTCAGAGGAGTCTATGAACGAGTCCGGTTTGGTCCTTCTTAGGGACTTATGCCTCTTCCCTCCTAACTCCCTGAGGCCCAGGGGTCGATCGGAGTCTGATGGATGCTGGGGTTGGCAGACCGGAGGAGGAACTGCCTGAGACATATTGTTTACTTCCCCTGTCGGGGAGTCGGTTGCCGCCAAGTGTTTTTGTTTGTGGGAAACTTTACCCTTTTTGTTTGGCGGTTCACCACTCTGAAGTGGTGGGGCTGGTAAACTGGGTATTGTAAACTTAGACCCTGAAGGCTGGATGGCCGAGGCCAGAGCCGCCTGGACCGATTTGGACCCATTCAGGTCCGCCTAAAAAACTGTCAGGCCGACCAGAACAGGCAACCCATGTGAAAGAGCCCTAACATCTCTTCACTGGTCGCTGTCCTCACCCTCCCTCTCCTGGGTACTGTCCTTACCCTCCTGCCCATCCACACACTGCTGACTGTCTGGCCACAGATTCCCATCAACATTGCAGTGTATATCCTCCCTTGCGATGCATTGAGGGAAGAAACGAGGGAGATGTCGCAACCATCGCCTACACTGATCTCCTGTAATATTCTTAAAGGCAGCGTCTATTGCATGGAACGGGGACCTCTGATCTTGAGCCTGATGCTCATACACTCTCCACCTCCAAGCGCAGGAAAACTCCTCAATGGTATGGAGGAAAGGAGAGTAAGGTGGTAGACACAATATCCATCCTTGGATGAGCAGTGAACCAGGCCCTGATAAGCGGGCCACGGTGGAAATTCACATTGTCCCATACAATTATATATTGTGGTAGGTGAGGCCCTATGAGACCTCTCTCATTTTCAGGGATCAAATCCAAATGAAAGATGTCCAAGAAGATGAGGAGCTTCTGTGTATTGTATGGGCCAAGACTGGGCATGTGAGTGACCACACCATTTTTAGAAATGGCAGCACACATAGTTATATTGCCCCCTCGCTGGCCTGGGACATCCACCATGGCCCAGTGGCCAATAAAATTACGGCCACGTCTTTGGCCCTTGGCCAGGTTGAAGCCAGCCTCATCCCCATACAATACAGTTACAGACAGCTACATAGGAATGTTCTATGTTCTGCACAAGTTCAATATACTACTGGCCAGTATTCCAGTGGATCAAAACCTGGGGTACATGTACCCTATGCAGAGGTACTACAGGGGGTATTTGACAGAAAGGGGAGGGAAAAAATTATGTATTAACTGAAATGTTACAGTAACATTATTAGATAGATTTCCATGGGAGGCATTACTGTAATTGCAGCTCTTTGACCCCTTTACTTACTGTATTGTAGGTTATATTCTTCAAAATAAGGATTATAATGATAATTGCATAATACAGTAAGCTGCAGTTTTTACTGTAATACTGGAATACTACTGTAAACTGTATTATCAATATTGTAGAAAATAAACTATTCCATACTATTACATAGTTAATTTTCTACAATATTTTTCTTGTCATGGTTAGTATCATACGTAACATCCCACTGAAGTAAGATACTGTAATACTGTAGGCCTATCACAAACACACACACACACACACACTAAATGAATACGCAAATGAGTAAATAAACATATTTGTTGCTCTATGCACAGTGTCATGTCCTATACATTATATAATTCCATCATTGATTGTGAGGGCATGGTTGATGACATGGTCTATAATTGTCGCCCAAATTTCATTAGGGACAGCATGGTGTCTTTGTGCTCCTCAGCTTCTTCCCCCTATTCCACCATCATGCACCCTTACTCCTCCTCCTCTTCCTCTTCCTCTTCCTCTTCCTCGGACAGGCAGTTGCCCGTGTTCATCTACTTGGCCAGGTGCCTCCATGTTCAGACATTGTACTGGTCCTGCATGGTCAATCTCTATATATACATGTTTGGCAGCATTCACAATACAGTAATGGACAGTACCTGTCAGGTAACTAAACATACTGTTTGATTGGTCAACTGAGACCAACTCCTCCTTCGTTCAAGTTCTAGTTTTACCTGACTGTCAATTGCTGTAATGATTTTATCAAATGTTCCAAGAGATTCATATATGGTATTCATGGTATTGTGTTCCTGAATAATTTTGACAATTGAACAGACTATTGTGCATGTGATGACACGTTTTGGAGAGAACGACCATTTAGACTGAGAAATGACAATCAGTTTGGATCAACATGATCTATTCAATAGGAAATTGTGCTAAATGTAGGTTACTTGTACTAAATCATTTGAGAAATGTACTGAGACATTGAGACATGTACTGAGACATTTGCAATTTGATGAAATGAATGAGAAATGCCATTCAGTTGTGAACAATTGCCAAGTGGTTTGGAGATTTGTCCATGTTGTTTTGAGAATGTCATTTCTGTTTCAAGAAATGAGCCAAACCAATAGAGAAAAACTGTAATAAACTGTGCTTAAAATCCTCAATAGGGAAAATGGGGCAAAAAGTGAATGAAATAGGAAAAAAAAGTGAAAAATCACATGAAAATCATAAAATACCCTGAAGGGGAAAGGGTAAAGGGAAACAAGGTGTACAGTCTGGGTGACAGAGGAAATCACAGAGATAGTTACCTTGTGACATCATACAGAAACAAGCCCTGAGGCATAAAGTGCATGTTTGATGAGAAAAGCCAGAATGTGAACAAGACTCCCAGTGGGGGTATAAGTAGAATCTAACACTCCCTGGGCTCCTCGCATGTATAATCATGGATAGGAAACCAGCACCCATTGTTGCCTGGGAAAGTAAAGAGTATAGTGGATACAAAGAAAAAGAAAACAAACCACAAATGAGGAAAAAAAATATATAAAAAATATAAAAAGGTGAGAAATCGCATGAAGATCATACCATTTCACAAAAAAAGGAAAATGGTGAGGAAAAGCAGGGAAGTGTGCAAAAGACAACCACAAAAATGAACTCACAGGACCATAAAGTAAAGAGTGGGATGTAGAAATTAAAAAAAATGGTATAGGGGAAGTGTGGACTACTAACCAAACATGGAGGTAGGCTGTGTATGGCGTCCAAAACAAAGAGCTGAAGTCATATGCCAGAACCATCCAAAGATGGCGCCTATATGGGCGCTGCCAAAGAAGACCCATCAATATCACACATATGCGAGCAAGGGAGAGGGGGGCGCCATCACTAATGCGGAATGGTGGTGGTTTGGCACCCACCCGCTGCATGAGGGAGGGAACGGCCGCAGTGCACATCGCAGCTCCCGAACCAGAGGAAACCCAAGACAGGAACAACACAACCCACATTCTGACTGCACACACACAACCCCAAAGGATCCTATGGGGGGAAGGGGATTATAAAAGGACATCAATTTATTTATTTTAATTATCAAGGAAAGATAAATAAAAAATATGAGTAAAAAATAACATACAGCATTAAATAATTACAAAGCAGGAACATGATAGTTACATTAGGCAGCCCAACATGCATACTTCCATCCCTAAAAGGGAGGTCTATGGGACTTTATAGGAGGAGATGACATCATCATCCATCCCTATTAAAATATACAAAAGAGAGCAAGGAAGAGAGACTTTAAATGAAGTACTCGCAGGGTCAAATGTTGTGTGGAATTATAATTAACATATCTTTAATATATATAAAAGAATAGGACATCTGTCTCATAATAATTCATATTTGATAGATAATTAATATAACTACACATATAATTAAAATACCTGCATAGAGTAAGATATTGAATGAAAAACGTTATTTCATACAGCAGTACATATTTGATAAATAGTCGGTGGTGAAAACATAATTACCCCGCCCCGTTATGTCATCGCCACCCGGAGCATGCTGGGACTGTGACGTCATAAGGTGCCTATATAAATCGTTGTCCACCGCACACCCGGCATTACAGCCGTGGCAAAATTGGAAGAAAAGAAGAGGGAAGAAGGCGACAAAGGAAAACCGGGCTGCCGCTAGTAAAAGGGCTGCGAGAAGAAAGCGGAGCAGCCTGGCATAAGGAAGAAGGCATCAGAGAGCGGGAGAGGAACCGGGGAATGCGGAGACTTCACCGGAGAGCAGAAGAAGAGAGCGAAGAAGTCGAAAGAAGACTCCCGAGTGGGGAAGTTGGAAGAAGACCCTCGAAGCTGACTAATAAATGACTTCAAAAAACCTGTGTAGTGTGTTTTTTTTTACACCTTTCCTCCAGGTGAATGGGTAAGGGTACTATGTACCCCATATCCATTTACCTAGGGTAATAATTCACCTTATTAAAGGGGGCTCCCGGATTCCGATAAGCCAGCCGCCCACAGACTCCGACAACCAACGGCCAGGGTTGTTAGGAAGAGGCCCTGTCATCATCAACAAGGGGACAGGGTGCTTTGAGGTGGGGGGCCGCAGAGCATCCCCTTCCCCAAAGCACCCACCCCCCCATGTTGAGGGCATGCGGCCTGGTATGGCTCAGGGGGGGGGCGCTCGCTTGTCCCCACTCCTTTACTGACCGGCCGGGTGGCGTGCTCAGATAAGGGTCTGGTATGGATTATGGGGAAATCCCCCACGCCATTTTTTCAGCGTAGGGGGCTTCTCCTTACAATCCATACCCGACCCAAGGACCTTCTATGCTCCTGGAGGGGAACCCAATGCCGTTTTTTCATTAAAAAGTCGGATCAAGTCGGATCCCCGTCACTTCTAAGTCGAACATACTTTATGTCAGCTTTTTCCCTTCCCAGCTTGTAGGTGGTCAATCTCGCCGAGAAATGCAGCGAGATTGACACAATATCGCGGTCACCTACTGTAAAAGCTAAACCTGTATTGAGTTAAGAAAATTATGATTTTTTGTAAATTTTTAATTGTTCCTTTTTGCAAAATGGTGAAGATTGAATGTACACAAAAAATTCTCAAAAAATATGGAGGTCTTCATGTTTCACTTACAGCTTTCAGAGTTTGTAAAACTGTGTTGAGTTATTAGAAATCAAACATTGTGCCCTTTTATGAAATGGTGAAAAAGGATGGTGCACAAAACTGTAAATAAAAACAATTTACTCTAAATCTGAGGTCATCATTTTTTCACATACAGCTTTTGGAGTTTGTAAAAGACCCCCCCCCCCCCCCAAACCATATACTTTCTGAAAGCACATGATCTGTAGAATAAAAAATGTGCTACTGATTTTTTAGGCCCAGGAAATGTTTAGCAAACAGCTACTTTCACAAAAAATTTACAAAATTCCTGCTAAATTCAAAGAAGCCATTCACATGGGGCATACAAAAGTGTATACCCAAGGAGGGCTGTGTTTACCCACATGAGGATGCCCAGGTGTTCCATGCATCCCTATGCAGGCAGTCCCATTCATGTCAATTGGGATGCAGTGGCTGCATGGGCACAACTATTGCACAACTATTGCTCCCAATCTGAAATCTGTGTGGGTGTATGACCCCGAATGCAGACAGTATGAGCTCATACATGAAGACATGCACCCAAATCCACATGGATGTTAATTTGGAGCAATGGCTGTGTTGGACTCGAACATCAGGTGTTCGTCCGTTCAGCGAATACCGAACATTATGAGGCATTAGTGAAAAATTGAAACACCAAGGAATGCCTAATAATGCACCGTGAGATCGCAGTGCATTGGTGTCTTATGAATGGCCAAAGCATACACCTGACCTGCATACTTTGGCCAATCACAGCACACTCTGCTGAGAGAGCCATAATTGGCCAAAGGCATTGTGCCACGCTTCACACTATATAAGTCTGCTTACTTGGCAGCCATATATAGTGTAATTATGAATAAAGAGAGATTAGGCAGGTTAGTTAGTGGTGTGCAGGCAGTGTTTTTGAGATATATATATATATACATATATACAGCCTATATATATATATATATATATATATATATATATATATATATATATACTCTGCATTTAGTGTAGACTAGATATTCAGTGTATTCTCTATATTCAGTCAGTCCAGGCAGTGTAGTATATACAACACAGGGTATTGAAGTGGTTAAGGGAAACCCTGCTTCAAAATAAAAAAAATGGCATGGGGGTCCCCCCAAAATCCATACCAGAAAATCAATGATGTGCCCTCCAAAGGCCACAAAACTGAGTCACTGATACTGTCTATGAGATTCATACTGTTCCATAACCCGACCTGCAACTCAAAGGCATCTTCCAACCCTTTATTTGAAAGGATTGGTGTTTTTCTATCACCCTCAGAGTTGCATTAAGTTAAGTACCTTCTCCCGGAAGTATTTTTCAATTGCTTGCCTATAAGCCTTATAAAAGGCAATTTTTGATTTTTAAAATTTCCCACCTTTAGACAATTACATTGTATTTCAGGTGCATTTCTGATATGTTTTGCTGTGTTCATTTACAGTTCTGTGCAAAAAAAAATGCAACGTGTTCTAATTTTTTTCTGCACCCGAACCTGTCTGGAACTAAATGCTTCAGTGTGAATTAGGGCCATTGAAATACATGGAAAACACTGTGCATGCATTGTTCAGAATGTTGGTACTTCCCACTGAGTTTGATGAGCTCCCTACGACCAAACCAAGAAACATTTGTTCATCCTTAGTACAAAAGTGTAGAATTTCAGATTGTGAGGTTTTTTGGGGAACAGTGAATAGATTGATTGTAAATATGCTAGCTCTTCATAAGTTCTGAAATTAAAATCCCTTCTCAGTGTTTCAAGCTTTGTAAAATACTATAATGATATTTAAATTGGTTAATTTTTTGTGTTACATGCAGAGTTTAAATCTCTTTTACAATGTAATCCATTTTTAGTATATAAAGGTTAAAAAAAAAAACTTTAGGTAATTTATATACTTTAAATATGTCTTTACAATATAATAGTTTTTTGATTTCTGCCACCATAGATTGATTAAAAAAAGAATAGATAATGTGCTAAGGGTTTCCAATAGACCTTACAGATATATAGCATCTTTTTAAAATTTAATGTAGTCCAGAATACTAGAAGGTCAGAAAATGTCTTTGAAAAGCTGCCAGGCCCTACCTGATAACCTATTCCAGCTTTAAAAGGGAAATTCCTCATTAGTTGGAACCTAGTATATATCAATTCATCCTCCAGAGACAGATATTGAATATTAAGAAGGGGATAGTGGGCAGCAATGCTTTATATTACCAATGCATGTATTAAATACCTAACAATATATGTTTTCACTATTGGTTATCTATCTTATTTATTATCTGACAATCTACATTATCTGACCATTTACATTTATTTTATTTTGCTAGGGTTTTTATATAAATGTTGGTGCCTGCAGCATGCACTGGTTGCTGAAACAGGCAAACCTGACTGTTTTAGCACATCACTGCATACTTGTGCATTAAAGTAGTGTGCATCAAAGCATTGCATAATTATTCCCTATTTCACCATAGATGCCAATTTCCATTATTAAAAATGTCAATAAAACCTAAAGTGAGGGACAGGTTTTGCATGCAGACGTAGTAGGGGGCTTCAGAAACCTCCTGGAACCCCCTACTACCTCTGCAGGGAAAACCTCTGTCCCTCACTTTAGGCCTTACTAGTATTTTTAATCATGGAAATTGCCATTTATGACATGATCTTGGCCATGTGAAAATTATTCTGCAATACTGAAGATGAGGAAGATGTTAGATAATGAATTTATGTGAAAACACTATTAACACATGTAAATAATATTGTAATTAGAAGTATAAAAAAAAGTTTTGCACATATGTTAGAAATCGTAATTGGTGGCTAAAAAATACTTTAAAAAAAACCACAGAGAGCATTATATATGTTCTGAAATCAGAGCCCTTGTAGAAAAAAAAAGAGTAGTTCCATTTTTTTTTAATGTCACACACTATTTGTGAAACTTTTTATCAAATCTATATTTTCAGGGAAAAATACTGTACATTAAAATTATTTTTATTACACACAAACACCAATGTATTTCTTAAATTGTTGTACAGATAAAAGAAGAGGAAGTAGGATAAATAAATAACAAATGTGTCAAGCCTCAGAACTGTGTGCTTCAACAAAATGGCAACTCAAAATGATCAATAAACAACACTTTAACCACTTGCTTACTGGGCACATATACCCCCCTCCTGCCCAGGTGAAATTTCAGCTTCCGGCACTGCGTCGCTTTAACTGACAATTGCGCGGTCGTGGGACGTGGCTCCCAAACAAAATTGACGTCCTTTTTTCCCCACAAGTAGAGCTTTCTTTTGGTGGTATTTGATCGCCTGTGTGGTTTTTATGTTTTGCGCTATAAACAAAAAAGTGTGACAATTTAGAAAAAAAACACAATATTTTTTACTTGTTGCTATAATAAATAGCCCAATTAAAAATAAAAAATAAACATTTTTTTTCTCAGTTTAGGTCGATATGTATTCTACATATTTTTGGTAAAAAAAAAAAAATCTATATCAATAAGCAACTGGTTTGCGCAAAAGTCGAAGCGCCTACAAAATAGGGGACAGAATTTTTTTTTTTTTTTTTTTTACTAGTAATAGCAGCGATCTGCGATTTTTAGAGAGGCTGCTATTATACAGAGACGCTGTCTCTGTATAAAACGGCAATGAGAGATGATCTCATATGTTTACATATGAGATCATCTCTCATTGGGCGTGCAGATCATATAGCAAATGGCCACTCTGACTGGCCATTCACCGCGATCTGTGATTGGCTGTGTCCAAGGGACACGGCCAACACAGAATTTTCCCGCTGCGCGCTCGGGAGCGCGCATGGGGAACGCCAAAAGGGGCGGCCATCAATTGACGGCCTGTTGGCAATTCAGGTCCGCGCTGTAGCCGTCATTCGGCTATAGCGCGGATCTCAAGTAGTTAAATTGCTTTGCAGTCCACCAATTTAGAATTTGTCATAAATGATGGACATATAATTATTGCTCTTCCTCTTTTTTTTTATGCACTTATTGCTCTTCCTGATTTTTGCTACAATATAGACCAGGTGTGGTGCAAACACTGTTTACATATCTGGGCTCACCCTGTGCTGCATTTGCATTTGCCTTTTTGTGTGCCAGGGTTATTTTTTATTTTTTTTCATCACATCAGCTTATATCAATCTTGTGAGACCCGCTCATATTTGTGGCTTTAGTCGTCTCTACAAGCTGTTTTGCATCTTCTGTGAGCCTTTACCATTTTTGCAGAGTCTAATTTTTGCTATGTGCGATAGTTTTTTTTTTTTTTTTTTTTAATATATATTATTATTGTTTTATTTATTATATATCTTATGTATAATTATTTGTATTTTCTAACATCGACTTTCGGCTCATACATCGAAAACCCTCCCTCGAACCCCCCCCCCTCCCCCCCCCCCATACCCTCCTTGTGGCTCCCAGGACTCCAAATTCGATTTCTATCTCCGGTTTGTATTAGAGTAAGCTGATCCGAATACTGAACTAACCTTATTAGGGTCTGAGCTCTTGTTTGCCGTTCTCTATTAAGAGTCTACTCCTCTATTTGTCTTCTACTTCTCATACCGGGGCCCTCAGTCCCTCTACGTAGCTCCAAGTTTTTTTGTAATCCTTCCATTTAAGCCATTTAGCCTGAAAATCATTAGTGGTTCCTAAAGCGCTCTCCTTCAGCTCTTCCATCCTGTAGGTCTCCTCCACAGCATCCACCCACTCCCATATATGTGGGCTTCCAGTATTCTGCCATTTCCTTAGGATCAGTTTTTTTGCTGCGTTCAGAAAATGGGGCAGAAGTGACTGTTTATACTTTTTTTTTGGGCTGTATAAGGTATTTACTGACAGAAAAAATGTTTTACTATCCAAAGTTAAAACAACAAGGACAGAAGATGTAAAAGATGGAAAGATGAAAAAAAATTACTGAGGTTCCGCTTCAAGCATTAGTGACTTTGTAAAACAAACATTTTATTTGCGGCATGCAGACAAGAAGGGTGTGGAACAATTAAAATACCCCAAAGCACTGTCTTCCTCAACAGGCTAGTGGTAAAAGTATTGCTCTTGGGCACCTCAGGTACCAAAGTTTTTTAAGACCGGACAGCTAAATATATTCCTGTGTTTAACCACTCCTTCAATTAATTGCTCAGTACACCACAGGCCAGGGCAAGGAGGGGCATGTCCTCCATGTGCCTGCTCTATTTGCAGAGCTCCCCTCTCCCTGCATCTCACTAACAGGAGTGACTACAGTATCACTCCTGTCATTTTATTTCAAATAGTTTTTTATTGAAATTTCAAAGCTTAACGTTACAAGTACAATAACAAGGCAAATAATTTTGCATATAAATGGCAACGTACCTACAGTGAGCATTAGAAGGGTGCTAAATGTGCACCCGGACTACATCAGGCTCGATTCGGCACAACAAAGTGGCATATGAAAGAACTAAAGCCAAACCAAGGAAGGTCTCGATGTTAACATAGTTTGCGTTGTGGCAAGGGTAGAACACAGAGGGGGGGAGGAGGCAAGGGAGACAAGGGGTGGGAGAGAACAGGGTAAAGAAGTGGGGAGGAAGGGTAGGGGGTGGGGAGAAAAGGAGAGGGGAGAGCACCAGTAAAGTTCTCAACATGGATCAAAGGTGAATTACTTGCTGTATGTGTTCGTGTACCAAAGGGTCCAAGGGTTCCAAAGGGTTAGCAGTTTAGGGTAATTGGATTTTCCCCGAGCTAAGATAGTTTCATAGGTGTGGTAGGTTTGTACAAAGTGAATTACTTCCGTGAGTGTGGGGATGTCTTTCATTTTCCATTTCCTAGCAATCAGTAGTTTTGTTGCCAAGAGAACATGTGTGGTCACCAGTCGGAGGTTCGGTGGGAGTTCGTCAATAGTCAAGTTGAGGATGGCTAGGTGGGAAGACAATATAAAGGGGAAATGAAGGATTTCCCGCAAAGTCATCTCTATCGTGGACCAAAGTTGTCGTATGCATGGGCATGTCCAAAAGATATGCATGAGTGTGCCAGGTAGATTGCATTCCCTCCAGCATATGTTAGAGGTGTGCGAGTAAAATTTGGCTATCTTGTGAGGTGTCATGTACCATCTCATTAGTATTTTTTGGGTGAGCTCCCACAGGGAGGTACAGGAAGTGTATTTGTAAACAGTCTTGATTGCCGCTTGCCATTGCTCGTCAGTAAATTTAGTTTGAATATCGGTTTCCCAGTCGGTCAAGGGTTTAGTTTTGTGGAAAATGGTCTTATCTTGTAGAGTAGAGTACAATAGGGAGGTGCCCCTAGGTATGCTAGTGTCATTCAGGAAGTAGTTCCAGACGTGAATGGGCAAGGAGCCTTCCAGAGAAGGATTCGCTGTAAGGCATTTTTGTAGTCTATAGTAAGTGATGTAGTCCTTGGCTGGGGCATGGAACTCCTGTTGCAGTTGCAAGAATGAGGTATTAGACGCAATGGAGCGTAGGTCAGAAGTGAGAGTCACTCGGTCCGTAAGCCAGGTCGGGATGGCCAGGTCAGGGGTCAACAATGTGAGGGTCTCGATGGGGACGGGCACGGGTTTGGTCAAGTGGTTCGTCCATCGGGTGTTGTGAAGGGTTTTCCATGCTTTAACAGAAGCCTGGATGGTAGGAGAGTAGAGGGACAATGAAGTGTTCCTCGTGGTCATGCTAAACAACCATCCGGATAGGGTGGGTCCCGGTGTCGTGGTGTTTTCTATGTGTAGATGGAGAAGTGGAGAACCAGTCTCTCATCTGGGAGAGAATGGAAGCTAAATAATAGTCTCTGATGTCCACATGTCCCATCCCGCCCACCGATCTGTGCTTAATGAGCTTAGCATGGCCACACCGAGATTTTTTGCCTTGCCATACAAATTGAGTTAAAATGGCCTCCAGAGATTTGAGATACTTGTGTGAAAGAGGTACGGGCAACGTGCGGAAAATGTACAGTAGTCTGGGGAGCAGCATCATTTTAAAGGCCGCTAGGCGGCCCGCCCATGAGAATTCGTGTTTAGAAAGGTTATTAGTTTCCCTGATTAGAACTTGCTTAATGTTGGTGTAGTTGTGTTTAGAGAGATCCTTTAGTGATTTAGAAAGTGTCACACCCAGGTATGTTATACCATCGTCAGTCCAAGAGTAAGGATAAGTGTTCCTGAGTATGTTACTTGTGATTGCGTCTAGGCCCAAGTCTAGAATATGAGAATTTTGTTCATTCACCTTGTAATACGAGACAGTGCTACATCTATGTAACAGCAGTTGCACCGAAGCCAGGGAGGATATTGGGTCTGTTATCATCAGAATCACGTCATCCACGAACAAATTAATTCTATGGTCTTTAGTGCCTAATCGGAAGCCCGCTATAGAGGAGTGGGCCCTGACATGTTCCGCGAGGGGTTCCATAACCAGATTAAATATGAGCGGGGATAGAGGGCACCCCTGGCGAGTGCCGTTGGTTATGGAGAACGGTCTTGAAAGCATTTCCGATGTATACATTTGGGCCGAAGGGGAAGAATATAGCACTAGTATGGCCGACAATATAGGGCCTTGGAAACAAAATTTAATGAGGGTCGCTCTCATATAATCCCAATGGACTCTGTCGAACGCCTTCACCTGATGTTGAGAATCCTGCGGGTGGCATCAAACGTTTGCCTCCCCTTCGTGAAACCAGACTGGTCCTTATGAATGAGCAAGGGCATTAAGTCAATCAGCCGAGTTGCTATGAGTTTGGCATAAATCTTGGTGTCTATGTTTAGTAGGGATATAGGACGAAAATTTTGCGCATGGGTGGGTTCCTTGCCTGGCTTCGGTAGTGTAATTATCAGGGTGGACAGCATTTCAGGATGGAGAGAGGAGGATGAGGCAGCATTATTGCAAACATTCGAGAGGAAGGGCGCTAGTGTGTGACCAAAAAGTTTGTAGTACTCACTAGTGAGCCCATCAGGGCCTGGGGATTTTTTAGAGGGCAATCTCGAGATGGTTTGAAGGATCTCCTGGGGAGTGAACGGGGCATTTAACGTTAGAAGTTGTTCACCAGATAAACTAGGAAGGTTGATTTCTTCAAGAAATGATGAAATATCTTGGGGGGAAGGTTGTGGTACAGAGGAGTCATCTTTTAGGTTATATAGAGTATTATAATAATGGCAAAAAGCATCAGCAATAGCCGAGGGATCTATGAGTTTTTGTTTCGAGGCGGGGGGGTAAAGATGGGAGATTTTGGTCTTGGAGTGATGACCTTTAATTCTGGCGGCCATGGCCTTCCCTGCCTTATTACCTGTGGAGTAGTGTGCGGCCTTGAAACGGGTGTGGGCTTTCTCAAAAGAGTCTAAAAGATGGGACCTTAATTCTTGCCTAAGGAGACCTAGTTTGTGCTTAATAGTAATGTCAGGGTGAGATTGATTTTGGGCTTCCAGCGATTTGATATCCGCTGTCAGGGAGTCTAGACGCTGTGATGTCCTCCTCCTCTCCCTAGCTCCTATTTGGATAAGAATCCCTCGTATGAATGCCTTATGTGCATTCCAAAGGACAGAGTTATCTGCAACGGAATCTACATTTAAGGCAAAAATTCCTTTAGACAGTCCTGGATGTGATCAGAATAGAGTGGTGAGTTCAGGAGAGCTGAGTTAGCCCTCCAAATCCTTGTAGTGGAGGCAGGTGGGGAGTCACTGGTGGTTAACATGACTGGCGCGTGGTCTGACCACGTGATAGTGCCTATCTCAGAAGCTGAGACGGTAGGGAGGGTCCATTTATCAACCAAAAAGTAGTCAATGCGGGTGTAGGTGTTATGGCATGGGGAGAAAAAGGAGAAGTCTCTCTCGGTAGTGTGGTGGCAGCGCCACACGTCATATAGGTCATGCGAGCGGATAAAAGCGGCTATAGGTGACGAGGTCCTGCCGGGTCTGGATGAACCGTCAATAGAGCTGTCAGGCACAATATTGAAGTCCCCGCAGATGATAAGACGGCCTTGTTTAAAGTGGTCTATTTTCTTCATCAGTTTGGACAGAAAAGGGATTTGTCTCTTGATGGGTGCATACACCGTCACAATAGTGTGTCTGACACAATTTAAGGAGCAGTCCAGTGCTAAGTATCGACCATCGTGGTCAGTGAGGGCATTGTGGAGGACCAGAGAAACCGTGGTCTTGAAGGCCACCAAAATGCCATTCTTCTTGTCAGGTCCTGAGGCTTTAAAAAGGTGAGGAACATTTTTGTTTGTACATGCGGGTTCTGCAGAAAGCTTAAAGTGTGTCTCCTGCACACATAGTATGTCGCACCCAAAATCTCGGGCTGTTTTCCACATCGAGGCCCTCTTGGCCGGATGGTTTAGCCCCTTCACATTGAGTGATAGGAATTTTGGCATCTTAGGAGGTGGTGTGTTGTGTTTAAGGAAAAGATATTACTCACAGTTCACGTGGTGTGGGAGTAGATCAGAAGAGGATTCTGCAAACTCGGGAGATCTGGAGGATCACGAAGGTGAGTTCTTCAGTGAAGGCTGCGGAGTAGTAGAGAGGTGCTCTTCCGGGATCAGGACGGGTATAGGGGAGAAGAGGGCAACAGTTATTGCGAGAGAATACAAATGCAATAGGAACAAGTGGGGTAGGTAGGCGAGGGAGCAACAAAACACTAACAAGGGTCAGTGGTATAGCAGTAGGACCACTGAGCGTTGTTGGAGGGTGAAAGTTCGTGAACTAACTGCAACGAGCAGGCACTGGACCGGAGTGCGTACGTAAATTTGTTAGAGAGCTGCACTGATCCCTGATCATTTGATCTCACCGAAGTGAGGATCTTTCGAGAGGGGCCGTTGTTTCTCCGCGGCCGGCATGTGAGGCAATACGTCCTTCTCAGGGATGATCTTCCATTTTTTAAGCAAGGATATACCCTCCTCAACTGTGTGGATGGCATGTTTCACCCCGTTTTTGGTCACTAGTAGTTTGGTCGGGAACCCCCACTGGTATGGTATCTTATGATTGCTGAGCAGCTTGGTGATGGTTTGCAGCTGCCTCCTTTGCTGTCTGGTGTATTGGGAAATGTCTGCAAAGAGCTGCAGCTTAGAGTATGGAGGTGGTAGTTGACCCAGGTGTCTGTTTTTGGCTAGGAGCATGTCCTTAGTGTGGAAAAAGTGGATTTTCATCAGTGTGTCACGGGGGACCTCTGCAGGCAGATGGGGAGGTTTCGGTAGGCGGTGGATACGATCGATTATAGTTTCCACAGGGGGAAGATCAGGTATCAAGGTGGAAATCATTTTCCTAGCGTACCCATTTAGATCGGCTGGAACGATCGATTCAGGTATTCCACGAATCTTGACATTATTACGTCTCGATCTGTCTTCGAGGTCCACCATTTTTGCGCGCACCCACTGCTGTTCATCCCTGACATGATCATGGGCGTCCACCAGGTCATTTACTGTTTCAGTCATGGCACCCATCTGACTTTCAATATGTCCCATCCTGTTCCCTATGTGGCCCATCTCAAGTTTAAATGCAGAGAACATAGTGGATATGTCATTATGTAGGGAGCTGTGCAGGGAGATGAGCATATCCTTCAGCTGTGTGTCTACTACGGGCTGGTTAGATGTGGGGAAGGCCGCAATAGGGGATGGTGTGGGAGGCAACGTGAGGAGAGTGTCCATATTAGGCCTTACCTCTGAGGCCTGCGCTCCCGAATCGAGACGCATCCGCGTCTTCGCCGGACTGTTGGAGGTGGATGGTGGCCCAGGAGCCGAGGAGGGAGCCGGGGATGTCGTTTGCGGCCGGTCGAATAATTCATACTCGTCAGGCAGGTCAGTGTAGGCCCGATCACCGCGCGGGGAGCGGTCGCGGGTGCCATCTTGGATATGTCCTCCGGACACCTTGGAGAAGAAATCGGTCAATTTCCGAGGAGCTCTGTAGTCCTTCCGTTTGCGGGAGGCCCCGGACTGGTTCCCCACTTCATAGGGGTCCTGATAATGCATTCTGGTGTGCGGATCAGCGCTTTTTATGGGTCAGATCTCCGGTCAGTGCAGGAGCTGTAAATTCAGCCTTCCATACGGCTCGATGGCTCCTGTTTATACTTTTTAATCCCCTCACCATTACAATGGAATAGCACCGCCCAGGGGTCTTTCTTGACCTTAATGTGAGTAATCTTTTTTATTTGAAACAGTATGGAGTCCCAGTATTTTTGAATTATCGTACAGGTCCACCATAGGTGGGCCATCGTGCCTCTCTCGGCGCATCCACGCCAGCAGTCGGCAGATTGGTCTATTTTAAATTTGCTGATTTTAACCGGTGTGATATACCAGCCCGAGATGCACTTATAGTTCATTTCTGCTGTCTGCGAATCAATGGCGGAAGAATGTTTCAGTTTCATTATCTTGTTTATCGTATTGTCACCCCTAACAGTGCCTAGCTCCCTTTCCCATTTTTCTACTAAAGGTGCTGCTCCTTGTGACCCAATCTTGACCAATGTCTTATATAATTTAGAAATCGTGCCTTTAGTATATTCCATTGTGCAAACTGTTTCTAGTGGTGTCAGCTCCTCTCCCGAACGTAATGGTTGGGGGAGTTGCCGCACAAAGTGACCTAGCTGCGAGTAATGCCACCTATCCAGGTTCCAAACATCGCGTCTAGATTTCAGCTCCTTGTAAGGGGCTAACTCGCCATTTTTTATCATATCTCCTAAATAAACGCTATCCTTTTTAATCCAATTTCCTCATAATTCTTTTTCACCCAGTGCGAAATATGGGTTTTCCTTTATATTTCTAAGTGGAGAGTTAAATTTACTATTAAGGAGTGTCTGTACCCGATCCCACATTTTCAACTTACTTTTTGTCAAATCAAATATGTTGTGCTTCAGTGTTCTATATTGTGCAGGTATCCATAAAATGTTACTTAATTGAATTATATCTTGTGATTTTTCAACTTGTACCCATCTTTTTCCTTGCATATCTCTGACCCATTCCACCGCCCTAGAAAGAACTGCCGCCTTATAATAGCTTTTAATATCGGGAACAGGCAGACCACCGTCCTGTTTATCTTGTTTCAAAGTTGACAGGAATATTCTATGCTTTTTATTTTTCCATACATATTTCATCAGTACCGAGTTCAAAGTGTTTAGATACTGGGGGGGTAACACGATTGGAAGTAGTTGGAAATTATATAGTATTTTAGGGACAAAATATGTTAATATGTTAATTCGCCCCATCCATGAGATGGGTTTGTTTGTTATTTTTTTAAATTCATTTTTGATGTCATTTAATAGGGGAATATAGTTGATCTTATAAATCTTCTTATACGTGTTTGCTAGTTTTATACCCAAGTATTTTAACTCCTTTCTCCAAGGAAAGGCACATGTCTCTTTGACCAACCCCACTTCTGTTTTATTTAAATTGATGTTTAATATTTCAGATTTGGCTACGTTGACCTTAAAATTAGAGATGGCCCCATATTGTTGCAAAGTATGTAATATCTTAGGGATGGTCTTCGCCGGGTCTGCGATGTAGAACAAAACGTCATCTGCAAAAGCCAATAATTTGTGCTCTTCATCGTCGACCCGAATCCCTTTAATGTCGGGGTCTTTACGAATGACAGCCAGTAAGGGTTCAAGGGAGAGGATGAAAAGATGGGGAGACAGGGGACAACCCTGTCTTGTCCCATTCTTCATCTTAAATGGATCCGATAGGGCGCCGTTGATCTTAATTCTTGCTGTAGGTTGGTGGTACAATGTTTTAATCCATTTTATGAACCTATTGCGTATTCCTAGTGTAGCTAGTGTCTGCAACATGAGTCCCCAGTCTACCCTGTCGAAAGCTTTTTCAGCATCAATCGACAGAAATAGACTGGGGACCCCTTCACTTTCGATCCTCTGCATCAGGAGTAGGGCTCTGATCGCCTTATCTTTTCCCTCTCTTCCGGTCACAAATCCCACCTGGTCAGGGTGGATCAAGCTCTGCATCCCTCTTTTTAGCCGTTCCGCCAAGACTTTTGTGAAAAGCTTTGTATCTATATTTAATAGAGATATGGGTCTGTAACCAGAGCAGAGGGAGCTATCCTTCCCTTCTTTTAAAATAATTGCAATCACTGCTGCTGAGGCTTCTCGGCTTAGTTCATACTTGCACCCCAGGCCATTGAAGTAACTACATAATCTAGGTATTAATATTTCACTAAATCTCTTGTAATAGAGAACTGTAAAGCCATCGGGGCCAGGGCTCTTCCCACCCGCCATGTTTTCCAGGGCTTTCTTTATTTCCCCTTCTGTTATGGGACTATCTATGTTTGAGCTTTCGCCCTCGCCTACCTTTGGTAGCCCTCTTCAGGTAAGCCTGAGTCCTATCCTCCCTTTCTCCAGCTTGTCCCTCCGGTTGTTTGATATTATACAGTACTTCATAGTAATTTTTGAAAGCATCAGCAATATCGGCGGTTGCATACACCAGATCCCCATTTTGCGTTTTGACTTTTTCAATATAATTCCTAGTCTTCTTTTTATGTGCCATTTTTGCTAAGTGTTTACTGGATTTGTTTCCCCATATATACATCTCTCTAGAGATATTATTAAGATTTTTCCTGACTTCCTGTTCCATGATATCTTTTAGTTCATTCCTCTTTGTTGTTAGATTAGGATATGTCTCTTTTTGTCCCTGTTCTTTATGATTTTGTTCTAAGAATACTATTTCCTTTACTAAGGATTCCCGCTTCCTGTTTCTCTCCTTTTTCCTTCGTGCCCCTTCTGATATTAAAATTCCTCTAATGTATGCCTTGTGCGTTTCCCAAAGCGTTGCTTCAGAAATTTCTCCTGTATCGTTAAGTGCAAAAAATTGTTTAAGTTCATCCTCTACCTTCCCTGCTCCTTCCTCGTCTCGAATCAAATAATCATTGAGACGCCAGCCTGCCTGCTTGTTGTTTAAATGCGCCGTCTTTATTTTTATGGTTATCGGGGCATGGTCTGAGATGGTCATTATGCCTATTTCTGTATCAATGACCGAATCTAGTAACCGATGATCGACTAACGCGTGATCGATTCTGGAGTATGTTCCATGAGGGGGGGGGGGGAAACGTAAACCCATTTGTATTGGGGTGCAAGGCCCGCCATGCATCCACCACCTGGCATTCCTTCATTTTTCGTTTGATTTTTTGTAGCTGTATACTGGTCTTCTCCCTCCCCACGGAAGTGCTGTCTTCTTTCGGATTCATGACAAAGTTTAAATCCCCCATCAATATCGTATACCCTTCCGCAAACGTTTTTAGAATATCCAGGATTCTACCTAGGTATTTTATAGGATGAACATTCGGAGCATATATGTTAACGAGAGTATACTCAGTATTGCCAATTTTTCCCCTCAGGAATAGGTATCTGCCCTCAGGGTCGGTCAACCTTGACCCGAGAGCAAAATCCACTCCCTTGGCAAAACCAATGGCCACTCCTCTGGCACGATTTGAAATGGCATCTCCATAGTACCAGGTTGGGTAGGTTGGAGAGTACAATTTTACATTAGAATTCAAAGTTAGGTAGGATTCCTGGATTGAAACTACGTCTGCCTTATATTGTTTGATTTCCTCCAGAATCTGAAGTCTTTTACTCTTAGAGTTCAGGCCTTTTACGTTGTATGATAAAAACTTCAGTTCAGCCATTTCATTTTACCAAGCTTAAATTTTCTTAAGGAGTCGCTGGGAGCCACTTTCTCTCTACCTCCCCCTCCCCCCCTTACCCAGCCTATCAACCCCCACCTTCCCCCCTCCCTCCCCCCCTTCCCGGCCTAAGATATGCCTCTGAACCGTGGGAGTCATCGTGCCCCATTTCCCACCGATTCTCCTTTTGTGAGGTGTTGCTATCCCGCACCCCCACCCCTGCCTCGGCCCTTCCCCCCCATCTGGCCTAGATCTTAACAAGGCAGGGCTGCGACCTTCCCTCTGGGGGACTCTTGGTCTTCTTTCCTTCCCCTCCACCCCCCTCCCCACAACCCCTCAGAGCATCACGATATCGCCCTGTCCTCATTCTACCCATCCAGGGATTTCCACCCCTTGCATATCTAATTTACTACAAAAGCCTGGGAGATCTTCTGGGAATACAAATTTTGCAGAAATCCCATCTTTCTGAGCGTGCAGGCATGCTGGAAAACCCCATTGGTAATTTATGTTATGAATCCTCAGCTGCTCAAGAAGGGGTTTAAGAAGCCTCCTCCTTGCTAGAGTTTCCCAGGCCAGGTCGGGGAAGATTTGTAGCTCTGTACCCCCATAGCTCAAAGGTGGCTTTCTCCTCAATTTTGTCCAGATCTCATCCTTGTCCTCATAGTGCCTGAATCTGACTATAATGTCCCTTGGCCTTTCGCTCACGTTGTCCTTAAATCTACCTAAGCGATGAACCCGCTCTATTTTAAGAGGTTTCCCTCCATTGTTTTCGAGGAGAGGAGAGAACAGATTATTCAAAATGAGTCTTAAGTCTTCCCCCTTTTCTTCCTTAATAGATCGGATCCTAATATTTTGTCTTCTGTTACGGTTTTCCTGGTCCTCCAGGCGATATTGCAAGTTCCTTTGATTCAACTTCATGATAGAGTATTGATTTTTCATTTGGTTTATTTCCAAATCTTGTTTTTCAATTTTTATTTCAATCTCTTCTACCCGGGAAAGAATGAGGTTAATATCGGCTCTCAGGCCATCGATTTGCTCCTTTATGGCATTCTCCAATCTCCTAAACATTCCATCTAGTTCCACCATCGTAGGTATGTGTGAGACCCCTCTCAGATCTTCGACATGACTTGAATCCTGGTCCCTGTCCGTAGACACATCTGTACTTTTCGCACCCCCTATCCCTTTTTTTGTTGTCCCCATTTTCCCAGTTTTCTTATCATCAACAGGGCTTTTGGTACTTCCTTCTTGGGACATATATTGTCTAATTGAGCTATTGGCGGGATTTTCCTTGGGGATTTTCGGGGCATTGCCCCTTGTTGTCTTGCTCATATTGTGTCTGGACTTGAATCTGATTCGCTTCCCCAGTTTCAATATGTAAAAATGTATTTTACCCTGCGCAAAATTTGCTAGGTGGAATGGCTAATTGCTTAGCTCTCCTTTTATGCTCTGGGGGCACAACCTGGGATTTTTATTATTTGGTTAGGGGTCCCCCACACCTCCGAACCCACACTCGGCCCCTGTACCGGTTCTGATCGATACTACATGTACATGTAGTAAACCCCCAGGCTATATAATGTTTTTACCCCCTGTGAGAGGGATATTGACTTCAGATCACGCTGGAAAGGGGCTCCTTCTTGGGTCCCCCCACACCGGGGCATCTACTCGGGGGGTATTATAGTAGAGTCGTGGCTTTTCACGGGCCAAGGGCCACCAGGACTACCCCTTCGCACGGGTTCCCTAATGGTAAGTCTCTCACCAGGGGTCTGCCGAGGCTCCCCCGTAATCCTGTGTATGAGCGTATCTGGAAGAGTCACATTCCATGGACCTCAATCAGCCCCAGCTCACATCCTTCTCCCTTAATTCCACCTCTAGGACTCTCCGCCAACCCCTGAACAGGGTCTTCAATATGTTTACCAAACACTTCCTCCTTCACACTTGAATTTGCCTGTTAGTGGTGGGCTTAGTGCGGTATTCACTGGGTCAAATGAGTTAATATTAAATGGAGACTCCACCTCTATACCTCCCGAGATCTTTTCCCTTTACATAGATAGCCCCTCATTTATCCCATGCTAATACCAGATACCAGTGTTAACAGTCTGTATGGTTTATATATCATCAAATGAGTCCTGTTTTAAGCTTTGGAGGAAGGTATGCATGGTACATAAGCGGTACAGATTTCAATACAGTGGTCTGGTTTCAAATTATACTGTACATAATGAGATAAAGTCTTAGGGTTCTTTAAAGCTTTTGATCCTTACCACACTTTCTCCACATTATCTGACATGGGGTTAATATCGTATATATCATATATCGAATCGGAGCGTTCTTACCCGGCCGCGATCTTGCATGCCCTGCAGTTAGGGCGTCGGATCTGCGTGTGTTACCTGATCCACGCCGAGGCGTCTCGGGCTGGCGAATCCTGACCTGGCTGTGTCTGCGGTGTATATCCAGCTGACCACGGGCCGTTTCATCGGATCTTCCGTGCACCAGAAATTTTCCAAAGAACTTCTGTCTGAGGCGCGGGGTGTATGGGGGGGAGGGGTCGCTGAACGTTAAGACTTGACAGAGCCCACTAACGCGCCCGCATTCGGTGATCCAGCAGCCTCTCACCCTGCCGGGCCATCCTTGTCATGCGCTTCTCCTCAGAGCCTCCAGCGGTCCGTTCCCCCAGTTGGATTCGCGGCGTGGTCAGCCCCTCCCTCGGCGTGCGTGCTTCACGTGCAGCACGTCATGCCGTCCTGCCAAAAGTGCCAGGGTTATTTTAAGTGTTTGTTTTTATAAAATGTTTTTATAATCTTCTTTTTAGCTTTTTTTAATTTACCTTTATGGCTATCACAGGGAGGATAACAAACCCCCTATGTGATAACATTGGGTAGGTGACAGGTTCTCTTTATGGAGAGATGAGGGGTCTATCTACCTGCCCTCCACTGCAACTAATCAAACACATATTATGATTAATTAGCTGTATTCCCAGCCAGAGCACAGGGAATGACAGCTCTGAAACCGGAAAAGTTTAGAGCTGAGTATTTTTGGCTTCATAGATAGCAAAGGAGTTTGGGGAGAAGATGATTGTTGAGCTCCCCCTGGTCAATATCCCAAATAAATTTGATGTGGTCCTGGGCTCCTAGGAAGAGAGCTTGGGAATTACAAAGGGAGGGAGGTGGGGAGCCCCACCCTCCACACTGTAAAAGTGATCCAATGACTGTTGGAAGCTGACTGAACAAAAAAAAAGTTTATGGCTGCTATTGAAGTAATACTATCCATAGATCTTAACTGATTAAATAACATGCTTGGGGGACAACTTAAATCAGTGTTTTCCGGCCTCCCCCTCCATACTGTAGCTGCTGACTTTTAATATTAGGACACTTACCTGTCCTGGAATACAGTGATGTTGGCACCGCAGATGATGTTTCCATTGGCTGTCAGATGCTGCCACCGCCATTGCTGGTAGAAAAGGCTAGGAGTAAAGCCTTGTGGCTTCACAGCTATGTCCCTATTGTCCCTATTGTGTATACAGGAAGCGCACTGCACTGTCTTATTGACCCGTCAGCAGGGGAAGAAGGAGGGGGCCAATCTTCTGAAGTACCTGGCCGCGGTGAGGTTTGATGGAAGTGGGGGCAGGATACCTGTCAAAAAAGGTACCCCCCCCCCTGAAAGGTGGCAAATGTGGCACTGGAGGGGGGAAGGAGACAGATAAATGGAAGTTCAACCAGAATAGAGTAATTAAGGGATAGATGAACCAGACCCTGGAGAAAAGGGAAAGGTGGAGAGCTACTATATGATGTAAGTCAGGCGTCAGAAACCTTTTTCCACTTAAAGGGGTTGTAAAGGTAATTTTTTTCCACTAAATAGCTTCCTTTACCGTAGTGCAGTCCTCCTTCACTTACCTCATCCTTCGATTTTGCTTTTAAATGTCCTTATTTCTTCTGAGAAATGCTCACTTTCTGTTCTTCTGTCTGTAACTCCACACAGTAATGCAGGGCTTTCTCCCTGGTGTGGAGTGTCATGCTTGCCCCCTCCCTTGGACTACAGGAGAGTCAGGATGCCCACTAACACACAGCTCCTTTCTCTATCTGCAAAGTAGAGAGTGTCCTGACTTACCTGCTCGCCCCCTCCCCCTCAAGAGGCTTTCTCCACACCAGGGAGAAAGCCTCACATTACTGTGTGGAGTTACAGACAGAAGAACAGGAAGTGAGGATTTCTCAGAAGAAATAAGGTAATTTAAAAGCAAAATCGAAGGATGAGGTAAGTGAAAGAGGACTGCACTAAGGTAAAGGAAGCTATTTAGGGAAACATTTTTTTTAACTTTACAACCCCTTTAAGGACGAATTCAATGTATGTGAATGCATGGAGGTCTGTATTCACCTGCTAATAAATGAAGATAAGATAAGTTACAGAGGAGGTCTAGTACTAGAATTATTGCTCTCGCTCTAGCGATCGCGGTGATACCTCACATGTATCATCTTAACACTGTTTAAATTTGCAGGTGCGACTTACAAATGTGTTTGCTTCTGCGCACAAGAACGAAGGGATGAGGCACTTTAAACTTATATATTTTTTTCCTTAACCACTTAAGACCCGGACCAATACGCTGGCAAATGACCCAAGGGGTTTTTGCGATTCGGCACTGCGTCGCTTTAACAGACAATTGCGCGGTCGTGCGACGTGGCTCCCAAACAAAATTCGCGTCCTTTTTTTCCCACAAATAGAGCTTTCTTTTGGTGGTATTTGATCGCCTCTGCGATTTTTATTTTTTGCGCTATATACAAAAATAGAGCGACATTTTTGGAAAAAAATCAATATTTTTTACTTTTTGTTATAATAAAAAACCAATAAACTAAATTTTAGTCAAACATTTAGGCCAAAATTTATTTAGCCGCATGTCTTTAGTAAAAAAAAAATCGCATTAAAAAAAAATTAGCTACCTAGCGGGAACAGCGACACTAATACAGCGATCAGAAAAATGATCGCTTAGTGATGCTGGCAATAGGGAGTGAAAGGGTTAACTAGGGCAGTGATCAAGGGGTTAAAACTTTATTGGGGGGGGTGGGGGGGCTACCCTGACACTAACACTGACTGACTGTCACACTGTCTGTCACACTGACACTAAATACAGTAATCATACATGTATGATTACTGCATTCAGTGACACTGTGACAGGGGGGAGGGGGGAGGGGGGGGCGATCGCGGGGGTTAAATGTGATTTTGTGTGTGTGTAGTGTAGTGTTGGTGCAGGACTTACTTGTTGTGTTGTGATCTCTCCTCAGCGGCGCTTGAAACAAACGCCGAGGGAGAGATCACGTCGCTTCCTCCTTCCTGTGTTTACACAGGAGGAGGAAGTGACAGGTCAGGCGGGCGCGCGCATTGGCTGGGAGCGATCCGGAGGGGGCGGATGAAAACGGATAGCCGCCCCCACTTGTCGGATCGCTCCTGCAGCCGCGCGGACCGCCGCATGTACGGGGGGGGGGGTCCGATCGGACCCCCGATCCCCCCCCAAGGCACCAACGTATATATACGTTGATGTGCCTGTCGGTGCCATTCTGCCGACGTAAATGTACATGCGGCGGTCCTTAAGTGGTTAATAATTACTTTTTTTCTGATCACTTTTATTGCTGGCACAAGGAATGTAAACATCCTTTATCAAAGTAATAGTCAGTGACAGGTACTCTCTATGGAGAGATCTAGGGTCTATAAGATGCCAAATCCCTCCTTTGCACTTAAAAGCATTCAAAACGCCAAGTTTAGCTGTTTTTAATACAGATTTTTTTGTTTTTAAATCTGACGCTTTTGAGTCTTCTAAAAACCGGAAGTGATGTTATGACATTGCTTCTGGATTACTATATCCGTGACCCAATCAAAGCTAATTCGTTCGAGTCTCCAGCCAGCGGGGGGACATGTCAGCTGTTTGTTCTAACCTCTCAGTGGGACTGGAGAGCCTGGACGAGCCATAGAAGATGTCGGAAGGGGGGGGACTTCCACTCCCGCTGCTTGGGGATAATAGCCAAGCGGCTTCTTAGCAGTGTCGGTTGTTATCTCAAAAAAGCCAACTGCTGACTCTACAAAAAATGTCTGCGGCCCGGTGCATGTGATATCATCACATGCACTGATGGGCTGGACATTAAGTGGCGACGGGCTGGGTGCAACCCGCAGGTCATACGTTTTCGACCCCTGATGTAAGTGATGCTCACTGTACCTATGTACATGCATGCATCTTTGTTGGTTGGATTCAACAGTTGAGTGAATAGTGGAGCACTGAACCTCGAAAAGGGAGACAAGAGCAGTAGTGCTTCTGACAAGGGAGCCAGGTGGCTCTGGATTTTCAATTATCTGTTTGCTTTGTGAAGTTAAAATCCCTATGTGGGTGCCTTTATGTGAACTTTTATTTTCGTTTGTTTAATCAAAAGTGGGCTGCCAAGCCTTTAAAACACATGTTGGACTGGCATGGACTTCACTAAAATGCCTCTACCATTGAGCTAAACATCCCCCATCACAATATTCATTATCAGTGGCGATGCATCCATAAATGCACAGGCACACCACCCCCCTCTCCTCCCACTTTCTCTATCACCAATAGATAGATAGATGCATAGCATGAATCTATTTATGGCCGCCACTGCCTACCCCTATTCAGGCACCCATCCCATTTTCGGCCCAGGGGAGCCTAAATTACAGCAGTGGGGGGTGTTTTTTTTTAAGCACCTGATTAGAGCCATAGGCTCTAATAGGCGTCAAATAGGGTAAACAGCGAACGTCATGTTTGGCGCTCGCAGTTCACCCAGCCATGTTAGAAAAGCAAATACATTTTTGCTTTCCTATCACTGAACCGCCTCTCAGCCAATAAGGTGCTCAGGTATGTTACCCCTCGCCTGATTGGCTGAAATGACAGGTACTGTGATTGGACACGATTAGGTGTCCAATCATAGGAGAGGACGAGAGGAGCGGGAGGGAGAAGACCTCACCGACATGGAGAAGCATGGGGGATGCTGCCCACTGCCGTCACCCACTACCCCACCGAGACAGGGTAAGTGCCGGGCAGACAGAAGGTGGGCGGGGGCACAGTGGCAGCATTCGATGGGCACAGTGGCAGCATTTTATGGGACACAGTGGGAGCGTTGTATGGCACAGTGGCAGCATTTAATGGGCACAGTGGGAGAGTTTGATGGCACGGTGGCAGCATTTGATGGCACACAGGTAGCATTTGATGGGGTACAGTGGGAACATTCGATGGCACAATGGCAGCATTCAATGGGCACAGTAGCTGCGTTTGATGGGCACAGTGGCTGAGTTTGGGCACAATGGCTGCATTTGATGGGCATAGTGGAAGCATTTGATGGCACACTGGTAGCATTTGATGGGGCACAATGGGAGCATTCGATGGCACAGTGGTGACATTTGATGGGCACAGTGGATGCGTTTGATTGGCACAGTGGTTGCATTTCATGGCACAGTGGTTGTGTTTGATAGGCACAGTAGCTGCGTTTGATGGGCACAGTGACTGCGTTTGAGGGCATTGATGGAGGTTTTTTTCAGAATTTTTCAGTTTGTTTGTGTTCCCCCAAAAATTTTGAGCACCAGCCACCACTGTTCATTATTAAAAAGCATGTATGAATTCAAAACCTTCAAACTTTATAAAATTAACAACACATTCTGAAAGTCTGTGTGTGTATAAAACATGCTGCAGTTAAAAAAGAATGCAGTTCTAGGTAAAATCCATGCTGTATGTAAGATAATCAAACATAATATTATAGAACAGAATTTTAACATTAAATTGACACGTTAAATAATGGCCACACAATATCGTATGCTTCAAATATCCCATAGTGAAGTGTTATAAATTCCATAAAAAACAATGGTCTCACATACATGGGACAACACACTGGTAATTAGGTGGTAAAAACAGTCAAATATTTTGTAACAAATTATACTAATTGGCATTCCTCTGGAGATAAAGTGGGCACAAATGGAACTATAAAATAGATTGTTCATAAAAATGTCCTTCTTGTAAATGTACATTAATGATAATTGTTAACGAATAGGGAAGAGATAATAGCCAAAAAAACAGGGATATACATAATTGCAATAATCTGCTGTAATGGATAATAAGAAAAAAATATTTGTTATGTACCTTGGATATTGGCTGTAATTGGGGCCTGTACACACAATTGCAAAAAAATAAAAGTTTTAATGGAAATAAACATAAATATGAGAGTCAAAAGTCAAGGGATAATACATTTACCACTTCCATACTGGGCCTATTCTGGCACTCCTCTCCTACATGCAAAAATCATAATTTTTTGCTAGATAATTATTCAGAACCCCCCACACTATATATGTTTTTTTTTTTGTTTTTTTTTTAATACACACTATAGGGATTAAAATGGCAGTCATCACAACTTTTTATCTTGCACAGTATTTGCGCAATCATTTTTCAAACATTTTTTCGTGAATTAAAAAAATTACAAAACAGTAAAGTTAGTCAAAATTTTTTGTATAATGTGAAAGATTATGTTACGCCAATTAAATAGATACCTAAAATGTCACATTTTAAAATTTCGCACACTCATGGAATGGTGCCAAACTTCAGTACAGGCATACCCCACTTTTAAGTACAGTGCCTAGCACAATGGGGTTTATTTACTAAAGCTGGAAAGTGCAAAATCAGGCTCACTTCTGCATAAAAAACAATGAGCTTCCAGATTTTATTACCAAAGCTTAATTGAACAAGCTGGGGTTAGAAGCTCATTGGTTTCTACGCAGAAGTGAGCCTGATTTTGCGCTTTCCAGCTTTAGTAAATAAACCCCATTGTGTACTTAAAAGTGGGGTTTGCCTGTACTTAAAAATCTCCATAGGCGACACTTAATTTTTAGTTTAGAGTTACAGAGAAGGGCTAGGCTAGAATTATTGCTGGTGCTCTAACGCACATGGCGATACATCACATGTGTGGTTTGAACGGCGTTTACATTTGTGGGCGGGACTTGCATGTGTGTTCGCTTCTGAGTGAAAGCTATAAGGGACAGGGGCGTTTTAAATATATATTTTTTTATCTTATTCATTTACTTTTCTTTTTTTTTGCACTTTTTTTACATTTAAAATGTTTTGATCACTTTTATTCCTATTATAAAAGAATGTAAACATCCCTTTTAATAGGAATATATTGTGACAGGTCCTCTTTATGGAGAGATGCGGGGTCAATAAGACCCCACATCTCTCCTACAGGCTGGAAAGCATGAGATTATGAAAAAGAAATCACAGATCTCATGCCGACAGCAATTGCGGCTTTGTTTACTTCCTGGGTACACGGGTGTAATGTCATAAGATCGCACCCGGGGCTCCGACAGTCATAGAGATGAATGGTAACCATCTGGTCACCAGTCATCTCTATGCTTCCCATCCAGCGCCGGCTGAGCAGTTATGATCACTGAATCGCTTGCTGAAAATAGTGATATCTGAATGATGCCTGTAGCTGCAGGCATCATTCAGATATCCCCACTTAAAGCCCAGGACGTCATATGACGTCCTTGGGTGGGAAGTGGTTAATGTATCAATCTAGATCAGTGTTTCTCAACCAGGTTCTGTGGAACCCTAGGGTTCCGTGTGAAGTCCCCATGGGTTATGTGGCGATCTTCCCGTCAATCACAGATAGCTAATCAGTAGATTTAGTCTCAGCCAACATGCAGAGTAGCGTGGGAAGCGACTGTAATAAAACCTGTCTCACAGCGTGATCCTTCCTGCTGGTTCCTATAACCTCCTGTCCACCCCAGGTGATGTCATATACAAGAACCTGGGGTAAATGGGAGGAAATTAGGTGCCAGCAGAAAGGATCACGCTTGTGGGATAGGTTTTATTACAGCTGCTACCCACGCTACTCTGCATTTGAAAACACTGCTGTACCCTTCCGTGTGCCCTGTTCCTTGAATCCTCCTGTACCCTGACGTGTACCCTGTGCCTAGCATCCTCTTGAACCCTGCCTTGTGCCCTGTGCCCAGTATCTTCTTGTACCCTACCCTATGCCCACCATCCTCCTGTACCCTGCCTTGTGCCCTGTGCCCACCATCCTCCTGTATCGTACCCTGTGCTCCATCCTCTTGTACCCTGATATGTGTCCTGTACCCTGTATTGTGACCCATGCCCAGCAGCCTCTTGTACCCTGCCTTGTGCCCACCATTCTCCTGTATACTGCCTTGTACCATGTGCCTAGTATCCTCCTTTACTCTGCCTTGTGCCCAGCATCCTCCTGCACCCTGCCTTGTACCCTGTGCCCAGCATCCTCCTGTACCCTGCCTTGTGCACTGTGCCCAGCATTCTTCTGTACCCTTCTTTGTTGTGCCCAGCATCCTCCCATACCCTGCCTTGTTCCCTGTGCTGCCAGTATCCTCCTGTAACCTGCCTTGTGCCCTGTGCCCAGCATTCTCGTGTACCCTGTTCTGTGCCCCATTTCCTGTACACTGCTGTGTGCCCTGCACTGCTTTGTACCTTGCTGTGTGTCCTTCACTACCGTGTACCCTGCTGTGTGCCCCATGGCCTTCACTGCGCTGTACCATGGTGTGTACCCTGTACCATGTTGTATGCCTACGTCACACACCGTCAGGACAGCTGTATTGATTCGAGTGGGGCTAGTGGACACCTATTTTTGATCCAGGCAAAAATGTACGGTCCTACTGATAGGCCTCTCTAATTGGGACACTTGCCATAGTTACATGATTAGAATTTGCCCTGTCTTCCATGATTTGGAGAACTTTTTGTATCTTTCAGATACTTTATTGTAACATCCTATGATGTGCCTAAGCCCTGCTGTGTGCCCTATAACCTGCTGTGTGCCCTATGATGTGCCCCATGTTCTGTTGTGTGCCCCATTCTCCAAATGTGTGCCTGCCGGCCCTGTGCCCCACATCCAGTGACGTCACAGCCGACAGGGAGATGACTACCAGCTTGACTCAGAGCCTTGTAAACCCCTGAAGCTAGCAAGACAGCAGCAGTACTCCACAATGCCGGCTATCTCGATCGAGACTACACAGCGAGCCTCCCCTTGTGACTAGCCATTTTAACCCTTACCCTGTGAGTTAATTCTTATTTTAATATTTTATCTTAATAAATTCATCATTAATCATTTTATTATAATGCACTCAGAGGACTGCCACTGTTCTCCACATTATACCTATTGTGCTCTGCCCTGCTGTCCCCTGTACACTGCTTATCTCAAGTTAAACCCAGAATTGAGCATCTGTTCAGAAGAAAAAAAGCACACATTTCACATAAAATAGGTAATTTATAATATTTATTTATATTATTTAATGCTATTTCTTAAAATTATTTTTATATTACAGCTCGCTAATCACACCAATGTTTTGTGAGCTGTAGACCGTAATGCTATTTTAGGGGTTCCCAGAGATCCCAAACCTTATTTCAGGGGTCCCTCTGCGGTAAAAAGGTTGAGAAACACTGATCTAGATGGAAACAGAATTGTGATAGATAAAAGTATCAACATAGACCAGAGTGCTGTTGACTATTGCAATAAAAATTTGAAAAAAATATGTATGAGAATAAGGCTTGGTTAAAACTAATATGATTTCGGATGCTACTTGAGTCGCACAGAATCGCATGACATTCAATAAAGCACTGCACAACACTTTTTTGAAAGAGTCCGCTTCTACTTTAGTGTGATTGCAGTGCAATTTTGGCCCTATAGACTTCAGGGGAATGCACTAAAAACTCATGTACATGTGTTTTTGACACATATTTGCATGTTGTTAAGGCTACCCAAAAACGCAATGGTATTAAAAGTGCATCAAAATGCAATTAAATTGCATTATAAAATCACACTGAAGATCAGATTGCCACTGCTCTAGTGCAGGGGTAGGCAACCTTCGAGGTATGGAGATCTACTTGAATGGCACTGATGAAATCAAAGATCACCTGTCCCATCCCCCACCCAAAAAAAAGACATTAAGACGACATTTTTTGTGATAAAATATTTTCACTCAGAACAAAAATATGTAGTACCGGTGCAGGATTTAGGAGTGTGTTATGCAGAGAACGCAGGGTTCACCAGTATATTATGCTCAGGATGCAGGGATCAGAAGTGCATTATGCTCAGAATGCTGGGTTCAGGAGTGCTCTGCGCTCATAATGCAGGATTCAGGAGTGCATTGGGATCATAAAGCAGGGTTCAGGTGTGCATTGCGATCAAAATACAGGGTTTAGAAGTGCGTTGCTCTCAGAATGCAGGGTTCAGGAGTGTGTTGACCTCCGATTGCAGGGTTTAGGAGTGTGTTGCACTCAGAATGCAGGGTTTAGAAGTGCATTGCCCTCAGAATGCAGGGTTCTGGAGTGCGTTGCACTCAGATTTCAGGGTTTAGGAGTGCATTGTGCTCAGAATACAGGAATTAGGAATGTGTTGCACTCAGAATAAAGGGTTTAGGAGTGTGTTGCTCTCAGAATGCAGACAACTTCCCATATTGAAATGAAGTATAAAGGGTACATAAATAAAGGTTAAGCATTATTTTATCCTCATGGAAATGTTTCTGTTTCTTTGCCCCCTTTAAGAAGTACTGTATGTAATTCCATTAATTAACATTAGTTGGAGACAGAAAAAATTATGGAACAGAATGAGGTAGTAAAATTAATTAATTAAAACAAATATGCAAGAGACTATAAAATCCACATTTTAATAAATAAAAGTAATGTTCTATAGTATAAATGTGTGGATTATATAGCCTTTCTTTTGTGCAGGGGTGTAACATGTATGGCAATCTTTGTTTATATGTCTTCTCTTTGATTTGAGCTGCCAAAAGTTTAGCAGCATTATTGCCATGTTGATAGATATTTGTTTTTAAGGTTATGATATGTTGGTTATGATAAGATAACAATAAGATAAATAGTTGGTATTGAGAGAGGGTTTTTGCTTGCTTATTAGCCAACTCCAGTTGATCTATGTTAGCAAGAAGAATCTAACTGCTATGACCATTGCTTTCTAGAAATAACGCTCAATTTGATAAGGTACCTCCTAATATATGCTTTATGCACATTCCATAAAGTGAAGGAATTCATAAACAGAGGAGTCATTAGTGGAAAAGTATTGTTTAAAATCTACCGATAAGCTTTGCATAATTGTTGGTTGCAGCATTAGGTAGGTGTCATTAGGACACATGTGGTATGTATCTCTGCCGCACTGTAAAAGTCCCTTTCCATAGAATTTTGACATCTCCAGACATCACGTATTTTAAAGGAGGAGATAAAGAATTGTAGTCAAACTCTATATGGGATCTTTTGCTTTCCAGTGGATATGTCCATGGGTTTGTTTGGTATTGCATTAAAGTCCCCGCACTTTATCAAAAGTCTTGAAGCACCTTGGTGACTTTTTTCCAGATCTTTCTTATATAGGAAAGATGATGCACATTGGGTAGGTAAACATTAACCAACATGCACTTAACATTATTTACTTCACAAACTGTCAGGAAAGGTTCCTTCCGCTGGTGACACTGCCTGATATTTGGCATGCAGTACTGTGGCCAACCACCAGGGGTCTCCTGGCAGTCTGGAACTGCCAGGGGATCTCTCCCCTGGTGGTGGTATTATGTGATCTTTGGGCCGCAGTACTGGCGTCCACCAGCGAGGGGTTCCTGGCAGTGTGGGGTCGACATCTCCTGCAATCAGGCGTCCCCTGAGACTGATTGCAGGAGATGTGTACAAATACCCGGCAAGTGCACTCTCACACTGCCCTGGTATCATCCTTGTGCCCTGATCTGTGCCTGATTATCTGAACCTGTGAAATCTGCTACCTGAGTTCCTGATCCTGTCTCCCTGTCCTGACCATCCATCCTCTGCCTGTCCTGTGTTCCTTACCCCATCTGCTGATCTCCCTGTGTATGACCTTGGCCTGTCTTACATTTATGTTTCTGGAAGATCCCTTTGTCTATTTGCTGATCTGCTGTGTATGACCCCGGCCTGGCTATTGTTTATGATTCTGAAATTTTCCATTTATTACACATATCTGTCTGTTGTTATTTGTGGGTCTCTGTCTGTTGGTTGGTTTGTTGCACTGTGTCATCTTGGAGGTGGTTGTATTTATTTTATTCACTTATCTAAATAAATAATTATATTTTCACTTATATGTGTTTGGTGTTCCTCTGTTGCTAGCCACACAGTTCTGGTCGCACCTGGTACATGACACAAACTAAGATAAGGAATCTGCCCGAATCATCTGTGACTGTAGAAAGAAGAGATAATGTGGCTATTACGGCTATTAATGCTTCCCTCTTTTTTGCATTAACATTGGACATAAATATATGAGGAAAATTCACTGAGAAGATTTAGGGGGCTGTTGGCAGAGAAAGAGTGTCTCCTGTAAGCAGGAGATCTGCTGTACACACGATCAAACCAAAATCCCTGCCGGCAGACAGCGCGGTGACGTGGCGGTGACGTTGACGCCGCCACGTCACTGTCACCAGGAAGTAAAACACTTCCGCGCATGCGTCGAATCCATTCGACGCATGTGCGGACAGATATGTCTAACCAGCGTACTAACCAGCAGACATGTCGGACGGACGGGTTCCCAGCAGACAGATTTTAAAGCATGCTTTAAAATCTGTCTGCTGGAAAAATAGGTCTGTCCGCCCGTACACACGAGCGAATTTGTCTGCTGAAACGGTCCGTCGGACTGTTTTCAGCAGATAGATTTGATCATGTGTACGCGGCCTTACACATTCAAAATATGTGATGTTAGAATACAGTGTCTTTAATGCTTAATGTTACTGTTCCATAACACCACATACAGCTTACAGGTATCTCCTAAGCATATAATTGAAAGGTTTTGTGTTTTTTCATGTTGCTCTTGAAGATGTACTAAAAGGACCTCTCCCTACTGGACAGTATTTTTAGTCATTCATTTATTTATTTTGCTTTGCTAAATGTCAGCTATGGCAATTCCTAGCTCCCAGTGCCCTTTTCACTACCTATTAAACCTCGTACACACGCTCGGTTTACTCGGCAAAAAACAGCAAGAAAACTGCTGGCAGAGCTTTCTTGCCGAGTATACCGAGCGTGTGTACGAAGCTTTCAGGTTTCTTGACAAGAAAACTGCCCAGAATCTAGATGAGAAAAACAGAGAACATGTTCTCTATTTTCTCGTCGTGAGATTCTCGACAGGAGAAAGGAGAGTTGGTACACTCGGGCGGCAAGAGATTCTTGCTAAGAATCTCGTCAGGAAAAACGAGGGTGTTTTTTTCTGACGAGATTCTGGCCCATGTGTACAGGGATTTAGTCTTGAAAATGACCAGAATTTAGTGTCAAGTTTGACCTTCTGTAGACTAACAGGGTTTGCTGCTAAGTTAGGGTTTCATACATTTCAAAAGAGATTTGACAAACCCCCTTATAAATCAAACCTGGTCAGATTTGCTCATATCTATTTATGACTTTCTTTTATGAGACAACTGGGCTAAAAATATCCTTTACCAAAACAGTTCCAATATCCCTCTGAATGGAATACTTTTAGAAATATTTATCAGTGACTTTCTGGTAAATAACAATTCAAATTTAATATATATAAACCCATATTAATCCATAAAATATTTATGTCGCTCTGTCCAAATCTTAGGTGTTTTGAACATGTTATATAATATTAAGTTTGGTGCATTGTTCTAATGCCTTATGCCTTTCATATTTTCAGGAAAAAAATAATAATACTAATGGAAAAAAAAAAGACAAAAGAAAAATAATAAATGTTAAAATGTTTGTTACCAGTTGCAATAGATTATTTTTAATTACAACATTCCACTGAGGTTTACAAAACTTCACTGCCATACATTCTAAAATATGGATGGTATACAAAACCCTTTCTAGACTGGAATTTGTGTTAGGAGTTAGGTAAATACATGACATTAAATGCTTGTTTACTTTTTACAGAATTCAGTGCGCGATAATGATAATAAGGCCCTCCAAGGCAATAATTGCTTCACTGCAGGGAGCTTCTGCAACTCAAATTGCTCAGCATCTGGGCTTTAAATCATTTGTGCTCCTGTTGTGTAATACTGCCAGCGAAATGAGCAGGCAAACAAGGAGCATTTTCAAACTTACTCAGCATGATCATGTTGTGAATGCAGTTAGAACTCAACTTATTATCATCAGGAGTCGTTACCAAAACCAAGGGTAAAAAAAATCATGAACCAGAAACTATATAATGATGCCTTAATAGAGTTCAGCTGTCTTCTATTTTTTAATGCACTTAATTACATTTTTTTTTTGTATTCGCGTTTGCTGAGTACAAGTAAAAGTTTACTGAGTTAAAAATAGGTTATTGTTGCTTTATCATTCACAGCCTGAAATACAATTGTGACAATTAAAAATCTTTTTTTATTATTAATGCTGCAGTTCTCTACCTAAATCAGATGCATATTATTACAAGAAATAAAGCCAAACCATTTAATATTGATGTAGGAAGTAGAATGTCAGACAGACCCTTCTTTTGATAAAATATTTATGAGTTACAATACTTTGTCCACAAATATTTACTTTGTATATTTACATATTGGAATAAGAATATTTGAGCTTCTCTATTTTCAATGTATTTAATGTATTGCCTGTAATGTGTATTACACCTTTGTACTCAATAAAATATTTTTGACAAGGAAAAAAAATATATATATATATATTTATGAGTTTACTCTGGTTAGCACTCTGTTGTATGGTGAAGTAAAAAGTGGATTAAACTATGTAGGCTTGACAAAGTGGGTTTCCGCTGTGTCAGTGATTTTAATCTAGTACTGCAAACTCAGAGCCTCTACAGATCAATTTCCAAGATGCAAGTTCAGTTGCAAGCTAATGTAAGCACACTGACAACTGTAGGAGTTATCACAAGAATCATGCCTTGAATATAGCATGCACTATTCAGGTCCTAATAGGAACAATATGAATGAAAACACTGTGGAAAAGGTAGGTAAGTATTTATCATTTACTAAGTATTTATACTTTGAACTTTCTTTTGCTAAACAATTAAATTTGTGGGTTTACTTGTGCTTTAAGTTTGGCCAGGGAACCCCACTCATTAAAAAAAAAATCCCCAAATATTTGCCCTACTCGTTTAACCAGTTCCCTACCGAGCCATAATAATATGACATCGGCATGAACTGTCCGTCCTTCAGAGTGGACATCATATGACCTCCTGTGCATCACGGCCGCTGGCGCCGCGCGCGCCTGTGGCAAAGCTCGCGAGACGGTGCGCGTGGCCGGCGGTCGCGATGTCTGCCGGGCACCCGCGATTGCCGGCAAACACGGCAGGAGTGTGGATCTGTGTGTGTAAACACACAGATCCACCTCCTGTCAGAGGTGCTCCTCCCCTTGTGAGTCCCCCTGCCCCTACAGTTAGAAATCACTCCCAAGGAAACTATTAACCCCTTCAGCGCCCCCTAGTGTTAACCCCTTCCCTGCCAGTCACATTTACACAGTAACCAGTGCAGTTTTATAGCACTAATCGCTGTGAATGGCCCCAAAAATGTGTCAAAAGTGTCCGATATGTCTGCCGCAATGTCACGGTCACAATAAAAATCGCAGATAGCCGCCATTACTAGTAAAAAAAAAAAAATGCCATAAATCTATCCCTTATTTTGTAGATGCTATAACTTTTGTGCAAACCAATCAATATACGTTTATTGCAATTTTTTTTACCAAAAATATGTAGAAGTATATGTATCGGTTTAAACTGAGGACATTTTTATTTATTTTTTAATGTTGATATTTATTAAATCAAAAAGTAAAAAATATGTTTTTAAAAAAAAAAAAATTGTTGCTCCTCTTTTGCATATAGCGCAAAAAATAAAAACCGCAGATATGATCAAATACCACCAAACAAAAGCTCTATTTGTGGGGGGGGGAAACAACGATTTCATTTGGGTACAGTGTTGCCTGACCGCGCAACTGTCATTCATTTGCAACAGCGCTGAAAACAAAAAAATGGTCTGGGCAGGAAGGGGGTGAAAATGCCCTGTATGGAAGTGGTTAAACAAAAAACAAAGACTTACTTACTGAAATCTATGGCCATGTAACATTTTAGATACCCTTCTCGTGTTTCACTGCAGAGTGGGGGGGGCTTCTTTGGGTGCACGCGTCCCATGAACACTTCCCATTGGGTCAAGTGGCAGGGTACTCACAGGGTTCTGAAGACTCAGACAGCAGTATGGGAATTTTTTTCGATGGGAGGGGAAACAAGACCAGACTATGGCAGATCCTGCAGTGGTGAATCAATCTGGAAGAGGAGTTGCAGAGGAACAGATGACAACAGATTCAGGTGAGTAAAAAACAGCTAAATAATGTTTGTAACGGAATGCACCATGACAGACTGAGATATTCCTATGTCTAGGGTCACCTTATGTCCACTAGGGCCATAGGGTGACAAAGAATCATAATTCATATATTACAGAAGACATTAATAAGGGACATTAATAATAATTCATGTTTGCAGGATGTCTTCAAATATCAAAAGCTGTTAGCTATGCAATCTGGGCACACATGCTTTTGAAAGGTGTTAATTCAGGTCAGCCAGCCAGTGAGTCATACCTTTGTATAATATGCTATTGAAATATCTCAAGGTGTGGATTGCACCCATTCTCACAAGACTCTGTCATTGTGTGATAAAGCTGTATAGATAACTTATTCAACTAGATGTCTGTGTTATTATTCAAGGTTAATTGAACCCTATTGAAGATGTGGTGCCGACCGGTCTACATGGTTAGCTTACCTGAATGCCTTTTAGAGTGTGATTGAAGCCCCCCATGGTGTGAAGGGGGGTGGAGATTGCATTGTCCTGTGATTAACTGTATTATGCTGTACTGGATATAAGCAAGCTAAGAATACTAATACATTGTCTTATCTTTGGAAGCAAGAACGGAGCTCTGTCTCGTCTTATTCTGGGAAAGGATATGGATTGTGTATGCAATAGTGTCGGAGTGTGTCAGATAAGCTTGTCATGGATGGATGGAAGGTCGTAAGCGGTGGTGACCGTTACAATGTTCTATTCTTTTTTAAATGTTAACTGCTTGCCGAACAGCGCACGTCGGCAGCGTTGCACGGACAGGCAGAAGGACGTGTATATATACGTCCCCTTTAAGATCGAGGCAGCTCCGTGAGCCCTACCACGGGTCCCGCAAACTCGAACACCGCAGGGATACTCGCAATCATCTTGTGGTGAGAAAGAACGGGGAGATGCTCATGTAAACAAGCATCTCCCCGCTCTGCCTAGTGACAATGACAGTGATCACTGCTTCCTGTAATCGGAAGTGGTGATCACTGTCTTGTCACACGTAGCCCATCCCCCTACAGTAAGAATCACTCACTAGGGCACACTTAACCCCTACAGCACCACCTAGTGGTTAACCCCTATCCTGCCAGTGTCATTTTCACAGTAACCAGTGCATTTTTATAGCACTGATCGCTGCAAAAGTGACAATGGTCCAAAAAATGTGTCAAAAGTGTCCAATGAGTCCGCCATAATGTCGCAGTCATGATAAAAGTCGCTGATTGCCAACATTACTAGTAAAAAAAAAATATTAATGAAAATTCCATAAAACTATCTCCTATTTAGACGCAATAACTTTGCGCAAACCAATCAATAAACTCTTATTGCAATTTGTTTGATCAAAAATATGTAGAACAATATGTATCGGCCTAAAGTGAGGAAAAAATATGTTTTTTTATATATATTCAGGGGATATTTATTATGACAAAAAATAAAAAATATTGTTTTTTTTTCAAAATTGTCACTCTATTTTTGTTTATAGCGCAAAAAATAAAAACCGTCGAGGTGATCAAATACCACCAAAGAAAGCTCTATTCGTGGGGAAAAAAAGGACATCAATTTTGTTTGGGAGCCACGTCACACGACTGCGCAATTATCAGTTGAAGCGACGCAGTGCCGAATCGCAAAAAGTGGCCCAGTCTTTGACCAGCAATTTTCTTTTTCAAATTTGAATGAAAATAGTCTTTAAGGAACAATTGCCATGTAGTACAATGCACAAAGCTGCAAAATGTGAATAAGAGTAGAAAGTATTCTGCTATGTTGAAACCATCTCATTTTAGTGATAGGCATTTCTACAGTTCATCTTGTAGATCATAGGTAATTTTTTTCACTAGCTGCATTTACAAGCAGAACTTGAATAAGAAAGTATTTTTTCAGGTAAAGTTTTGTATGTAATAACATCACAAAATAAATACCCAGGAACATAGTTAAAATGTTGTTATGACAGTCGTGACTAAGTTCAACATTTCACGTTTCAATTTTTATCTTAGGTGGGTTGTTTTTCAGGTTAGCTTACAAAACTGGTTTACATTTCAGATTCCTTTTAAATGGGCACACAGTCTCTATGACAGGGCCAAATGCAAGGTAGGAAGTTGGATACATTTAAGGACAACAATTGCTGAATTTTGTCACTATTTTTTTCTATTTTAAATGTATATATGGTAGTTATTTTTATAAGCTAGAAAAATGTGTGCAGTGCGTTAATACTCAGTCACTATGAGATATATTTTCTGTATCCTGAAAAAAATCTGTCTGAGCCTACTGTTTTGTGCCTCTGTCTCCTGTCCATGTCCCCATTGCAGTTAGGGAGTTTTCTGTGAGTTTCTAAATTAAGAGGTATCTTGATATAGTGTGGTCTTACCCCAAAGGGTCCCTACGCACTAGACTAGGGCCAATTTAGACAGGCACCAATTAACTTACCAGCATGTCTTTGGAGGATAGGAGGAAACCTACCTACCATAAGCTGAGAATTTCCTCCCTATCACATCTGAGCAGCCCATGTGTCTATAGAGTCACACATGTGGGTGTATACACAGTGGTAAATAACAGCCCACTTCCTTCCTCCTCCTCCATGCCCATTAACTAAACACAATGGGGAGCTGGATATTACATGTAGATTTATGAAGGCTTCACCTTAGTTATTCTAAGACACACGCTGGAGGGGTGTGACACAGTCTGCGACTGGCAGAAATTCGACCATACTATGTTATTGTCCAAAAATTATAAATATTCGATTTTAAATATTGCATGTGATCCTGGAACTTTCAATTCACTATTCTGTTTTGCGGTATTTATATTTTTTGGATATGTATTATAGCCAAAAGTAAAAAATCTAAAAAAATATCTAAATTATCGCTCTTTGTTGGTAACGCAAAAAATAAAAATGCAGAGGTGATTAAATACCACCAAGAGAAAGCTCTATTTGTGGGAAAATTAAGATGTCAATTTTGTTTGGGTAAAACGTTGCACAACCGCACAATTGTCGGTTAAACTGATGCAGTGCCATATAGCAAAAAATGGCCTAGTCTTTAAGGTAGCAAATCCTTCTGCAAATACAAAGATTCCAAAGGATATGCACAGCCGCACTCCGAGATAACTTCAAAAGTTGTCTTTTATTGTTAAAATCCAGGACATGTACAAATACATACAGCCAGAAAGGGGACAGCCAACGCGTTTCACACTAATCTAGTGTTTAATCATGGCTGATATGCGATAAAACATTCTAAAAATATATACAATACCCATAAGAAACATGTGACTGTTATCAACTTATGGTGGGTGAAAGCCAAATATTGAAGAGGCACACCCTTCTTAACCACTTCCATACCAGGCACTTACGCACCTTCCCGCCCAAGCCAATTTTCAGCTTTCAGCACTGTCGCACTTTGAATGACAATTGCGCGGTCATGCTGCACTGTACCCAAACAAAAGTGGCGTCCTTTTTTCCCCACAAATAGAGCTTTCTTTTGGTGGTATTTGATCACCTCTGCGGTTTTTATTTTTTGTGCAACAACTAATAAAAGACAAAAAAAAATAGAAAAAAAAATACATTTTTGTTTTTTTCTGTTAACTTTTTGTAAATAAGTATGTTTTTTCTTTCAATTGCGGGCACTGATATGGCGGCACTGATGGGCACTGATGAGGTGGCACTGATGGACACCAATGAGGTAGTACTGATGGGCACCGATGAGGTGGCACTAATGGGCACTGATAGGCGGCGCTGGTATTCGGCACTGATGGGCACTCATAGGTGGCACTGATGGGCACTCATAGGGGGCACTGATGGGCACTCATAGGCGGCACTCATAGGCGGCACTGATGGCCACTCATAGGCGGTACTGGGCACTCATAGGCGGCACAGGTGGGCACTCATGGGTGGCACTTATGGGTGGCACTGATGGGTACTTGTGGGTGGCACAGATGGGCGCTGATAGATGGGCACTGGGCATGGATTGGCACTGTGGGGTGGCACTGATAGACACTGTGGGGTGGCACTGATGGACACTGAGGGTTGGCACTGATGAATCTATGTTTCCAGTCAGTGCCCATGTGTGGGCACTGACTGGCACCCTTATTTTTTTTACTGGCATGTTTTAAAAAATCCAGATTTTTTTTTTGCCCCCTTTTTTTATTTATTTGATTTTACTTTAGCCCTTCCAGTGTGGGCACTCCCTGGTGGTCTAGTGTGGGCATCCGAGGGGTGGCTGCACTGATAAACAATCAGCGTGAACCCCCCCTGTCAGGAGAGCCGCCGATCGGCTCTCCTGTACTCGCGTCTGTCAGACGCGAGTGAGGAAGAGCCGTCGACGGCTCTTCCTGTTTACATCGTGATCAGCCGTGATTGGATGCGGCTGATCACGTGGTAGCGAGCCTCCGCTGGAGACTCGTTACCGAGATCGGAGGTGCAGGGTGTCAGACTGACACCCGCATCACCGATCGTCGCGCTGCGCGCCCCCAGGGGCGCGCGTGGCATGAAATCATGTAGGACGTTGGACAACGTCCAGTCACGATTTCATAACCACTTCCCGGCCATCAATCTCCTATTATATACACATAAATACATAAAAAGTAAAACACATTTTCAAAGAGAACAATTTCCAATTGAATTTGCTACTGTCAGGGTAGATGCCCGATTCCAAAATCACATTATACAAAAGAATTTTATATATTAAATATGTAAATGCGCACACACATACATATGCTCAATGCCGCGTTTAAATGTAAACCGTATATAACAAATCTGTGTGTATGTATGTGTATAAGAACATATACACTTAAAGGAAATACATATGGATGTCTGTCACCGAAAAAATCCAACCCATAACCATAGTTGATGGGAAGGGACGACAAAATACCAATTAGGAAACACATAGTGCAGCTGAAAATGTGCTAGACCCAAAGGATATTTAGATTATTTGTTGTTGAACGTCAAAAAAATGAAATTCTAAGGATGTATATATTAGAAAGTAGAATCAGTGAATATAATATAATCTACATATTCATAATATATATACGTGACAGAAACCCAGCGTAATTAATGTGTAAAGTATAAATAATGTGTGTTATTGAAGGTGATCAAATGACCAGTGATGAAATGAGGATAAGTTAATAAAAAAAGTGGTGTGATATACAAAAGTAAAAAAGCCTTTGTACTTTGTGTCAAGAAGTGGGTGCGATTCTATGAAGTGCAAGCCTGAAATATGTAAGTGTTGCATATATTAATAATGTGGAATCTGGTGAATAATTTATTAAAAGAGTGACATATTAAGAGATGACATATATGGCCCCTTCATGGGGCTTCATCAAGATTACGCAAAAAGTGAAAATACAAAAGACAGGCTAAATGATGGGGTGAGGACAAATACAGTACATGTGCACCACAACAACATATACAACTACATAAAAATATAATAATACGTGGGTATATATAATAACATGGGTAAATATGTCGATGTGGAATACTGAAAAGTGACATGTATATGAAGGCATGAAATTATGATAGTGAATAAATCATGTACAGAGTACATATGTAGATATATAGACATAGATATGGATCCAATTATGCATGAATAGAAAAGGAAAAAGTAAGTAATGTGTCCGGTCATACCTATTTTAAAATAATAGTACATAAATTATATATATAAGAAGGCCAGTATGGTGGCCTGAGTTTATGGAAGGAGCCCGGAGGGTATTTAAGCAGCCCACTCACACATGCTCTTTGTCGGTTCAGTGTGCGGTACTACACGTTACTGGGCGGACTCTTCCCAGCTCACCTCATGTCCCGCTTACTGTCGCAGGTAGGATTCAAACCTTTTCGTATCTTGTGCAATCTTGCAATTCATTATGTTTCCTATCCTGCATCCCTTTTGGAAAAAAAATCTGCCTCTGAGTTATTGTTGCTCATGTTCCAACATCATTCGGCTTAGGCGTAGTACATTTGTAACTTCCTTCTGCCAACATATGATTCATTTGTAAATCCATTTGGAGATTAGCATATGTTTCTATGGGTTCTTTGGCAGATTGAGGTGGTAATTGGACTCACATGGTGCCTTGTCTGCACTTGATTAGCCTGGGGGGGTGGGTGGTTGGTAGGTGTTCAGTTTCAAAGCAAGGGGTAGCATACACTCTACAACCAATTCGTATCAGATTTGTTCAATACTCCTTACTACCGATTCGTATCAAATTTGTTTCATGCATTTTACAACCGTTTTGTATCAGATACATTGCATACTTTCTACCATTGTCATTCATTGTTTCCCCCATGCTGTGTGTTTTTAGTTCCCGCAGCGGAACTTACGAATTGTTTGTTCACGGTTCTTCTCTCTCATTTATTTACCAAAGTTATTGCTTGTGCGTCATGCATGGCGCCACACCACACTCTTCGGATGTGTTGCACATCCACTCCAATCCAAAGCAAACCCAGTCGCACGTTCACTGTCCCAGGTAGGATTCGTTAGCTTGTTTGTCATGTCAAATTCGTGGCCACTCATGGTGTCACCCATACCATATGTTCGGTTCCCGCAGTGGAGCTTACAAAGCATTGATACGCACTTCTCGTGTTCTATTTTCTACACCAAACCTCATTGTTTTGCCCCATGCACGGCATCACGCTACACCTTCCCGACATGTTTCACTCCAGCCACAGTCCGCCACAAACTCACTCGCATGGCCCACTGTAGCAAGTAAGATTTTTTATTACATTATTTATGTCCTATCAATTTGCTACCATTCGTTGTCTCCCATATCGTTCATTAGTGGCCCCTACGGAACCTACGATTCAAACAGGCGTTGTCCTTCTACCTTATACTGCTTGCTTAAAGTACAAACAGACCAGGTGTTTCCATCCTTTCTCAGTAACCCAATTCTTATTAAATGAGACCTTGCAACCATGCAAATCATCTCAGCAGCCTGACACCCTTGTTAAGACCCTTGCAACGCATGACCTTTACAAAACGCAAAATAAAAAAAAAAATATATATAAAAAAACGCAAAAAAAAAACGTTGCCACCATGCAATCTCAGCCCCTCAGCAACCTGACACCTGTTGAGACCGTTGCAACCACACAAATTCGTCTCAGCAGCCTGACACCCTTGTTGAGACCCTTGCAAACGCAATATCGTCTCAGCAGCCCCACACTCATCGAGATTCTTGCAACCACGCAAAATCATCTCAGCAGCCTGACACCCTTGTTAAGACCCTTGCATTGCAACACATGACCTTTACAAAACCCAAAATAACATAAAAAATATATATATAAAAATGCAAAAAAATAAAAACGTTGCCACCATGCAATCTCAACCCCCGGCAACCCGACACCTGTTGAGACCATTACAACCATGCAAAATCATCTCAGCAGCCTGACACCCTTGTTGAGACCCTTGCAAACGCAATACCGTCTCAGCAGCCCCACACTCATTGAGACTCTTGCAAGCACACAAAATTGTCTCAGCAGCCTGACACCCTTGTTAAGACCCTTGCAACACATGACCCTTACAAAACGCAAAAAAAAAAGATATATAAAAAACGCAAAAAGAAAAACAAAATATAAAAGTGCAGAATTTTTTTTTCCCACCACACAATCTCGGCCCAGCAACCTGACACCTGTTGAGACCATTGCAACCATGCAAAATCATCTCAGCAGCCTGACATCCTTGTTGAGACCCTTGCAAACGCAATACCATCTCAGCAGCCCCACACTCATCAAGACTCTTGCAACCACGCAATACCGTCTCAGCAACCTCACACCACAGTTCAGACCCTTGAAAACGCAATACCATCTTGAGCAACCTCCCACTCGTCAAAGACCTTTGTGACCATGCAGTCTCGCCCCAGCAACCTGGCATTCATTGAGACCCTTGCAGCCAGACAAATCATCTTTGGCCTAATGTACACTGCTGTTGGTAAACAGACGTTTAGGAACAGTTGGGTGTTTTTCAGACGCTCCTGATTTCTCCTCTATGTTATCTTATCAGTACATGTACACAGGATCATTTATAGTCGTTTCTAGGCAGTTGAGTTAGAAACCTTCCCGAAAAAAAGAAAAATGGGTTCAGACGGATGTTCAGAGGCATTCGAAACGCCAATGCCTGTAACAGCTTGTAAACACTGCCAGATGCGGTAACTCATGTTTACCAGCGTTTCATTCACAGTCGTTTTCATAAAAAAATAAATAAGGGGGAATATTGTCTCGGCAACTTGACACTCATTTGAGACCCTTGCTAAATGTAATATCATCTCAGCTACCTCACACCCATCTAGACCTTTGCAACAACACAATCTCATCTCAGCAACCTGACACCCGTTCAGACCTTTGCAGCCATACAAAGTCGTCTTAGCAACCTGACACTCATTTGAGACCATTGCAAAACGCAACATCGTCTCAGCAACCCCTCACTTGTTAAGACCCGTGCAACCACACAATGCCATCTCAAAACAAACCTCATAATCATCTAGACCTTTGCAACCACGCAATATCGTCTCAGCAAACCAGACTGAGACCCTTTCAACCACGCAATACCAGCTCAGCAAACCAGACCGAGACCCTTGCAACCACGCAATGCTGCCTCAAAACAAACCTTCATACTCATCGAGGCCCCTGCAACCACACAATATCGTCCCAGCAACCTGACACTCACTGACACCCTTGCAACCACACAATATTGTCTGCAGTAGTATAAAACACTTTGCAGCACGCACCTACGTGCAAACCCGAATACAAACTAAACTTGCAAACATACTTCAGTGACAAACAATCAGCCACACAAACACACAGTGGCACCCAGTTGGCCATTCATCTTCAGTGGCACACGGGCCACTCATCTTTTCTCTGTCTTTTCCCTGCAGTTAGTTTAGGTTTCCATCCAGCACCAGCGAGTGCACGTTGGTCTGCAGGTGCACGTTGGTCTGCGGGTGCACGTTGGCCTGTGGGCGCTCGTTGGTCTGCAAGTGCACGTTGATCAGAGGGTGCGCGTTGGTCAGTGAGCGCACGTTGGTCTGCGGGCGCACATTGGTCAGCGAGTGCACGTATATCATCTTGTTGAGCACCTGTGTATTGTCTTGATTTTCTCACACCAACGCAAGATCCAGTCCAAGTTCTCAAACTAGACCAAGCATCAGTAGCAAATTTAGCTATGTGAGACAACTTCCCCACCTGATAGAACAGCATTTCGATCTTCATCCCGGCAGTGTCAGCCGAGCCACCACAGGCTTTTGCGGCCATTTTTAGGCCGCCACTGGTTCTCCAAACCTTGACCCCCAGAAATTCTCTTAATTTCCTGCTTCACCCAGGCTTCATTACGCCTCGTGCTGCACCCCATCGAGGCAGCTGCCCAGGTCTGGGACCACACTTGAACAGGACAGACAGTGTTCTTCACCACAGTTGATCAGGCCACAGCCGACATCATCAATTAAGGTATATCTAAGTCGCTCCCCATCACGTCCTTCCTGCGCAGGCTCGCACAGCTGTCACTCCGTCACCAGATAATATCTTATGTAGACATATTCCAGGCAAATGCAAAAAGCAGCTGATGCGCTTTCTCATTCCAACCTTGGAATGGTTGTTTTTTCCAGCAAGAGCCTGAAGCCGACCCAACAACTATCCCTGTCCCACCGTGGACTTTGCTGATTATGGACTGAAGTCGCATCTCACCAACGCAACACAGCTTAATAACCACTCCTTGGCACGCAACACACTGAAGGCCTATCGCACTGCTTGAAACACTAACCGCTAATTTTTGGCCCCTTGCTCCGGAGCAGCAATAGGCAATGTTAGGTCCTAGCCTTCATATCGTATTGCCACACGCAGCTGACCGTTTCTCACAATACTATCACGCCATATCTAGATGGCGTCCAGCATTTCCTGTCCCTGCAGGACCCCAGTAAACCGTCAGTATTCTCCAGCCCATGCAGTCAAGTCCCTCCTACAGGGCATACAGAAGCACCAACCTGTAGTCAGTGGCAAGCGTCTACCTTTAGGGACATGCCCTCTTTAGGTACATGTCTAAAATCCTTACTCGTTCCCTGTTTAGGGCTTTGCCCAGACTAGTCACCCAAACAGCCACCTGCCAGGCCTTTTACGGTTTCCAACAACCAAGTGAATTTACAGTCGGTGGCTCCGGCAGTCAGACACTGCTCCGTTGCCACCCGACTCGTTTTCGAACCACTACACTGCAAACGCAACAAACCAGCCCCGGGGGTTGACATCAACCTGTTTCAGACTAACAACGCCTGACATCCAGTGACGGTGCTCGACTGACTACGGCTCCATCTACCCCGCCAATCTGATGGTGGCTCGTTGCTACCCTTTTTAAACCAGCTCTCTGAGTGGCAGCCAGTGTGTCAAGCATGTCAGAATCCTCCTAAGTATCTTGGGGTTCAAACCCCAGTCAGTTCTCTGGACATTCTTTCCAAATTAGAGCAGCCTCAGCTGCCTCCCAACAGGGAGTACCAGACCACGTAATCAAGATACCAGGCTGATGGAAGTCTCCTTGTTTTGCCACATACATCCCAAATCCTCAGGAAGGAATGGCACAAGCCTTTACCAAGCTGGCTCAATAGATACAAGAAATTAATAAAAGCTACTTCCCTATCTGAGTCGTTTTCCCCCTTTTCTTGGCATACTGACCAGACCACCAAGGCACACTTCAGGTCTATTTATGTTGTATGTCTTGTAGCGTGTTTATGTGATTCACATCACTCTCGGTCAGAGGGTAACGACCATAAATAAGAACACCAGTATGGTGGTCTGAGTTTATGGGAGGAGCCAAAAGGGTATTTAAGCAGCCCACTCACACATGCTCTTTGTCGGTTCAGTGTGCGGTACTACACGTCACTGGGCCGACTCTTCCCAGCTCACCTCATGTCCAAGAGTCTGCGCATTCAATCGCATTCGACACCCTCCCGCCCTTCCCTTTTTCAGGGCACTTCTCAGCATATCCTTCTTAAATTAACTACCCATTACTTACCTTGGGTATGCCCCCTTTTCTTGGCATACTGACCAGACCACCAAGGCGCACTTCAGGTCTATTTATGTTGTATGTCTTGTCGCGTGTTTATGTGATTCACATCACTCTCGGTCAGAGGGTAACGACCATAAATAATATTGTGTCAACATTATTTGTTCCATCTGGTATATATATTCATTTAAAAACTATATTTTGTATTCTAACTAACAAGAGTCATAAGATGACCATATATATGCACATTAGGCCGCGTACACACGATCGAACATGTCCGCTGAAACTGGTCAGGTTTCCAGCGGACAAAAGTTTCTAAGCATGGAATGCATTCGAAGCATGTGTGGAAGCATTTTACTTCCTTGTTTTCGCACGTCGCGGCAACAACGTCACCGCCACGTCACTGCGTTCTCTGTCCGCGGGGATTTTGGTCTGATGGTGTGTATACACATCAGACCAAATTATCCCAGGAGACATGTCTGATGAAAATGGTCCTCTTTCATCGGACATGTCTCCTCGTGTGTACGCGGCCTTAGAGGATCAGATAAGACAATCAGCTGATGGATCTGTTCTCGGGTGGTGTTCAATCAATGTCTAATTTCAACCCATAACAGAAGTCTGCCTATTACCTTCATAGTGATTCTTAAATGCTCGTGTGCATTGTCTTTTAGATCCAGGGGATTTAAGTTATTTTTTTACTTTTATCTGATGTGTTGGATTAACTGTGGATTTCCATTCACAGGACTGCAAACAGCAATATTTTTACTAGTTACAAGTCAGATATTTACTTCTCTGTTGCCAAAAAAGTAAAGAAAGGGTTGTTTTTAATGTTTTTCCTTTCTACCTTCATGTTATCAACATTAATCAATCAACATTTCCAATCTATTCTAGATTTCCTCAGTAAAGTGTACTCTACAAGCTTTTGGTAATCATAAATCCTAAAATAATCTGCACAGGCAAACAGAAACAAGTCCAACACTAAGTCAATTAGCTTATATAAATATGTTTTGAGATACACACTCTTTCTTGCCAAAAAAAAAAGCAATGGAATTTTTTAACATTTAACAAGCAGGATCCAGGTGGCTAAATGAATCTTTCTAAGCCATAAACACGCAGGTGGTTTCTAATGTACAAAACACAGTCCCCAATATCATTTGGCAGCCATGGAAGTCAGGTCACATCTATTGTGAAGCTGTATTGTTGCTTTAATTTGGTTTGTGCATTGATGCTGAAAATGGCATGTGATCAAAATATTGAAGGAGCTACAAAACTTGTTGCCATGAACCATCCACTTGTAAAAATATAATCGTAAATGTGTTCAGGCTTTGAAAAATATTTCAAGAAAAGCAAAAGAAAACCAGCCTTGTAATTTTCTATTATGCTACACAGTTCTAGGAACAAAGGGACATCCAACAATAAAAGCATTTTTTTTCTCCAAACAGCTAATTTATTTGACATCTGTTCTTGTGCTAGTTGGTTTTAAAAAAAGAAAAATAGATGAGAGAAAAAGTTCACAGAAACCATGCAAAGAAATAAATGAATGGTTGAAAACCATGGCCCGGATTCACAAATCACTTACGCCGACGTATCTCCAGATATGCCGACGTAAGTACAAATGTGCGCCGTCATATCTATGCGCCGACCCACAAAGCAAGATACGTCGAAAAATAGGCTTCAGCCGCCCAACCAAAATATGTACAATAAATCAGAACGTAACCAGCAGGGATAAAGAACAAGCAAGTCCAGGGTCAAAGCCGGGGTCAAGGATCGGAGAAGGCAGCGGAGTCCAGAAGTACAAGCCAAGGTCAAAGGGAGCAGATCAAGGAACAGACTGGAAACAGGACAGACAGGAACAGGGCTTAGTAGACGAATACTGCAGCACTGGACTGAAGTGCAGGGCGGGCTTATATACCAGTGCTGCTGCAACTTGGGAGACACCTGCTGGTGGCCACCAAAACTGCACCCCTGTTACCAGAGGGAACAGTGCCACCAGCAGGCGACCCAAGTCATGACACCGATCATGACAGTTCCCCCCCCAAGGGGTGGCCTCTGGACACCCCATTCTGCCCTTGCTGGGTAGTGCATGTGGATGCAGAAAAGTCCCATAAAGTCTTCCGGTCGAAGTTCCTTAACCCATTGGAAGACAAGCCCCCCAAGTCCGGAAACGAAGCATGCATCCCACCACCACCAGGGTCTGGTAGTTGACATCTAGAGGTGAAGGCGGGCAGGGCAGCAAACTCAGGGCCATTCGGCTGGGAAGGTGACACATCGAACTGAAAGTCAGGCACCGGGACATCAGACTGGAAGCCGGGCACGTAGGGCCGAAAGCCAGGCACGTCAGGACAAACAGGCACCCCAGGGTCGTCAAGCTGTGCAGCGGGCCGGAAGTCATCAGGCTGGGCGGCAGACTGGAAGTCATCAGGCTGGGCGGCAGACTGGAAGTCATCAGGCTGGGCGGCATGCTGGAAGGCATCAGGCTTGGCGGCAGGCTGGAAGTCATCAGGCTGGGCGGCAGGCTGGAAGTCATAAGGCTGGGCGGCAGGCTGGAAGTCATCAGGCTGGGCGGCAGGCTGGAAGTCATCAGGCTGGGCGGCAGGCTGGAAGTCACCCAGCGGGGCAGCGGACTGGAAGTCATCAAGCGGGGCAGCGGACTGGAAGTCATCAAGCTGGGCAGCGGACTGGAAGTCATCAAGCTGGGCAGCGGACTGGAAGTCATCAAGCTGGGCAGCGGACTGGAAGTCATCAAGCTGGGCAGCGGACTGGAAGTCATCAAGCTGGGCAGCGGACTGGAAGTCATCAAGCTGGGCAGCGGACTCAGGGTCATTAGGCTGGAAAAGTGACACAAACTTAAAGTCAGGCACCGGGACATCAGACGGGAAGCCGGGCACGTTGGACCGGAAGCCAGGCACGTCAGGCTGGAAGCCAGTAACCAGGACACCAGGAACCAGGATACCAGGGTGGACAGCAGGAACCAGGATACCAGGGTGGACAGCAGGAACCAGGACACCAGGATGGACAGCAGGAACCAGGACACCAGGGTGGACAGCAGGAACCAGGACACCAGGGTGGACAGCAGGAACCAGGACACCAGGGTGGACAGCAGGAACCAGGACACCAGGGTGGACAGCAGGAACCAGGACACCAGTGTAGACAGCAGGAACCAGGACACCAAGGTGGACAGCAGGAACCAGGACACCAAGGTGGACAGCAGATGGTGGCAGATCAGCAGACTCCGGGTCATCGGGCTGGGAAGCAGACGGGAACACCTCCGGCTGGGCAGCAAACGGGAACACCTCGGGCTGGGCAGCAAACGGGAACACCTTCGGCTGGGCAGCAGGCTCCGGGTCGTCGAGCTGGGCAGCAGGCTCCGGATCGTCGAGCTGGGCAGCAGGCTCCGGATCGTCGAGCTGGGCAGCAGGCTCCGGGTCGTCGTGACCCCGCGTAAATGATGTTTTTTTTTTACGGCGCATGCGCCGTCCGTGGACGTATCCCAGTGCGCATGCGCGAAAATCACTTTGGAAATACTCAAATTTGGGCCCAATTTGGAAATTTTCACTTAGCATAGAACTCACTTTTGTGAGCCACCCAGGCTTTGGCCAATTATGGCTCTTCTTTTTTTGTGCGCTGTGATTGGCCAAGCATGCGGGACATACAGCATGCTTGGCCAATCATCAGCGCACAATGCCACAGTGAATTATGGGCCGTTTTGCGTCACTCGAATTTGGCGTGAATGACCGTCGTTCGAATTTCGTCGAACGTACGAACAGACAATGTTCGAGTCGAACATACGTTCGTATCGAACGCGAAGCTCATCCCTAATCCTAATCATAGATGGTGCTCATAAATATAATGTAAGGTCTGGAAGCACAAGACCCCCTTTATTTTTTGTCCTAATTAATGTTTCTCTTTTGATTTGTGGAGATTTTTGAGCCCAAATAAACCTACTTATAGCTTTTTGGAGTTGATTCAGGAGAGTGATTATTAGATATTTAATAGGTATTTCTTGTCATTTGAAAATGAAAATGAAAATGAAAATGTAACGCCTCTGATTTATCGTAGTAAACCTTAAAGTTACTTACTGCTCCAAAGTGGTTAAGTTCACATATAAGATTTGGTACTATCACTATCGGGTTAGTCACATATAATAATAAATCATCTGCATACCTTGACATTTTGTACTCCTTACTTTTCACTTAAATCCCTTGGATATCCAAATTTTGTGAATAGCTGTAATTAGATGTTCCATTACTATTATATATAAATTAGGAGATTAGGGACAACCCTGTCTGGTACTGTTTAAAATCTCTCTAGGGTCAGAGAGAATGCCATTTATATGTATTCTACCTTTTGGGTTGGAATAGGGGGCTTAATCTTGTGTAAAGTCGGGGGCCGATTCTTAGCTGTCTTAAAGCTTTCTCAAGAAAGCACCATCCCACCCTGTCAAATGCTTTTTCAGCATTTACTGATAATAGACACAATGGAATGGTGTACTTCTGGTCATATTCTATTAATGTACAGTACCCCACAAAAGTGAGTACACCCCTCACATTTTTGTAAATATTTTTTTACTTTCAAAAGTTTTATTGATTTTCAAAAGCAATAGAACAAAAAGAATATCACAATAGGTGTGAAGCAGAAATCAAATTAAAAAATTACAATAGCAAACAATCTGTCAGTTCTAACATCAAGGATATGAGTGTCACTTGGGTACCATGTCAATTGGCTAAGTGGCTTAGATACACTGGCGTTGGCTATCACTTCCTATATAAAAAAGCAGATGTATGCTGGGTGGGTGTGCACCGGCACCCCGGCTGGGTACACACTGTGCCGGAGCACCCCCACTATGACTTAATAAAAGGACAACAGCATAAACCGCCTCTAAACCAGGAGGTTATTTTATCAGCATAACTAGTTATCTGAAATAGAAAGTCGTAGTAAGCAAAAGTGTAATTTGGTACCAAAGACACCTGGATATGTTTAACTCAAGCTGACAGTTATAGGGCCAGATTCCCGTAGAATTGCCGCTGGCGTAGCGTAAGCCATTTACACTACGCCGCCGCAATTTAACAGAGCAAGTGCCGTATTCCCAAAGCACTTGCTCCGTAAGTTGCGTCGTCGTAGTGTAAATGGCTCTGCGTATCCCCGTGTAATTCAAAGGGGGCGGCTTGTATTTAAATTAAGTGCGCCCCCGCGTCGATCGAACTGCGCATGCGCCGGCCTCAAAAATAGCCCAGTGCGCATGCTCCAGCTCACGTCAGAAAAAGTGAATGAAACCGACGTGAGCGTCGTTTACGTAAATCCCTATTCGCGAACGACTTAGTAAAACGATGTAACCGATGGAAAAAGACGACGCTGACCCGACGCCATACTTAACATGGCAACGACGGAACTTCATAAGGTTACCCCTCATATAGCAGGGGTAACCTTACGCGTACGGAAACGTGTAAACTACGACGGAGCGGCATAAAAACGTTCGGGAATCGTCAGATTAGGCTCATTTGCATAGGATACAGAAAAAGGAAAGGGGAAAGTAAGCAAGAACCAGTCTACCAATCTGAGTCAGTTGATATAAAGAAAACTAGGTGTAGGATTTCTAACTCAGGAAGGTACGCCTGATCGGAATGAAATGCCCATATGTTGAGCCCATGGTTCCCAAGTGTCCTCAAATTTGTCCAAGGAGTTATTCAAAACGCTAGACAATTTTTCTTGGGACATTATCTAGGAAATTTTGCGTTTGACAGTCATAAACGAGACTTTAGGTCTCTTCCAAGGTTTGGCAAGTGTTGATTTGGCTCCTAGTAGAATAAAATGAATGAGTTCGAGCTGATTTGCTAGCTTTGGGAACAAGAGCATTCAGAAGGGCAATCTCCGGGGACCTTGGGACTCGCAGCCCTGTTACAACATAAATTAAGTTAAAAATGTTCTTCCAGAAGGGGCATTCCCACCAAATGTGAGCCATAGAGCCACTCAATTCACACCCCCTAAAACAAAGAGGGCTTGCCGAGGGATACATGACAGACAGTTTAGAGGGGGTTAGGTACCATCTCGTGAGCACTTTAAGGTTCGCTTCTATCAGGACGATATTTTGGACACCTTTATAAGCTCTGGAGACTGCAGAAGACCAAGATTGCAGATCCCATTGAATTTGGAAGTCAGTCTCCCAGGCTGACATAAAGGTGGCCTTATCATCTTGTTGGGCAAGAGAATGATATATGACAGAGATTCCACCCCTTTGGTCTTCCATCCCCCCACACCACAGCTCGTAGACCGTGAAGCGCGGAGGAAGGGGTTTTCCTTTCCAGATTTTGTGAAGAAAATGTTGTATCTGCCCAAGTCTAAAGAGTTCTGAAGTTGGGAGCTTAAGTTGTTTTTCGCAATGTTTCAATGTCACAGGGCCTGAAGCGAGAAAAAAAGTGTCCTATCCGGTACAGCCCCTTATCCAGCCACCACTTAAAAGCGTTAATATCCTTTCCTGGGATAAAGTCGGGGTTATTGAACATGTGGGCAAGGGGTCTACAATCCGAAGTCAGGGATGGGAGGGATTTTACATTTTTGTAAATATTTTATTATATCTTTCCATGTGACAACGCTGAAGAAATAACACTTTGCTACAATGTAAAGTAATGAGTGTACAGCTTGTATAACAGTGTACATTTTCTGTTCCCTCAAAATAAGTCAACAACTGTAAACAGCTCACAACAAAAGTGAGTTCAACGCTAAGTGAACATTTGCAAAGTGTCAATATTTTGTGTGGCCAACATTAATTTCCAGCACAGCCTTAACCCTCTTGGGTATCCATCAAAATAGCTTTACCTGTGCCCAACAGTGCAGCCTACTTGTGTCCATCAATGCCACTTCACATGTCTCCAACAATTCAACCTACCTGTATCCATTAATGCCACTTCACCTGTGCCCAACAATGCAGCCTACCTGTATCCATCAATGCCACTTCACCTGTGCCCAACAATGCAGACTAACTGTGTCCATAAATGCTGCTTCACCTGTGCCCAATAATGCAGCCTACCTGTGTCCATCAATGCTGCTTAACCTGTGCCCAACAATGCAGCCTACCTGTGTTCTACAATGCTGCTTCACCTGTGTCCAAGAATGCTGCTTCACTTGTGCCCAACAATGCAGCTTCACCTGTGCCCGACAATGCAGTCTACCTGTGTCCTACAATTCTGCTTCACCTTTTCCTAATAATACAGCCTCCCTGTGTCCATCAATCCTGCTTCATCTGTGCCCAACAATGCAGCTTACCTGTGTCCATCAATGCTGCTTCACTTGTGCCCAATGATGCAGCTTCACCTGTGCCCAACAATGCAGGCTACCTGTGGCCAACAAGGCAGCCTACCTGTGTCCATCAATGCAGCCTATCTGTGTCCATCAATGCTGCTTCACTTGTGCCCAACAATGCAGCTTCACCTGTGCCCAACAATGCAGCCTATCTGTGTCCATCAATGCCACTTAACATATGTCCATCAATGCAGCCTACCTGTGTCCAACAATTCAGCGTACCTGTGTCTATCAATCCTGCTTCGCCTGTGCCCAACAATGCAGCCTACCTGTGTATCAATGCTGCTTCACCTCTGTCCAACAATGCAGCCTAGCTGTGTCCATTAAAGCTGCTTCACTTGTTCCCAACAATGCAGCCCACCTGTGTCCATCAATGTTACTTCACCTGTGCCCAACAATACAGCCTACCTGTATTCATCAATGCCGCTTCACCTGTGCCCAACAATGCAGCCTACATGTGTCCATCAATGCCACTTCACCCGTGCCAACAATGCATCCTACCTGTGTCCATTAATGCTACGTCAACTGTGCCCAACAATGCAGCCTACATGTGTCCATCAATGCAGCTTCACCTGTGCCCAACAATGCAGCCTACCTGTGTCCATCGAAGTAGCTTCACCTGTGTCCAACAGTGCAGAATACTTGTGTCCATCAATGCTACTTATCAAATGCCCAACAATGCAGCCTACCTGTGTCCATCAATGCAGCCTACCTGTGTCCAGCAATGCTGCTTCACCTGTGCCCAGCAATGCATCCTACCTGTGTCCATCAATGCCACTTCACCTTGCCAACAATGCAGCCCACCTGTGTCTATCAATGCCACTTCACATGTGCCCAACAATGCAGCCTGTGTCCATCAATGCGGCTTAACCTGTGCCCACAAATTAAGCATACCTGTGTCCATCAATGCCACTTCACCTGTGCCCAACAATGCAGCCTACCTGTGTCCATCAATGCCACTTCATCTGTGCCAAACAATGCAGCCTACCTGTGTCCATCGAAATAACTTTACCTGTGCCCCACAGTGCAGCCTACCTGTGTCCATCAATGCCACTTGACATGTCTCCAACAATTCAACCTACCTGTATCCATTAATGCCACTTCACCTGTGCCCAACAATGCAGACTAACTGTGTCCATAAATGCTACTTCACCTATGCCCAATAATGCAGCCTACCTGTGTCCATCAATGCTGCTTAACCTGTGCCCAACAATGCAGCCTACCTGTGTTCTACAATGCTTCTTCACCTGTGTCCAAGAATGCTGCTTCACTTGTGCCCAACAATGCAGCTTCACATGTGCCCAACAATGCAGTCTACCTGTGTCCTACAATTCTGCTTCACCTTTTCTTAATAATGCAGCCTCCCTGTGTCCATCAATCCTGCTTCATCTGTGCCCAACAATGCAGCTTACCTATGTCCATCAATGCTGCTTCACTTGTGCCCAACGATGCAGCTTCACCTGTGCCCAACAATGCAGCCTACCTGTGCCCTACAATGCAGACTACCTGTGTCCATCAATGCAGCCTATCTGTGTCCATCAATGCTGCTTCAGTTGTGCCCAACAATGCAGCTTCACCTGTGCCCAACAATGCAGCCTATCTGTGTCCATCAATGCCACTTAACATGTGTCCATCAATGCAGCCTACCTGTGTCTATCAATCCTGCTTCGCCCGTGCCCAACAATGCAGCCTACCTGTGTCTAACAATGCCACCTCACCTATGTCCAACAATGCAGCCTAGCTGTGTCCATTAAAGCTGCTTCACTTGTTCCCAACAACGCAGCCCACCTGTGTCCATCAATCTTACTTCACCTGTGCCCAACAATGCAGCCTACATGTGTCCATCAATGCCACTTCAACCGTGCCAACAATGCATCCTACCTGTGTCCATTAATGCTACGTCAACTGTGCCCAACAATGCAGCCTACCTGTGTCCATCAATGCAGCTTCAGCTGTGCCTAGCAGTGCAGCCTACCTTTGTCCATCCATGCCTTTTTACCTGTGCCATACAATGCAGCCTACCTGTGTCAATCAATGCAGCCTACCTGTGTCAATAAATGTAGCCTACCTGTGTCCATCCATGAAGCCTACCTGTGCCCAACAATGCAGCCTACCTGTGTTCATCAATGCAGCCTCCCTGTGTCCATCAATGCCAATTCACCTGTGCCCAACAATGCAGGGATCTGACGAAACAGCTGACGCTGTGAAACGCGTAATCCGATTGGCTGGCCGGGTACCTCGCGTCACTTCCGGGGCGACGACGATACGCAGCGCTCCACGGTGGAACGCACGCCACATCAGACGGCTCTTCCTGGTTTCCTGCGTCCATTATACCACACTTGTGGCTCACAAGCCTGGGATGAAGAGACCTTATTCGGAGGAACTTCTTATGATGACCCCGGCCTCTTAGCCACACCAATGCCTATATTACTCCATGTTTGTGAGTAGTTACTTTATTGTATCGATTTATTACTGATTAAAAACGACATACTGCATTTAGTTTGGCGCATCTCTCTCTTGTATCTTTTGACTCTTCTAGAGGCTTGCTTCTGCTTCAGGTGCTGCCGCTAAGTTCCTTCATTTATCCAACTGCTGAAATTGGACTGTCCGGAGTATTTTGTTACCATATGGACTTATACTGATTGATGTTTATTTTAACTTCAATTTTAGACTACCAACAATGCAGCCTACCTGTGTCCATCAATGCAGCTTCACCTGTATCCAACAGTGCAGCCTACCTTTGCCCATCAATGCCACTTTACCTGTGCCCAACAATGTAGCTTACCTGTGTCCATCAATGCCACTTAACCTGTGCCAAACTATGCAGCCTACATGTGTCCAACAATGCAGCCTACCTGTGACCAACAATGCAGCCTACCTGTGTACATCAATTCCGTTTCACCTGTGCAGGGGAACAGAGGAGAGGAAGGGGATTCCTAGCCAGATCAGCAGAGAACAAGGAAAATTGCTGTAACAGCTTATATTTGAATTGCAGAGTGTTCCCCATGCTAGCTGTTACATGCAGCCCCGCCTCCTAATTTTATATAAAAATAATAGGTTCACAGAAGCCTATTTGTGAATGTGCATTGGACCTATTAGCCAAGGATGTCAATTCTGTGTAAGAAGAGATACTAAATGATTTATTCATTTATTTTCATTTTGGCATTGGTACTGGCTCCAGCAGTGTCTGATTGTCAATGCCTTTTGTTTGACAATAGTTTTTTTATTAGCCCCACAAATGGCCAGATTAAAAAAACAAAACAAGGTAACACATAATCCTGACATCATCAAAGGTCCTTTAGTTTGCTGGAATCTAGTGTTGTCTGAGACAGCATTTGGAGTGTCAAAAGCACTTACATTTTATTTGAAGTGTGATCACTTGAGCAATTTGGTAATGTATAGGAATGGACTCATCTGTCAAACTGCTGGTGTTGATTTCCTGAATTTGGCTTATCAATAGTAAACCACTGAATGCTAACAAGCAATATAGGCTAATGGTCTCAAAAACTGTGAGTGAAGCCGCGTACACACGGCAGAGAACCTCGACGGGCAGAACACATCGTTCCGCCCGTCGAGGTTCTCTGCCGGTCGTCAGATTCGGCGACCCGCCCGTCGGGAATGACAACCAGCCATTCATCCAGGCGGGCCGTCGAGCAAATAGAGAACATGCTCTCTATTTCTGCTCGACGGCATTCCCGACGGGATGCTCGCCGAGAGCGTACACACGGCCGAGGTTCTCGCTGGAATGCAGCTTCCAGCGAGTAACTTGTATAGCGCTACAAATGCAAACTAAATCACCCTAAAGGCGCCTATTCCATCTGGTGTCATACTGATCCTTCAGAAGAGTGTTGCTTCACCTGTGTCCAAGAATGCAACCTAACCGTGTCCCTCAATAAACTGGACGAGTTAATGAAAATCCTAATTCTCTGATCTACTTTTGACGCATTGGAATGTTGGAAAATTAAGATACCAGAAAGAACCACTGCACGCTAAGTGCCAGATTCTCAAAAGAGATACGACGGTATATCGCAGGAAACACCGTCGTATCTCTGTTTTTTTTTACTGGGTATCTATGCGTGTGATTCATAGAATCACATACGCATATGATTTGGACAGACAAAACTGTCAGTTTCTTTGGTATCTGCTTCCTGGCCAAATCTGATAAGAAGTGAATAATTGCATGCATGCATAGAATAATTTCACACTGACAAAAGCTGCAGTTTGAAATACTTCCCCTTTTTTATTTCGATCTCGACTTAATATATGGTTAATGACGTGCATATTCTTGAATATCCAACCTGCTCATTAATACGTAATATTAGTCTTGTGACGTGTGAGCTATTAACTATTTTGTGTTAGGATGGTGCGAAGCATGAAGCAACAATGCTATATATATATTTGGTTTGTCTGATGTCTGGTTTTCTGCGGTTCGATATCCAGACAGGTTTTTTTTCACAGATCTAATTCCAGCTTGTTTTGCAGACAAATTTCCCCTTTTTCCTTCAGACCTTGTGACAAATATCTGATAGCAACATCATGTGAGCAAGGATTGCAAGAGTTGTATAAAATCATTACAAATTATTACTATGTATGATCAATCTGATAACAATCAATAACGTATAAAGTATACAGTATAGGATATATATGAGATATAGAACATGTGGGGCATGTGTTTGCACATTGAAATAAGCATTTCACCATCTTCCTTTGGCCATTTTTACCATATCCACAACACATAGATACAGTGAAGATCCGACAGGTGTTAGGCCTCGTACACACGAGCGGACAGATTTGTTCAAATCTGTCCGTCCGACAGATTTGAACAAATCTGTCTGCTGGGATTTTGGTTTGCTCGCGTGTACACACGAGCAAACCAAAATCCCCGCCAGCAGAGAGCGCGCTGACGTGTCGGTGACGTGGCGGTGACGTTGACGCCGCCACGTCACCGCACCAGGAAGTAAAACACTTCTGCGCATGCGCCGAATCCATTCGGCGGCGGTGCGGCGGCGGTGCGGGACGACATGTCTGCTGGTAAGTGTACTAACCAGCAGACATGTCGGGCGGACGGATTGCCACCCGATAGATTTCAAAGCATGCTTTGAAATCTGTCGGGTGGCCAATTCCGTCGGCTCGGCCGTACACACGATCGAATCTGTCTGCTGAAACGGTCCAGCGGACCGTTTCCAGCGGACAGATTTGATCGTGTGTACGAGGCCTAAAACACTTACACCATCGGATCGTAGATGTAATGACTTTGCTGGCCGCTAGGTGGCCTTTACGTTGATTTCTCATTTGCCTGTGCTAATGAGCCTAATACGCCGTTTTTACGCCGCCCCGTCGTTGTTTACATCGTTTCCGTAAGCGTAAACCTACCCCTGCTATATGAGGGGTAGGTTTACGAAATTCCGTCGTTGCCATGTTAAGTATGGCGTTGGGTCAGCGTCGTCTTTTTCCGTCGGTTACGTCATTTTACTAAGTCGTTCGCGAATAGGGCATTGTGTAAGTGACGATCATGTAGTTTTCACGTCGGTTTCAACAACATTTCCCGACGTGAGCTGGAGCAATGCGCATTGGGCTATTTTTGCGGCCGGCGCATGCGCAGTTCGATCGACGCGGGGGCGCGCTTAATTTAAATACAAGCCGCCCCCTTTGAATTACGCGGCCTTATGCTTGGCCATTTACACTACGCAGCCGCAACTTACGGAGCAAGTGCTTGGAGAATACGGCACTTGCTCTGTTAAGTTGCGGCTGTTGTAATTTAAATCTGGTAAACATGATGTGATGCTTGGGTTTATTTAAACTGCTTTGGTAATCCAAAGAGTCAAGGGAAGGGGCAGCCAACGGCCATCCCTACGAGAAGATCAATCCCAGGGCACTGGTGAAGTTTGCTTAAAGGAGTTGTAAAGGAAAACAATTTTTTGCCTAAAATTAATGTCTGCAAGGTAGACAGACAGAATAGTGTAATAAATCTGTTAACAAATTAACAAATACCTATTAAATTCCTTCATCTATATCCAGAGCTTTTTTTCTCAGAAAATAGGTGCAGGAACTCAACCACGACCCGTTCAGATTTCACAAACAGTAGAAGGTTCTTAAAGGTGCATTAAATACCAGGATTGCATTACATACAGAATACAGAGTTCAGGGTCTTACACACAGAGTGCAGAGCTGTCACCTGTAAACACAGAAACCAGAGTTCTGTGTTTACAAGTGATTATGGTGAGCAGGCACCAAAGGGTCTGAGCCAGAGGTGGTGGAACTGAGTTCCCCCAAGTTCCCCCTGAAAAAAGCCCTGTCTATATCACCTCCGGCATTCTAGTTTCTGTTCTCTCATTCACTTCCTGGTTTGCATAATTTGTTCATGTAAGAACTACATTTCCCAGTATGAATTGCGGCACACCCAGTAATTCACACCTCCTTGAAGTCTCTAACATGTAGAGAGCGTCATGCCACACAGATGTAGTTCCCAGGAGGGGGCGAGCACATTACTGACCACCGCAGTAAAGCCTCCCTTTACGGTGGTCAGTAAAATCAGACAAGCAGGAAGTGAACAGAACAGAGAAGAAATAGAGCAACTTCTGAGCAAAAATGAACAATGAGGAAGTGAAAAGAGGAATGTCTGCAGGTAAAGGATGCTTATTATGAAAACATTTGTTTTCCTTTACAACCCCTTTAAGGTACATGCAAACACTGCTAGGTGCATTTGTTTAATGCATATATAAAGTTTACCACTTTGTTTTAATAACAGCTGGAATTTAAGTAAACAAAAATAATCCCTGTTTAAATGTATTACTAAATTTAGGGTGTTGTAAAAATATATTAAATATAAAAAAAAAATATTAATGCCTTCAGCTATGCCCAGACTAAATAGAAGTGAAGTATGTGACATAACATCATGAGCAGCCAAGAAAGCTACTAATGTCAAGCAACAGTTAAAGCACTTAAGATTGTTAACTAAGCAACACTAGTCCATGGAAAGCTGAAATTGCACCTCCCATGCTTCCGCTGGGACTTTCTTAAGAGCTGCTGTTCTCATTACTGTGTCCTTAAGAATGTTTTCTTGGCAAGGTTGCATTTTCTCTTTAGTTGTTGACTATGATTGATATAAGTTTGAGGCATGCTGTGATCTATACTGCCAATTACATTCACTGCTTACCTGTACACGGTCCTTCAACCCATCACTGAGCTAGGCATACCAATTCTCTGACCAGCATTTGCTCTGCAAAGAAACATTTGTTATTGAGCACAAATAATTTACTATACAAAGTAATATAGAAAAAGTGGCCAATTATCATAATATATATGCAGTATACTTCAGAACATAACTGATACCCATCAGCCAAGTCCCCCAGGTCTGTTTACTGGTAGTACGTAAAAATGTATTATAGTTTATTGTTTGTTCTGATGCATATAACAATATTTCATGCACACTTTCCACCTTATGTACAGGAACATTTAACTGTATATTGATTCCACCTGGTCTTTTTGCTATAATTTATTTGATTTGTCTTTTAATGCTAAATATATCTTTTGAAGAATAGTATTTCTTGGTGAAAAGAAAAACGCTTATCTATTTAGACCAGTGATGGCAAACCTCGGCACCCCAGATGTTTTGGAACTGCACTTCCCATGATGCTCATGCACTCTGCTATGTAGTTGAGCATCATGGGAAATGTAGTTCCAAAACATCTGGGGTGCCAAGGTTTGCCATCACTGATTTAGACTATCCTTCATATAAAGATATCATGCAATTGTTTTCATCAGAAATAAAGTACTTGTATGTGGATAAGAAGGGTCATGTCTCGTTGTGTTGCTTGCTACTATCACAACTTTAAGAATCATGACTATGGTAGATGAAACTGTCACTTCATATTTAAAGTGGTTAAAAAACTGAAAAATCTAAATTAAACTAAGCAGTTTACCTCATTGGCCTCGTACACACGATCAAATCTGTCTGCTGGAAACGGTCTGCTAGACCGTCCCAGCAGACAGATTCGATCGTGTGTACGGGCGAGCAGACGGATTTGGCCAGCCGACAGATTTGAAAGCATGCTTACCAATCTGTCGGCTGGGAACCCATCCGCCCGACATGTCTGCTGGTTAGTACGCTAACCAGCATACATGTTTTCTCGCACACGCGCCGAATGATTTCGACGCATGCGCGGAAGTGTTTTACTTCCTGGTGCGGTGACGTGGCGGTGTCAACGTCACCGCCACGTCACCGACACGTCAGCGCGCCGTCTGCTGGCAGGGATTTTGGTTTGCTCGTGTGTACACGCGAGCAAACCAAAATCCAAACAGACAGATCTGTTCAAATCGGTCGGTCCGACCGATTTGAACAGATACATTGCCTCGTGTGTACGAGGCCATTAAAGTAGCAAAAGCCATCTGTCCCCAGTCTGGCCAAAAAAAGAGGATCCAGTAATCTGATATCCTCTCCGCTTTCCCGCTGTGTTAAAAACTGACACAGAATAAAAAATTGCCACAACCCCGCTCCTGTGACTGACAGACTACATTGTTGCACGAGCATGAGAGAAAGGTGTCCAACATGTCATCATAGCTTGCTCCCCTTTACTCCTCCAGCTCACTCAGAATTGGCTGCTCTGCTCCTGAGCATTGATTTTACACTGGCACGCTTTGCATGTGATGTGCGTGCACATTTGGGACTGCTGTGTACGCACTATTGATTCTCGGTGTGTGCTTCTCAGCTGCAATACAATGATTGCTGGGGGGAATGCACAGATGGGAGGAGTAGTGGGCATGCATGTGTGTCACTGGCGGCTTGCTCCTGCTGTGATTACAGATTGCGGAAGCCACTCATCAGGTACCGTGGACTCGGTGTCTGCCGACACCTGCTTTAATCCTGCAGAGAAAAGGAACGGCAGTCTGCTTATGTAAACAAGCCTATGCAGGTGTGTTGCAACAATGAATGAATATTCGCTGTTGCAACACTGATCCTCCTCCCGATCAATCGGAAAGCAGGTATGGAACACATTTTCTAATTGGCCAAAACGTCAGGCAAGCCATATGCTCTAATCAAACATGGGCTCGGGTCATAGAGGATGCATCCAGAGCCTACTGAGGTGTGTTGCAACAGTAAATGAATATTCGCTGTTGCAACACTGATCCTCCTCCCAGCCAATCAGGAAGCAGGTATGGAACACATTTCCCGATTGGCCATAGGCTCTACTGGGCTTCAAAATAGCATGGGCTCGGGTCACAGAGAATGCATCCGGAGCCTACGCAGGTGTGTTACAACAATGAATGAATATTCACTGTTTCAACACTGATCCTCCTCTCGGTCAATAGGGAAGCAGGTATGGAACACATTTTCTAATTGGCCAAAACGTCAGGCGAATCATAGGCTTTAATTAAGCGTTGGCTCGGGTCACATAGGATGCATCCAGAGCCTACCGAGGTGTGTTGCAACAGCAAATGAATAGTCGTTGTTGCAACACTGATCCTCCTCCTGGCCAATAAGGAAGCAGGCAAGGAACACATTTCCTGATTGGCCATAGGCTCTACTGGGCTTCAAAATAGCATGGTCTTGGGTCACAGAGGATGCATTAGAAGCCTACGCAGGTGTGTTGCAACAGCAAATGGGAAAGCAGGTATGGAACACATTTTTCTGATTGGCCAAAACATTAGGCGATCCTATTGGACACCTAGTGCTGAGAGGTGCAGAGAGGAGACACACCACAGAGAAGACTCCAGAAGAGGACACCGGGAGTCGGCCACACTGAAAAATGGCCACAGCAGCTCCTACCACTGCTCTGACACATGGTAAGGACAGAGGGTGGTGGAAGTGGCGTGTTAGTATCATGTTGCACGCTGGGGGGTTGCTGGCATTTGTGCTAGGGCCGCTCCACTGGTGGTCTGGGGGGGTTGTTTGCCCCCCCAAAAAAACACACCAGCCACCACTGTTTTAATATGTACACTTAGCACTATTCTTGATCCAGTGATGTTCACAAGAGTGGCGGTTCTCTCCACTACTCCCTACTCAGTGGACAAATTGATATCAGGAGCAGTCATTGGATCCCACTGCTGTCAATCCAATTCTGTGACAAGGAAGCAGGGAGCGGGGCTGGGCCACCCTGTCTGTATCAATAGATGCAGACAGGGTGGCTCAGAAGTGAGTGCACCTATAGAAAGTGGCTTTCTATGGGGGCACTTGCCAAAGAGAAGGATCCAGAAGTGCTGGTGGGGGGCTCAAGAAGAGGAGGATATGTATGCAAGTTTTTTATTTTAATTTAAAAAAAAACACAGTTTAATATTACTTTAAGGCTAACATTATTTCAAAAACAGATGATATACTTGAAACCCCCCGAGTCTGACTTCCAGACAGAAAGGGATCTTCCTTTAGAATTAGTGTAGTATACAGACCTTTAGGACAGACTGAATATTATGATAACTTGTTGATTGATAAGATTTTACAAATGGCAATTAAGGGAGAGGTTGTAATTATGGGTACTTCAACATGCCTGACATTAACTGGAATTCTCAAAATTCTATTATAATCAGGAGCAGGGAAGTAATGGAGGCAATGAATGAGGTTTCCCTGAAACAGTTATGCCGCATACACAGAATCGGAATTTCCGATGACAAATGTTCAATGTGAGATTTTGGTCAGATATTCTGACCGTGTGTATGCTCCATCGGACATTTGATGCCGGAATTTCCAACAACAAATGTTTGAGAGCTGGTTCTCAATTTTTCCGACGACAAAAGTGCTTGTCGGAAATTCCTATCGTCTGTATGCAATTCCGACACACAGAAATCATATGCATGCTCAGAATAAATTTTTCTCGGCTCGTCGCATTGTTGTACATGACCTCATTCTTAACGTTTTGAATTTCCGACAACATTTGTGTGGCCGTTTGTATGCAAGACAAGTTTGAGCCAACATTCCGTCAGAAAAAAATCCACGGTTTTGTCGAAATGTGCGAGTGTACGTGGCATAAGTGAAAAGTCTAAACCCGAGATGATCATATTCTAGACCTAGTACTGACAAATGAGGACCAATTGTCTGATGTTGAGGTGGGATAAAATGTGGGTTCTAGTGATCAATAATCAATAAAAAAGCTCCACACTGATCTTTAATTGTTCCCACCAAGGTTCTGCAGGGACGTACAGTAGCCATAGTCCTTTCTATTATCAGCCTCAAATCTCAAACAGTATAAATTCACCCTGCCATAACTACTTGGTTTGCCCTCCAGATGAATCCACATGAATGGCAATGTAACACGTAAAGGTAGAGCCTGGCGGTGACATGCGTGAGACATGTTGGATTTTAAATATGTTAAAAGTTGTTTTTATTGAAATAGCCCTGGACCATTCTGCTGGCCAAAGGCCAGGACACATTGTGCGATTCGACACTGCGTGGTTTTAACTGACAATTGCGCGGTCCTGCGACGTGGCTCCTCAAAAAATTGACGTCCTTGCTTTCCCCACAAATAGAGCTTTCTTTTGGGGGTATTTGATCACCTCTGCGGTTTTTCTTTTTTGCACTATAATCAAAAATAGCAATATTTTTTACTTTTGCTATAATAAATATCCCCAAAAAATATATAAAAACATTTTTTTTTGCTCAGTTTAGGCTGATACGTATTTTTGGTAAAAAAAATTACAATACGTGTTTATTGATTGGTTTGCGCAAAAGTTATATAGTCTACAAAATAGGGGATAATTTTATGGCATTTTTATAAATATTTTTTTTTACTAGTAATGGCGGGGGATCAGCGATTTTTATCATGACTATGACATTATGGCAGACACATCGGACACTTTTGACACATTTTCTGGGACCATTGTAATTTTTACAGCGATCAGTGCTATAAATATGCACTGGTAACTGTGAAAATTACACTGCCAGTGAAAGGGTTAACCACTAGGTGGCATTGAACGGGTTAAGTGTGCCCTAGGAAGTGATTCTTACTGTTAGGGGGCATGGCTTCCCAATCACAGGGAACAGACAATCAGTGACAGTGTCACTAGGCAGAACAGGGAGATGCATGTTTACACTTGCCTCTCCCCGTTCTGCAGGCCTGTGACCCGATCGCAGGACACCGGCGGACATCGAGTCTGCGGGTCCGTGGGCACGGTCATGGAGCTTGCGGCAGGGGCTGGCGCGCGCCTTTACGGTGGCAAATTTCCAAGTGACGTATATATACGTCAATTTGCCCAGCTGTGCCATTCTGCCAATGTATATCAACAGGAGCCAGTCGGGAACCGATTAAGGCCCCTTTCATATGGCCTGACCGTTCAGGTGCCCCTGTCAGTTTTTTAGGCAGACCTACTTTACGTGTACTGGCATTATACATTTTAAAACTAAATGCCAACTGTCCAGGTCCTTTTCAAATTCTTATGAATTTTATTCCTCACACAAAACGATAGTTAGAGAGATCTCTATTTTCTATAATACCCTAAAGAATAAATCCAATTTCCAAAAAACTAACACAATGCTGAAATAGGAATCAGATCTCCAATCACACTTTACTCCTAATTAATGGCGAACTGCTATAAACACAATATACAGAACGTCACATTGTGTGGCCCCATTGGGAAATGATCATTAAAATTACTCATAGTGGTACTATACCTCATATAGACAAAATTCTCCTCATCCACCTCCCTTTTTTGCTGGTGCAACTGTGGCCAAGTAGGTCAACTTCTCGACATCCTTTGGTAATGGACTGTGGTTACTCATATTCTATTGGTGGCTCGTCTAGTAGTTCTTAAAAGGGAAGATCTGATGCCTCCCCAAACATTACTGAAGTGACCTCTTTGGTCCAAGAAAATTATACATATGAACACCTTAGGCCTCGTACACACGAGGCAATCTATTTGTTCAAATCGGTCGGACCGACCAATTGAACAAATCTGTCTGATAGGATTTTGGTTTGCTCGCGTGTACACACGAGCAAACCAAAATCCCCGCCAGCAGACGGCGCGCTGACGTGTCGGTGACGTGGCCGTGACGTTGACGCCGCCACGTCACCGCACCAGGAAGTAAAACACTTCCGCGCATGCGCCGAATCCATTCGGCAGCGGTGCGGGATGACATGTCTGCTGGTAAGTGTACTAACCAGCAGACATGTCGGGCGGACGGATTCCCACCCGATAGATTTCAAAGCATGCTTTGAAATCTGTCGGGTGGCCAAATCCGTCGGCTCGGCCGTACACACGATCGAATCTGTCTGCTGGGACGGTCTAGCAGACCGTTTCCAGCAGACAGATTTGATCGTGTGTACGAGGCCTTATAGCTATAAACTTCTTTACTGGTACTATATTTAACAAACAATGGGAACTATGGCCTAAAACCACTATTTATGTCCCTGTGGCTTGAACATACTGTGCTATACCACTATCTGAGTTATACAAGTATGTTTGTTATAATACTACTATCTGTTATCAATATTTGTCTCTGCAATGTGTACCTTTTTCTTTTCTTTACTTTTCTTTTGTTCCTCCATTACTAATGGATGTACTCGACTATGTGCATTTCAAGTCGATATTGCATATCCTTTTGTATTATGCTAAAATACTAATGAAAACGAATTGTTTCAAAAAATGTTGACTATGAGCAAATGTAATTAAACCAATGCTCTACAATAATGAACTTGAGTTGAATAGCTATAGAATCTTCAGCATTATTCATTGCAAACCATTAATGATCACCAGAGTTAATGACTCCTTCAGGAACTATATTCTGGACATTCATGCATCAAGTATTCAATAGGATTGCTTCCAGTAGTTACAAAGAATCTAGCTGGCCACTGCTATTCATATGAAGTGTCCACACTGTTTCCAAATAATGTTTCAAAAATCTTAATACATTCTGAGACTGATACTGTAATCAAATATTTATTCACGCATTTCGAATTGTCAAGCAATTAATCACATGTAAGTATTGAACAAATTCCATAGCACATTTTTTAAACATAAATTCTAATCTGTTTTTATGATGAAGTTATTAGAAATCAAATGAAAACTACTGGTTCAGATGATGGTGTTAATAAAATGTGATGAGGTAAGTGTAGCATTAATAAAAGAGCATGAAAAATTATGCAACCTTTGATAGATAATAGGAATATGTTTATTCGTGAAATATGAATGGCCAATTATGGCACCAAGGTATTCACTGTATTGTATAAATAAAACACTCTATACTAGGGCTGTCATAAATTTCAGTCCAGAATGTTTAAATAATTATTACCAAAAATTACTGACAGATAAGACCATCTTGATCAGACATACAAATAATTTGTCCTTTGTTAAAGTAAAGGTGTCGTTCAAGACGTTCTAGTTACCAGAAAGATATCAACTAAGCAAGGCTGATATTTGATTCACTAACAAGCTCCATTTGCTTAGGTATTAGACATGTGCATTTGTTTTTGTCCGAATGCATTTTCGTCCGATTTTCGGGTATTTTTGTTATCGTTTTATTAAATGAAACAAACGCGCAGAATCCGAAATCAGAAAAATCAGACATAAAACAAAATACTTTATTTATTTTTGTTTTCATTGCGACAACAGTTCAATATAGATAGGAGATTCAACATGACGCTGACAATAGCAATCTGTGTCTATCGAATCTGTGGTCGAATGTGCCTAACCTTAACTCTATTAGTCCAAGATTATTCTACATAGAGAGGAAAGATTCGACATAGAGAGAAAAGATTCGACATTATGGAGACAGTGTTGGGGTAGACCATTCGACATGAACGTCAAAGATTCAACGAAGCAGAAAAAAACATACAAACGTTGAATCTGTCACTGAAGGCTTATGGTGTCTGTCGAAAGTTCTAAGAAGATTCGATAAGCAGCTAAACTGTACGATGCCACAATTGTACATTTTTAGGCAAATGATCCGCCTATAGAAGAATTTGAATGTCGGTTGACTAGTATTGATAATTTATAAATATAATTATTACTAGTGTCATACAACATTAGAATTCTTCTATAGCTTGTAGGCGGAACTTTTGACCTGAAAAGTACGATTGCGGCGTCGTACAGTTTAGCTGTTCCGTCGAATCTTCTTAGGACATTCAACAGACACCATAAGCCTTCAATGACAGATTCAACCTTAATTAATTCAGATTTTCGAATGAATGCATTTTTTAACGAAACAAAATAAATAAAAACTAATTTTGGGAGTAACGAAATGAATACATTTTTCGACCAAAAACCAAATTCCGAGACAAAATATTTCAGTGTGCACATGTCTATTAGGTATGCAGTCATTTTATCATACCTTGTATAGTTCACTTTAAATTATTCTCCTGGATGCAGACCTTCATTTGTCTTCATGGTGACAGTTATGTTTTGGCACTATCAGTCTGTGATTCTAAAGACTAGCCCTAAAATAAGAATAGCAAATGTACAAGTGTAGTAGAACATAGGTTAAAAAAAACTGTGAAATTAACTAAAAACACAATTAACACATTTTAACGATATCATATTATGTTAGACATATGCAGATACTGGAGTGCTACTTATATGATATCATGCATGGCAGAAAGAAAAAGAGTTTGGATCTGGGAGATTTGGCCAGTGCATTGTCTCTGTAAGCTTAGGTCCAGCACTGGTGCATCATTGGCAGTATGGTGGTTTTTAAATCCCAACTAATTGTAGAAAGTGTCCTTTACCATTATCCTGATCACCCCTTCACCCAAATTATTGATGTAAATATAGTTTAAAAAAACACCAACTGTGGAGGCTTTAAAAAAAAAAAAAACATACATACTGTACAGTAGTTTACTTTTCATATAAATACATTTTTGAACTTGACTGCTTAGAAAAAAATGCCTGCTTCCCAGAAAGCTATTTAAAAGTGAGTACACCCCTCACAGTTTTGTAAATATTTTATTATACCTTTTCATGTGACAACACTGAAGAAATTACACTTTGCTACAATGTAAAGTAGTGAGTGAACAGCTGGAAACAAAAGTGGGTACACCCTTAAGTGAAAATGTCCAAATTGGGCTCAATTAGCCATTTTCCCTCCCCGGTGTCATGTGATTTGTTAGTGTTACAAGGTCTCAGGTGTGAATGGGGAGCAAGTGTGTTAAATTTGGTGTTATCGCTCTCACTCTCTCATACTGGTCACTGGAGGTTCAATATGTCACCTTATGGCAAAGAGCTCTTTGAGGATCTGGAAAAATAAAATTGTTGCTCTACATAAAGATGGCCAAGGCTTTAAGAAGATTGCTATGACCCTGAAACTGAGCTGAAGCACAGTGGCCAAGACCATACAGCAGTTTAACAGGACAAGATCCACTCAGAACAGGCCCTGACATGATTAACCAAAGAAGCATCATATCCAGAGGTTGTCTTTGGGAAATAGACATATGAGTTCTGCCAGCATTTCTGCAAAAGTTGAAGGGGTGGGGGGTCAGCCTGTCAGACCATACGCTGCACACTGCATCAAATTGGTCTGCATGGCTGTCATCCTAGAACAAAGCCTCTTCTAAAGATAATGCACAAGAAAGCCTGCAAATAGTTTGCTGACTAAGGACATGAATTACTGGAACAATGTCCTGTGGTCTAAAGAGACCAAGATACATTTATATGGTTCAGATGGTGTCAAGCGTGTGTGGCGGCAACCAGGTGAGTAGTACAAAGACACATGTGTCCTGCCTACAGTCAAGCATGGTGGTGGGAGTGTCATGGTCTGGGGCTGCATGAGGGCTGCTGGTAGTGGGGAGCTACAGTTCATTGAGGGAACCATGAATGCTAACATGTTCTGTGACATACTGAAGCAGAGCATGACCGACTCTCTTTGGAGACTGGGCCACAGGGCAGTATTCCAACATGATAAAAACCCCAAACACATCTCCAAGACGACCACTGCCTTGCTAAAGAAGCTGAGGGTAAAGGTGATGGACTGGCCAGGCATGTCTCCAGACCTAAACCCTTTTGAGTATCTGTGGGCCATCTTCAAATAGAAGGTGGAGGAGCGCAAGGTCTCTAACATCCACCAACTCCATGATGTTATCATGAAGGAGAAGAGGACTCCAGTGCAAACCTGTGAAACTCTGGTGAACTCCATGTCCAAGAAGGTTTAGTCAGTGCTGGACACAAAATATTGACACTTTGGGCCCAATTTGTACATTTTCACTTAGGGGCATACTCACGCTTGTTGCCAGTGGTTTAGACTTTAGTATGTTGATTTATTTTGAGGGGACAGAAAACCTACACTATTATACAAGCTGTGCACTCACTACTTTACATAGACTCCATACCCGCTGGTTACCTCGACTCTGCAAATCCCCTCTTACCTCTGACAAGGTTGCATTAGTAATGAGAAACTCACACAAAATCACTGAACCACTCAGATATGTTTACTGGGATAAAGAATGAACACAAAGAATATCATGAATAAACACGGCTTTAGTTGGACAGAGACAGAGGGCCAGATTCACAGAGCCATTACGCCTGTCTAACTGGTGTTAGACTGGAGTAATTTCAAATTACGTGCGTTTTCTAGCTAGTCGGAAACCTCAAACCATGAATAGACGGCTGCGGGCTTTAATTTGACTGGATTACGTGTTAGTACGCCTTCGGGTCTACGCTGCAATAAAATTGCGGCCACTGGGTGGACTTCCCGTCGTTTTCCGCGTCGGGGTATGCTAATGAGCTTTTGCCGGCAATCCTAGAAATTACGATCTTCATTCGCAATCTCTTACGGCACCTTTAGTCATCTTTTTTTTGCGTAACACTATACCAGCTTTTTGCTGGTCTAATATTAGACAGCCCATGTTAAGTATGGCCATCGTTCCCGCATCAAATTTCTACGTTTTCCGACGTCTTTTATTATTTTTTACGTAAGTCGTCCGGGAATAGGAATGTTCGTAAACGACGCTACTCAAACAACGAATGACGTAACGACGTGATTTCGCGCAATGCACGGCGGGAAATTTCTGAACGGAGCATGCGTAGTTCGATCGCCGCGGGGACGCGCTTAATTTAAATGCTTCACGCCCCCCAATTGCGTATTTCGATTACGCGGCGAGAAATAGACTACGCCGTAGCGTACGGGCAAAAATCTACCAGGATTCGGTGTAGAGCCTGGTGAAATACGGCAGCGTAGAGTATTTCGATTACGCAGCGCAATATTAAGTGTATTTGAATCTGGCCCAGAGTATTTATTTTAACTGGTATATAAAGGTGCTTAACACAAATCTTTTAACAGACCTATGTGAACAGGTATACAGAGAAACAAATATTCAACACCCTTAACACATGTGTTGGATACCTTTCCTCTAAGGCCTCAGCACACAGACCAATAATCAATGATAGACATAGGCATACAATTCACAATATAACTTGCGTAATATCCTACCAATTTGCTCCCCCTAGGTTGTAGTTCAATGAATTAGCAATAAGATTCAGAGCAGTGACACTTAACAAAGAGGAGATGATAAATGTTCTTTCAATTCCAGATATCTTCAGCTAGCCTGTAGTTTATACTGCAGTTTAATTTGTAATCCAAAGTAAGGAAAAGGCATGAAAGAGTAATAGCAGAATGAACTAATTGATGTTTTGGTTGAAGAAGTATTACAATAACACGTGTGTTCCTCTTTAAGTGTCAGGAGAAGTAGATTACAGTACTGACTTCTGGGTGCAATGGGAAAAAATATGGCCCTAGCACCTGGTATGTGATGTCTGTGATGAAGTAGATTCACATCTGTGGAACTACAAGTATCATCAGCCAGTCTGTAGGAGAACTACTCAGCAATACTGTTATCACTCTCAGGATGGGCCGTGCCCGCTCACCACTATATACATCAGATGAATGGAGGGCTCCAGCCAGAATTCCCTGGTGTCTGTGTCCTGTGGGAATGGCGTCACTGCACCACGCTGCAACTCTCCTTGACAGGGTTGCCAACTGCCAGTAAATTTACTGACAATTTGTAAAAATCTGTGATTTTTTACAACTGCCAGTAAATATCAGGGGCTAATAATTTCATGCTGTGTTGACTTTCTAAGTGTAAATCAAGCAAATGTCCGGGTATGGGTATTGTCAGTGTTTCCATATCATGTCTGTACTGTTCAGATATTCACTGTGATAGTTTTCAATAGGAGTTCTGTATTTTCTCAGGTTGCCAGTAAAAAATATGCTCCGTCAGGGAGGTTGGCAACCTTGCCCCTTGAGCTGGAATGCAGAAGTACCCCAATGATCCGGGGCGCAGGCCAGTCCCATCACTGGGGTAGCGGTGCTGTCCTCTGAGCCACACCAACTTTTATTTCCTCTCCCAGCAGGCTGTTCTGTGCCCACTGCATTCTGTGTCCTGTGTTCCAGATTGGCCCAGCCAAGAGTGTCACTTCCTTGTTCCAGACTATATGTCCCATAATGCATTTCTCTGGTCATTCTCACAGAAGGAAAATAACCGCTTATAGAGTCCAACAGGCACTAGAGGGACCCAAACCCATACATGAAAATAACAAACTATCTCTTAACCCTAACTACAGTTGCAAACCTTGACTACACATACAGATATATATCATATATCTATATCTATGTATACTGTATATATATATATATATATATATATATATAGAGAGAGAGAGAGAGAGAGAGAGAGAGTGTGTAGAGTAGTAGATAGATAGATAGATAGATAGATAGATAGATAGATAGATAGATAGATAGATAGATAGATAGATAGATAGATAGATAGATAGATATTATTATAGTGTTATAATATTGTGTCAAATGTCTCTTTACAATTTGGATCACAATGTTCTATAATCTATTTTCATGTTATAAAAGAAGTTTATGTTTTCTATAAAGTAGATGGGAATTTAAAGTATACCGTGTACATGGAAAGGTTCTTTAATAAGTACTTCTACTCCCCTGAACACAAAATTAATAAGCACTGCTGTGCAAGTGTATAACTAAATGCTTAAGAAAGAGCATGACTATAAATTTCTCACCAAATTAGATTGAAACTGTAATTTAGCTGAAAGTTCAAGTAAGACCTATGTATGCTTGATACTTGTTAGAATTGTATGGAGTGTTTCTAAAACGAGATACAAAAGACAATAAAATGTGCAACATGAAGTAATCTTTAGAAACTATTCAAATTTGAAATGCATTAGGTTTCCTTAAAAAACACATTGGGGTTGACTTACTGAAGCTGGAAAGTGCAAGATCTGGTGCAGCTCTGAATATGAACCAATCAGCTTCCATGTTTTTTTGTCAAAGCTTTATTGAACAAGCTAAAGTTAGAAGATCAGGGGTGTCCAAACTTTTTTCCAAGAGGGCCAGATTTGAAGAAGTGAACATGCATGAGGGCCGTCAATTTTGCCTGACATTCTTTGAACCATTAAAATTCTGTTTAACCACTTTAGCCCCGGACCATATTGCTGTCCAAAGACCAGAGCACTTTTTGTGATTTGGCACTGCTTCGCTTTAACTGACAATTGCGCGGTCGTGCGACGTGGCTCCCAAACAAAATTGGCGTCCTTTTTTTCCCACAAATAGAGCTTTCTTTTGGTGGTATTTGATCATCTCTGCGGTTCTTATTAATAGAGCGACTATTTTGGAAAAAATGCAATATTTTTTAAATTTTGCTATAATAAAAATCCCAAAAAAGATATAAAAATTTTTTTTTTTCCTCAGTTTAGGCTGATACGTATTCTTCTACATATTTTTCATTAAAAAAAAAATCGCAATTAGCGTTCATTAATTGGTTTGCGCAAAATTTATAGCGTTTACAAAAAAGGGGGTCGTTTTATGGCATTTTTATTATTATTATTTTTTACTAGTAATGGCGGTGATCAGCGTTTTTTTTTTTCGGTACTGCGATATTATGGCGGCCACATCGGACACTTTTGACACATTTTTGGGACCATTGGCATTTTTATAGCGATCAATGCTATAAAAATGCATTGTATTACTATAAAAATGCCATTGGCAGTGAAGGGGTTAACACTAGGGGGCAGGGAAGGGGTTAAGTGTGGTCCTGGTGTGTTCTAACTGTATGGGGGGGGGTGGCCTCACTAGGGGAAGTCACTGATCTTCTGTCCATACATTGTATGGACAGAAGATCAGCGTTTCCCCCGCTGACAGGAACGAAAGGTATGTGTTTACACACATACCTCCCATTCCCCGCTCTGTAACGAGCAATCGCTGGTGCTCGGCGGCGATCGTACCCGCCGGGCACGCACGCAGGACTCGGGGGACGCGCGCGGGCGTTAGCTGCTACAGGGAGGACGTAGAGCTACGTGCTCCCGCGTAGCAGTGCCACCGCCCCGCAGTAATATGACGGCGGGCGGTCGGAAATTAGTTAAGTGTGTTTGTCAGGACAAGAATACACTGCCCAACAAGAATCCTCTTGCCTTTGTGGCTGTGTGCAGTAAAACGATGAGCTTGGGCATGTTATTTGGATGGATATTTATATATCTTTTGTGGCCTCCAACGAATCCCTGAGTGCCGCTCAGGACTAAGGATGTGCTGGTGCGTGTTATTTGGATACACAGGCCCGGATACACGCCGGGCGTACGCCGACGTATCTAAAGATACGCCGTCGTACGTACAAATGTGCGTCGTCGCATCTCTGCGCCGATTCAGAAAGCTAGATACGTTTAAAAACATGGCTTCATCTGCTCGACATAACTTGCCTACGCCGGCGTATCTTGGGTGCATAGTTACGCTGGACGCATTCGGCGTACCCATGTTAAATATGTAAATGAGGGAGATACGCCGATTCACAAACGTAGATGCATCCGGCAGCTTCATATACGCAGTTTGCGTAAGGCTTACGTCCAGCGTAAAGTTATTACTCATATAGGAGGCGCAAATCATGCTATGGTATGGACCAGGGAACGAACGTTGTCGAAATTTACGTCGTTTACGTTGTACGGGAATAGCGCTGGGCGTAGGTTACGTTAACGTCGTAGGCAGTGATTCAACGTATCCTAGGCAGTAGTTCTGATGTGATTCTGAGCATGCCCACTGGGATGCATCCATGGGATGACACATGCGCCGTTCGTTAGAAACATCTGGCTGGCAGTTCGGCCATCATTTACATGTTTCACGCCCACTCCCACATACGCCGGCGTATGCCGAGGAAACCCAGCGCAGTTTGTGAGGCAAATGCTTTGTGAATGCTGTGTTTGCCTCCCCGCGCTGCGTTGGCGTAGCGCATGTTAGATACGCTACGCCGGCATAAAGATTAGGGATGAGCTTCGTGTTCGATGCGAACACATGTTCGCATCGAACATTGGCCGTTCGATCGTTCGTCGAAAACGAACAAATCGGGTCGTTCGCGCCAAATTTGAATGACCCATAATTCACTGCGGCGTTGCGCGCTGATGATTGGCCAAGCATGCACCATGACCCCGCATGCTTGGCCAATCACAGCGCCCAAAAAACGAAGAGACCTAATTGGCCAAAGCCTGGGTGCTATGGCCAATTAGGGCTTAAGCACACGCCCCACACTATAAAAGGCCGCCTCCCAGGCGGCCTCGTGTAGTGTGTTTCGGCTTGCTTAGAGTAGTGAGACAGACAGAGATAGATAGATAGATAGATAAATAGATAGATAGATAGATAGATAGACAGACAGACAGACAGACAGACAGACAGACAGACAGACAGACAGATAGATAGATAGATAGATAGATAGATAGATAGATAGATAGATAGATAGATAGATAGATAGATAGATAGAGGAGGCTACTAGTTAGTATAGTTAAATGTACAGTTTGTAGAGAATATATTGACATCCCTAGGAGTTGTCAATATATTTATAAACTGTATAGCTTAGCTAGTTCTGCTATTAGTATCTGTCAGGCAGGAGATTGTGATTGATGCTCTAACGTGTTAGTGTACACGTGTTAGTTAATTGCACATAGACGCATTGGCCCAGATTCACGTACATCTGCGCATAATTGGACCGGCGTAGCGCACCGCCTTTACGTTAGACTTGCGCAAAACAGATTCTTGCCCGGGCCATTAGCGAGTATGGGCGTTACCTCCACGGCCCAGAGAGTGCCAACACCACCCTGGCCAGGAGGAGGGAGATATTGGATAGGATCACTGACCAGGTGAATTCTGCGGGGCAGGGGGAGACACGGACCAGGTCTGGGATTGACAAAAAAAATCAATGACCTCCGGCGTCTGGTCAAAAAGAAGTTGGCCAGAATGCATGCCCATGCCAGGGGCACAGGAGGGGGCCCACCATGCCGTATTAGCCTGACAGCGGAGGAGCGTGCGGTGGCCCTGACCTTTCATCGGCATGAAGTTGAGGGCCTGCCCGGCTTTGACTCCAGTCCCCATCCCGTGGTGCCAGGTAAGTTGTTTTCTTTTTTAATATCAGGTGTGTAGCATGTGTGGGGGAGGGGGTGAAAGGGAATATGTGGCAAGTGTGTGGATCCTCCAACCTGTGAATGTTTTGTGTCATCCACAGATGTGCAGGAGGGTGCAGGGCCATCTGGCCTGACCGCACCAACCCCAGGACAGCAGCCTAATGAGGCCCCCCCAACAAGGCCGGAGTCCACGGAGGAGGTTCAAGAGGAGGAGGACAATCATGAGGAGCAGGACAATCATGAGGAGGAGGAGAATCATGAGGAGGAGGAGTCCATGTCAGGCACTGGACGTTTGGGTTTTGAGGACTCCTCCCCTCTGGCTGCCAGCAGGCAGGCCTCCCTAAGGGGGAGCCTCCCCCCCTCCTCCCCCAACATGGCTCCCCTCACAAGGGCCTCCCCTTCTCCCCGGCCACACACATCAGCTGGAGGCAGGATGTCATCCCAGACCACCAGGGGGTTGGCCGATCTCCTGCCCGCCACCCTGAGAAGGGACCAGTTCCTCCAGACCCGCCATCTGGGACAGGTCAGCCAGACATTGGTGCGGATGGAGGAGAGCCTGTCCTCCATCAAGGATACGCTGGGGAACCTGGACTCCCACTCCCGGGCTTTCACAACCTGCCTAAATGAACTGCAGACGACATCAGCAGGCGTTGGGCAGGATGTGAGGGCCCTTACCCTGGCTATCCAGGCCAACACGGCAACAGTTGGTGCTGCCCTGGACAGAATTGCCATGGCCTTGGAGGGCAGGCCACCAGGTGGGCTGAGATCAGGGGCTGATCCTCCTTCCCCGGTTTTACCCCTTCCCCATGAGTCTCACCTGAGAAGCCGGGGCCGTGGCCGGGGGCGCCCCAGGCGTGGCTCACGCAGAGGGCAGTAATTTGTTTTTCCCCCAAATTTATTTTTTTTTCAATTTTTTTTTGTCTTTTTTTTTTTTTTTTGCTGGAAATTTTTTGATTTTGCAGGTCATTTTTTTTTGGGTTGTGGATGCTGTGTGAATGTGGGGGTGACATTCCTGCCGGAAAAGGGGTGTCACCCTCTATTTTGGTGGAGAAGGGTTCCCCAGGACCAGGGAGAAGTGATCCCCAGGTCCGTGTGAATGGTGTATGAATGTACAGTGACATAATTGGAGCCTTGGCGTGGCGTTGCTGCTCACAAGTCCTGCATGGTGGACTGGTGCCAATCCAATTTGATGTGGATGTGGGGTGTGTGTGCTAGGGACCACAGTGTTGTGCATGCATGCATTCTCATTGTGCCATGATTAATGTGTATGTTTAACGTGCAAAGATGCCCAATGTGAGCTGTCTCCTGGCTGCTCTTCCCTCAGAAGACGGGTTAACCTCGGTTTAGGGGGGATTGTCTGGTTCAGGGGTCAGGTCATCACGTAGGTCAATCTGCAGGCCCTTTCTTTCTGCAAAGTTGTGCAGCATGCAACATGCACCGATGATCTGGCACACGAAGTTTGGGGAGTACAAGAGGGTACCCCCAGACTTATCCAGGCATCGGAAACGTGACTTTAGGATGCCAAAGGTGCGCTCCACCACTGCTCGTGTTTGAGCATGTGCTTGATTGTATCTTTCCTCTCCTGGAGTTTGGGGGTTCCGGATAGGAGTCATGAGATGGGGTCCCAGTGGATATGCAGAGTCACCTGTAAGGGAAAAGACAGGAGGATGTTAGTCATGCATGTGCCCCTTGTGATGTGCATCATGGGAGGGGATAGTCATGCCTGCCACCCATGTCACTCACCAACCAGCCAGGTGTCCCCATACACGTTCTGATCGAATTCCAATCGGATGTGGCATTGATTGTATATGTAGCTGTCATGGCTGGACCCTGGGTGTTTGGCACGGACGTGCCATATGAGGCCTTGGGCATCGACTATCACCTGTACATTGATGGAATGCCAATGCTTCCGATTGCGGTACATGTGCTCTGTCTCCTGGGGGGGCTGGAGTGCCACATGTGTGCAATCAATGGCCCCCACAGTGCGTGGGAATCTGGCAATTCTGTAGAAATCTGTCATTGCCTTCAGCCGCAGGTCCTCAGTGGTGGGTTTGATGATTTGGTTAGCCATGCGTCTGAGTATTGCAGGGACAACCTGGTGCACACATCTGCTCATGGAGGACTGTGACATCCCAGCCACCACTCCACTTGTACGCTGAAAAGAGCCACTGGCAAGGAAATGGAGTGTTGCCAGGACCTTGACCAGTGGCTGCACTGCATCTGAGCAGTGTGTTGGGCTGGTGATGTCATCCTGCAGGTTTGTGGTTAATTCCAGGATGGCATGAGGGGTGAATCTGAAGATGCGATACACCTCAGAAACACTCATGCCAAACAGGTCTATGCGGGTATGGTATATCCTCTCCCGTGCCATCCTCCGTGCCATCCTCCGTGCCCTCCTCCTTCTTTGTTCATCTAAAGTCAGTAGTATAGCTATGCGCGACGATGCCCCTGGCATGTTGGCATACAGATTGTTGAGCAACACGTGTGACTGCTGAGCTGCTCACTAAACTTTTCTTTTTTTAGACCAGCTTTTATCAGCTCTAATTTTAGACAGGACATTTTGCTGTTGCGCACACTGCGTCGCCTGCGCTGCCCCAACGTTGTTTTGTGAATCCCCGTAAGTCCCTCATTAGCATATTTGACTAGCAAATCAATGGTGTGTCTATCGCACCTTTGCGTATCTCGTTCTGGGGATGCCGCGCAACGAAACGCACGCGCACATTTAGACTTACGCACGCGCATCTCCTGTTGCGCAGGCGTAATCGCTCTGTGAATCTGGGCCATTAACTGTTACTGCACGTGTGCTATTTATTTTCACAGAAAGGCAGTTGCTGTTAATGCAAGTGGGCTATTGAATTGCACAGAAACGCAGTCGCTCTGACTGTGCGTGTGCTGTTTAATACCACCTTAGCGAATTTGGTGTCACCGCACGTGTGCTGTTACATACCACCTTAGCGCATTTGGTGTCACTGCACGTGTGCTGTTACATACCACCTTAGCGCATTTGGTGTCACCGCACGTGTGCTGTTACATATCACCTGAGCGCATTTGGTGTCACCGCACGTGTGCTGTTACATACCACCTGAGCGCATTTGGTGTCACCGCACGTGTGCTGTTACATACTACCTGAGCGCATTTGGTGTCACCGCACGTGTGCTGTTACATACCACCTGAGCGCATTTGGTGTCACCGCACGTGTGCTGTTACATACCACCTGGGCGCATTTGGTGTCACCGCACGTGTGCTGTTACATACCACCTGAGCGCATTTGGTGTCACCGCACGTGTGCTGTTACATACCACCTGAGCGCATTTGGTGTCACCACACATGTGCTGTTACATACCACCTGAGCGCATTTGGTGTCACCGCACGTGTGCTGTTACATACCACCTGAGCGCATTTGGTGTCACCGCACGTGTGCTGTTACATACCACCTTAGCGCATTTGGTGTCACCGCACGTGTGCTGTTACATATCACCTGAGCGCATTTGGTGTCACCGTACGTGTGCTGTTACATACCACCTGAGCGCATTTGGTGTCACCACACGTGTGCTGTTACATACCACCTGAGCGCATTTGGTGTCACCGCACGTGTGCTGTTACATACCACCTTAGCGCATTTGGTGTCACCGCACGTGTGCTGTTACATACCACCTTAGCGCATTTGGTGTCACCGCACGTGTGCTGTTACATATCACCTGAGCGCATTTGGTGTCACCGCACGTGTGCTGTTACATACCACCTGAGGGCATTTGGTGTCACCGCACGTGTGCTGTTACATACCACCTGAGCGCATTTGGTGTCACCGCACGTGTGCTGCTACATACCACCTTAGCGCATTTGGTGTCACCGCACGTGTGCTGTTATATACCACCTGCGCGCATTTGGTGTCACCGCACCTGTGCTGATATATACCACCTGAGCGCAGTTAGTGTCACTGTACGTGTGCTGTTACATACCACCTGAGCGCAGTTAGTGTCACCGCACCTGTGCTGCTATATACCACCTGAGCGCAGTTAGTGTCACTGGACGTGTGCTATTATATACCACCTGAGCGCAGTTAGTGTCACTATATGTGTGCTGTTATATACCACCTGAGCGCAGTTAGTGTCACCGCACCTGTGCTGTTATATACCACCTGAGCTCAGTTAGTGTCACTGGACATGTGCTGTTATATACCAACAATACTACTGCTTGTGACACACCTCTTTCCTCCACCCCTCCTCTTCTTCTTCCTCTGTGGCCTCTTCCTGTGGGGATGTTTTCTCCGAACCAGCCGTGCTCCGTATGCGTACGAGGGGATATGCAGGAATGCAGGCCAAGAGATGCCATGCGGTGCTAGAGCTGGTGTGCTTGGGAGACAGGAGCCACACTGGGGAAGAGGTTTTGTCAGCTCTGCAGGGTCAGGCTGAGAGGTGGTTGACGCCACGCCAGCTGAAGCCTGGAATGGTGGTCAGCGATAATGGCACCAACCTCCTCTCTGCCCTGCGACAGGGAAAACTCACCCACGTGCCCTGTTTTGCGCATGTCCTCAATTTGGTGGTGCAGCGGTTCTTAGGCAGGTACCCGAGCTTGCAGGATGTCCTGAAGCAGGCCAGGAAAGTCTGTGTGCATTTTCGAAGGTCATATAATGCCACTGCTCGGCTGACTGACCTCCAAAGGGAATACAACCTGCCCAAGAACCACCTAATTTGTGACATGCCCACCAGATGGAACTCAACGTTGGCCATGCTGCAGCGGCTGCACACGCAGCAATGGGCCATCAATGAGTACCTGTGCCAATATGGCAGCAGAACTGGGTCAGGGGAGCTAGGGAGCTGGGTCAGGGATGCATGCACTGTCCTGTCACCATTTGAGGAGGCCACAAGGATCGTGAGCAGTGACAGTGCATGCATCAGTGAGACTGTCCCTCTTATTCACATGTTGGAGCACACGCTACGTGGAATAATTGACAGGGCCCTTCAGGCAGAACAGAGGAAGGAAGAGGAAGACTTCCTTACCTCTCAAGGCCCCCTTTACCCAGACAGTGGTCCTGCTTGCCCACCTAGCACACAGGAAGAGGAGGAGGAGGAGGAGGAGGAGGATTGTATCAGCAGCATGGAGGTGGAGCCTAGAACTCAGCAGCAGCAGTCTTCAAGGGATCATTTACAGTCCCAAGGAGCACGTGGAGTTTTACGTGGCTGGGATGAGGTGCCTGTGGATCCTGTCGTCCTCAGTGACCCAGAGGACTGTGCCCCGAATGCCTCTGCAAACCTACGCTGCATGGCCTCCCTGATCCTGCAAAGCCTGCGTAAGGATCCTCGTGTACGTGCTATTAAGGAGAGGGATCATTACTGGCTGGCGACTCTCCTTGATCCACGTTACAAGAGTAAGGTTGCGGACCTTATGTTGCCTTCGCAGAGGGAGCAGAAATTGAAACTTCTGCGGGAGACCTTGCAGAAGGGTCTGTGCAATGCGTTCCCAGAACCGGGGGGATTACCAAAACCTGGCTCTGGACAACGTCTTGCTGAGGCTTCGGTGAGTCACAGAAGGGGCGGTGGAGAAGGTGGTCGTCTAACCGATGCGTTTACGCAGTTTTTTAGTCCGCAGCCCCAAGGTCTGACCGGTTCCAGCAACCATCGCCAGCGTCTGGTTTACATGGTTCGGGAATACCTAGGGGCAAGATCTGACTTGGACACCTTCCCCACCAAAAATCCTCTGGCTTACTGGGTCTTGAGGATGGATCACTGGCCAGAGCTTGCCCAGTACGCAATTGAGCTACTGGCTTGCCCTGCATCCAGTGTTTTTTCAGAACGGACATTCAGTGCTGCTGGAGGCTTTGTGACTGATCACAGGGTGCACCTCTCCACTGGCTCTGTTGATCGACTGACCTTCATCAAAATGAATTAGGCTTGGATCAACACCAGCTACCAAGCACCTGATGCTGATATTAATGAATAATATCTTTTTGTTGAAATGTCGCATCCCTTTTAGACTGCTGATGCTGAGTGACTGTCCTCTTAAGCTGCTGATGGAATATCCTTCTCCTCCTCACTTTTCTTGCTGATAGCTAGTAAGAAATGTTGTGTTTCTGGGCTCCGCCACCAGTGCCTAAGGCACAATTTTTCAGCCCCTGTTTAACAGGAGCGCCTAATAACAATTTTTGATGTAATACTTTGCACGTGGCTCCTTGTTGCGCTCCAATTGGAGTTATTGTGAGGGGTTGCAGTGTTGTGTTGTGCCCAAGGCCCAATTTTTTTGGCCCTGTTTCAACAGGGGCGCCTAATAACAATTTTTGATGCAATACTTTGCACGTGGCTCCTTGTTGCGCTCCAATTGGAGTTATTGTGAGGGGTTGCAGTGTTGTGTTGTGCCCAAGGCCCAATTTTTCTGCCCCTGTTCAACAGGGGCGCCTAATAACAATTTTTGATGCAATACTTTGCACGTGGCTCCTTGTTGCGCTCCAATTGGAGTTATTGTGAGGGGTTGCAGTGTTTTGTTGTGCCCAAGGTCCAATTTTTCTGCCCCTGTTTAACAGGGGCGCCTAATAACAATTTTTGATGCAATAATTTGCACGTGGCTCCTTGTTGCGCTCCAATTGGAGTTATTGGGAGGGGTTGCAAGTGTTGTGTTGTGCCCAAGGCCCAATTTTTCTTCCCCTGTTTAACAGGGGCGCCTAATAACAATTTTTGATGCAATACTTTGCACGTGGCTCCTTGTTGCGCTCCAATTGGAGTTATTGTGAGGGGTTGCAGTGTTGTGTTGTGCCCAAGGCCCAATTTTTCTGCCCCTGTTTAACAGGGGCGCCTAATAACAATTTTTGATGCAATACTTTGCATGTGGCTCCTTGTTGCGCTCCAATTGGAGTTATTGGGAGTGGTTGCAGTGTTGTGTTGTGCCCAAGGCACAATTCTTCTGCCCTTGTTTAACAGGGGCACCTAATAACAATTTTTGATGCAATACTTTGCACGTGGCTCCTTGTTGCACTCCAATTACAGTATGTTTGAGGGGTGCCCTTTTTTCTAAAAATGTTCTTTCACAAAACAATAATGGCCCCCCACCACCGCTAAAATATTCGACATAATGTTGCCACACAGAACTTGCGCAAGTAGCATTAATTACTTTTTTTTATAGTCCTCTCATGTTGTGCAGGGACATTTCTAAACAAGTGCCACTACTATAGACACCCAGCAGGTGTGATATTTTTAGGATTTTTTTTTCACTTTAAGCATCATTAAAATGGCTGCTCCAGAAAAAACGGCCGTTTTAAAAAAAACGGGCAAGACCCGGGTTCTGAATGACGTTTTCCAACATTTAATTGAATTTTGGTCTTTAAAACGACCGTTTTTGAATTCGAACGTTCGGGTCCCATAGACTTCAATGGGGTTCGAAATATTCGTGCGAACCCGCGGTCTGTTCGAACGTTCTGGTGCGAACCGAACCCGAGGGTGTTCGGCTCATCCCTAATAAAGATGCGCCGACGGCTGTAAATCCACTGTATTTATCGGCGTATAGCACGCATTTTTACTTTAAGAGGGACGTTTTGGGAAAATGTTTTACTTTTAAATAAAATAAATCAATGCAGCCTCGCCATTGCCATGAATTCAGCCTCAAATACAGCCTCACCATTAACATGAATGCAGCCTCACCATTGCATGAATGCACCCTTACCATTGCATGAATGCAGCCTCACTATTGCATGAATTAAAGCTTTACCATTGCATGATTGCAGACTCACCATTGCATGAATGCAGCCTTACCATTGCATGAAAGCAGCCTCACTATTGACATGAATGTAGCCTCACCATTGCATGAATGCAGCCTCACTATTGACATGAATGCAGCCTCACCACTGACATAAATGCAGCTTCACCATCAGTGCAGCCTGATTGATGCCCATCTGCAGCCTTAGAGGGGACAGGGAGGGGGGTGGGACAAGCAACAACAGATTTCAGCGGCCTCTTTAATACAAGAGGCCTCTTTAATACATAGCCTCTAGTGGTTACAAAACTTATAACACATATATATGTCAGCCAAAGTCCATCAATCCAGTGATATCTCCTGTGAACCAATGCTGTCCACACACAATCCAATGGTGAATGATAACAAATGAGTGACCACGTGGACCCTCCACCAGTCACACTATGCGCTCATCCCCCCAGAGCGGCCCCCAATTGGACCAAGTAGCACCTTGGGGTCTCAATCCAGGATCTTAAAGCTCCCAATAGTAAACTCCTGCAAGCATGATCTATCATATAGGATGGCAACATAAGGGTAAAAAAGGAACTAGCATAGTGTAATACTGTAAAACAAAATGTATTTAAAACACAAGCAACTATTCCACTCACATTTAGGAATGCACTATGCCTGGTGCATGCAGGTGATGAATTTGAAAATATACAGATCCGTCCTTGGGGGTCACAAAATTGTCTGCAAGTACTCGGCCCTGCTGCCCTCATGGGTAATCATGTATTTCCTACAAACTTTGTGATGACATCACAAGCCCCACCCCACTTGTGACTTAATTGTATCATTTGTAGGAAATACACGGTCACCCATAGATATAGTCCCCAACACGGCATCTGACAAGGCGCTGACTGGCGTTGGCGTGTGACGTCACCCGGTCAGGTCCCCTACAATGCATGCACGTGTGCCGCGCGCACATGCGCACAAGAGTCGCAGAACAAAGGAGCTGCGCCATTTTGCAGGTTGAGGGACAGGCTGGGAGAAACTCCCCAGTACCACCCACCACCTGTGGATCACATGTCTGCCAAGGGAAGAGATTGAGACAAGGCAGATCTCCACAATATCAGCAGGGCTCACCTTAAAGCAACCATTACCTTAATTAAAAGGGAAGTAGGAAATGCTACCAAAATTAAGAAGTGATTGTAAATTGTAGACATTTTAGGTTTTGTAAGGTGATTGTAAATTGTAGACATAGAAAAATGATCAACCATAATACAACAATTATTAATGTGTCAGCAAACTTAGCCTACAAAAAGGGAATCGATAAATCAGTATATCGAGGTAAACATAACTGTCACCTGTTCAGATTGCAAGAATGGCTTGTAGGACAATACTTTGTTGAGACTCGGTGGAGTAGTGGCATTAATCCTTTCAATCCACAGGGTTTCACAGTGTAAAATGATTGCATCCTGGTTTCCACCTCTGAGGATCAAATCTGTGATAAAAATATATGACCCCTCTGAGTACCGCAATCAGCATATGTATGGGGTAAAAATATTTGTCCATTGAGCAACCTATATGTGGTGCCTTCCTGTATCCATAGGCACTGTGAGCAATGCCCACAAGAAAAGGTGCCACAAGGTCCAGGAGAAGTGTGTGGGTCGGATCTATAAGGCAAATGAGGTAAAAACTACAGTAGTTCTGAAGTTGTTCTGACATATTTGTTGAGGATGTGATGGTCAGATAATAAATGCCAGTGTTGTGATATTTTTTTTTTAGTGGCTATTTAGACCTAGACAATCCATCACCTATCCAGTCCCCCATGTCTGCCACAGGAAAATTCTGGTGACATTGTTGTTTAATTCCTGATCTTATTGTATGCTCTCACTGGTAAGCGATTGAATGTCTTCATTTCCCCAATTCTCTGTTTTTCTTTTTGCATATATGCATTATTTATGGGTGCTTAACACGTAAACCTTATTACTTTATCTGTAGATTTTATTCTCTGTTCCTCCTGAAAAAGCGGTCTAGATGGGGTGATTTAGGAAACAGCGATCACATGTCATTTGGCTTCAGTATAAATCACACAAATAGGAAACATAAGGGAAATACAAAGGGCCAGATTCTCAGCGGCGCTACGCCTGCGTAAATGTATATGCGCGGCGTAATAGTAAATGTGCGCCTGCGTATCGATGCGCGGTAAACACAGAACCACATACGCGCGATTTTTTTTTCCGTCTGGGCGGCGAAAATGCATTAAGCTAGCACGGCGTAGGCGCATAGTTACGCATCAAAAATATTCAGTTCCCATTGAATTAGCATGCAAATATGCAAATGAGGGAGATGCGCGTATTCCCGAAAGTACGCGCGTCCGGCGTTGGCTACTCGTAGTGCGCGTAACTCGAAAGCCTTGAGTAAACATACCCCTCATAAAAGCACGGGTAACTTTGCTCAAGGCCGTGTGCAAGTCAGCTGGAGAGCAACTACAGCAGCACCGTAACGGACTAGCTGAGCAATCACACTTACTGGACAAGACATTCATATGCCAATGATGCCAGGGCCAGCCATGGTCTTATCAATACTAAGGTATGCAGAGGAAGAGGAGCATAGAAGGAGGAGGAGGAGGACGGGGGCACGTGAGAGGATCTACCGAGCGCGCATGAGCCTCTTTGGCATGGGTGATGAGGAGGTGTATCGCATCTTCAGATTCACCCTGCTGCCATCCTGGAAATAACCACAGCCCTGCAGGATGACATCACCAGCCAGACATACCGCTCACGTGCACTGCAGCCACTGGTGAAGGTCCTGGCAACACTCCATTTCCTGGCCAGTGGATCATTCCAGCGTACAAGTGGAGTGGTGGCTGGGATGTCACAAACCAGCATAAGCAGATGTGTGCACCAGGTTGTCCCCGCAATCCTCAGACGCATGTCCAACCAGTTCATCAGACCCACCACTGTGCACCTGCGGCAGAAGGCAATGACAGATTTCTACAGAATTGACGGATTCCCACGCACCATCGGGGCCATTGATTGCACACATGTGGCACTCCAGCCCCCCAGTGCCACAGAGCACATATACCGCAATCGGAAGCACTGGCATTCCATCAACGTACAGGTGATAGCCGATGCCAAATACCTCATATGGCACGTCCGTGCCAAAGACCCCGGGTCCAGCCATGACAGCTACATCTACCGTCAAAGCAACATCCCCGAAGATTTTGAGCAGGACATGTATGGGGACAGCTGGCTGGTTGGTGAGTGACATGGGTGGCAGCCATGACTATCCCCTCCCATGATGCACAACAGAAGTGGCACATGCATGACTACCATCCTCCTGTGTTTTCCCTTACAGGTGACTCTGCATATACACTGGGACCCCATCTCATGACTCCTTTCCGGAACCCCCAAACCAGAGGAGAGAGAAGATACAATGAAGCACACATCAAAACCCGTGCAGTGGTGGAGCGCACATTTGGCCTCCTGAAGTCCCGTTTCCGCTGCCTGGATAAGTCTGGGGGGGCCCTATTGTATTCCCCCAACTTTGTGGGTCAGATCATTGGTGCATGTTGTATTCTGCACAACTTTGCCATGCGAAAGGGCCTGCATATTGCCCTACGTGATGACCTGACCCCCCAACCACACAGCCCCCCCCCGCCAGAGGAGACCCCGTCAGCTGATGGAAGAGCAGTCAGGAGTGTCCTCGTGTTACGAATCTTTGACCTTTAAACACACACATACAGCATGGCACACAGACAATGCACGCGTGTACACCACTGATGTCCCTAGATCACACACACCACATGCACATCGCATTGGATTAGCCCAAGTCCAGCATGTAGGACTTGGGAGCAGCAACGCCACGTCAAGGCCCCAATGATGTTGCTGTCCATTCATACACCTTTCACACATCATTCATACAGCCGTGGGGTTAACTTCACCACCACGGCCGAGGGTGACACCCCTTACTTTCAGGAGTGCCACCCTCTCACATTCACACACCATTCACACTGCACCGTGTGCAGTATACAAAAATATATAAAAAAAGCTCTTATCCAGAGCATAACCAAAAATAAATAAGCTCTTATCCAGAGCATAACCAAAAATAAATAAGCTCTTATCCAGAGCATAACAAAAAATAAATAAGCTCTTATCCAGAGCATAATACTAAAGAAAACTCAAATTAATGGGCCTGGCGGGGGCTCTGCCTGGTGCCACGGGTCCTGCCCCTCACTTGCCTGGGGGCAGCCCTAGATGGGGGGGGGGAGCAGGTTGAGGAGGAACATCCCCACGTCCCTCCCTGGCTGCCTGCATGCCCTCCAGGGCAACCGCTATGCGGGTCTGCACAGCAGTCTGCGCCTCGATAGCAAGGCGCAGGGCCTGAACCTCCCCCACAAGTTCGGAGGTGTTTTCCTGCAGCTCCCCCAAGCTGGTCAGCGTTGCTGCGCTGTTAACAGCAACATCCTGGATGGCATCTGTTATATTGTCCGAGGATGCCAGGCTGTCGGCCAGGCGCCTCATCTCCTCCACGACCTCGGCCAGGTGTTTATTTTGCTGGTCCTGCTGTCTGACCAGCTGTTCCGGCAGGACCTGGGATACACCCCTGGTCTTTGACGTCGCCTTGCGGGGAGTGGCAGGGGACCGGGCATAAGGGGAGGATGTTGAGGGGCCGGAGATGAGGGGGGGGGGAAAGAGAGGGACTGGAGAGGTTGGAGGGGGACACTGAGAGGTTTGCTACAGGTAGAGGAATAGCCTGGGCTGGTCCGGCCAACCCACTATCCTCCTCCACAACAACATAGAGGGCCTGGTCCTGGACTACCACACCCTCCTCAACCACCTCCTCCGTTGAGGTGTGCCCACTTCCCTCCAAGTCCTGTTCCAGGGGGGCAGCCAGAGGGACTGTATCTTCAGGGGATGGATCCTGATGGGCCCTGGCATCAACAGATGGCCCCGCTCCCTCCTGCACATCTGTGGATGACACAAAAGATGCCCATGTTGGTGGACCCACACACTTGGCACATGTTCCCTTCCACCCCCATACATGTACACAACAGATAGAATAGAAAACACACTTACCTGTCCTCACGGCTGGCTTCTGGGACTCATAGCCCCCAACTCCCTCTACCTGCTCCGTCTGCAGGCAGCGGGCAACCACCTTCTCCTCCTCAGTCAGGCGGACAGGGCAGGGTGGGCCCCCTCCAGTGCCCCTGGCATGCCGAGCTATGGCAGCCAGCTTGCCCTTCACATGACGCCGCAGGTCATTCATTTTCTTTTGAATGTCCTGCGGTGTCCGGACCTCATGAGAGAGGGCATTGACCTGGCACGCCACCCTCATTAATATCTGATCCCTCCGGGACTTGCTGGTCCGGGCACTGTCAGCACCATGGAGCCGCGAGTCATACTTCTCCATGGCCCGTATGACAATGGCCCTCTCCTCTGGGGAGAAATTCTTCTTCCTCCTCTCCTTAACAGCAGTTGCCATCTTGTCCAGCACAAACTTTCGCCGTCACTCTCTAAAAAATGGGAGACGTTTGCGCTGCACGGGCGCATGTGTGGGCGCATTATATACCCTGCGCCGGCGCATCGTAGGGAGGCTTTGCGCATGCGCAGAAGGCATCCACGTCACGGCGCGGGTCAACCACGTCATGGCGCGGGTCATCCATGGCACGGCGCATGCTCCGTTCGTCCCGGCCTGCATTTGCATGGGGTCACGCTTCATTATAATGCAACACGCCCACTTCCCTCCTACTTTGGAGTTGCGCCGGATTACGCCCATGATTTTACGCGACGCAGGCGCATCTTGGAGCGCATTTACTTAGGGAATACGGTACTTGCCACTCCGTGTTACGTCGGCGTAGTGCATCTGAGATGCGCAACGCCTGCATAATTAGCCGCGCATCTACGAGAATCTGGCCCAATGACACTGAATTTAAAAAGAGCCAACTTCCCTAAACTAAGAATTTTGCTAGAAAATATAAATTGGGATAAGAACAGAGGAGAGATTGGTTCGCTTTAAGTGTATATTAAATAAGCGCATTAGCCAGTGCATCCCATTGGGTAATACATTTAATAGAGCAAACAAAAGTCCTGGCTGGCTTGACGCCAATGTAAAAAAAGCATATAAAAGCAGAAGACAAGGCCTTCAAAAAATACATGGTTGAGGGATCATCATCAGCATTCAAACTTTATAAAAAATGCAACAAGAAATGTAAGGGTGCAATTAGGGTGGCTAAGATAGAACAGGAAAGACACATAGCGGAGGAGAGCAAAAAAATTCCAAGAAATTCTTTAACCACTTGACCACTGGGCACTTAAACACCCTTAATAACCAGACCAATTTTCAGCTTTCGGTGCTCTCAAATTTTGAATGACAATAACTCAGTCAAACAACACTGTAACCAAATGAAATTTTTGTCCTTTTTTCCCCACAAATAGAGCTTTCTTTTTGTGGTATTTGATCATCTCTGCGGCTTTTATTTTTTTCGCTATCAATGAAAAAAGAGCGGAAATTTTGTAAAAAAATGCATTTTTCTTAATTTCTATTATAAAATGTTGCCAAAAATTTATTTTTCTTCATAAATTTGGCCTAAAATGTATACTGCTACATATCTTTGGTAAAAAAATAAAATAAACATTTTGGATATCATTTAGTCTGGGTGAACGTTATAGGGTCTACAAGCTATGGTACCAATTACTGAAAATTGATCAATTTGATCATACTAGTGATGAGCGGAATACGCCATATTCGATTTCGCGATATTTTGAAGAATATTTTCTGCAAGAAAAATAAAAAAATGACCGAATTTTTTTTTAAAAAAAGTTTTTTTTGTTTGTTTCTGTTATAAAACATTGTAAATAAGTACTTTTTCTCCTTTACCGATGGGCACTGATGGTACAGCACTGACGGGCACTGATAGGCGGCACTGATGGGCACCAATGAGGTGGCACTGATGTGGTGGCATTGATGGGCACTGATAGGCGGCACAGGTGGGCACGGATAGGCGGCACGGATGGGCACGGATAGGCGGCATGGATGGGCACGGATAGGCGGCATGGATAGGTGGTACAGATGGGCATGGATAGGCGGCATGGATGGGCACTGATAGGCAGCATGGATGGGCATAGATGGGCACTTTAATGTGTTGAATTAATGTATGTGTTGTACTAATGGATGCCAGTCAGTGCCAAACAATGCCTGCCAATCAGGGATGCCCATTGTGGGCACTGATTGGCATCCATTGTGGGCACTGATTGGCATCCTTTTTTTGCGTTTGTCATCCCTGGTGGCATCTGTGGTGGGCATCTCTGGTGGTCTAGTGGTATCCCTGGTGGTCCAGTGGGGGGGCTGTGCTGATAATCGATCAGTGCAAACCCCCCCTGTCAGAGGAACAGCCGATCGGCTCTCCTCTACTCGCGTCTGACAGACGCGAGTGAGGAAAAGCCGATTACCAGCTTTTCCGGTTTACATCGTGATCAGCAATGATTGGACACGGCTGATCACGTGGTAAAGAGTCTCCGTCTGACTCTTTACCTAGTTTGGTGTTGCGGGGTGTCAGACTGACACCCTGCAACAACGATCGCCGCAATGCACGTCCCCGGGGGCGCGCAGCGGCTCAATATACTGAGGACATCATATGACGTCCAGTCAGGATATTGAAACCATCTGTCATTGGTGGGCGGCAAGTGGTTAATTATAACCCATCCAGCAAAATAATGTAGCCTGGGCTTTTATACAACCTGGAATGTGGCACCGCCAGACCTCTTCTATTTTTTGGCAACTGTAAGGCTGATAATTCAATTCTCGGCTTTTTCCTTTCCAAATCAATGTCCGAAAAAGAGAGCCAATATTTTTAAACCATGCTCTAATAATATAAATAATTTTGTAGAATATTGGGTAATTGTTGGACCCTAATCATTTTAAGTAAGTTTACCCTTCTAAGTTTTATGTTGAAATCTAGTTAACATTTAATTTTATTTTTGGATCTATAATAATCCCTAGATATTTAAAGAATGTCACTACATTAATGTGCTGGGTACCCGTTAGTGGGAAACATTCTGATTATCTAATGGAATAATGGCATTCTAAAGAGCAGTCCATATCCCCTAAAAAAAAAAAAACAGCATGTCATCTGCGTACATAGAAATTTCCCCTATATTTTTTTTAAAACCCTGCTATAGATTCATCCAATAGATTCTGCTAGGGGTTCCATATCCAGAAATGTTCCCAAGACTATGTCAATTAGTTACTGTAGACCTATCTTGTCTGTTTGAGATATACTAGGGTTCATATGCAGGGCCGTCTTACTGAGCGGGCACCCCTGGGCACCCATCCGCTGAAGAAGTCCTGTGCCTGTGGACGATACGCGTGCGGGGGGCTTTCATTTGATGTCAGGACAGCCACCTACCTGGTCTTTTATTGTTGTATGCTCATTTCTATGCACTAAGATATAGTGCTTTGCTTGTGAGTATTTTTCTTTTATAATAAATACTACTGTTATTGTGATCATACGGAGAGCACTATGTGTCGTTTCTATACTTTTCCATGACATCATTTCACAGGAGAGAGTGCTTCGGATGACCATCTATCACCTGGAGCTGTTTGGAGAAAGGGAGCGTCTAAGGAGACACCGCTGAATCTTTAATCCCCTGTTTTGAGGGACAGCGCATTTGACCTGCTGCTCACACACAGGTCCATTTGTTCAGGTGAGCGGCTTGTACTTCTATTTAGGACACCTGTTTGCTGTGTTTGATGAGTTGCTACATCTGAACACCTCAGTGAGGCACAAGAATCAGCTTGACCATTCCGATTGATCATTATATATATATATTTTTTTGGACTTGATATATATATTTTTTATTATTATTATTACTGTATTTTAAATGTTTTTTAGCGCTGCACTGCTTTTTTCTATGTACTTCATTTAAGGATTTCTATTGACCTTCAGTGTTCAGCTGCTTTGCTAATTGTTTGTACCTTTGCGCAGTCTGCTTTTTCTCTTTTATTATCACCCCTGGGCACAGCCCGGGGGCCCCGCATTCACCTGGGGCCCCATCAGAGCTGGACATCAGAACTGGACAAAGAGCACTAGCCGGGGACCCAGGGGAGTGTCAGTTGGTGCGCTGAATGAGTAGTGTGCTGCAGATGTTCCGCCAGTGTTTCTGGTGCTGTGGGAGCCTTAGTTAGCTGGAAGATACCAGCTAACTAAGGCTCTCCACAGCACAAAAACACGTTCCGTCGCTCGCGGAACATCCATAGCATACCCGGGAATGTGCAGGAAACCCGTAGCTTCTCCTCTCCTCCCCCTCCTTTCCAGGCTGCTGAGCCGCTCCATCCTCACTGCTCAATGTGCAGTGACAAGCGGCTTGGGAGGTGTGGCTGTCCTGGAAGGGATCCCCATGCTGCTTCGTCCCCTTCTCCCCTTCGTCCCCTTCTCCCGCCCCTCTCTCCGTGCATGTCTGTGAAGGGGATGAGGGGGCGGGAAGATTAAAGAGTCAAAGACTACAAGAGAAGTCACTGACTGAGAGCCCCCGGGGACCATTCAAGTAAGTGAGCACTGGGACCAGACCCCCTCCTTCTCTCCCCCTTCCTTCTCCCCCTTCCTTCTCCCCCTTCCTTCTCCCTTGTCTTCCTTTTCTCCCCCACCTCCCCCCTTCTGTCCCCCACCTCCCCCCTTCTCTCCCCCACCTCCCCCCTTCTCTCCCCCTTCCTTTTCCCCCTCCCTTCCTTCTCCCTCGCCTTCCCTCTCTCCCCCACTTCCCCCCTATTCCTTCTCCCTCGCCTTCCCTCTCTCCCCCACCTCCCCCTTCTCTCCCCTCTTCCTTCTCCCTCGCCTTCCTTCTCTCCCCCACTTCCCCCCCTTCTCTCCCCCTCACCTTCCTTCTCCCGCTCATTCTCTCCCCACTTTCTTCCCCCCCTTCCTTCTCCCCCTTTCTTCCCCCCTTCCTTCTCCCTCGCCTTCCTTCTATCCCCCACCTCCCCTCCTTCTCCCCCTCCCCTTACTTTCCCTCTTCCTTCTCCCTCGCCTTCCTGCTCTCCCCCACTTCCCCCCTTCTCTCCCCCTCATTCTCTCCCCCCTTTCTTTCCCCCCTTCCTTCTCCCCTTTCTTCCCCCCTTCCTTCTCTCCCCTCTTCCTTCTCCCTCACCTTCCTTCTCTCCCCCACCTCCCCTCTTCCTTCTCTCCCCTCCCCCTCCCCTCTTCCTTCTCTCCCCTCCTTTTCCCCATCCCCTTTCTTCTCCCCCTCCCTTCTCCCTCGCCTTCCTTTTCCCTCCCACCTCCCCCTTCTCTCCCCCTTTCTTCCCCCTCCCCTTCCTTCTCCCCCATTCCTTATCCCTTGCTTTCCTTCTCTCCCCCACCTCTCTCCTTCTCTCCCCATTCCCCCCCCCCAATCCTTCTCCCCATTCCTTCTCCCTCGCTCCTTTCTTTTCCACCCCTTCCATCTCTCCCCTCTCCCTTCTCCCTTGCCTTCCTTCTTTTCCTCCTTCTTTCTCCCCCTCTCTCTCCCCCTCCTCATCTCTCTCTTCCCTCCTATTCGCTCCTCTTTTTTCCCTGCTTTCCTTCTCTCCCCTTCCTCCCCCTTCCTTCTACCTCCCTCTTTCTTCTTCCTCCCCCCATCCTTCTCCCTCCCCCTCCTTCCCCCCCCCTTCCAGACATGCTGAATCTGGTGGCAAGGGGTGTGTGGCAAATGACACGCTGAATCTGGTGACAGGTGACTATGGCAAGTAACACGCTGAATCTGGTGACAGTGGCAAGTGACACGCTGAATTTTGTGGCAGATGACAGTGGCAAGTGACACGCCGAATCTGGTGGCAGGGGATGGGTGGCAATTGAAATGCTGAATCTTGTGACAGGTGGCGAGTGACACACTGAATTTGGTGGCAAGTGACATGCTGAATCTGGTGACAGGTGGCGGTGGCAAGTGACACGCTGAATTTAGTCGCAGGGGATGGGTGGCAATTGACACGCTGAATTTGTTGACAGGTGACGGTGGCGAGTGACACACTGAATTTGGTGGCAAGTGACACGCTGAATCTGGTGACAGGGGACGGTGGCAAGTGACACACTGTAAAGTAGAAATATTGCACTTCCATTTTTGAGAGTAGATGCGTAAATTGGGGCAACCTTGTAGGGGCCCCGTAGCATTACTTTGCCCAGGGGCCCATGATGCTATTAAGATGGCCCTGTTCATATGATGTTCTTTAGTCTGTTTTCTGGTACTTTAGTAAGTATTTTTACGTCCATACTAGGCAGAGAAATAGGATAAAATTAGTCCTGGTAGACACTAACCTCGTTCATAGTCAAAGGGAGTTCACTCAGTTCAAATGATTAATTAAACATTTCCACTAGTTCAGGAAGCAGTACAACCCCATACATTTTATAGATCTCTGAAAGAAGCCCATCCATACCTGGAGCTTGGAAAATTATGTCACCTCTGAAGCAATTTCTTCCAGCGTCAATAGGAAATTTAAGGTGGTTTTATCTGCCATGGATAAAGAGGGAAGTTGCATGTTCTCTAAATAGTTGGGAGGATTTAACTGATGGGGATTTAACTTAGACCTATCATGATAAAAATTATTATAGAATATTTTAAACGATTTAAATTTTAAATTTAAAGTTCTCCTGATTATGTGAAATATTGCCATCACCGGTATACACAGTTGCAATATGCATAGGTGTGTTTTGAAATGCAGCCAATACTGTTAATAAACTGTATTTTCTCCCTCCTCCAAAAATTTTTTTGGGGTATTTAAACTTGTATATTCTGTCTTCAAAAGAGGCACATGCTTATACATCAGTAGGGCATCATTCCATAGTTTTAAATTATCCAGAGTGGGGTCCTCTATGTATTAAGATTCATAATTTTTCACATCTTCAACCAAAAACTCAACTAAAGGTGCTGAAATTTGAAAATTGTCTTGGGCAAGAAAGGGGGAAAAAGTGTCCAGCATTGAGAGGGGGGTAAACTTTAGTAAGGACCCCATGGTCTTGTGAGTGTCTAGTTTGGAGCTTGTATTTGCATAGCATGCACTGATGCTTCTTGGTCACCCTGCGGCCAATGTGCTGTCTGAGAGGACCTTCAATGCAGCATAATGTTTTGTTAGGGGGAGGAGAATCTGTCCATCCCTGACAGGGTGTAATAGCTCACTTTCATTAAAATCACTACAAAACCCCTATTGCAGGTACCACAGACCTTTTAATTTTTACCCCTTTCCCTACCAAAAAAAGTAATTCCTACTACAACTACCAGTTCCTGAAATCTCTTCTGACCTACTCTGGTTGTCAGGGATCGGATGGGAGATTTGACGAGGTCGGCCTCTATTATATCTCCTGTCCTGGCTCCGCTGAAGGTGAGACAGAGGAGACTGAAGGACAAGGGGGACACGAGTGCCTGGAGCAGGAGGTCCCAGGAAAACGGCTTGGCAGGGTTCAGCAGCCTGGAGTAGACTGTGATGAGCTGAGCAGGAGCAGGAAACAGCCAGGCAGGTAACCGAGAGTTAACAGCAACCAGGAATACAGACAGAAACAAGGTCTCAGGGACAGCCAGGTTCGTCAGCAGGCGGGCAGTGAAGTACTAAATCATAGACAGAGCCAGAGTCAGGAACGGAGCCAGGTCAAAGATGGGCAACAGTACAGGAACTGAACACAGAGCCAAGGTCAAGAGCAAGCCGGGTCTAAATACTGGGAGGACACACAGGATCAGAGCAGGATTCAGGAACACAGCTGAAGATCAGTGAGCAAAGCACAAGAGCCCAGACTCCCTTTAAATAGGCTGTCTGGCTCCAAGGGGAATTAGGCTCATACGTGAGTGCGCGCGCCTGTGCGCCATTCTATGGCAAAGACTATGTGCTTGCGCATGTCTGTGTGCAAAATGTCTCACAGGAGTTCCCTGACACTGGTGTTGTGGCACTGTCAAGGTGCTACTCAATATTTCTGCAGCTATATCTCAACTGCCAAAGTATTCAGGTTAATATAGTACCCAGACACTTTAGAGCTGCCACATTTTTTTTCCAAACAAATCAACACAATAAAAGCATAAAAACCTCCTTAAAGATATATAAAATGAGTGTGTAAGAAAATTCCAAATGAATGTGTAATAGACCTAAAAATCATGAAAATCACTTTTTTTTTATAGCGCAAAAAATAAAAAATAAAAGATGATCAAATACCACTGACAGCACTATTTGTGTGAGAAAGGGACATCATTTTTTGTGGGTACAGCGTTACATGACAGCACATTTGTCAGAAATAGTAACGCAGTTCGGCAAAAAATGGCCTAGTCAGGAAAGGCGTCAAACCTTCTGGCGCTCAAGTGGTTAAATGAGAAATTGAATGTACAGACCATGCTATAAATATTTGGAAATTCTAAAAATAATAATTGTAAATATATTGCGCTAAACTGAATAAAGTTCTAGGCAGCCAACACAACAAAAGGATAATTGTAAAAAACTTGAAAATAAAGTGTAGCGCCAATAAGGGAGCCACCTGTGTGGAGGATACGCTATAGGCCTAGTGACAAGGTAATCACAGACCTTAAAATGCTCTTCCAATATTGAATCTCCTCCACTGTAGGTGGGTACAGTGGTGGAAATATACTGGCAACAGCTAAGGTGATTGGTAAATCAATACCAACAAAACAAAAATATATAAATATATATTATAAAATAGGTCAATCAGATATCTTTGAAAAAGGGACTACTTAAAGCACTCCTAATCAGGTACCTAATTACCTAATTAACATAGAAATCAATCAATGAGTGAATGTTCATAAACCATCTGGGTGACAGTGTTAATGTGAACAGCTGTGTAAAAACAGTACACACAGATAAAATATGATGTGTTATAAATGCCAGCTGCAAATTGCTATAACACAAACTACAAATCAAGTGAGAAATTAGTCCATACACCTTGAACATGATATGAGTATATTTTCCTTCTAGTGGACTTGAATAAGATGTATATTTCAAGATGCAATCCCCAAATGTTGGAAATAGATATGAATGGGTACCCTTACCGAATAGGATGGACCCGCAACTCACCATACGGTGGGGGGGTCTCAGAGGCTTGTATGGGCCGGTTGCCCTTTCTGGTTGCCATCAGGCTAGTTATCCTAGGCGTAGGTGGTATCTGATGTATTTAAGATGCACTTGTATCCAGGAATTTCTCTCCGGTGAGTAGACAAGTACCGTGATAGCATTGTAGTAGTACCCAATCAATTCCAAAATAGGGAAAAAGGAGGAAAAGAAAAAAAGGCCCCTCATAGTGTAAAATGGTAAAAAATGTTATAAAACTTTCCAAAAAATCACACTGGTAACAGGTAAAAAAATCTTAAAACACACGTGAAAGTAAATCACACAGCAACTCTCCACCTTGAGTGGATGGACAGATATAATCCAATGGTGTGCAGTGGAGAAATGGTAGAACCAGCGTACCCGACCGTTTTCGTCTAATGGAGACTTCAACAGGTGTGTAAAGCTGGACCCCACTTCTCATCTTCACTTAAATAGATGCTACACCCACCTGTGTGAGACCCCGTTCCTTCCGCCATTCCGTGGTGGCGTGCGTGCCAATTACAGCTAACTTCTGGCAACCTGCGCTCCAAATCCCGGAAGTACATGGGCGGGAGTTGTTATTATACTCCTATTGGTTGTTGCAGGTCCAAATCCACCAAAGAGTGATGTTGTCTCTTCCCTCCTCTCCTCCCTCCAATGGGAGAGAGGGATGGAGCGTTCCACATCCAGCTGGTTAACTCCGCCTAAGTGAACGTGGCGAGCATCATGACGTCATGTGCTCCACCCTGCGTTCCATCCTCATCCACTGCACGTACAGTCGTTACAGCATGTGCATCATGTGGTGCGGAAGTGTAACGGCGTCATGCGTTTCACTCGCTGAAGGTGTGCGTTCCATGGGGTTCATTGATCGTCGTGGGATACCGTAAACTTAAAAACAGAGAAGCCTGTCGAATGAACTCACAGGGATCCCTAAGGATGCTGTTTAGTATTTAAAGACGCTACACAAACCTCATATAGTGGGACATATTGTCCAAACGAACCAAATGTCCATACCAGATCATCGGGAAGGTAGACATAAATAAAACATAATTAAAAACGCTCTCACGGGGGTGGATGTCAGTCAATAAAACATATTAGAAAAAAAACATAACTGATTCCAAAATGAAGATAAAAATGTTGTAAAAAATGATATAGGGAAAATGACCGATAATATATCAGCCATCCAAAATACATAATTTAAGATTGGTTAATAAAGGCATTCACATCCCATTTTAAGTTTAGGCCATAAGGTACATAACTTTTAAGTTGATAAATCCAGAATACCTCTAACTTAGATACCCCTCTGATACTGTTTCCCCCCCTCCAATGAGGGACAAACTTATCAATGATTTGAAAGTTGGTACCCTCGAGTTTTTGATTATGTTGTTCGAGGTAGTGTCTGGGCACCATGTGTTTGGTGCAGCCCTTTTTTATCTTGGTGATGTGTTCACCTACCCTTGTGGAAAAGCTCCATATGGTACGACCAACGTACTGTTTTCCACAAGGGTAGGTGATAAGGTAGACGATATGCCTGGTGGCGTATGTGAAAAAACGCTTCATGGGAAATTCCACTCCTGTATAGGTGGATCTAAAAACATACTGTCTTTTTTCTGCCACTCACATTGTTAATGCAAACTTTACACCTCCTGCAGGGATGAAACCCCTTGGAGAGGGGAAAGAAGGAGGGCTTGACTGGAGGGCAATTTGATTTTTTTTTTACCTGTTCCTGTCACCAGTGTGATTTTTTGAAATTTTTTTTTTTTACCATTTTACACTATGAGGAGCCTTTTTTCTTTTCCTCCTTTTTTCCCATTTTGGAATTGATTGGGTACTACTACGGTGCTATCACGGTACTTGTCTACTCACTGGAGAGGAATTCCTGGATACAAGTGCATCTTGAATACATCAGATACCACCTACACCTAGGATAACTAGCCTGACGGCAACCAGAGAGGGCAACCGGCCCATACAAGCCTCTGAGACCCCCCCACCATATGGTCCATCCTATCCGGTAAGGGTACATATTCACATCTATATCCAACATTTGGGGATTGCATCTTGAGATATACATCTTATTCAAGTCCACTAGAAGGAGAATATACTCATATCATGTTCACGGTGTATGGACTAATTTTTCACTTAATTTGTAGTTTGTGTTATAGCAATTTGCAGCTGGCATTTATAACACATCATATTTTATATGGGTGTACTGTTTTTACACAGCTGTTCACATTAACACTGTCACCCAGATGGTTTATGAACATTCACTCATTGATTGATTTCTATGTTAATTAGGTAATTAGGTACCTGATTAGGAGTGCTTTAAGTAGTCCCTTTTTCAAAGATATCTGATTGACCTATTTTATAATATATATTTTTGTTTTGTTGGTATTGATTTACCAATCACCTTAGCTGTTGCCAGTATATTTCCGCCACTGTACCCACTTACAGTGGAGGAGATTCAATATTGGAAGAGCATTGTTAGGTCTGTGATCACCTTGTCACTAGGCCAATAGCGGATCCTCCACACAGGTGGCTCCCTTATTGGCGCTACACTTTATTTGGAAATTCTAGTCATCTTAGTTGCAGTGTAATTTATTTTTAGTTTTTCATAACAATGTTACTACATTTGTAGCCCTCAAGTGACAAGCTTAACCACTTCCATACAGGCATTTTCACCCCCTTCCTGCCCAGACCAATTTTTTTTTTTCAGCGCTGTCGCACTTTGAATAACAATTGCGTAGTCATGCTACGTGGCTCCAATTGATTTTTTTTTTCCTACAAATAGAGCTTTCTTTTGGTGGTATTTTATCACCTCTGCGGTTTTAATTTTTTGTGCTATTAAACAAAAGAAGAGCGACAATTTTGAAAAAAAAAACACAATGGGCCAGATTCACAGAGCGATTACGCCGGCGTAACAGGAGATGCGCGGCGTAAGTCTAATTGTGCGCGTGCGTTTCGATGCACGGCATCCCCAAAACGAGATACGCAAGAAATCTACTTTTTTTTGTCCAGCGTAATTTCGTTAGACCGGCGCATCCGTCCGCACAAAACTGCGCTAGACACACCATTGATTTGCTATTAAAATATGCTAATGAGGGAGTTACGGGGATCCACAAAAGAACGTTGGTGCAGCGCAGGCTACGCGCTGTGCGCAACAGCTAAATGACCTGTCTAAAATTAGACCATATAAAAGCTGCTCTAAAATTAGACAATTCGTCTACATGTCAGATAAAGCAACACTGATAGTGAGGAGCTGAGCAGTCACACATGTTGCATAACAAACTGTATGCCAACATGCCAGTGGCATCCATGCTCATAGCTATACTACTGACTTTAGATGAGCAAAGAAGGAGGAGGGCACTGAGGAGGGCACTGAGGAGGGCACAGGATTTTTTATTTTTTTTGCTTATATAAACTGTACTATGTAATCTAATCTAATACAATATTCTTATCTGATACAAGCCCCTCACTCTTCACTCTTCACTCTTCACGGGAGAGGATATATTACACACGCATAGACATCTATGGCATGAGTGATTCTGAGGTGTCTCGCATCTTCAGATTCACCCCTCATGCCATCATGGAATTAACCACAACCCTGCAGGAGGACATCACCAGCCCAACACATGACACTACCCATGACACCCATGACAGCTACATATACAATCAGAGCCCCATCCCCACAGATTTCGAACAGAACATGTATGGGGACAGCTGGCTGGCTGGTTGGTGAGTGACATGGGTGGCAGGCATGACTGCCCCCCCCCCATGATGCACACATCACAAGGGGCACATGCACTACTAACATCCTCCTGTCTTATCCCTTCAGGGTGACTCTGCATATGCACTGGGACCCCATCTCATGACTCCTATATGGAACCCCCCTAACCAAGGCTACCCCGTCTTCTGAGGGAAGAGCAGCCAGGAGACAGCTCACATTAGGCATCTTTGCACGTTAAACACACACATTAATCGTGGCACAGGACAGACACATCACATCCTCATCACATTGGATTGGCACAAGACCACAATGCAGGACTTGTGAGCAGCAACGCCATGCCACGGCTCCAATTATGTCACTGTACATTCATACACCATTCACACGGACCTGGGGATCACTTCTCTACCACAAATGAGGGTGAAACCCCTTTTCCGGCAGGAATGTCACCCACACGGTCCCAAATCATACACAAACAGAACCAAAAATAAATAAATTTGACCAGCAAAAATAAAAAATGCCCAGCAAAAATATAATTTAAAAAAAATAACAACAAAGAAAACACATAAAAGATAAAAATCACTCTCAAAGACACGTCACAAACAAACAAACAAACGCTAATAAACAACAGAACAAAAGCACCTTGCTGTATAGGGAGGGATACAAAGGGATGTACTTTTGCAAAGGAAGTGCGTTTGTCTCTGTCTAGTCTATTTATGCTGTTTGCGTAGTTCACTAATTTGCCCTAGTCCACTTCCAATTTCACTGATTGCGCCGTTCCCGAGTTGTGAGCATGTGCACAGAGGTGCTGACCATGGTCTGCTTCAAGCGCGCATGCGCGAGCCGGCCGGCCCTTCATTTGCATGGGGTCACGGCTCATTTCAATGTAACACGCCCACGTCCTTTCCAATTTGTATTACTCCGCCTTGCGCCTCTGAAATAACATTGCGCAGGCGCAAATTTCTGCGCAAAACCGACGAGAATAGGGTGATTGCGCCGCTACATTGCGCCAGTCTAACGTAAAGGCGGTGCGCTACGCCGGTCCAATAATGCACAGATGTACATGAATCTGGCCCAATATCTTTTACTTTTTGATTTATTAAATATCATATTTTTTTTTTTTTTAACAATTTTTTCCTCAGTTTAAACCGATACGTATTCTTCTACATATTTTTGGTAAAAAAAATCGCAATAAGCGCATTTAATCGTTTTGCGCAAAAGTTCTAGCATCTACAAAATAGGGAATAGAATTATGGCATTTTTATTTATTTTTATTTTTTTACTAGTAATGGTGTCAATCTGCAATTTTTATTGTGACCGTGACATTGCGGCGGACATATCGCACACTTTTGACACATTTTTGTGACCATTCACATTTATACAGCTATTAGTGCTATAAAACTGCACTTATTACTGTGTAAATGTGACTGGCAGGGAGGGGTTAACACTCTGGGGCGAGGAAGGGGTTAATATGTTCCCTAAAGTGTGTTCAAACTGTAGGGGGAGGGGGACTCACAAGGGGAGGAGACCGATGTGTGTTCCTCTGTACTGGGTACACACATCTGTCTCCTCACCGCTGACAGGACATGGATCTGTGTGTTTACACACACAGATCTATGGTCCTGCCGTGGTTGCGGGCAATTGCGGGTGCCCGGCGGACATCGCGGCCGCCAGGCACGCGCACTGGTTCCCGAACAATGCAGCGGGGGGCGCACGCCCGGAAATGCAAGGACGTCATATGACGTCTAGTGTTGCTCACGAATATTCGCATTGCGAATATTCGCTACGAATATTGCATATTCGAGTATTCGCGAATAACGCGAATATCGCGGCGAATATTCGCTATTTCGAATATTCGAATGTTTTCAATTTTTTTTTAGAACAGATCACATCCTAGAGATCCCCATCGACGTCTAAAAGCATTGCTGGTATGATTAGAGACCTTGGGCCGAGTAGCTGCAGCGCTCATTTTATATTGCCGAAAAATCGCAATGCGATTATTCGGCAATAGCGATATCGCGCGATTATTTTATATTGTAATATATCACGAATATTCTGAGCCAATCAGAGTGCTCCATTCCGCATTTCTCGAAATTTCGCAATTATTTTATATTGTAATATATCACGAATATTCTGAGCCAATCAGAGTGCTCCTTGCGCATTTGCCGAATATTCGCAATTATTGTGTATTGTAATATATCACGAATATTCTGAGCCAATCAGAGTGCTCCTTCCGCATTTCTCGAATATTCGCAATTGTTGTGTATTGTAATATATCACGAATATTCTGAGCCAATCAGAGTGCTCCTTCCGCATTTGCCGAATATTCGCAATTATTTTGCATTGTAATATATCACGAATATTCTGAGCCAATCAGAGTGCTCCTTCCGCATTTCTCGAATATTCGCAATTATTTTATATTGTAATATATCACGAATATTCTGAGCCAATCAGAGTGCTCCATTCCGCATTTCTCGAATATTCGCATTCGCAATTCGCAATTCGCAATTCGCATTCGCATTCGCGATAGCGAAAATTCGCAATCATTTCATTTCCAAAAAATATCACGAATATTCGTATTTAGCGAATATATGTCGAATATTCGACTATATATTCGAGATATATCGCGAATTCGAATATGGCATATTCTGCTCAACACTAATGACGTCCACTCTGAGGGAGGGAGGGTTCCCGCTGAAGTCATTTTACAATGACTCGGTAGGGAACGTGTTACTGATTCTGAATACTGATTTTTAATTATAGTGGGCAGTGAGTAAAAACAAATTACATCATTATCACAGGTACTTATATAGCACTGTCAATTTATGCAGCGCTTCACATATATATCTTAGATTTACATCAGTCCCTGCCCTCAAGAAGCTTACAGTCTAAGGACCCAATTCATACATACACACACACACTAGAGCTAATTGAGACAATAGCCAATTAGCGTATTAGCATGTCTTTGAAGTGTGGAAGGAAACTGAGATACCCAGAGGAAAACCACACAGGCACAGGGAGAACATGCAAACTTCAGGCAGGTAGTATTGTGGTTGGAATTCGAACCAGCGACCCTAGTGACCCTAGTTCTGCTGTGAACTTTTTGAGGCCAAGCAACTTGAGTATTCATGGTTGGGATAACTGTGGATGTGCAGCTCAGGAGCAATGAAGGGCCATGCAAGAATAACACATAAACGTACTGTATATGCACAAGGCTATGATGCAAACCAAGCTGTCATTCAAATGCTATATAGAAATGTTTTCAGCAGTAATTAGGAAGTTATAGCCCTTTTTATTTTGTAGGATATACAGTATCTAGAGCGATCATTCCAGTCTTACTATCAAAACATTTTCATACCTTCTAAACCACTATCACTCCTATTTTTCAATATTGTTCTTCTGTTTCACACATAATTTTACCTCCTTTAGGACATGCTGCCAGTGTAGTTTTTATTTTTTTTTAAATTGCACACATACAAAATGCACATTTTAGATCTAAATACTACTTAAAACCCCCAAAATATTATACATTTTCTGAAAGTGTGCTCTGTGTAGAACAAAATGAATAAACAGAGTGAAATTGTATTTTTAATGGCACTATGGTTTATAAAAATCTGTTAACAATGAATTTAAAAAAAATTTGGTCCAACCAAACACAATGGCCCGGATTCACAGACAGCAGGCGCACATTACGCCGCCATAGCATATCCCCTGTACGCTACGCCAACGCAGCGCAGAGAGGCAAGCATGGAATTCATAAAGCCAGTGCTCCCAACGTTGCACCAGCGTGGCGTGGGTTTCAAAGGCGCAGGCCAGCGTAGGTGGAAGTGGGCTTGATCCATGCAAATGAGGCGTGACCCATGCAAATGATGGGCTGAGCGCCAGACAAGTATGTATAACAAACTGTGCATGCGCCGTGACGTGAACGCATCTCCCTGCGCATGCTCACAACCACGTCCAAACAACTGCCTAAGATATGCCGGATCACTGTGTATGCTGTCTACGCCCAGCCAGACACACGTCCAATGTAAAATATGCCGGCTTGTGTTCCCTGGTGCAGACCTGAGCATGTCTGTTGCCCAGTTACACCTCCTTTATGGGGAATAACTTTACGCCGGACGTACAACTTACGCGCACCGTGCGTAGCCTGCGTCGGGCGCACGTACGTTCATGAATCGCCGTATTTACCAAATGTGCATGTTTGAATGGCTAATCAATGGGAGCGGCACCATGCACCCAGCCTAAATGTACGCCCACCCTATGCCGGCGTAAGCAAGTTACGTCGGCGGGGTGTAGCCTGGTTTTAGACGCATCTCTGTTTGTAGGTCTGGCGCACAGATACGACGGCACACATTTGCTCTTACGTCGGCGTAACTTGTTATACGTCGGCGTAAATGCTCTGTGAATCCGGGCCATTATATTTAGATTTTTTTGGGGTGGTAAAATAAAAAATATGATGTTGTGTTTAGCAAAAAGATACTAAGGGCCAGATTCAGATACACTTAATTTTGCGCTGCGTAATTGAAATACTCTACGCTGCCGTATTTTACCAGGCTCTACATCGAATTCTGGTAGATTTTTGCCCGTACGCTACGGCGGCGTAGTCTATTTCTCGCATTAAGCATTTAAATTAGGCGCGTCTTCACGGCGATCGAACTGCGCATGCTCCGTTCAGAAATTTCCCGCGAAATCACGTCGTTACGTCATTCGTTGTTTGAGTAGCGTCGTTTACGGACATTCCTATTCCCGGACGTTTTACGTCAAAGATAATAAAAGACGTCGGAAAACGTAGAAATTCGACGCGGGAACGACGGCCATACTTAACATGGGCTGTCTAATATTAGAGCAGCAAAAAGCTGGTATAGTGTTACGCAAAAAAAGATGACTAAAGATGCCGTAAGAGATTGCGATTGAAGATCGTAATTTCGGGGATCGCCGGCAAAAGCTCATTAGCATACCCTGACGCGGAAAACAACGGGAATTCCACCCAGTGGCCGCAATTTTATTGCAGCGTAGATCCGAAGGCGTACGAACACGTAATCCAGTCGAATTGAAGCCTGCAGCCGTCTATTCATGGTTTGAGGTTTCCGACTAGCTAAAAAACGCGCGTAATTTGAAATTACTCCAGTCTAACACCAGTTAGACAGGAGTTACGGCTCTCTGAATCTGGCCCTAAATGTCTAGCACTAAAAACACATTCCTGTGAAATAGCAAACACTTTGGTACCAACAATTGTGCTTTAAAAACCTTGACAGCTTATCAGTTTACAGTTAAACATGAAGGGTGGCCCTAGAATTATTACACACCTGATGTAAACAAGTAACTTCAGACAAGGAGGGCTGTAAAACATTTTGCATGGTTTTTATTTGATTAGGTGTCAATAAACCCACACCATAAAAACTATCAATAAATTCTGTATTACATGCTGTTCATACTCACTCAGTAACTGTGAGATTTGTTTTTAGAATTCTACAAAAAATCAACTGGTTGATCATACTGCTATTTCCACCTACAGCCCATGTCCCCAATTCAGCTAGGGATTTTGCAACTGTGGTGGGAACCCTGCATGTGCTCAGTTTTTAGAGAGTTTCTATGCTGAGCATTACCTCTCTATAACATCTGAGCAGACCATGTGACTATAGAGTCACACATGTGGGCTTATTCACAGTGGTAAATAACAGACCAGTCCCTCCCTCCTCCTCCATGCCACTAACCAGCTAAACAAAATGGGGGCAAGATAGTACATGTAGATTAATGGAGGCTTCTCCACCCTGTTATTCTAAGACACAGGCTGGAGGGGCGTGACACAGACTGTGACTGGCAGAAATACCCTCACATCATGTTTTATCCTCAAAATAATAATATATTTTATTTCAAATATATATTTGTATGACAATTTAAAAATAGTTTAATTAAAATATTTTTTTATTTTTACTCCATATTGCAAAGGCTTTTTTTTTAAACATGTGACCAGCAGCAGAAGACTAGGAGCTCCTCCTGCCTATGTTTTCCTTGCAGACAGGTTGGGAAAGGTTTGGTTTATGTGACAGGTGTATATTGATTACTAAAATAATTACAGTGCCATCATCTATATCCAGAAGTAGAACGGACAATGTAACAGTGTGTGTGTGTGTGTGTTAGAATCACTTTAAGCTTTAATTGTTTTACATAACTTTATTGATATCACAATAGGGCAGATAACTCCCCTATGTAATAGCAAAATACAGTGGCAGCTTTTTTTAAAGGAGATATTAGGGGTCTATTGGACCCTTAATATGGTCTTTGTGTCACCACAGAGGCAAGAAAGGAAAGTAGTTTGGAGTTTGTTTACATGCCAGGACTACCATCAGCATAACATGTATGTCAACAAAAACAGGGTTAAAGAATATTTAAAACCAAAAACATATTTTTTTTCAATTTCTGAATAAGAATATGTTCAGCCAATACAGAAAACACCTATTGATTTTGCTAGAAATGCATTGTCCTTGTAACTTCCTGTGATTTGAAATGAAATCACAACAATGGCAATGAGAAGAGATGAAAATGTTTACAGTACAAATAAAGAGAGTAGCCTGTGTGACATAAAACGTAGAAAGAGCCTACAACACCTCAGTCATTCCACAACCTTAGTAGAAAGACAAGCCCTTCTTGACTTTAAAGCCCGCAAAGACATTGTGATTTGAGGAGGGGACAATTGTGGCACTGTAGTGGTTCTCAAAGATAGGGATTATTAGGCTGAAGCATTGCGGCAACATAATGATGCCCTCACCTATTGCATCCTTAGATTTGACCGCACTCAGGTTTTTAGGAACAAACTGGCACATATTTTAGACCCATGAGTTCTCACTAAGAAGGTGGCAGAGCACTTATTATTATTATGATTCCCAACTGAAAGAATTTATTATTTTGGCAGTCACCTTCCTACTGCAGCTTAACTATTTCATTTTTCATTACACCTTTTATGTAAAATGCTGTGGGGCCTCTATGGGAGCTAAATTCTCCCTGTCATTAGCCAATCTATGTATGGGTTGGTGTGAGGAATGCTTCCACTTCTCACAACAAAGCATCTATGCCCCCAAATCCATTGGTATGGGCAGTACATAGATGGCTTGATCCTTTGAGGGAAGCATTTGTTGCATCCATCCAAGTACAATTTGCTTGTGTGCCATAAAAAAAGTTTCTTGTAGACAGATCTTAGGGTATCTATTCCACCTCTGATTCTCAACTAGTCCCAAAAGGCATACTTCCAAGTTAAGGGGGACACTTCCTCCCATCACCTCCGACAGTATATCCAGGACCTGCCTCCAATATCTATTAACGCTCGGACAAGACCACATTACATGCTCAAAATGAGCCTGTGGAAGGTGACATCTTGCACACTCCGCATTTGGTACTCGCCCCATCAGACTTAATTTATACGGTGTAAGGTAGACCTGGTGTACTATATAAAACTGTATCAATCTATTATTACTTGCAGGTAAGACTGTCAAATGTGATTTACACACTTCCCTCCAGATCTCATCTGTCATAGATGTACATATTATTTGCCACTTCCTCTTAATCTGGAGCAGATTCTCCCTTATCTTAGCCTGCATCAAGTATGTGTACAGCTTGGACACTAATCCTTTTGGTCCCTGTGTTCTCAATATCCCTATAAGAGGGAACTTAGATATATCCCTACTTTTACTACCGAATTGGATGCTTAAAGGGGTTGTAAAGACAAAAATATTTTCCTCTTAAATTAAAGTCTAAGGCCTCGTACACACGATCAAATCTGTCTGCTGGAAACGGTCTGCTAGACCGTTTCAGCAGACAGATTCGATCGTGTGTACGGGCGAGCCAACGGATTTGGCCACCCGACAGATTTCAAAGCATGCTTTGAAATCTATCGGGTGGGAACCCGTCTGCCCGACATGTCTGCTGGTTAGTACACTTACCAGCAGACATGTCGTCTCGCACCGGCGCCGAATGGTTTTGGCGCATGCGCGGAAGTTTTTTACTTCCTGGTGCGGTGACGTGGCGGCGTCAACGTCACTGACACGTCAGAGCGCTGTCTGCTGGCGGGGATTTTGGTTTGCTCGTGTGTACACGCTAGCAAACCAAAATGCCAGCAGACAGATTTATTCAAATCGATCGGACAGACCGTTTTGAACAAATCTATTGCCTCGTGTGTACGAGGCCTAACAGTAGCTGATAAAGTAAAAAGTAATGTTTTGCATTATAACTAGTTTGATACCTGTTGAAATCGAGCTGTTTTATTCACCTCCATCACTCCTGAATCATTATTCTCACTGACTTCCTGGTTTGCGGTGAACATTCATTCTTGCTACATCACGGCCTAATGGGAACTACAGTTGCCATTAGGCTTAGCCTCCATGCCTGTGAGGGATAAGAGAGCACCTTCACGCAGGGCTGTAGTCATAGGGAGGGGGTGAGCACATTCTGCTTTCCACCATGCAAAACAGCTCAGATGCTGGTGGAAAGCAAGAAGAGGAGAGACAGGAAATGGCATTTTCAAACCTGGATTACTGTGTTTTGGAGATCAAAAGGAAAAACGAGGTTTAGTGATATTTAAATGCTCTAGCTTACAGCAATCAATTGATCTAATAAAAAACGAACCTTTAGTGTTCCTTTAACGCATGTCTTAACTGTAAAAATAGAAAAAAAAATGTTCAACTTTATTATATTGTGCCTTTAAATAGTCAAATGAACATATGCTCCCAGTTTGATATACCTGTTCCAGAGTTGCTATTCCTTTTTTTCCTTCCAAAATATACTATCCTCAAATGCATATAACTGAACAGGGAGTTATCCCACATGGATAATTCCGCTGGGATATCCCTGAAGCCCGTTAATTTTTTAACCTCCCCAAACTATTCGTGCAAGTAAAAACATAGGAATTTTGACCCTTGATTTATGTGTTTGCTTCAGCTCTAGTGCTACCAAGAAGTTCTCAACCTGTAATAAATTTAACAGATACTTCTCTACTCCCAGGGTTTGTTCCTGTACAATCCAATTTTGCAGATGTCTCATTTGTCCTGCCAAGTAATACAAATAAACATCTGGCAGCGCCAACCCTGCCTCTTCCTTTGGGCGCTGTAATGTTGTAAGTTTTACTTTACATCTACCTTTAGCCCATATACATTTTATAAATTACCACTGGGGAATGTGATATAAAAGATATACATACATTTTGGTAGTAGAATCATTTTAATTAAGTTTATTCTTCCCACCACTGACAAAGGTAATTTACTCCGAATCCTCAATTTAACATTAATATACTCCATCAGTGGGTATACATTGGTCGCTAATGCAGCCTGAGGTTGTCTTGTTATGTGGATCCCTAAATACTTAAAATAATCCACTATTTTGAGTGGGGTGTCCATTATCCCATCCTTTTCCAACTCCTGATGTAGTGGCATAAGAAAGGATTTTTACCAATAATCTTGAGTCTGGAATACCGGCCAAATGTATCTATTATACTTATAGCCTTCCTCAGAGTAACATGTGTGTCTCGCATGTATACTATAACATCGTCTGCAAACAATCCAATCTGTTCTATACTATCTCCCATCTCTATGCCCAGATATTCTTCTGACTGACGGAATCTTAAAGCCAATAACTCAATAGTAATAGCAAATAAGAGAGGAGATAACGGACACCCCTGCCTTATACCTCTAAAAAAGTTAATTGACGGGGTCAGTATGCCATTAATCAATAACTTAGATCGCATGGCGACATATAATATTTTTACCACTTTTACTGCTTGAATTTATTTCCAAACCCAAACTTCCCTAATGTTGCCTGCAGGAAACTCTACTCTACAGAGTCAAAGGCCTTGGCTGTGTCAAGAAATGCCAAAGTCCCTGGAATATACTCTTTCATCTGGACTACTAGTTGTGTTCTGCGAATATTTATCGATGTTGAATTACCGGTTATAAAACCTGTTTAATTTTCATGTACTATAGAAGTTATTACAGTATTTAATCTTTTGACCAGTGTATAAATGTTATATTTGCAGTTCAGTATGGATATTGGTCTATATGAGGTGCATTCACATGGGTCCTTATCTGTTTTTAACAATAAAATTACCGTTGCTTCATACATTGAATGTGGAAGTTCGCCTCTATCAAAAGCCTCTTTATATACCTTAGTTAATATTGGGGCTATCAGGTCTACATACCAGCTATACACCTCCAAAGGTAGACCATCTGGGCCTGGGGATTTACCCTTTGCCAGTGAACTTATCACTTCCTTTACTTCTTCCTCAGTAATCTCCTCATCCATTAATTTCACATTTTCTCCCTTCTTCCCACGGCGAGTACAGGCGGCCGCAGCTAGCTGGACTCTCATAGCCACCCGATTGACTGACATGTTATGCTGTTTTCCCATTCAGCAAACTCTCTCTTATGAATAAGGGGTTGTAAGTATTATAGATCCTAACCTGTTCCTTACCATGTCCGGGCTGAGTATATCACAACCTCCCACCCCTCGTTTCTCCTTCTTGTACACTGACGTACATGATGTGCCCTGCTCCCCCTCCCTGCCCTTCCGTAGCGAGTGCCCCTGCTCCTTGGGGGTGTATTGTTGCGACGGTCGGGGTGGGTGATTCCAGACTGTCCCCGTATAACATGCTGGGAAAACATTGCTTAATAAAAATGGGGGAAAGGTTGGGACTTTAAATGAGACACTTGTATTGTGACTCCATCCCGGGTTCAATAGTAAAAAATCAAGGGAGTTTGGGACTTTAAATGAGGCCATGAACAAGGTGGGGGTATAGGGTAAAAATTACATATTTATTAATCATAGTAGGGTATACAGCACATATCAATGACAAGAACTACTGATAGAAAAAACATTGTAATAAATATAATTTCATAAGATTTACAATCACATGGTTCTGTGCATAAGTAAAAATCAGCAACAAGGGTACATCAAGTATATGGTAACCTAGCGCCACGTAGTGGTCACAGTAATACATATATACATTTCCAGAGATTATTATATGTACATAGATTGTAAAAAAATATATAAATAAATAAATAAAGCAGCACTTGCAGAGGGAAAAAATATGGAACAGTGAAATCATGATTGGTAAGTACGATAATTTTAAGTCGTTGATGTGATATTGTCACATGTCTGTATCTTAAGTTGTCCGACGCGTTTCGTGTAAACCACTCATCAGGGGCAGATAATCAGAGGTGTCTGGTCAGTGATCCTGATGTGTAGAGGAAGTCCTATTCATACAGCTCTGGATCGGGGCCACTGGTAGTGAGACAGAAGCCACAGGAGCGCGGTGAGGTATGAGTGCCTTACTGCTGTAAGGTAACAGCAAAAAACAAAGTCCAGGAGCACTTTTCAGGTGGAGTCCACTTGTGGTGTCATCCAAATAGATAAACGTGGTGAGAATGGATCCTTTCTGGTAATCACCTTCAAACGATAATCGCTCACATCTGTGATATCGCCGTGAGTTTATTTCCCCCGCCGCGGCGGCAGCAGCCTCGCAGCGTCATCCAACGCAGCTATGCCTCCTGGGAGATGTTTGTCATTGCTTAATACATTGCTTAATACTAATGGTTGATACAGTTGAAGACTAAATACTACAGAATTTACAAAGCTATCACCTCATGCCACAACGCCAAAACATTTCCCTATAAGGATTTTATAAATTGTAGCACAAAATATGTGTGATGGATGTGATAGTGCAATTTGCAGTGATCACATTCTATGTGGAATGTACCATGAAGTCCTTGCAAACAAGGATCAGCAAACATTATAATGGAGCAGCCCATAGTAATGAGAAAAAGAGGTCTAATGGATCAAAGCATTTTTCATTTAAGCATGTGGGTAATATGAATTATTTTCTGCAGTACAAAAAAAAACAGACTGTCAGCATTTGGAGGCGACATGCACAGAAAACTCCTGGAACAGGAAGTTAAGTGGATTTTTATTCTGGGGACACGCATCACTACAGGCATGAACCACAGATGGGATGTGGATCTCTTCTTAAAAAAACTCCATCTATAATATTTGGTGCATGTGTTTGCCTTCTAATACCTATGGAGATATTTCCGTGTCTGTTTCCCTCCCACCTCTTATTGTCATTTTCATTCTAATTTTTATTTATTCCTCTAGAAAGTAGCTTTGCCATTTATATTTATACACATGTATCTGTGTTTTTATCACTATACTATTTTTGTTACACCTATATATGAATATTTCCTCCTTTTTGTTTGTGGATGTTATGTCACAGTATTTTGTGTATACATTTTGTGGATTAATGTATTACTCTTTCACACATTATCTTTTTATTGTTATACCATTTTAACCTTATGTGTATCCACAAAGCTTCACTTTATTTGTAAATCTGCTATCTCTCTTTGTTCTGATCTATGTTCTGTCTTTTTTGGCACAAGTGCAACCACCACCCAATTGATTAATTTTACTAATTTTACATTTTTAAGGTGTAGTTTGCTTAGGTATATATATCTTGCCAATCTCCTTATAAATTAGATACAACTAAGGCTTTTGCCAAAACACACCAGCGCTATCATTTTATTGTCACTATGATGTGACCAATAAACTACACTTCAAGGATTTCAGTGTTGCCGGATCTTTCTACTGTTTATGTTGTTCGAGTTTGAAAGGACACACTGACCCGGTACCTGCGAATGGTTTCTGTGTATGGATTGGGTTGCCCCAGTTGTAAGCACTATTGCTACTCTATCTTTCATAGCCTGTGTGACACTCTTTGTTTTCCTTATAGTCATAGGTACAGTGGAGGAGTGAGAGTAGCCACTTAAGGACAAGAATTATATTATTGGTAGGTTTGTCAGGTGAAAAGGAAAAATAAATAATGCAGTAACTGTTCTGTCCACCAGATTTCTATACTGATTATCTGTATCTGTGTTGTTTAAAATAACGTAAGGTTTTCTGATTTACATAAGTCAATCATATGCAGATTTAAGGCCCACCTATCACTCTCTTTTGGTATAGCTTCAGTTGTTCTGTTTATTTGATACACTCTATGGGCCAGATTCAGGTAGAGTTGCGCTGGAGTAATTCGATATGCGCCGCGTAACTGTGAAGATGCGCCGTCGTTTCTATGTGCCCGTACCCACCAAACTAGATGCGCCCAATAACGGGCCATTTGCGACCGGCGGAACGTTCTGACGCCAGAGTATCGTCAGTGCTTAATTTCGCTTGGCGCATCAGTCGCGCCTATTGATTTCCCCTGCAAATATGCAAATGAGGGATTTTTCCCAATTCACGAACGGATTAGCACCATACGCTGGCTACATGCGCCACGCGTATCTCGTCCGTCGGGCGCAAAGTTATTTCTACAAAAGGCTGCTTTATCTTTACTCCAGACGGTCACAGGTCAGCAGGAGAGCAGCTACAGCAGCGTTACCAACGATAAGAGCTAGCTGAGCACCCCCACTTGCAGGACAACACCTCTGTCCATGCTTGTCTGTCAAATTTTACAGCCATGGAGGAAGACATCATAGGTCTCCATAGCCGAGATGACGGCTGACAGCTCCTGGCCATTAAAGTTCAGCTTTCTCCTGTGTGTTTGCGGGGAACGGGAGCAGCCATCTCAGAACAAAAGTAACATCACTGCGGGGAGGGGGAGCAGGATATACTTTAGTGCCGGAATGGCGCTTCTACGGGCGCATTTAAACGCCCAACGGAAGGCATTGCGCTGACGTTTCCCGTGAAGTGGTGCCGACGGAAGTTGTGAGCATGCGCACAAAGGGGGCGAGTGGAGCCTCACTCACTGCGCATGCTCCGTGGTTGATGCGCTGAACGTAAGCCTCTGCGCTGGGCTCCGCCCATCATTTACATATGATCACACCCACTTCCCCTTGCGTCGGGTTACGCCAGCGCATTATCGTTACTCTGGCGCAAGTTTACGCGCAACTGCTATGTGAATAACATTACTTGCGCTGAAAGGGTCGTCAGAGTAACGTAAATGAGAAGCGTTACTCTGGAGCAAAGATGCTCTCATCTACCTGAATCTGGCCCTATGTGTGTTTAATAAAGTTGTTAGTAAGCAGGGAATTTTGGTAGAATCTTCACAGGAAGTGAATCAATCACCATTTTGAGAAGATATTGCAGGAAGCAATCCATCGCCATCACCTCTTAGAAATTAAAAAAGTACGTTTTTATTATCTCATCCTGGATTGTTGTTTCTTTAGTGTATGCAATATTGTACTTATTGATGTCTATTTTTGTCAATTTGTAATTTCATCTGGCTTGTTCTAATAAAACTGAGATCAAAGAAATATGGTATCTGAAGTTTATAGAACAGCTAGGTTTAGCTCTCTGTCCTAGAGACAGAACAGTAACAAATCTAAAAACTTGTAAGCTGCAATGTATATGTATTTTTTTTTTCAAAATGCCTTAACTTCTTTCTTAAAATATAGTTAGGTTGTTTCACACAAGTCTGTACATCTTATGAGTAGCACAAGCCTGATGACTCAGTTCAAAATTAGTTAAAGTATGTATATTAAATGTTCTTTTAAATTTACAATGGTGTAACATGGTTTCCAAGTTAAACTTGGAAATCATGCTACACCATTGTAAATGTCAATGAAAAGTAAAAAAATATTTTGCTTGATTTTATTCAACTAGTGTTACTGATGACCCACTTTTTTAGTTAGGGCAGAAATAGAATAGCATAGCTATCATTCAGCAATTCTATTTCTATAACTCATTTTTATATATATATATATATATATATATATATATATATAAATAAAAGAAAGAAAGAAAATATAATTGAAAAGCTAACTGTGTTCAGTACCACTGGAAAAAAGGAATAACGCATTTCACTTAGAAAAATGTAAGCTAGTCATTAGAAGATGCTGAAAGCATACTGATTTTAAACTTATATTGCTTAGGTGCACCACAAATGAAATGCTCTTTGCTATTTAATCTGTTTTATATGGAGCAGAAAATGCAATCATATTTATACATTAACATCTCCCTTTGAGAAAGAATAATAATGTAACATTTTGTTAACCTAATGAGAGTGGATTTGAAAAGTCACAGTTTCATTTCTTGGTGGCTAGTCTGCACATTATTCCACCAGTGTGTAATGGGGAAGACAAAGAGGAAGCTATTTGAGTTTCCAAGAAGCTTAATGAAAAGTATAATAGAAATGAAGCAGTTCAGCTCAATTGGTATACTGTATATCACAAAGTTTAAAACAGCAAGATGAACACACAGAAATAACAGATTACAACTGAATTAAAGTATATAAATTAAGCACTAGAAAATCTAAAATCAAAATTCTGCTGTTTGAAAAAAGAGCTATGAATATCATTCAAAAATACACATCTATAAATGTATCCATATTCGTTAAAAAAAGAGGTACACTGATGCTCTATACACACAAGCGGAATTTCTGCCAGAAAAGGTCTGATGTGAGCTTTTCATCAGAAACTCCATCCTTGTGTATGCTTCATCAGACTTTTGCTGTCGGAGTTTCTGCCAACAAAAGTTTGAGAGCATGTTCTCAATTTTTCAGACGGAAAAAAATCCTATTAGAAAATCCGTTCATCTGTATGGAATTTGGACGGGAAAATAAAAACATTCATGCTTGGAAACAATTTAAAGCATGCTCGGAAGCATTGAACTTCTTTTTCTCGCCTTGACGCAGTGTTGTACGTCACCACGTTCTTAACGCTCGAAAGTTCAGACAACTTTTGTGTGACCGTGCGTATGAAAGCCAAGCTTGAGTGGAATTTCGTCTGAAAAGCCATCCAACTTTTTTTCCGACTGAAATTTTGCTTGTGTGTACAGGGCATTAGACTATTAATACATAGTATTCATGTATAACCAAATGTGAACTGAGAATATTTATCTGTGGGTTCATAATGCATAAATTAGTTATGTTTTGGAAAAATTATTTTCCCTACAATGCTAAATATTTACTTATTGTCCAGTGAGCATATACAATTATAGCTAAAGCCTTTTGTGTATATTTAAGGATTTTTCCCTTCACTTACTTTTCTGTAGACTCAAAAGGAACTGAAAGGATCTTTTAAATGTTGAATTCTTATTTTAGTCAGTTAGACAGTTGTCATGGAAGGAATCCCCCTATATCCTTGTTCTGGGGGCAAAAAAAAATTGTATTTACTCCCACTTTGGCCAAATATGTTAGACAGATAGATATATAGATAGATAGACTGCTGATTGATTGGCTGCTATGGGTTATTGCATACACATAATAACTCAGACCTTAAAGAAGCCTAAATAAATAAATTTAGCCATTCATGTAAAATGTACAGCTCACAAAATTTACATCCTAATTAGGTACATACAGATCTCACCTCCTGTCAACCTGTGTCTTCAAAGAGGCTGGGTTGACTACAATACTGATGGGCACTGGTAGGTGACACTGATGGGCACTGGTAGGTAACACTGATGGGAAGCATTGTTTATGAGGCACCGATTTGTGACATTCATAGGGGCAATGTGGGCACTGATGAGTGGCACTGTGGGCACTGGTAGGTGGCACTTTTGTGCATTGTTAGGTGGCACTGATAGGTGGAACACATGGGCACAGATGAGCTGTTCTTATCTCTCTCTGATCGGGACAGATGTCCCTCTGATTTTTGCCAGTGATTGCTCCTCACGCTATCTGCATGAGGAGAATAAATAGCTGCATAAATAGCCCCTCCTGCAGGGGGCACGCAGGCCACTCGTGCACGGGAGGTGGTCTATTGATGGCCTCCCAGCAATTCAGGTCCGCGCTGTAGCTTTAATTTGGCCATAGTACGGACGCTACAAGGTTAATCAATAAATACTTTAACCACTTCCATACCGGGCCTATACCGGACCTGCATTACATCAGAGGGGGGCGGGGTCACCCGCACATCACTGGGAAAGCCTGGGTTTTCCCTTACGTTAGATGGGGACGGGGTCTCGTGACGGGTGGCCCTGCCTTCACCTACATAAGAGCTGTCACTGACTGAAGCCGTGTCATTCCCGTGTGTCTCCGGTGCAGACGGGTAATGTGCTGCGCTGGATGGACATTTCATCGCTGGCTCCTGGACCTGGATAAAGAGGAGATCACCCATCGCAGGATATCGAGAGCGTTGGAGCATAGACCTGAGAGTGGATTACTGACGGTGGAATATTTATTTATTTTTTATTTATTTTTTAATTTCAACGTTTTATTGAAGAGCAGTACAGTACAACAAAATGCCGTCAGTTCATCCTGGGGCAAAGCATAATACAAACACTACATATAAAAGTATTCAACTGAGGCTAACAACAGTCACTCGGTGGCAATTAGGGTACCCTCCTTCAATTTGTACCAACGATCATGTGAAAGTGGGTATACCAAATAAGAGCACTTAGTTCAAATGTCAATCTCGACACCCCCTATGGTTACACACTGTGTCGGGGACTGACTATTGCGTAAACTTCCTAAAGTGTGCCGTTAGAGACAAGACTGGTCTCGCAGTTCCGTAATAACTGTAGTTTCCAGAGCCGCGTGAGAGTCCTAGTGCGAGTGAAACATTTCCAAACTCTAGGGGTTCAGTTGAACCAGGAGTATCCTAGGGGTATCATCTGAAGTGTGTAATAGCTCCTGTGATTGTGTTACCGTTGAAGAAGCAACCTCTAACTCAGGCGGTCAGAGTATAAACTAACTTTTATCAAACATTGCAACATAAAACCAAAAGAGGAAAGAAGAAGAGATAGAAGGAAGAAAAGAAAGGAGAGCAAGTAGAGTGTTACCAGATGCAGACTCTAAGGCCCAGATTCACGTAGATTGGCGCATATTAATGCCGGCGTAGCGCAGCTCAAATGCGCTACGCCGACGTACAACAGAGAGGCAAGCAAAGTATTCACAAAGCACTTGCTTCCAATGTTGCGCCAGCGTAAGGTAAATTTGAAGGCGTAACTATAAGTGGGTGTGACCTTATGCTAATGATGGTCTGAGCGTGGAGTAGTGGCTTACGCCCGGCGTATCATCAACGGAGAATGCGCAGTGACGTGTACGTATGATCGCTCCCCTGTGCGCATGCTCACAACTACGCCGGCACAACTTCCTGGGATACGCCGACCCACCGGCTTACGCCGAGCACATAAATACACCCAGACATGCACCCATCTGGCGCAAAAGTACATCCTGCTTCCCCCCCTGAAGCAAGGTACTTTTTGCTGTGCGATGGCTGCTGTAGATTCAGTGAAGGGCAGGAGGAAGAGGAATTTCTTTTCAGAGGAGAAGACTGTCCTCATCTCTGCCATAGAGAGGTATGACGTCTTCCTTCATGGTGCCCAGAGTCGCCAGACCAGCCAAGCCAAGAAACAAGCCTTAACGATTTAAGGCGGTATGTTCAGGATAAGGTGGCCGCCATCAGGAAGCACCAGAGGGGCACGGGGGCGGACCACCATGTGATGTGCGGTTGACCCCGGAGGACGAGGTGGTCGTCTCGGTGTCTGGATAGGGAGCAGTTGGAGGGCCTGGAGGGCTTTGACTTCCTTGATCAGGCCTCGAGGACAGGTAAGTGTTTTTTATCCCTTATCCGGTGTGGGGGGTGGAAGGGAAAATGTGACAAGTGTGTGGGTCCACCAACATGTGTATGCTTTGTGTCATCCACAGATGTGCAGGAGGGAGCAGGACCATCTGCTGCCGGTGGCCATCCCACGCCATCATCCCCAGAACATTCCCTGGGAAGCCAAGATCCAGCGGTGGAGGGGAGTGGCCAAACCTCTCCCCTCGAGGTGGTTGACGAGAAGATGGTGAACCTTGCTCAAGTTTGCCTCTATTTTGAGGAGTCCTCTGTTCAATGTGGACCCCAAGCAGCGCTATTTGGGGGGATTTCGCTACAGGGATGCCTGACACCTTCCTGATGAAGTTGAAAATGTTATTCCAGAATCCTCTGATTCTTGGGCAATCCCACCATATATGAAGCATGGAACCCTGGGATCGACATTCTCGAAAACATAGTGGGAAGGTAGCAGGGAACATCACCGTCAACCTACTGGGGACCAAATACCATCTCATTAAAACTTTCAGATTTGCTTCAATCAGAAAAATACCTTTGAAGGCCCTTGTTTCCATCTTATGCCACTCCTCCAGGTCCCAGGTCTCTTGTAGGTCTCTCTCCCATGCCTCCATGTAGGCAAATTTGAATGTCGGTTCGGATAGTGATGTATATACTATGGATATGCCTCCCTTTTGCTCCATTGTTTGGCCACACCATCGCTCATAGTCAGTGAAGTCTGGGGGGTTAGGCTTGTTTTTCCAAATAGAGGTTAGGAAGTGGAAAATCTGGGAGTACCGCAACTTTTCTGAGTCCGGCAGTTCCAATTTCTCCACGCAGTGTTTCAACGACAGTGGACCTGAGATTGAGAGGAAGTGCCCAATTCGATACATCCCCTTGTCCACCCCCATTGAAATGCTTTGATGTCCATGCCTGGACTGAACTGGGGATTGTGGAAGATGTGTGCTAAAGGTCGAGTATCAGATGTCAAAGAGGGAAGATGTTTCAGATCATCCCATAGTCTGAAAGAATGGGATAACGTAGGCGACATTATTGGGGGTCTGGACTTTCGGGGACACCATAATAGGTAATCCAATGTATAATTAGGGACCGCTTGCCTCTCTATATTAATCCAATCAGGTTTCTCATATTTTGAATAGACCATCGAGAGTTGGGCCAGCCTGGCTGCCTAATAGTACCTGAATAAGTGCGGGAGACCTAGTCCCCCCGTGTTTTGGGGCTGTACAGAACGCGTTGGGCTAACCTGTAGCCTTTCCCCCCCCATACAAACTTAATTATTTTCCCCTGGAATGACTTGAGTTGATCTCTCCTAATTGCTATAACAGATAGAGCAGTCTAGGTAGTAGTGTCATCTTGACAGATTGAATTTTGCCCAGCCAAGATATTTTATGTTGTGCCCAGGTCTGGAGGTCAGCTTCGAGTTTGCGATACACGGGAGGGAAGTTTGCCTGGTAAAGATGTTCAAACTGGGGGGTTAGATTTATTCCTAAATATCGGATCGAGGAGTCCGCCCATTTAGATTTGAAGGAAGGTCTTAACTGTTTGACTACCGCTGGTTGTATAGAAATGATTAGTGCTTGGGATTTGGTCATATTAACCCGTAGCCCTGATATATTTCCAAACGATTCAAGCAGCCTAGTAATGTTAGGGAGAGATGTTATTGGGGAGGTGACGAAAATAAGGAGATCGTCCGCAAACAGTGCACACTTGTGCTCTTGTTGCCCGCAGCGAACCCCTTTTATATTTTGATCAGATCTGAGAGCAATAGCAAGCGTCTCGATCGCTAGGGCGAAAATCAGTGGGGAAAGAGGGTAGCCCTGCCTAGTCCCTCTGGCGATCCTAATTGGTTCGGAATAGTAACCCTGCAATTTGACCCTTGCTTCTGGTTCAGAGTATAGGGACTGCAAGAGCCCCAGAAAATTCTCTCCAAACCCCCAATGCTTCAGAACCGTGAAAAGATACGGCCAGGAGAGAGAATCGAAGGCCTTCTGTATAGGGATGAGCTTCGAGTTCGAGTAGAACTCATGTTCGACTCGAACATTGCCTGTTCGCCGAACAGCGAACTATTTGGGGTGTTGGCAGCAAGTTCTTGTGAACTTTAGAACCCTGTTAACCACTTGTCCACCGCCCACCGTCAAATGACGGCGGGCGGAGGACTCCATTGTCCTGACAGCACGTCATATGACGTGCTGTCTCTTTAAAGCCGCGGGCGCGCGCGCGCACGCGCCGCTCTGCTGGCATCCCGGTGCGAGTGCCCAGCGGCAACGATCACCGCCGGGCACATGCGATTGCCCAGTAACTGAGCGGGGACGTGGAGCTCTGTGTGTAAACACAGAGCTCCACGTCCTGTCAGGGAGAGAGGGCGGAGGACTCCATTGTCCTGACAGCACGTCATATGACGTGCTGTCTCTTTAAAGCCGCGGGCGGGCGCGCGCGCACGCGCCGCTCTGCTGGCATCCCGGTGCGAGTGCCCAGCGGCAACGATCACCGCCGGGCACATGCGATTGCCCAGTAACTGAGCGGGGACGTGGAGCTCTGTGTGTAAACACAGAGCTCCACGTCCTGTCAGGGAGAGAGGAGACCGATGCTGTGTCTCTTGTACATAGGGACACAATCGGTCACCTCCCCCAGTCACCCCCCCTCCCTCTACAGTTAGAACACTCATAGGACACACATTTAACCCCTTCCCCGCCCCCTAGTGGTTAACCCCTTCACTGCCAGTCACATTTATACAGTAATCAATGCATATTTATAGCATTGTTCACTGTATAAATGTAAATGGTCCCAAAAATGTCACAAAAGTGTCCGAAGTGTCCGCCATAATGTCGCAGTCCCAATAAAAAAATCGCAGATCGCCGCCATTAATAGTAAAAAAATAAAATAATAAAAATGCAATAAACTATCCCCTATTTTGTAAACACTATAAATTTTGCGCAAACCAATCGATAAACGCTTATTGCATTTTTTTTTAACCAAAAATATGTAGAAGAATACGTATCGGCCTAAACTGAGGAAAAAAATGTTTTTTATATATTTTTGGGGATATTTATTATAGCAAAAAGTAAAAAATATTGCATTTTTTTTCAAAATTGACGCTCTATTTTTGTTTATAGCACAAAAAATAAAAACCGCAGAGGTGATCAAATACCACCAAAAGAAAGCTCTATTTGTGGGAAAAAAGGATGCCAATTTTGTTTGGAAGCCACGTCGTACGACCGCGCAATTGTCAGTTAAAGCGACGCTTAAATTTCGTCTGGGCAGGAAGGGGGTGTAGGTGCACAGTAGGCAAGTGGTTAAAGTCTATGGGACTCGAACTTTTGAAATCTAAAGTGCTAATTTTAAAGGCTAATATGCAAGTTATTGTAATAAAAAGTGTTTGGGGACCTGGATCCTGCCCCAGGGGACATGTATCAATGCAAAAAAAAGTTTTTTTGGCAGCAGTGATTTTAATAATGAAATATTAGTGAAACAATAAAAGTGAAATATTCCTTTAAATTTCGTACCTAGGGGGGGGGTGTATAGTATGCTTGTAAAGTAGCGCTTGTTTCCCATGCTTCGAACTGTCCCTGCACAAAGTGTAATTTCTGAAGGAAAAAAAGTCATTTAAAATCACTCGCGGCTATAACGAATTGTCGGCTCACGGCAATACAGAGAAAAGTCATTCATAAAAAAAATGTGTGGGGGTCTACGGCATTTTTTTTTTTAATTTGGGGTGAAGTTCCCCTTAAAATCCATACCAGACCTGAAGGGTCTGGAATGGATATTTGGGGGGAACCCCACATCATTTTTTTTTTATTTGACGCAGGGTTCCCCTTAATATCCATACCAGACCCTAAGGTGAGTGATTTTACATGACTTTTTTCCTTCAGAAATTACATTTTGTGCAGGGACAGTTCTAAGCACAGGAAACAAGCGCTACTTTGCAGGCATACTATACACCCCCCTAGGTACGAAATTTAAAGGAATATTTCAATTTGATTGTTTCACTTTAAGCATTATTAAAATCACTGCTCCTAAAAAAACTGACGTTTTTTAAAACTTTTTTTGCATTGATACATGTCCCCTGATGCAGGACCCGGGTCCCCAAACACTTTTTAGGACAATAACTTGCATATTAGCCTTTAAAATAAGTACTTTAGATTTCAAATGTTCGAGTCCCATAGACTTTAACAGAGTTCTAAAGTTCACACAAACTTTTGGTCTGTTCGCAGGTTCTGGTGCGAACCGAACCCAGGGGTGTTCGGCTCATCCCTACTTCTGAAGGTCCACCGATAGAAGAAGCCCCTCCTGGGAGGGACCACCATCCCATCCAGATTGAAGGATTGAAATAATATCTACAGCTCGTCTGACTTGGTCTGGGCCTTGTCTCCCTGAATAAATCCAACTTGGTCCTTGTGGATATATTGGTTAATAAAGGAACTTACTCTGTTAGCTAGAATGTTGGTGAGTATCTTTAAATCATTGTTTACAATTGTTTATAATTGTCTACTTGTTCGGGGTCTCTGTCTGGTTTGGGAATAACAGAAATAAAAACTTCATTAAGATGGGGATGAAATGCTTCCCTCTTCCATTTGGAATTGAAAAATTTTGTGAGTCTGGGGGCTAGGGTGTCTGCGAAGGTTTTGTAGTATGGCACCGAGAAGCCATCAGACCCCGATGCTAAACAACCTTTTAAGTGTTTGATCACCTCCAAGGTTTCCTCCGTAGAGATTGGGGCTTCCATAAGATCTATGTGGTTTTTGTGGAGACTAGGAATCGGCAGCTAGTCCAGGAAGAAGTTAATGTCAGATACCTCGGCCGTACTGGATTTCTGGTACAAATTAGAGTAGAAAGTCTGGAATGCTTGTAGTATGCGTTTAGGATTAAGGGTCGTGGATCCGTCTTGAGTTCTTATTTTTGGGAGGGCAAATGTGCGGAATCTCGGCGAGAGCTTGGTGGCAAACATTGTGCTCATTTTGTCCTTCTGCTGATAGAATCTTGCGCCGCACCAACCCATGGATTTCTCGGCCTTGACCGTAAGAGCTAAGTTTAAAGCTAATCGGGCAGAATCTTGCTGAGAAATTTGGACCTGCGATTGATCCTTTTTGCTATTTACATAAAGCGGCAAATTCCTTTTCTAGCTTCTCTACGTCCGAGGCTCTTTCTTTTTTAAGTTTGGATGCTATCTGAATTAGCTTTCCCCAGATCGTAGCTTTGTGTGCTGCCCACAAAGTCTCAGCCGAAATTCCATCTACATCATTAATAAGGAAGTATTCTTTTAATGCCCTGTTGAGTTCTAAAACTGTGATTGGATCGTTTAGTAAAGTTTCATTGAGTTTCCAATGAAAAAAGGGGGATTTGGCTAGCTGGCCTTGTACCGAGAAGATGACCATGGAGTGATCTGATAAGGCCATGTCCTTTATATAAGCTTTGTTAACTAAAAGGATGTATTTTGAGGAGATAAATATGTGGTCGTTTCTGGAGTAGGATTGATGTGGATTTGAAAAGTGTGTGTAGTCCCATTTTGTAGGATTAAATTCCCTCCAGATATCTACTAGACCCTGTCGGAAGATCAACTTCGCTATTTGGGAGCTGGTTCTAGTTGGGCGAGTTAATTGTGCTGCTAGTGGCTTGGATTTGTCAAGACTTTGGTCAAACGCAATATACTACTGTCCCCTCTAAAAGCGGTTCCAAAATGGTAAACATTGATTGAAAAAATTTAGCCTGGCCTTTATTGGGTGAATAATATGAGACAAATGACATGAAGTGTTCATCCAGTATCTCTTTACCAAAATAAATCTGCCCTCAGGGTCCTTATGTACTAGGAGAGAGTTAAATTTACAGGTTTTTGCAAAGTGGATTGCAACCCCTCTCGTCTTGTCCTCAGCGTTTGCTAGGAAGAATTGGGGATAATGCGCACGGAGAAAGGAGGGGGAGTAACGAATTGGGAAGTGCGTCTCCTGTAGGAGAACTACCGCCATTTTTTGGGAGCGATAAGATTGGAGCATTTTTCTTCTTTTAATAGGAAGAGTTCAGGCCCTGCACATTATGAGAAACTACTCTGAGTGGGGGAAGAAGCATGGAGTTATGAGGCATGATCAGTGGAGGATATAAGCCATACAAAGTAGACAACACTTACCCCGAGCGATGAGAGGCATAGCAATTGTAGGCGGGGCCTGTAGACTAGACTCTGTAGACTAGACTGGGACCTGGAGTGAAGCAAATGATATGCGGTACCTGAAGACTGGCAATCAAAGAAAGGAGATTAGAAAGGAATAGAAAAAGACAAAAGAAACATAGTGCAAATTGGCCTAACCTGGGCCTGCGACAATGGGAGGTGGAAAGGCCCGTCCCACCATCGCCAAACAATGAACTATCGTAGCCCTTACTATGGGCTACCAGACCATCCCCCGACAACAGTAAAACCATTGTCGAGAGGTGGTTGGAGGCGCAAGGCAGCTGCCTCAGTCACAGCCATCCCTGTGGGTGATAAAATCTATTAGTTATCAATGAAGTATAACATTCATAAAAACTCAAACGTTATAGGATATATAGATCACGGCCAGCCGGCAAACAAGTATCATCAAAGCAAACCATTTCGGGGGGGTAAGGATATAAGTGAACAGGGGGGTTGTAGTGAGCTGGTATCCCGGGTTAGCATACCATGGGATAATAACAAAAACAAAAAGGGAACGGGGAAGGAGGGGTTTGAAGGGAAAGCGGTGGCGGCGGACATGTAAAACCAACCATCCAAGGGCACAAAAAAAATTAGAAAAGGGTAAGGGAAAAAAGTCCAAGCAAAAATTGCAAAAAGAGACCCTACATCTGAAGAAATGTTCCAGTCCTTCCAACAACAGTTAGGTGAGAAGAAGGAGGAAGTCCCAAAAGTTTGATGTGGGTGCTACTTGTAATTTCACAAGGTCCTCGACTGATGCCTCCCATGCTAGTCGCATGGTAGTATGAGCGCCGGTCGTCTTTCCTTCTCAGCATTGAATGGGTGTATAACGAAAAAAATGCAAAGTCGTTCTTGCAGGGAGAGATGAACGGGGGTGGGAATTAGTGGCTTGAGGATCTCCAAACACAGAGAGGAGTTCCAATAGAAATTAACCCATAGGTCATCATCCTGGGTATAGAAAATAGAGAATCAGTCACCGTTTGGAGGTCAGGTAGTCACAGAATCCTTTGTGCTTTTGTTTGTCTTCCATGTGGGGGAGATCGGGCTTGTAGGAGTGGGTCGTTTGGATGAACCCACTTGTAGATTAGAGGTGTCCATTGCAGGGTCTTGCATTATGAACTTCAGGGAGAGGAGTACCCTTTCGCCCTCCGGAAGCGTAGTGAAGGAATAGGTTTTACCCTTGTAGGAAAATTTTAAAGCGAAGGGGAAGGCCCACCAGTATTTGATTTCCTTCTGTGCTAGTACCGTCAGCAGAGGTTTAAGGGCTCTGCATCTTTGAATAGTCATGGGGGAAATATCCGAAAATATTTGGATGTCATGCCCCTGGAAGGAAATGCGAGATTGTTGGTGTGAGGTTTTCATGATCTCCTCCTTCACAGCGTAATAGTGTGGTTTAACCACTATATCCCTGGGGGAGCCATCCTTCCTGGGGGAACCCAGAGATCTATGGGCCCTGTCCAATTCTAGTTTGTGTGGGGCGATAGAGGGGATCAGGACTTTAATGAGGTCCTGGACAGCCTTGGGAATGTCAGGGATGGTCTCTGGGAGACACCTGACCCTGAAGTTGTCCTTTCTTGAGCGGTTTTCCAAATCATCGATCCTATTTAGGGCCACATCTAGTTGTTCTTGTATAACGTGGATGTAATCAGTGTTTTGGTTGGCTCTGGATACAGTAATATCCAGCTTGTGTTTGATAGCTTCCATCCTGGAGCCCAGATTCTGGAAATCAGAGCAGATGTCATTAGTAATTTTGTTTGCGGTATGAGCTAGGCTGCTCTCAAGCAATTCTGACAGTTTCAGAAACAAATCTCCTGCATTCTGGGGTATTCCTGGATCCGGAACTCCTGGGTTGTCGATGGCATCTAGGTGTACTGGCGTTGCTCCCAGGGGAGAGAGAGTTTAATTGTTAAAAGATCTCTCCAGGAGTGACTGTGTGGAGGCAGGCAATGGTGTTACCTGATTGTTACACTTTCTTTGTGAAATGGTAGAGGTACAAATATACCCCATTACCAAATCACATAGGAGGGGGGCCGGGAACTGGTGGTCCCCTTTGTTAAAGGGGTCTCCAGATTCCAATAAGCCCCCCACCTGTAGACCCCCACAACCACCAGGCAAGGGTTGTGTGGATGAGGCCCTTGTCCCCATCAACATGGGGACATGGTGCTTTGAGGGGTCACAGACCAAAGCATCCTCCCAATGTTGAGGGCATGTGGCCTGGTACGGTTCAGGCGGGGGGGCTCTCTCGCCCCCTCTTTTCCTGCGGCCTGCCAGCTTGCGTGCTAGGATAAAGTGCCTGGAATGGATGTTTGGGGGGAACCCCACGTATTTTTTTTTTAATTTGACGCGGGGTTCCCCTTAATATCCATACCAGACCTAAAGGGCATAGTAATTGAATTTGGGGGGAACCTCACGTATTTTTTTAATGAATGACTTTTCCCTGTATTGCCGGGAGCCGACAATTCATTATAGCCGCGAGTGGTTTTAAATGACTTTTTTCCCTTCGGAAATTATACTTTGTGCAGGGACATTTCTGGTAAACAAGCGCTGTTTTACAGGCATACTATACACCCCCCCCCCAGGTACTTTTATTGATTCACTTTAAGCATTATTAAAATCACTGCTCCCGAAAAAACTGCAGTTTTGAAAACTTTTTTTTGCATTGATACATGTCCCCTGGGGCAGAACCCAGGTGCCCAAACACTTTTTTTTAAAAATAACTTGCACATAAGCCTTTAAAATTAGCACTTTAGATTTCTCCCATAGACTTTTACAGGGTGTTCCGTGGCTTTTCGAATTTGCTGCAAACACCCCAAATTGTTTACTGTTCGCTGAACGGGCGAACAGGCAATGTTCGAGTTAAACATGAGTTTGACTCAAACTCGAATCTCATCCCTACCCACCACCAAACCGATCATGCTGAACGATTTCACAGGCAGCATAAAGTTCTCCACGGCTTCTCCGGCCCCTTTCACGTCTGTCACATATGCTCAGGGTGAACCTGCTCTCATCTGTGAAAAGCATGGGGCACCAGTGGCAGACCTGCCAATTCTGGTATTCAATGGAAAATGCCAACCGAGCTCCACAGTGTCCGGCAGTGAACACAGAATACACTAGAGGACGTTGGGCCATCAGGCCACCCCAATGACATCTGTTTATGATTGTTTGGTCAGAGACATTCACACCAGCGGCCTGCTGGATGTCATTTTTAGTGATGAGCGGAATACGCCATATTCGATTTCGCGATATTTCGCGAATATTTCGAAGAATATTCGCGAATATTCGTTAATATCGAATATTCGTGATATTTTATAAAAAAAAAAAGAAAAAATTAGCGAATTTTCGCCAATGCGAATTTTCGCCAATGCGAAATTACGCGAATTTTTTTTTTTTATAAAATATCACGAATATTCGATATTTACGAATATTCGCTATATTTTATAAAAAAAAAAAAAAAAGCGAAATTTCGCATATGCGAAAGCGAAAATGATTGCGAAATTTCGCTATTTTTTTTTTGGATAAAATATCACGAATATTCGATATTTACGAATATTCGCTATATTTTATAAAAAAAAAAAAAAATTGCGAAATTCACGAATGCGAAATTTATTGCAAAATTTATTGCGAAATTTGAAAAATACGAATATTCGAAATAGCGAATATTCGCCGCGATATTCGAGTTATTCGCGAATACTCGAATATGCAATATTCGTAGCGAATATTCGCAATGCGAATATTCGTGAGCAACACTAGTCATTTTATAGGGCTCTGGCAGTGCTTATCCTGTTCCTCCTTGCAAAAAGGATACCGGTCCTGCTGATGGGCTAGGGACCTTCTACGGCTCTGTCCAGCTCTCCTAGAGTAACTGCCTGTCTCCTGGAATCTCCTCCATGCTTATGAGACTCCCGGGAGAAACAGCAAACCTTTTGGCAATGACACGTATTGAGGTGCCATCCTGGAGGAGTTGGACTGCCTGTGCAACCTTTATAGGGTCCAAGTATCGCCTTGTGCTACCAGTAGTGGCACTGACCCTAGCCAAATGCAAAATTTGTGAAAAACAGACAGAAAAGATGAGTAGGGAAAAAAATGTCAGACGCCTCCACCTGAAAAAAACATTCCTGTTTTGAAGGTCATTTCATTGTTGCCCATCTAGTGCACCTGTTGTTATTTCAATTTCAACAGCAAAGCAGTTGAAACTGATTAACAACCCCCAAAATTTTCAGTGTCTTTCAGTGATTCCACACACATGCTCCCCCCCTGTGTGTCTGCGCTCACCTCAAAGATTTTGACCGCACACCTAAGTTTGGTCAAAATTTGCAGTAGAACCATTCGATCGGTGTATTGTTTATGTCCCAAATTGCAAATAAAACATGTCTGGTCTCTACAATTCAAGCATTTTTTTTTCTTTCCGCATTTCCTTCCTTATCGCTAGAGAGACCCACAGATTTTGAGCTTCTATGTGTAGCGGGTCCATATGAACTTAAGCAGATTTCATCCATATATAACATTTTACATGAAACCCCCCCTCTGACGGACTCTACGCATAACTATATGTCTACTATACTAAAACGCCCGATTTCATTATTGGATTGGGGGAAAATATGGGCTAACACTTCGAAGATCTCGCGTTGTGTAGTGCAGAGGGAGACGGCCTTTAAAAATGTTGTTATTTTGGTATAGGACCCCAGACTTATTGCACGCTCGTGACCCTACCCTCTCTACATTTTGCTGGAGATGCATGGGGTCTGTGGGCTCTCTTTTTCATATTTTCTGGGAATGTCCTCTCATTGGCCCTTTTTGGATAAAGATTCAAGAGCTTCTACAGTCACTGCTTTCTCATCCCATGCCCTTGTCACCTTTATACTTCATATTGGGCCTGCCCCTTTCGGGTCTGCCTACGACATCACAGAAACGTATGTCTTTTGTTCTTTTAGCCGCGAAGAGAGCCATTCCTAGGCTCTGGCTTTCCACTTCACCCCCCACTATTCACCATGTCCTTTCAATAGTAGTAGATACACGTAGGATGGAACACTTAACTGCTAAGATTGAAGATACTTTGCCTTTGTTTGAGAGCATTTGGAAACTGTGGGATGATTCCGAGTTCTCATCCGGTTATATATCTGAACCCCCTCATGATCCTTGACTCCCATGGTGCATGTTTTACGTTTGTTCTCTCTTTGTTTTTCTTGTTCATTCTCTATCTTTCATCTGGTAATAGCAGATTTTTTACGAGTTCTGTCTGCCTTGGACTGTGGCTAGCTTACATTGCCTTGATACTTGATTATCTTAAATGATTTTGTCAGATAGCGTCTGTAACTCCACATTGTCTAAGGTTTGCTTGCTATGTATTACCAAAAGTTGAATTTACTTGTCACAATGTCATACATTGTATAGTGTCTTTGAAAATTTCATAAATAAACAATAAAAAAAAAAAAAAACATGTCTGGTCTAGCGTTTGCAATTATGATAATATATAGGTTGTTATAGAGTGAGTTATATATACCATAGATAGTATACTCACAGTCACTTTATTCTATATTTATTTGGCATTAGCACTTTATGTATTTGCACATTAGATAATATTATTCACACACAGGTATACACAGCGTGTCACAGGTTTATTTTATTCAGGTTTTCTTCTAAGATTGCCCTGTATTTGGCTCCATTCATCATCCCATTAAATCTGACCAGCTTCCCTGTCCCTGTTCAAGAAAAGCATCCCTACAACATGATGCTACCACTAACATGTTTCACGGTGGGGATGGTGTGTTCAGGGTGATGTGCAGTGTTAGTTTACTAACACTAAGTCTTAGATGGCATGTCTTTCCGGATAGGGGGGACACTGATCTGGCAGATTGGTATTTATATTTTAATGACGTTGGTATAGCCTTCCTGGGCTTTTTGGTGGCCCGCAAACAGGCCAAGGTCTCTAGATTGCAACTAGAAATCAGTGAGATCCAAGAAAAACTGACCCCCATGGCCAAGGAGGGACTATACCAAGTCTATTCTAAAGAACTTAGAGAAATTATGATTGAGGAAGAGGAAGAACAGAGAATCAAAAAAAGGAAAAAATACTTGAGAGATGTTGAGGACTATAAAATGCACAATGTCTTCAAGTGGCAGGAAAACAATTGCAATCCAAGCCAACATAATGACGATTCACAAATGGAAGTTGGGGGGGCCACTTCCAGTGGACTGGTGCCTCTGTCCTATGAACCCAGCAGGTCCCTCTTGGGTCCCTCTACTCCTAGGGTAGGGTTCAGGGAACGTGAGCCCAGTAGAACAGGGGCAAATAAAATACCCCATTCTATTAAGCGGAAACACAATGGACATCAGTCCAAGCCCAGTTCTACAAATACCCACCCTCCACCAAATACATCCAATGGTAATCATGGGAAGTATCCCATTCAGGGTGGCAATAAAGGTTCTAGACACCCCGAGGGAATTCCGTACAGTAATTCAAATTCGTACCACCATAATAGGCCCGTGTATACGGAACATCATGACCATTACAACAGTTATGGAGATAATGGCTATAGAGGAGAGACCCAGCCTCCTCACCGGGCCCCATGGGGCTATGACCTGCCAGTAGAGAATAGGTTTGAGCCGCTGCATGGATATGGAGAGGGTGCCCCATGTACCAACTCCCATGGAAATGGTTCTCATTACCCACATGGTGCGACATATGAGGGCCCTCCAGGACCAGCCCCCTTAAGAAATAAAAAGGATAGTTTTTTAGGAAGGGGTACAGGCAAAAAGGGAAGACGAAGAGAGGAGTCAGAGGAGGGCAACGGTGCCACTCCAAAGAAAAGCCGCAACTAACATGTGAAGGCGTTTTTAACCTTAGTGGGGAGACACTATCTAGAGCAGAAACTTTAACATTAAATCAAGGTTTGAAGTATGCTCCTAGAAGAACTATGGACAAATTTCAAATGTTCATAGACCTCCAAAAATTCACTAGGAAATTAAGTATCAAACGGCATTTTATGACCAATCCTATTCTTAGGAATAGCAGTAATATTGGTCAGCAAGCAGTGACAGGATTGAGGAATGCTTCTTTGTTTAATCCCTCAACCAAAACAGCCGCCAGTATCACCGTTTTTAAAAATTTGGTGTTACAGGATTTATCAAAAGTCCAGTTCAGGAAAGATAGAACTAAAAACACAGAGGAAGGCATTAAAACTTTATGTAAAAAGAAAGATCTGATTATTAGACCCGCAGATAAGGGGGGAGGGATTGTTTTACTCAAGAAGTCAGATTATCTTAAAGAAATGGATAACTTACTATCAGATGTGGCTACGTATACTATTCTTGGGAACGACCCTTTGGGTAAATTTAAAAAAATACTCATGGGTTTGGTCAAGGAAGGTCATAAGAAGGGAATTCTAAATGAAAAAGAAAAAGATTTTCTGATCCCACTGGCACCGAAAACACCCATTATGTATTATATCCCCAAGATACATAAAAATTCTACCCACCCGCCTGGTCGCCCTATCGTAAGCGCATAGATTCCCTTACTTCAAGAGTGGGGAAATATGTGGACCACTTTTTGCAACCGGCTGTAACTAAGACTCCGGCGTTTCTGAGAGACTCAATGCAAATTATCAAAGAAATGTCGGAGCTTAACATTGAGGAGGACGTCTTGCTGGTAACAGCGGATGTTTCCTCCTTATATACTATAATCCCCCACCATCTAGGGTATCTGGCAGCCGAACATTTCTTAAGGAAAGATCCTACCCTCAAACCTTCGACCTTAGAGTTTGTGATGAAACTTCTCAATTTTGCCATGGAACACAACTATTTTTATTATGGCGGATCTTTCTATTTGCAATGCACTGGCGTTGCTATGGGGGCCAAATTTGCCCCCAGCCTTGCTGGACTTTTCATGGCCCTGTGGGAAAACGATTGCCTTTTTTCCCTAGGGGAGCCCCGCCTCCTTTTTTGGCAACGCTATATCGATGATGCCTTCTTTCTGTGGAAGGGCGACACACCCTCCTTGGTGGACTTCATGACCAGTTTAAACGATAATAACTGGGGTATAAAATTTACATATGAGTCCAGCCCAGTGTCTGTTAATTTCCTTGACTTAGTGATCTTTAGAGAACATAATTCCCTTCTTACCAAGGCTTTTTTTAAAACCACGGACCGGAATGGTTACATTCCAAGGGACAGTGGCCATCACCCCAACTGGCTTAAAGCTATTCCAAAAGGCAAGTTCCAGAGGATTAGGAGGAATTGTTCCAAATCAGAGGACTTCCACTCCCAAGTCCAGATTCTCAAACAACGGTTTGAGGAAAAAGGGTACGCAACAGAGGTCTTAGAGAAGGACATTAAGGAAGTGGCCGCCATGGACAGAGCTGATATGCTAGTCCCCAAAACTAGAAAAACAGAGATGAATAGAGATTCGTTTGAATGGGCCTTTCTGACCACTTTCTCATCTCAACATTGGTGGGTCAGAAAAATAATGAAGAAACACTGGCCAGTTCTAAAAAGTGATAAGATCATGGGTTCCCAGCTTCCTGATACCCCTAAAGTTTTGTTTAGGAGAAATAAAAATCTAAAGGATTTGCTGGCACCAAGTGTAGTCGACCCCCCTCCGAGAATGCTAATGTTTGGGAATCTGAAGGGTTTTTACCCGTGCAAGAGGTGCAAAGTTTGTGCCTCTTGTAAAACCTCTAGAACATCTGCATTTACCTCACATGTAACCGCGAGAACATATTCCATTTCTGAATTCATCACTTGCGATTCAGTGGGGGTGATCTATCTTTTGGGGTGCCCTTGTGGGCTCCAATACATTGGAAGAACATCTAGGGCCCTTAAGATAAGGATAGGGGAACACCTCTCTCGCATACGTAGCGGATTCCCTGAACACAGTGTATCATTTTGACCAACACCATAACCGTGACCCCTCCGGACTTAAAGTTATTGGGATTGAAAAATATACCCCCCACTGGAGGGGGAGCGATCTAGTACGTCAAATATCCCACAGAGAAACACGCTGGATCTTTGACATGGCCTGTTACAGTCCCTTAGGTTTCAACATAGAATGGGATGTCAACTGCTACATAGATAACTGCTGAACCCCATGAGTACTTATCTCTCCTCCCGTTCTTCCCCTTTTATTGTGTAGTTCACACACAGTACTGAAATTCCTGCCCCCTCCCCCATCCCCATTCGGGCATGTCCCACATAGAATGCAATGTGGTTCTTTTGTATCTGTCATATTTGATATCAGGCAGTACACCAAGTAACTTTTTATATGCTTTTTTATTTTGTATAAAATGTATTTTTTTTTTAATGATATACATTCCCAGGTAGCATTATGATGTTTTTTTATAGTATCATGTTATGTTTTTTACAGTATTATGTAATGTTTTTATTTATGGTTTTGTCCTGAGTGATGTCTCACCACTAAAGTGTAGAGATCTCGCTCCAATACAAAACAAATTTGGCTGCAGTGTAGAGTAGGTTCCGGCATTTGTATGTTCCGGTGTCACCCTCCTGCGTGATTGCTTAAATAGGAACGAGGTGTGTGACGTCCGACACTTGAGCCTCCTTTCCCCGTAGAAGCCCGTTTGGATGAAACGCCGCGTCGGGTGGAACTAAGTATCGCAGGCGTCACCACGTTCATTAGCTTACCAGCTGGCTGATTTGATCGATCGCACGCCTAGCTGGAAGCATCTGCACACACGAACATTTTTTGAATTCATGCTGAGAACTCTTATATGTGCAGGGTGAAGGACTGTTGTTTTGAATTTTGTCAGTGCAAACTAAATAAATTGTCAGGTTTTTTTTAAACCTGCTACACTATGGAGTTCCTTTTTTCCCTATCTTTCACGATATCCTCAATTAAGCTGAGCATCTGAGCCACGTCTTGGAGTGAAACATCTCTTGGAGTGAAAAATCTCTTCAGCCTTTCTGAGCAGTCTTGAGCTGTCAGCAGTGGAGTGATTCCTAGGACCCAGCAGCGGATAAGTGCTTTGAATGCTTTACTGACCCCTGGAAGGGTCCAACATTGCGGTAAGCGGCCATCTATCACTTCCTTACATAGAACAGATGAGGGGCATCATTGGAATTATCTACAACACTACATTGGGAAATTTCCTATGAACTGTGTTTCAATGGCATTAGGAAACAAGTTTTTGAGCACCTAACAATTGGAATCCTATTTGGGACGTTGTACTTCTCTTTTTCACATTATTATTTGCATTTATTTTCACTATTTGCATGTTGCTGTGTAAACACATATTTTTTTATACATATGTCACATTGTTGCGCGCCTTTGTCCTTTGTATATATATGTCTTGTGGAGCCCTATATTGGGCTTCTTTGTATTAAGGTGCAGCATTTTTCACTTTTATTTTCAATTTGTTCACGTTTTTTTACATCCATATATCAATTATTTAAGGGGTGGCAGCAGATGGCGCACTCCCCCCTCCCCTCCTAACTCACTTCAATTACCCAAATATTTTCTATTTTAGCTATTTCATCACTAATCATTTATTCTATTTAATTGATTTATCGATCCGACCTTCTCCAGCTCTTTATACACATGTCTGTTTTCCCATCCGGTCCTACCTGATCCACAGGGACAAAGGGGAACGCTCCCTAGAGATCAGGATTGAATTGGGATCCTGATCCTTGTCAGCGGTCCTCTGCTTATTGATACTCCCCGTTTCTCCACTTCTCCTCCTCTAACCTTGTCTTTGGATCCTCTTCCTAACATTCCCTATTTTGCAGTACCTTGCCAAACTATGGGATATCATCCCTTAACTAAAATGGCGGCGCACGCCTCCTTGGTGCTGGGACGTCTCTTAGCCGAATGGAGTGGCGCTGCACGAAGTGCACACGCGCCAGTCACTCTCATTTGATTGGTAGAGACCTGAGGAAATCGTAGGGCGGAAGCGGCATGACACGGTGAGTTACGTGTCCCCGCAGCGGCAACGTCACTGCCGACGTCAGCCGCTTGTTGTTCTATTTAAAGTGCGGCTGTCATTGCCGCTATCTTGGGCACCACCTCAAGGATTTTTTCAGCATCACAGCTGACAAACTGCCTTTTACCATTGTCCATTCTTAGGCACTGTTTTACTTTGACTACCTCATACATTTATATTTATATTATTTATTTTTCACCAATGGACTGATCCACAATCCTTCTTCTCCCTTCAGAGAACTGCTTTCTTTCCTTTTGGAAACCATACCTGCAGGTGTCTATTTGAGTTTTCTCCTTCCCAAGAAATGTTGGGACTCTCTTTAATGTGAAGTCTCACTCAACCAATCAGGACTTATCTGCCTGACCAATCAACGTTATGCCATTGTCTTTACGATCACAGGTATTTTATCTTCATAACTTCTATTGTTAAGCTGGAATGCATAGTCCCAATTATTTTCCTACATCTAATTTTCAATTAGTTGATCACGATTGGCACTTTTTTTAGATTGTGGTTCCTGGATCGATTTCTTACAGCATCTGGACCCCCTTGTTTGGGCCTGCCTTATATGGACGTAGGTGTCTCTAATCCATTCCACTAAGGGCTCCTCTTTTTAACATCTTGTTTGTGAGTTTTGGTAAGTCACTTGCACCCTCCCCCCCTTCCCCCCCCTTCCTCTCCCCCTCCCTTTCCCCCCCCTCCCTCCCCTCCCCTCCCCCCTCCTTCCCCTCCCCTCCGCCCTCCTTTCCCCTCTCAAGTGCACACTGAACTAGGTTTGTTAAATGTAATTTATTGAATACAATGTGGGACCCCCCAGCAGCTTAGCTTAGAACACTGTAAGTAGGTCTAGTGTAGCCATAAAAAAACACAGTATTTTACTTATATTTTACTATAGATGATACTGTTTGTTATTTAGTTTAGGGAGAGACAAAATAACTTGTCCTACTTCAAACATTTATATCAAAGATAGTAAACAACAAGTCATTTCAAGTCTTGTAAATCACTAAATGCAGCGCTAATCATCACTCCCATCAGACTGATAAATCATTTCCTACGAACCGTTCATAAGAAGTGTGGAAGACAAGCAAAGCGTATCACCACGTGATTAATGTTGGTTCAGAAGGTGTTCTTCACTCCAAAGTAACATCCACCATGTATCACACGCCCCCTTTCGGGTATGTACTCACCAGAAAGCTGAGTATAGTAGGCACTGCATAGAGGTGTCTTTAATCAACTCCAGGATCACATTCCGTTTGATCTCCCCAAATGGTGCTGTCAGTATCCACGCTTGTCCGGATTCATAAAGAAATAGAAGGCTCACAATAGTGTAATCCCGTCACTCTTCATTTATTTAAAAATCTCTCTTGACACAACGTATAACATATACAGTCCCAAATGATTAAAATTACTTTCAATATTCATTATATGGACGCCCCGTCCATCCTGTTTCACACACTCGCTTAGCTGCTGCTCTTCAATAAAGTTTACTGCGTCCACCGCAGACACTCTCAGCGTTACTTCCCTATGTGTGAAGATCAGATGGAACGCAGATGGAGCGCACAGCGTCACTAGGTCACTTCCTGATGCCGTGAGGTTAGCCCTAGTGACGCTGTGCGCTCCATCTGCGTTCCATCTGATCTTCACACATAGGGAAGTAACGCTGAGAGTGTCTGCGGTGGACGCAGTAAACTTTATTGAAGCCAGCTTAGCGAGTGTGTGAAACAGGATGGACGGGGCGTCCATATAATGAATATTGAAAGTAATTTTAATCATTTGGGACTGTATATGTTATACGTTGTGTCAAGAGAGATTTTTAAATAAATGAAGAGTGACGGGATTACACTATTGTGAGCCTTCTATTTCTTTATGAATCCGGACAAGCGTGGATACTGACAGCACCATTTGGGGAGATCAAACGGAGTGTGATCCTGGAGTTGATTAAAGACACCTCTATGCAGTGCCTACTATACTCAGCTTTCTGGTGAGTACATACCCGAAAGGGGGCGTGTGATACATGGTGGATGTTACTTTGGAGTGAAGAACACCTTCTGAACCAACATTAATCACGTGGTGATACGCTTTGCTTGTCTTCCACACTTCTTATGAACTGTTCGTAGGAAATGATTTATCAGTCTGATGGGAGTGATGATTAGCGCTGCATTTAGTGATTTACAAGACTTGAAAGGACTTATTGTTTACTATCTTTGATATATATGTTTGTAATTTTAAGCGGCTGCTGAACTTTTGAGGTTGATTTTATATTTTATTTTTTAACCTTATTATTAATTTTTTTAACCATATCATTGTCATTTTTCACATATATACATCATTTTTAGGATATTATTTATGGTGATTTGTGAAATTAAGCTATTTAATAACCTATTAGCTGCTGAGCGCCGAGATAGTGAAAGAAGGCCAGGGACTTCACTACTTTTTTGTATACTACTTCAAACATTACCTGAGTTTCTGTATCTTGAATTTGAGATCTGTATTTATTTAACTGCTTCCAAATTGCACTATAGCCAAAAGACGGCTACAGCGCGGTCATTCTGTTCTGGCATAAGGAGGGGAGATTGGGACTTTGAATGAGGCTATTTAACATGGTGAGGGTAAATTGAATACAGGAACATATTTATTGATCATAAAAAAGCAATATAAACCACATACAGTGCCTGCCGCCGAGAATGTGTTTATAGCACGACAGCATCGCGCTGATTCTCGGCGACAGGCTGCCGACATCTCGCACTCGCTGGAATAGTAAAAGCACATTCCAGCGAGTGCGTCATAGAAGCGACGGGGATCCGACGTGGATTCCCGCCAATTCTACACGTGGGCGGAGTTTGTTATGAATCCTGAGAAGGAAGTCCCCGCCGGATTTTAAATAAAAATCTGGCATGGGTTCCCCCCTCAGGAGCATAACGGGCCCTTAGGTCTGGTATGGGTTGTAAGGAGACCCCCCCTACACCAAAAAAACGGCGTGGGGGTCCCCCCACAATCCATACCAGACCCGTATCCAAAGCACGCCGGCCGGCCGGCCGGTCAGGAGGGGAGTGGGGGGCGAGCGCCCCCCCCCTCCTGAGCCGTACCGGGCAGCATGCCCTCAACATGGGGGGGTCAGGTGCTCTGGGTCAGGGGGCGCACTGCGGCCCCCCACCCCAGAGCACCCTGTCCCCATGTTGATGAGGACAGGGCCCCTTCCCGACAATCCTGGCCGTTGGTTGTTGGGGTATGCGGGCGGGAGGCTTATCGGAATCTGGAAGCCCCCTTTAATAAGGGGGCTCCCAGATACCGGCCCCCCACCCTGAGTGAATGAGTATGGGGTACATTGTACAAGAAAAAACATTATGGTAAATGCCATTCCATATACAATCACACACAAACATATATATATATATATATATATATGTGTGCATGTGTAAAGACATCAAGGGTACATGCATATATATCAACTTGGCATCACGTAGTGGTATGGATTGCTTGATTAACATATTCAATCATTCCATATATGTACATAAATCATCTGGGCAGCATTTGCGAAGCGGATCAGAATATTAAAAAAACAATAAAACCATGATTCATTGGTAGATGATGTTCTGAATTGATGATATAGTATAGCCATAAATCTGCATCCCAAGTGTCCAATGCGTTTTGTGTGTGAACACTTATCAGGGGCGGATGCTCAGGAATATCTACAAAGTATAATAAAAAGTAATACATTTATCTGGTTGTGACTGATCCTAGAGGAAGGCAGATTAGCCCACCCTAGGTACTTACATGAAATTCATGCGATGGGGTGTGGAGGCTGTTGGGCCAGGGCCAGAGAGGTCATCTGTCCTGGGAGCAGAGGTATTCTAGAGTCGCATTCTGGCGGGGTGCATACTAGAGACCCCTCCCTGGAAGCACAATACACAGGTTGCTGGTATAATAAGCCAACGAAGGCTGCCAAAGGAAGTTCTATGGAAAAAAAGGGGAGTATGTTATCAGTATGTCAAAATATACTGACAAGGTAAACAAAATAATCATATATGGAGTGTCCTCCTGGTAGCTTACATGTGTATCAACAGGAGAGATAAAGTGCTGCATTGAACTATGTCATCTTCAAATGGTAGCAACAAGACTGTGTCAGGGGAGGAAAGATATATCTGTCGGCACGTGTGCACGCCAACTCCTACCTGTGTCACGCTGTTGTGGCATAAACATAGAGGGGCTCTAATGCCTACAATGAAACCCGCCCATGGAGACGCCCATATTCCCAACCAATGCTGGCCAGGAGGAAAAAACTCATGCCCCACGCCATGACACCAAACACGGCGTCACACGTGAGGCAGTGTGCGTGGTGCCGATGGGCTGTGGACACCCACCCACTCCCCCACTCACTCCCCGCCCCTTAAGTGGCGGAGGGGAGGGGTAATGCGGGGGGATACACAGAGCGCATCGCAATTTCTGGCATCAGACTAGAAATGGTTCTGGAGGTGCAAGAGCCACAGCTCAACCCCAGAGTGATAACACAAAGCAACTAGTTCTGTGAGGGAGTCCATGTCCTCCCAAAGCCACATCCCCCATGCACCCCCTGGATCATGCATCCAGTGTGCTCTGTGACCGATGTGTCCTTTGGACACAGCTGATCACAGATCGAGGTAAAGGTCCAATTACACCAGCCCTTTACCATGTTATCAGCTGTATCCAATCATGTAAACAGACTTGCTGGTTATCAGTAGTCCTTTCCTCACACGCTGTGTCTTTGTGAGGAAATGATTGCCGTTGACTGGCAAGCCTGTCAGCACGTTGTTTACATTGATAATCAGAGCACTGATCATCAGTGCCCTGATTATCACTGCTGCCACATCAGTGTCCATCAGAGCAGCTTATCAGTGCAGCCTAACAGTGGCCACCAGTGTTGTCTATCAGTGCCCATCACTACAGCCTATCAATGGAGCCTCATCGGCACATATCAGTGAGGGAGAAATATTACTTGTTTGCAAACTTTTATAACAAAATCTAAGAAAAATATATATTTTTTAAAATTTTTGGACTTTTTTTGTTTGTTTAGTAACAAATAAAAAATGATGTGGTAAGTAAATATCAGCAAACGAAAGCTCTATCCATCTAAAAAAAATATATAAAAAAGTCACATGGGTACAATGTTGCATGGAAAAGGAGAAACTGCTGCACCAGGTGAGTGCACTCTGCAATCAGTGTCCTCTCAGAGACGTGGGTGCCGGCAATGCAAGCAAAACTTAAAGAGAAAATATGGACAGGCGCACACCACAAAAACCTTAAAAAAACCTTAAAAAGGTGGCTTTTAATGTTAAAAAAAGCTATGACTAAACACACTGATACCCCAGTGTGAAACGTGTCAGCTATACACCCCACTGCTTGCTGTGCTTTGTAGTGCTTTATTCTTTCTTTTGTACCATTAAAAGCCACCTTGTTAAGGTTTTTGTGGTGTGCGGCTGTCCATATTTTCTCTTTAAGTTTTACAATGTTGCATGGCTGCGTAATTGTCATTCAAAGAATAACAGCTCTGAAGGCTGAAAATTGCACTGGGTTGGAAGGGGGTGAATATGTCCAGTATTGAGGTGGTTAAAGGATAACACCATCAGACAATTTCAAAAAAATATATCAAAGTATTTAAAATCTTCAGTATGTCATTTTATATTTGAATACAAATGTTTTATCCTTTTTATTCACAGAAAGCCCTCTTGCTGTGAAAGACAAAAATGCACGATAGTGCATTCCGACATAAAGTGTAGTACATTGCCAATCTTTGAAATGTCAGTGCCTGGACAACCTGCTGGGCTCAGCTTAGAGAACTGGAGTGCCAAGACTGCAAATAATAAAGGATAAAGGTTAATGAAGGCATTGGGCTATTTATTATCTTGAATAAAACAGTCTAGTACTATGCAGACAACTCTATCAAAGAATGAGGGGTTTAGCTTTTAATTTTAACCTTTTGCTATCCATTACAGTAATCATTTCATCTGATTTCTACTGTCTATGACATGGGGCTCAATTTACTGAATTAAGCAGTAATTTCCCCAGTTTTAATGCACTTGTCCAAAGTAGAACATATATTTTTGCATTTAAATGCAATAGGAAAGTATTTCCTTCCCTCTTTCAAAAGCACACATTTTGCTGTCATCTACATTCAGAAATCATTTTAGGTCACTTAAGCAGACTATTATAAAACCTGGCTAAAATAGTTAATTGCTATATAACATTACATCAGTTAAGCAGTCACACTACCATATAAAGGGTTTCTGAAGCGGTCACTAGAGCTCACAGTAGCCTGTTCATAAAAAAGAATGTTTTTTAATTAAATATTTTATGTCCTACAATTGAAGCAATACTTTGAAGGAAGAGATGGACATTTAATATGCACAAAAATCAACAGAAATATGAAACATCAGTATACTTCAACAATTTAAAGGCTATGGGCCAGATTCAGGTAGATGGGAGCATCTTTAAGCTGGAGTAACGTTTCTCATTTACGTTACTCTGGCGAAATTTTAGGAGCAAGTGCTGTTATTCATGAAGCACTTGCTCCTAAAGTTGCGGCAGCGCATCGCAAATGAGCCGGCGGAATTCAAATTGGGCGGGTACGGGGCGTGTATTATTTAAACTAAGCGCGATCCCGCGGCGAACGTACTGCGCATGCGTCGACTGTCAATGCCTCGCAGTGCGCATGCTCCAAATTCTGTCAGTGAACGTCAATGACGGCAAATCCCCATTCATGGACGTTTTACGCAAGCGACGCGTTTTTTTTTTTTCGACGCGATGACGAAGGCTATACTTAACATAGGATACTCCACTAGGGGGCTGCTTTATCTTTACGCCGCGTATCGCCTACGGAAACGTCGGAAAGTCACTGCGTCGCGCCCGAATACGATCGTGAATTGCCGATTCCCGCTGATTAACATATTTTTTCGGCGTTAATCAGCCGGAACGCCCCCGGCGCCATTTTTAAATTAAAGTTGCGATGGCGAAATTCAATTACGCCGCTCGCATCGGAACTCCAACCCGGCGTTTCTTGTTTTCTGGTTACAGAAAACAAAAACGCCGGCTTAAAGTGACAGTTAGGCTGGAGTATCAATGATACTCCAGCCTAACTCTACCTGAATCTGGCCCTATGTTTAACTTTAGTAACATGTGACATGTTACACCCATATTCAAGAGGGAACTGGTAACGTGTTTTTGAAGTACCAGTCAGGCACCCATTGATCCCTAATTGTGACAGCAGGCGAGAGTTCTTCACCCCCACACTGCTGTCACAATTTAAAAACATCACAGCTGTGCAGGGCTCCACACACATAGCTGCCTCATTAATTTATTCATTCAGAATGATGCGACAGACAGCTAGTAGTTTTCAATAAACTGAGAGGGCACTAATGAGTGCCTTCATAGTTCATTACTCTTCCTGCACTTCAATAGCTGTCTGCCCATACGGCTGCACATGCATATCACAGTTGCAATACTATACAATACTATATATATATATTTTCTACCTGCAAAATCATGTGCATTTTTTTTTTTTTTTTTACAAAAGTGAGCTCATCTCTCCTCTTCGACTCAGACACAGCAACAGGAGCTATTGGCTCCTGCTGCTGTCAATCACTACAAGTGCGGAGGAAACCAAGCCATGCTCTGTATGTCTTATAAACACACAAAACCAGCTCAGGAGTGAGCATGCATGAGTGCCCCTTTAACAGGCGTCTTACTATGTGGGCACTCGGCAGGGGGGAGGGACCAGGAGACCTGAGAATAAGAGGATCAGGGCTGCTCTATGAAAAAATCACTGTACAGAGCAGGTAAGTATAATATATTTGTTATTTTGTTATATAAAAAAAAAAGAAGTGACCCATTTGAATTATTTTAAATAATTTGTCCAAATTACGGAATTTCAAACTGAAATCATATTGAATTTTACATTGAACTCCAGTCAAATTCTAACTACACATATTGCTGAAATCAAAGACTGTGTGTGTTTCTAGAGTACCGTTTGGAAATAATGCTGTTTTTGTTAAGACAAAGGTGATTTAAAGAGTCATTGTAATCATTTGATGAAAATTTTTCTTTTGTTTGTTCACTTTGCTGCATTCATATCGAAAACAATATTACTTTTGTTTCGACCGATTTGAAAAATGTATTGATTTGAATGTTTTGAAACAAAAAAATCTGTAAATTTAAAGAAAATTTGAAAATTCGAATTCGGATACGAATTGAACAAATCAACCGAATTTAACTAAACAAAATAACTAGATGGTGAAACAACTCCTCTGTATACTGTCCTAGCTATATAATTGTCAGAGTTTCCTAAATAGTAGGACATATAGCAGGAGTGCAGGTTAGCTACAGATTGGGGCAATTGTCACTTTTTTGTATAGACACTTTTCCTTGCTAATAGTCTGGTATAAAAAAATATATATAAAAACGTCCTGCATAGTATACAAAATAATGTGCACAGACTGGAACGTAAATTCAATGTTCAAAGTGGTTTCACACACAAGTACAGTCCATCAATAGATTCAAAAGTTCATGTATTGGAAGACTCCCAGGTGAAGATGATGAAAACAGACACTCTGGACAAGGTGCTACAGATAGAACCTCCACCACATATATATGTATGCCCTCTTACCAGATAAAAGAAAAAAGACAGCATTCAGAGATAAACGTGTATCCTGGAAAGGCTCTCGATTGCAGTCACCTGGATGTAGACAATCTCCTCGCATACTCAATGAGCATAAAGCATGTACAGGAGACAACAAGGCTCACATAGTGTGAATCGTTCATTTAATAAAATAAATAATGATAACAGTATTGCACTTACAAACGGTATGCAGTTAAAAGCATGGATGAAGAAAATGTAGCCGGCCGGCTAGCAAACACAGCCCGTATCTTCCGGGTATGGATCGTATGCGCGGTGACTTCAGCACGTCTCCTCCCTACGTTTCGTCACAACTGGGACGTGTTCACGGGATACAGGCGGCGTGCTGAATCACCGCATTTGTAGGCCTGACGTGGAGCGCAGCCTCGAAGTGAGTGAAACCTAGCTCTCCGCCCGCCATATTAGAAACTGGAAACCAGCTTGTCGCATATGGCTGTAGTTAATCCGCCCTTATGCGATCTTGCCAATCAATCTAAAAACTCTACATCATTACTGAACTATCGACAGATAAGCGCAGCAATTACATACTATATATACAAAAAACTTGTAACTAAAAATTAACGATTAAAAATTAATATTTTATGGATAGAGAACTAAGCAATCCTTCCCTATGCAGGAAATATAAGGTATGTAGCCCAACTACAGCTAGATGGAGCTCACAACAAGCTTGCTTCTCATTCACAGACACTATATTAAAACAGAGTACCAATAAGAAGAGGAAATAATGAATAATAAATAAATGAATACCAAATATTCTATTAATAAAAAAATATATAAAAATATATATAAATAAAAAACAGTATATTCTATTCCAAAATTGTATATCAAAGATGCAAACCTCATAATCTTAGATTTACTTTCTCGTCAAGATCTGAACAAAGGGCCCAACTCATTTGAGATTCTTCACAAGAATATCTCCATATATTATTATGAGTTGGCTATGAAGCAGTTTACGTCTACTTCAATATTAAGCCCCAAAGGTGTAAAACATTTTAATTCGTACGCCCAGGACATTTCAGACTTGGAAATGGTTCTTACTAGGTGGCTACCCCTCCAGTGGGGGCTAAATTTGTCTATACCTAAAAATATAGTGTTTTTAGGATCCCTTTTATGGGTGATAAGATAATGTTTAGACACAGAATGTTTGGTGTAGCCCAACCTAATGTTGTTAATGTGGTCGTTCAAACGAACTTGTAGGGGGCGTTTAGTCCTGCCTACATATTGCAAGCCACACGGACATTGTAACAAATAAACCACCCCCGTGGTGGAACATGTGATGAATGTTTAATGGGGTAGCTTCTGGATGTCTGTGTGGAGCTGAAAGTCGTCGTTCTCCTTGACTCACAACCATTTAGTGAACATACTTGGCACCTGCCACATTTATAATACCCAGTCAGTCCGGATAGAAATCTAGACTCCATATTAGGGGGGTTCATAATGTTGGGGGCTATTTTATCTTTAAGTGATGGTGCACCCCTAAAAACAACCTGAGGTTTAGTTGGTAATACACTTCCCAATACCTTGTTGTTTTTTTAAAATATGCCAGTGTTTATTAACAATGTGTTTAATGTTGGCATGTTGGCAGGAATAATTAGTGACAAAGGGATTTCGAAATTTATTAGTTGTCCCTCTATCTGTTTTTTCTGTCAGTAGATCCACTCTATTGACTTCCTGAACCAAGGCCAAAGTACTATTCAAAGCATCTTTGGAGTAGCCCTTTTCCAAAAATCTTGAAGTGAGAATATCAGCCTGTTCGACAAAAGTTTTATCTTCAGTGCAATTGCGTTTTAGATGCAGATATTGGCTTTTGGGCACTGATTTAAGCCATGAGGAATGGTGGCAGCTGGTATTGGGAATAAATGCGTTTCTGTCAGTTGTCTTAAAAAATGTCAATGTAATGAAACAACCATTTTTGACAGAAATCGTCAGGTCCAAGAAATTAATCTTATCGGGACTCACTTCATAACTTAGATGTATCCCTCTGTTGTTCATATTAAGGGAGGTCATGAACAAATTTAAATCAGATTCGGTACCATCCCATAGGAGGAGGATGTCGTCAATGTACCTGGCCCACAGAATAATGTGGGGCCTAGTGTCAACACAGACGACATCCTCCTCCCATTTGGCCATAAAGAGGTTGGCCAAACTGGGGGCATACTTGGCCCCCATGGCCACACCCCTGTCCTGCCTAAAGAACTTCCCGTCAAACCAAAAGAAATTATGCATAGCGGCATATTTTAAGAGTTCCATAATGTAAGAGATCTGCTTAATGGGTAAACCTGAATCCCTGCCCAAGAAATGGAAAACTGCTTCCAAACCCAATTGATGTGGGATAACAGTATAGAGTGAAGTTACATCCGCAGTTACCAACAATAGGCCTGCAGACGGAGTAAGATTAGTCAATGTATTGATAATTTGTCTGGTGTCTTTGACATATGAGGGCATACTCCTAACAAGGGGTTGTAAATAAAAATCTATGTACTTGCCCACCCGGGATGTAATGGAATCTATTCCACTAACTATAGGACGTCCCGGGGGGCAAGCAGGATCCTTATGTACCTTAGGGAGGTAATATATAATCGGGATCTTAGGGCATTCAGGGACAAGGAATGCCTTTTCTTTAGTGTTGAGGATCCCAAGGCTAAAACCCTTAGAAACAAGTTTAACCAGCCTCTTTTTGTATTTATCATTAGGATTCAAACGTAGGAGGGTATAGGTGTCTGTATCCGACAATAAACGTTCCATCTCTTTCATATAGTCGGCCTTATTGAGAATAACTATACCTCCCCCTTTATCCGCCAGACGGATAATAATATCCTTGTTGGCACAAAGAGTTTCAATGCCCTTCACTATAGTTTGTTTATTTTTAACTTGTTTAATTTTAATGTCATCCAGATCTTTCAGGGCAAGGTCCCTAAAGACTTTCAGTGAAGGGGCCATGTGTCCAGGAGGGTTATATACAGAGGCATTAGATAAGCCTGAATGTATATAATTCTGTGAGACGGTTTTGGAAGGATTAAAAGGATTGGATATCATGTAACGTTGAATATTTAGCTTTCGAACGTATTTCTATATGTCCATGTAGGTTGTAAATTTATTTAAATTCTTAGGGGGGGGCGTATTTTAGCCCTTTGTCCAAAACAGAAAGTTCCGGGTCAATAAGGAGGTGGGCACTCAAATTGAAGATACCGGCCCCCGTTACTTTCTCTGTCTTTTGGGACTGAATGCGCCACCCCCCTCTGGTCCCTCTTTTAGTTCTCCCACTCTTTTTATGCCTTGTCCAGCTCGGGGAAAACCCCACTGAGGTTGTGGTTGCGAATATCCCTCCAAGTACATGTTACCTTGGCCAAGGCCATAACCAGGAGGGTATCCTCCACTGGCACCTTGTTGGTTTGCAGAAATTGAGGGGGTTCTATAGTCACCACCTTCAAATGTTGAAATACCGCTAAGGGGCAAGAAGCTATTATGCGTCAAGACATTATAATCAACATCATAGTCACCCTCATAGTGGACTATGCCTGTATCTGTGGGCTGTAGAGGTACATTGTGAAGAGGGACCCTAGTTTGTGAAGACCCAGGGTAATTATATTGCTGTCCCCCAAAATTGTTTGGAAAATTCATATTAAGTGAGGGTGCTGGGCGAAACTGACCACCCCGCCCACGTGTCCCAGAAGTCCCAGAAACCCCAAAATTGGAATATCCCCCACCTTGTGGGTGAAAATTCTGAGAAGGTAAAGTCATACCTCCTCTAGAACCACCCCTACCTCTCCCTGAGTGGTTAGGATGTGTGGTAGAAGGTCGTTTACCCGTTTTGGGGGTACCAATTAGTTTAGGGCGTACCTGAGTACTTGTAGTTGGAGCGGGGGAATGAGAAATAATAGTAGCATTGGTATTGGTAGCACCCACAGTGGGAGTAGTAGTGTCCATAAAGTGATTGTTTCTACCTTGTTCTTCCGCTAAATGTTTTTGTTGCCAATCAAAGACAATGAGGGACTGGTAATCACTAACATCCCTATTGTATTTCTTTTTCTTTTTATTTCTCTGTTCCCTCTCCTCCTTTTCTAATACTTTAAGAAGATTTTTAGATCTCTCTGTATATTCATCACTGGTCATGAATGGATTCAGTTTTTCTTTGATCAACTTAATTTCCTCATCCACTCTGATTAATTTGGTGGCTTTACGCTCCCCCAAAAATTTAAGTAGGCTTAAGCCTGCCTCATTGAAAAACTTGTACCAGCCATCCAGATCAGTGTCACCCTTTTGGGGGCCGATCTCCCAACGGAGACTGCGGGGTACCATTTGTTGTTTCAAATAGGTATCCAAAAAAACAATGTCCCATTGGGTGTGTAATTCAGAGATAGTAAGATTTTTTAGTCTGGTAAAGAGACCTCCCAAATCTCCATCCCCGTCTTTGAAAGTCTCAAATACCCCCTCTGTATTTACTACACGATATCCAATCCTTTTAATCCTTCCAAAACCGTCTCACAGAATTATATACATTCAGGCTTATCTAATGCCTCTGTATATAACCCTCCTGGACACATGGCCCCTTCACTGAAAGTCTTTAGGGATCTTGCCCTGAAAGATCTGGATGACATTAAAATTAAACAAGTTAAAAATAAACAAACTATAGTGAAGGGCATTGAAACTCTTTGTGCCAACAAGGATATTATTATCCATCCGGCGGATAAAGGGGGAGGTATAGTTATTCTCAATAAGGCCGACTATATGAAAGAGATGGAACGTTTATTGTCGGATACAGACACCTATACCCCCCTACGTTTGAATCCTAATGATAAATACAAAAAGAGGCTGGTTAAACTTGTTTCTAAGGGTTTTAGCCTTGGGATCCTCAACACTAAAGAAAAGGCATTCCTTGTCCCTGAATGCCCTAAGATCCCGATTATATATTACCTCCCTAAGGTACATAAGGATCCTGCTTGCCCCCCGGGACGTCCTATAGTTAGTGGAATAGATTCCATTACGTCCCGGGTGGGCAAGTACATCGATTTTTATTTACAACCCCTTGTTAGGAGTATGCCCTCATATGTCAAAGACACCAGACAAATTATCAATACATTGACTAATCTTACTCCGTCTGCAGGCCTATTGTTGGTAACTGCGGATGTAACTTCACTCTATACTGTTATCCCACATCAATTGGGTTTGGAAGCAGTTTTCCATTTCTTGGGCAGGGATTCAGGTTTACCCATTAAGCAGATCTCTTACATTATGGAACTCTTAGAATATGCCACTATGCATAATTTCTTTTGGTTTGACGGGAAGTTCTTTAGGCAGGACAGGGGTGTGGCCATGGGGGCCAAGTATGCCCCCAGTTTGGCCAACCTCTTTATGGCCAAATGGGAGGAGGATGTCATCTGTGTTGACACTAGGCCCCACATTATTCTGTGGGCCAGGTACATTGACGACATCCTCCTCCTATGGGATGGTACCGAATCTGATTTAAATTTGTTCATGACCTCCCTTAATATGAACAACAGAGGGATACATCTAAGTTATGAAGTGAGTCCTGATAAGATTAATTTCTTGGACCTGACGATTTCTGTCAAAAATGGTTGTTTCATTACATCAACATTTTTTAAGACAACTGACAGAAACGCATTTATTCCCAATACCAGCTGCCACCATTCCTCATGGCTTAAATCAGTGCCCAAAAGCCAATATCTGCGTCTAAAACGCAATTGCACTGAAGATAAAACTTTTGTCGAAAAGGCTGATATTCTCACTTCAAGATTTTTGGAAAAGGGCTACTCCAAAGATGCTTTGAATAGTACTTTGGCCTTGGTTCAGGAAGTCAATAGAGTGGATCTACTGACAGAAAAAACAGATAGAGGGACAACTAATACATTTCGAAATCCCTTTATCACTAATTATTCTTGCCAACATGCCAACATTAAACACATTGTTAATAAACACTGGCATATTTTAAAAAACGACAAGGTATTGGGAAGTGTATTACCAACTAAACCTCAGGTTGTTTTTAGGGGTGCACCATCACTTAAAGATAAAATAGCCCCCAACATTATGAACCCCCCTAATATGGAGTCTAGATTTCTATCCGGACTGACTGGGTATTATAAATGTGGCAGGTGCCAAGTATGTTCACTAAATGGTTGTGAGTCAAGGAGAACGACGACTTTCAGCTCCGCACAGACATCCAGAAGCTACCCCATTAAACATTCATCACATGTTCCACCACGGGGGTGGTTTATTTGTTACAATGTCCGTGTGGCTTGCAATATGTAGGCAGGACTAAACGCCCCCTACAAGTTCGTTTGAACGACCACATTAACAACATTAGGTTGGGCTACACCAAACATTCTGTGTCTAAACATTATCTTATCACCCATAAAAGGGATCCTAAAAACACTATATTTTTAGGTATAGACAAATTTAGCCCCCACTGGAGGGGTAGCCACCTAGTAAGAACCATTTCCAAGTCTGAAATGTCCTGGGCGTACGAATTAAAATGTTTTACACCTTTGGGGCTTAATATTGAAGTAGACGTAAACTGCTTCATAGCCAACTCATAATAATATATGGAGATATTCTTGTGAAGAATCTCAAATGAGTTGGGCCCTTTGTTCAGATCTTGACGAGAAAGTAAATCTAAGATTATGAGGTTTGCATCTTTGATATACAATTTTGGAATAGAATATACTGTTTTTTATTTATATATATTTTTATATATTTTTTTATTAATAGAATATTTGGTATTCATTTATTTATTATTCATTATTTCCTCTTCTTATTGGTACTCTGTTTTAATATAGTGTCTGTGAATGAGAAGCAAGCTTGTTGTGAGCTCCATCTAGCTGTAGTTGGGCTACATACCTCATATTTCCTGCAACGGGAAAGATTGCTTAGTTCTCTATCCATAGAATATTAATTTTTAATCGTTAATTTTTAGTTACAAGTTTTTTGTATATATAGTATGTAATTGCTGAGCTTATCTGTCGATAGTTCAGTAATGATGTGTAGTTTTTAGATTGATTGGCAAGATCGCATAAGGGCGGATTAACTACAGCCATATGCGACAAGCTGGTTTCCAGTTTCTAATATGGCGGGCGGAGAGCTAGGTTTCACTCACATCGAGGCTGCGCTCCACGTCAGGCCTACAAATGCGGTGATTCAGCACGCCGCCTTTATCCCGTGAACACGTCCCAGTTGTGACGAAACGTAGGGAGGAGACGTGCTGACGTCACCGCGCATACGATCCATACCCGGAAGATACGGGCTGTGTTTGCTAGCCGGCCTTCTACATTTTCTTCATTCATGCTTTTAACTGCATACCGTTTGTAAGTGCAATACTGTTATCATTATTTATTTTATTAAATGAACGATTCACACTATGTGAGCCTTGTTGTCTCCTGCACATGCTTTATGCTCATTGAGTATGCAAGGAGATTGTCTACATCCAGGTGACTGCAATCGAGAGCCTTTCCAGGATACACGTTTATCTCTGAATGCTGTCTTTTTTCTTTTATCTGGTAAGAGGCCATACATATATATGTGGTGGAGGTTCTATCTGTAGCACCTTGTCCAGAGTGTCTGTTTTCATCATCTTCACCTGGGAGTCTTCCAATACATGAACTTTTGAATCTATTGATGGACTGTACTTGTGTGTGAAACCACTTTGAACATTGAATTTACGTTCCAGTCTGTGCACATTATTTTGTATACTATGCAGGACGTTTTTATATATATTTTTTTATATTTGTAGGTGTTTGACATACCACAATTTGTTCATTTACAGCTTTAGCGCGATTTTTCTTGCTTCATATATTGTCTTGGTGTAGTCTAACACCTTTTTTATCGCTGCTTTCCATATATTGTTTTCTTCGAACGAGCGCTATATTTTTACCTTTATAATAGTCTGGTATGGATGTCTAGAGGATAACCCCCCAAATAAAATAGCATTGGGCCCCGTCAAAATTGTATACCAAAATCTGTAGGCCTGGTATCCATTTTAAGGGGCAAAACAGTTTAGACTTCCTCTGAAATCCATAACAGACTTTGAGTAATTAGCTTAGCAGGCCTGAAACGGGATAAAGGAGAGTGAGACCCCTTGCACATGAGCCATACTAGGTCATATGCCCTTAACATCAAGAGGGTATCTTCCCAGGGAGACACTGCTGACAAAACACCTTGTCCCTGTTTTGATAAAGATAAGGGCCTCTTCTTCACAACCCAGCTCTAGAGGTTTTGGGGGTTAGCAGATGTGGGATCAGAATATGGAAGTTCAATTTAACATAATGGGGCCCCAGATACTGGTTCCTCCATGTGAATGAGTAAGGGGTACATAGTATTCCATCATCTGAAAAAGGAGAACATTCATCAGAGAAGCAGCCAAGAGCATATAGAAAAGAAAAAATTGCGCCAATAAAACAAATATAAAGTCCTTATATATTCTATAAATAATAAAGTCCACAAAAGTGCATGTATTTAAACGACACCCAAGTGATTGATACGATCCAGTGAACCGCCACCTTATGGACAGAGGCTTACCAGCAAGTAGTGGGTTAACAGCATATCACAGCTCCACAGCTGTTCACAGGATGAAGACTGAAGACAAAATCAGCAGATGACAGGAAACCAGCAGAAATCCAGGTCAAACAGCCGTTTAAAAGGCCAAGCAGATGACAGTATTTGAATCTGAAGTGTGGTCTCATAAATGGTCCTCAATACAGGTGCATGTACCGCCAAACATAATGAAAGAAACAAAAGGGGCCACACATAGTGTAAAACCATCAAGGAGATTTAATATTGAATAATAAAAACTACTTACAAACGAATATGAAATTCGATCATAAAACTAAAAGTTGGATGCGATCCTAAAACGAATGGCGGCCGGCAACACAAGGAGCCCTTCCTCACAACGTCGAATGCGGTGGCGTCACTGCACGCCAATAGCCCAGACGCGTTTCGTCATAGAATGACGTTTTCAATGGGGATAGGCTCTGCAGTGATCCACCGCTGTATATATGCCCAAGCCTCGTTCTGAATGCCAGGAACCGGAAGTAACAAAAACTCCATTTTGAAAGTGGGAATTCCAATGGGGAAATCAATAACAGTAACGGGCTCAACAGGAAATTAACTACTTCTATCTAAATAAAGAAAGAACGTTTTTTAAATAATTTGTGTACTGAGAATGCCATTAAGAAGAGATCCTATTAAGGATCACTAAGTGCAAAAAAAAGATTTTATACATATAAGAAATTCACTTTCTTTTTATAAAGTGATTAGAGGCATAGTGACTCTAACTATTGCTAAGGCTACCCCCCAGTGGTGAAGATAAGGTAATAGCCGAAGACACCACTAATTATATGTGTGAGCAATATTATATGGGCAAAACAAATAAAGGGACAAAACCATTATTCATTAATAGTGAAGTGAAAAAAAACAAGGAAAAAACACCACCACACATAAATTATGCCCGAAATAGGGGGAATATGAGAAAAAATTATTGCTATATTTAATTCCTAGTTTCCCAAAAAAGAATATAAAATAAATATAAAATAATTTTTCTGATATCACCATCACTTGTATTTTTTGGTTAGCGCAATTTTCTTTTTCTATTTATAAGCAGCCAAGAGGCCCATGGTAACTCTGGAGGAGCTGCAGAGATTCACAGCTCAGGTGGGAGAATCTGTCCACAGGACAACTATTAGTCGTGCACTCCACACATCTGGCCTTTATGGAAGAATGGCAAGAAGAAAGCCATTGTTCAAAGAAACCCATAAGGAGTTCTGTTTGCAGTTTGTGAGAGGCAATGTGGTAGACACAGCAAACATGTGGAAGAAGGTGCTCTAGTCAGATGAGACCAAAATTAAACTTTTTGGCCTAAAGGCAAAACACTATGGGGGTTATTTACAAAAGTCAAATCCACTTGAAAGTGCACTTAAAGTGCACTTGGAAGTTTAGTCACTGTAGATCCGAGGGGGACATGCAAGGTAAATAAAAACCAGCATTTTAGCTTGTACATGATTGGATGATAAAATCAGCAGAGCTTCCCCTCATTTTAGAGCTTCCCCTCAGATCTACAGTGATCTACAGCGATTGCACTTACAAGTGCACTTTTAGTGCAAAGTGGATTTTCCTTTAGTAAATCAACCCCTATGTGTGGTGGAAAATTAACACTGCACATCACCCTGACCACACCATCCCTACTGTATAAACATGGTGGTGGCAGCATCATGTTGTGGGATGATTTTCCTCAGCAGGGACAGGGAAGTTGGTCAGAGTTGATGGGAGGATGGATGGAGCCAAATACAGGGCAATCTTAGAAGAAAACCTGTTATACCCCATACACACGATCAGAAATTCCAACAGCAAAAGTCTGATGTGAGCTTTTGAGCGGAAATTTTGACCGTGTGTATGCTCCATCGGACTTTTGCTGTCGTAATTTCCACCAACAAAAGATTCAAAGTTGGTTCTCAAATTTTCAGACTTAATTTTCTCAGCTCATCGTAGTGTTATACGTCACCGCGTTCTTGACGGTTGAAAGTTCAGAGAACTTTTGTGTGACCGCGTGTATGCAAGCCAAGCTTGAGCGAAATTTTGTTGTAAAAACCATTCATGGTTTTTCCGACGGAAAATCAGATCATGTGTATGTTGCATTAGAGTCTGTAAAAGACTTGAGACTGGGGCAGAGGTACACCTTCCAGCAGGACAACAAACCCTAAACATACAGCCAGAGTTACAATGGAATGGCTTAGATCACAGCATATTCATGTGTTAGAATGGCTCAGTCAAAGTCCAGACCTAAATCCAATTGAGAATCTGTAGCAAGACTTAAAACTTGCTGTTAACGGACACTCTCCATCCAACCTGACAGAGCTTGAGCTGTTTTACAAAGAGGAATGGACAAAAATGTCACTCTCTAGATGTGCAAAGCTGGTAGAGACATACCCAAAAAGACTTGCAGCTGTAATTGCAGTCAAAGGTGGTTCTAAAATTGACTCAGTGGAGCTGAATACAAATGCATGCCACACTTTTCAGATATTTATTTGTAAATAATGTTAAAAAACATTTATCATTTTCCTTTCCCTTTCCACTTCCATTTCCTTCCACTTCACAATTATGTGCCACTTTATGTTGGTCTACCAGATAAAATCCCAATAAAATACATGTATGTTTTTCTTTGTAACATGACCAAATGTGGAAAACGTCAAGGGGTAGGAATACTTTTTCAAGGCACTGTATACCCATTTTTAAAATAATTATTAAAGGTTAGGTTTTAACAACCCCCTTTTCCAAGTATCACCACTGTAGTTGATTTAAATTGTTTAGTATATATTGTATACTGCTCAACTCGTAGTTACTGTCAAGCTTAAAGTGGTTCTAAAGGCTTTTTACCTTCATGCTTTCTATGCATGTAGGTAAAAAACACTCTGGGCCAGATTCTCAGCGGCGCTACGACGGAGTATCTCAGATACCCCATCGTATCGCCGTTTTTTTTGGCTCGTATCTATGCGAGTGATGCTTAGCATCAATTTGGCATAGATACGCTTCAACATCCGACAAGTGTAATACCATTACACTTGCGGATCGTAGTTGTAATGACAACTCCGGGCACTAGGTGGCCTTTATGTTGTTTTTTCATTTGCATATGCAAATGAGGCTAGTGCGCCGATTCCCGATCGCTTTTACGCCGCCCCGTCGTCGCGTACGTCGTTTTAGTCCGCGTAAGGTTACCCGTGCTTCTATGAGGAGTAACCTTACGAAGTTCCGTCGGATGCCGTCGGGTGCCGTCAGATGCCATGTTAAGTATTGTGTCGGGTCAGCGTCGGCTTTTTCCGTCGCTTACGTCGTTTTACTAACTCGTTCGCGAATAGGGCATTGCGTAAGTGACGATCACGTCGTTTTGACGTCGGTTTCAACGACGCTTTCCGACGTGAGCTGGAGCATTCGCACTGGGCTTTTTCCCCGGCTGGCACATGCGCAGTTCGTTCGACGCGGGGGCGCGCTTAATTTAAATACAAGCCACCCCATTTGAATTACGCGGGCCTACGCTGGGCCATTTTCGCTACGCCAACGCAAACTACGGAGCAAATGGTTAGAGAATACGGCACTTGCTCTAGTACGATGCGGTGGCGTAGTGTAAATGGCTTACGATACGCAAGCGAAATTCTATGAGAATCTGGCCACCTGTGTGCAGCTTTGACTCAGCCCCCTCCAATACTTATATGAGCCCGATCTCGATTCAGCTCTACTCTCTCTCTTTTCGGCTCAATCATAACCAGTGAGGAGAGAGCGGAGGCAAGGCAAAGGCCCATTTTGTGTGTCAATGGACACATAAGCAGGGCTTGGGAGTGAACAGGCATGAGTTTCCCTTGTACCAAGTAGCTTGCTTTGGGGTATCTATCAGGGGCAGGAGCCCACACCATCGTAAAGGAACCCAAGAAGAGGAGGATCAGGGCTACTATGTGCAAAACCATTGCACAAGTATAACTTGTTTTTTTTTTTTTTCGTTTTCCTTTAGTATCACTTTAATAAAGCATCTTTCACTAAAACACATTGCAAGGCAAAAGAGATGTTTTTTTCTGATACCAGGAAGTCATTATATGCCTGAAACACAGCATACACACTACAAGCCGGCAGTGGCTCTGGACCATATTTATCTCCCTGAAGAGGGTATAACCCCTATCCATGCTCACCTATCCTTCCCTGGATTTTCTTCCATACTGCTATCCAGTCATAATAGTTGTAATCCAGCTCATGCTATTACAGAAATCTGAAGTGGCCCTTTTCTGCACAGCTTTCCTTATGCCTGTGATTTCAGCTGCTGCCTCATGCCGTTGATCCTTTTGCACAGCTCTGATCCAGCTTTGCAGTTCTTTATTCAGAACAGTGAGTTCTACCACTACTACAAACCATGGGCCAGATTCAGAAAAGAGATAAGACGGCTTATCTCCAGATAAGCCGTCTTATTTCTGCGTCTGAGCCCTCCTATCTATGCGACTGATTCATAGAATCAGTAATGCGCAGATTTCCATTATATCCAACTGGCATATGTCTCTTACGCCGTTGAATCTTATTTTCATATTTTAGGCTGGACGCTGGGTGGCGTTCCCATCTAAAATATGCAAATGAGCGTATACGCCGATTCCCGAACGTGCGCCCGGCCGGCGTATCTGTTTACGTCGTTTACGTTAGGCTTATGCGTGGCCTAAAGTTATCCCTGCTATATGAGGCGCAGGCAATGTTAAGTATGGAAATCGGGACAGACGTCATTTACGTCCTTTGCGTAAGTCGATTCAGAATGGGGCTGGCCGTACGTTACGTTCACGTCGCTTTCATTGACAATTTGCGACGTGATTTGGAGCATGCGCACTTGAAAACTTTCATGGCCGGCGCATGCGCAGTACGTTCGGCACGGGATCACACTTCATTTAAAAAATAGACGCCCCCTACCTGCCTAATTTGAATTAAGATGGGCCATTTACGCTACGCCGCCACAACTTTACAGTCAAGTGCTTTGTGAATAAAGCACTTGCCTATTAAAGTTGCGGCGGCGTAGTGTAAAAAGCATACGCTACGCCCGCACAAAGATAGGCGATTCTACATGAATCTAGCCCCATATCTTTACCTAATTTTTCCTAAGGTTTTAACTTTTTAAGATTTTTGTACTCTTTACCCACGGATTGTTCCCAGGCTCTATTTTTACCTAGGCAGCTATTAGAATCTGCCCTATCATGTTTGTTCATGATTTTTTATTATTTCCTAGCCTCTGTTTTGAAAAGCTTAAGGGAACTTTGTGAAAAAGTACCATTATCTTTATGTTTAATAAAAAGTAAAAAATCCCCAAAAAGTGATATATATCCACCATCAATCACTTGATCCAGCAATGCAGATCCACATCAGTCGTGATGAAGGGAATGGGAGGGCGTTCTTTCATTCACTGGTGTAACATCAGGGGGAGCAATTGGCACCCAGCCCCCATGCTCTAGGAGGCCCTGTCACATTCTCCTTTACACCTGCACAGGAGGGGTTACATATACAGTAAACTGATTCCCTCCGTTTTCCTCCTGCAGCCACTGAAAGCTTGCTTCTCCTCATCTTCATCCTGCTGGCATTCAGTGCCTGCAGGAGGGAAATGGAGGAAATGGGTTCCTGTATATGCCGCCCCTCCATCCAGGTTACTCATATTTACTGGCCAGGCCCCCTGTGTGCTCACCTGACCCCCCCATCCCGTCACAGCACTGTCAGCTTCCACCTCTCCTTTGTTGCTGACTGTTGCAGTAGATATTTCAGGATGGAGGGATGAAGAGCAGGGAGAAGTGGCTGGTAAATATGTAATTTGATGCATGGTGGGAATATCTTGGTGTATTCTGGAAGCAGCGGGTGGCAGTGGTGGGGGGGGGGGGGGCAGATCAACTTTTTCATTAGTGATCACAAGCTTTAAGCTATACCTCTGCTTTCATTATAATCTCGTGGTGCAATCTCAGCAGCATGTCCTCATCCCCTTGCAGAAAAAAGACAATAGAGAATTGTGGTAATTGATGAAGGACATGTAGAAATGTCAGGAGCATACAAATCCTCTAAGACCATCACTGAATGACTTTTGATATAGTTATGTACTATACAATACTGAAAACACAGAAAAACATTTGTTCAAGTTTATAGGAAAATTAGGCTTTCCCAAGAAGATAACAAATTAAAATATGGTAAAAAAAATGTAATTACTTGTGTGATTGTTTATTAAAACGTTTCTTAATGTTTTCATAAATGAGACAACAGGCATGAGATACTTTTAAATTAAGGAAATAAACTGGAAAATCATGCTGTTACTTTGAAATAAAGAACCATCAGAAAGATATAATGCAGAGACTTGGTAACTTTGCAGTCTTTTTCTGAGATTAATCTCTGGAGTGGAATTTGGCAAATATATTACCACAAAAATGTGAATCTCCAGTAGTTTAGGATAAAATCAATATAAAAGAAATATGATGCTTTAATCTTTCCCACGCATAGATAGAGCAACAGTATATAATAATTTGGCAGCGATGGACAATGTGAATGCAAATAGAGCTTCAGTGTGAAAATCTGAATTACTTCTGAACTTTTTATTTTATATGCTTCTTTGAAGTTTAAAGTTTATGTCTACAGCTTTTACCTTACAGTTTTTAGACTTTTCTTTCTAATTCATAGTTTTTTTTTGCATTGTCCACTTCATTAAGTAAGAAGCTTTTACTTGTATTTGATTTTGCTTTCCTGTGTTCTATATTGGATTGACACAAAGGAAACCTAAAAACAGATTTTATCATTGAAGACTCTTGAAGTGTTTTTTAGAAGAACATTCCAAGGTGAAGTATGGCCAAAGCATTTATGGCCCTACTTCTCCTATGGATCACAGGAGTGCAGTTTGTTCTGCACCCCTTATGATGTCACTCAGCTGGTCCAGGATAGGGAAAGATCCTGACTTTACAGTCGAGATCTACTTCGATTCCTGGATCGGCAGTTGGCTCAGCCTTTTAGCTGCACCTTTGAGAGACTGAATCAGCTGCTCTCTCTCCTCCCCAGCACAAAGCTCCAGTGAGTGCTAGAGGATCAGAGTAGAAAGCCTTTGATTAACAGTCATGATCACAGCGGAGGGGAGAACTGAGCAATCAGTGGTCTTTGACCACTTGGTTCTCAGTGGAGAAGTGACGGGGAACAGATGCAGCATCGGATTGATGATGCATCCACGATCCACCCAAGTGAAAATAAGCTCTTTTCGTCCTTATACCCCATATTTCTATTTTAAGCTGCTTTATTTACCACTAGGTAAATACAAATGTGGATAATTAGAAATTCTGAATACCATTTACATTGTCACATACAGCAGTTACATAGTTGGTAATTTTCAAGTTCAAGCCGAGTGTTTATGTGTGTGTGTCACTACCATTTTCAATATCCCTGTACATTGTGTTTGCTAAGAAACACATCACAATGTTTTTTGAATTTATCTATGCTCCCTGCTTACATCACCAACTATGTAAGGGAGTTACACAACCCTACCACTCTAACAGTAAAGGGCCCCTTAAGCAGTTTAATATTGAACGACTTCTTGTCCAACTTCATTCTTTGGTAGGTTATATATAGCTTACATCCCTTACAGAATGTTAAAAGGTTTAAGGGTAGTTAGTATAAGGTTTAGAATCGGAGTGCAAGCAGGCTTCAGCGTAGTAAGGACCTCCACCTAAAAGGAATCACAATGCATTCTATGTGGAAGGGTTAGTATCCGCCATTGTCTTCTCATACTAGATACTGTATATGTGTGTTTTCCCTGTGCAAAAGCACATTTGCCAATTATAATGTATAGGACCTCAGTTAATACATAATCGGTCCCCTGTATCCACAAGGGGCTGTGTGTACCACAAGGTAAGTGTGGAGCATATAATCACAGGGCTGGGTGCCAGTACATGTCACAGATAAACCCATTAATCACAAGGTACAATTGCAATACGCAATTTGTATGGGTGTATGTCCAAGCTTACCACCTCTGAATTGCTGAGCAATAATCACCACCATAATTGTTTGACAATGGTCAGACTACATTTTGCTCATGTATGCATCTCCCTAATGCATTTCCTCCAAAGCTAAGGAGGGGAAATCAACCACTTAATTGGTCTAAGTAGCCCTGTGTGGTCCCCACCCCCAATAATGTCACCACTAGTGATGGACGAACATCTGACGGAGCAGTTCGCGAAATGCTAACCACAAACTTTCTCATATGTTCGCAAACCGCAAGTTTGTGTCGGCCCTGATTGACTTTAATGGCAGGCTGACATTAAAAACCTGCAGGTCATATTTGCAGCCACAGGTGTTCACCTGACAGCAAACAACTTTGTATTCTGTGGCTGGTGGTACATTAAGCATTCACTGGATTGATGGCTCGCTCCTGATACATTAGCAGTCTGGTTTGTCCTTCCTGTGCAATGTAAGTTTGACCTGCTTCTCCTCCCTATATGCTGGTCCATCTCTCCCTCTGAACTCCCCTCCTCTTTCTCTCTTGTGGGCAACGACTTGACAACTGTAGACACGTCATCATCAACATCTCCTTCCCCACCACTAACATTAGAGATCTTGGAGTAGGCAGCAACAGCGGCGTCAAACCTCCTTGGGCTGATCTGAGTACTGTCATCAGACTGCTGAGTGCCGGCTGTTGCTACCTCCTTTTCCTGATCCAATGCCAAGAATGGCTGCGCATCGGAAACATCTTCTGATGGATCGGAAAAAAATTCCTGTGACTCAAGCAGAGGGTATATGGTGATGGTGTTGGTGGTGAGCCACTCAACCAAGTCTGCTGCGTCCTTTGACGTAATCAAACGCACCTTGTGCCACTTCCGACTTAGGCTCCGGCCTGGTGCTCCTGCCCTACCCCTACCACCCCTGCGGAAGGGCCTGCCTCTTCCTCTGCCTGTCATTTTTTAAATGACCCTGTGACAAAAGTCTCTAGAGAAGCACAGTATATGTGGAAGAAGGTATATAACACCCCGCTTCAATCTGTCGTTTTGGGGGGCCACTGGTTTATCGCACCAGTTATAAAACTTTTTTCAGTAACTTTTGTTTCTGTGTGTAGCAGAGGTAATGCAGCGAAAGATGCAAAAATTCTGCAGTACCAAAATACACTATTATGAAAGTATATTTCTATGTAACACCCCACTTCTATCTGTCCTCTTGGGGGACCACTGGTTTATTGCACCAGTTATAAAACTTTTTTTCCAATAACATGTGTCACTGCGTGTAGCAGAGGTAATGCAGCAAAACAGAAAAGAAAATTCTGCAGTACCCAAATGCACCACCAGTCACAATGCTGCACAATACAAATCCACTATAATATGCTTTGTATATGAGAAAGTATATTATAAGTGTATTACACCCCTATATAGTGCACCTATACCAGTCCTTAAAAGGACTTTTGTGGACCTGTTAGCTAATGATGTGTGTCACTACAGTCTGTCCCTGCTCCACACAGCAGCCTCTCCCTACACTAACAAAGAGCAGAATGTATCACACCAGTTATACAACTTTTTTTTCCAGTATTGTTTGTCACTGTGTGTAGCAAGAGGTAAAGCAGCAAAACAGAAAAAAAAATTCTGCAGTACCCAAATACGCCAGTCACAATGCTGCACAGCAGGGCCGGTCTGGGAATAAAAACCAGCCCTGGAAAAAATGTCATATCAGCCCCATAGCATAACGTCATTTTTTTCTTATTCATGAAAGGGAAAACTATGCACATTTGAAGAGTGTATTATATATACAGAAGACAGATATAAAAATCACATAGGGCGTTATATATATGCAAATGCCAGTTAAAAGTGGTCAATCATTTAGGGGACCCCATGAAATCTGGGAACGTGGGGGGGGGGGCATTGAAATCAGCAGCAGCACTTTTTGGGGGCGATTTTAACCGTTTTAACCTTTTTTGGCCACTAGCAGGGGTTAAAAGTGCCCACTGGCGGCTGAAAAGCACTGCAATAAAGTCGGTAAAGCACCGTTAAAAATTGCAGTGCTTAACCGCCGACGCCTCCAACACCTCAATGTGAAAGCAGCCTAAGGTAAGGGGTGGGTTACTGATATAAGGGCGAAACCTTTACTGTATATCAGTGTCCCTTTACATTATTGTATTCACTCCCCCTTACATCAGTGACCCCCCCCCCTCCCCTTAGGCTGGCCTTGCGGTGCTGTCACTGACCTCCTGTTACGTGCACCTTGCAGGGATCAATTTAATCGGCTCCAGCTTGGTGGCTCTGGTTTCTCTGACTTCTCCCATGATCCCCATCACTCCCACTCTTGACTCCTCTCCAAACTTCCTCAGAGACTGCAGACTTCACATGATACAAGAGATGGTCAGAGACTGCGGACACGATACAAGAGATGGTCAGAGACTGCAGACATAATACAAGAAATGGTCAGAGACTGCAGACACGATACAAGAGATGGTCAGAGACTGCAGACACGATACAAGAGATGGTCAGAGACTGCAGACACGATACAAGAGATGGTCAGAGACTGCAGACACGATACAAGAGATGGTCAGAGACTGCAGACACGATACAAGAGATGGTCAGAGACTGCAGACACGATACAAGAGATGGTCAGAGACTGCAGACACGATACAAGAGATGGTCAGAGACTGCAGACACGATACAAGAGATGGTCAGAGACTGCAGACACGATACAAGAGATGGTCAGAGACTGCAGACACGATACAAGAGATGGTCAGAGACTGCAGACACGATACAAGAGATGGTCAGAGACTGCAGACATGATACAAGAGATGGTCAGAGACTGCAAACATGATACAAGAGATCAATGCAGAGAGATCAGGCAAAAAATATATAAATGCACATTTTTTTACCTGAATTTTTTTAAATGTATTATTATAATAAATGCATTCACATTTTATTATTATTTACAGTATGATATTTTATTATAATACATAAGTTAGCTTTTTTTTTTAAAGAAAGAATTCCATGAGTGAGGGGCTGAAATGGTGAGAAAGAGGGGCTGCAATGGTGAGAGAGAGGGGCTATAATGGTGAGAGAGAGAGAAAGGGGCTGTAATGATGAGAGATAGAGGGCTGCAGTGGTGAGAGAGAGGGGCTGCAATAGTAAGAGAAAGGGGCTGCAATAGTGAGAGAGAGGGGCTGCAATAGTGAGAGAGAGGGGCTGCAATAGTGAGAGAGAGGGGCTGCAATAGTGAGAGAGAGGGGGGCTGCAATGGTTGGAGGGAGAGGGGGGCTACAATGGTTGGAGGGAGAGGCTGCAACAGAGAGAGAGAGAGAGGGGCTGCAATAGTGAGAGAGAGGGGCTGCAATAGTGAGAGAGAGGGGGGCTGCAATGGTTGGAGGGAGAGGGGGGCTACAATGGTTGGAGGGAGAGTCTGCAACATAGAGAGAGAGAGGGGCTGCAATGGTGGGAGCGAGAGAGAGGCTGCAATGGTGGGAGAGAGAGAGGGCTGCAATAGTGAGAGAGAGAGAGAGAAAGGGGCTGCAATGATGAGCGATAGAAGGGCTGCAGTGGTGAGAAAGAGGGGCTGCAGTGGTGAGACAAAGCGAAAGGGGCTGCAATAGTGAGAGAGAGAGAAAGAGGCGATAGAGAGAGATGCTGCAATGGTTGGAGGGAGAGAGGAGCTGCAATAGAGAGAGAGAGGGGCTGCTATGGTGGGAGAGAGAGGGGGGCTGCAATGGTGGGAGAGAGAGGGGGCTGCAATAGAGAGAGGCTGCAATGGTTGGAGAGAGAGAGAGAGAGAGAGAGAGAGGCTGCGATAGTGAGAAAGAGAGAGAGGCTGCAATAGTGTTAGATAGAGAGAGAGAGAGAGAGAGGAAGGCTGCAATAGTGAGAGAGAGAGAGAGGAGCTGCAATAGAGAGAGAGGGGTTGCAATAGAGAGAAAGTGCTGCTATAGTTTGTGTGAGAGAGAGGGTGGCTGCAATGGTGGGAGAGAGAGAGGGGCTTGCAATGGTGGAAGAGAGAGAGAGAGAGGGGGCTGCAATGGTGAGAGAGTGGTTGCAATAGTAAGGAAGAGAGAGAGATGGGCTGCAATAGTGAGAGAGAGGGGGGCTGCAATGGTGAGAGAAAGGGGCTGCAATAGTGAGAGAGAGGGGGCTGCAGTGATATGGGAGAGTGAGGGGGCTGCAATGGTGGGGGTGGGAGAGAGAGAGAGGGGGGCTGCAATGGTGGGAGAGAGGGGGGCTAAAATGGTGGGAGAGAGAGCTGCAATGGTGGGAGGGAGAGAGAGGGGGCTGAAATGGTGGGAGGGAGAGAGAGGGGGGATGAAATGGTGGGATGGAGGGGGGCTGAAATGGTGGGAGAGAGAGCTGCAATAGTGGGAGGGAGAGAGAGGGGGCTGCAATGGTGGGAGGGATAGAGAGGGGGCTGAAATGGTGGGAGGGAGAGAGAGAGGGGGGCTGAAATGGTGGGGAGAGAGAGGGGGGCTGCAATGATGGGGATAGAGATAGGGGGGCTGCAATCGTGGAGGGAGAGAGAGGGGGGCTGCAATGGTGGGAGAGAGAGAGAGGGGGGCTGAAATGGTGGGGGAGAGAGGGGGGCTACAATGGTGGGAGGGAGAGAGGGGGCTGCAATGGTGGGAGTGAGAGAGAGGGGGGCTGCAATGGTGGGGGAGAAAGGGGGGCTGCAATGGTGGGGGAGAAAGGGGGGGCTGCACTGGTGGGGGTGAGAGAGGGGGGCTGCAATGGTGGGGGGGAGAGAGAGAGCGGCTGCAATGGTGGGAAAGAGAAAGAGATTAAAATGCTCTGCAGACCATTTACCCCCAAAAAAACATAATTAATTTGCTTTGAGAGAGAGAGATGCACCTTGCAAATTGTAAACTGTATAATCTCTCTCTCTCACACCACCCATTGCACGGTGCACTCCCCCCTCCCCTCTCTCTGAGATTATTATACAGACAGTTTACAATTTCCAGGGGCAGCAAAGGTAGGTGACCGTGACAGAAAGAGGAGGGGGGGACCGGGGGGTGCACCGTTATATGGTGAGAGAGAGTCGAGATACAGCAGCATGTATGGCTTTCATTAAAAATCTATTTGTTCACCTTGTAGCTTGTGCTCCAACTCCAAGGCTGGCCGGCACCATTCACTTCTTCTCCTCTGCGGCTCACACGTGATGACTCTGCAGGAGAAACATAGTGGGTGGCGCTGGCGCCGCACGGGACGATGGAACTAGATCCATCATCTGACGTTCAGTTCTCCTGCTCGGCTCCTCCCCTCCCTCAGACACATGATCGCTCCAGCCTCCAGTCCAAACAGCGCTGGAAGGAAAGTGCAGCGGTGAGCATGGCGGCGGCAACCCACCGGCGGCCGGCCGCCACTGCTTTTTATTAACATAATGTAAATATTAACATGACACTGGTGAATGGAGTGACTGCAGCTAGGCATGGGGCAGGCGTATAATAGCAAAGTGCGGCCACGATGGCGGCCGGCTGGCCGCCGCCGTGGCCCCCACAGCTGATTAGTTTGACTGACAGCAGGCCGCCTACCGGGAATTTTCCAGTCCGGCCTTGCTGCACAGTGAACAATACAAATCCACTATAATATGCTTTCTATGTTAGACTGAACACCAAACATTGTACACCTATACCAGTCCTTAAAGGGACTTTTGTGGACCTTTTAGCTAGAAATTTGTTTCAATACAGTCTGTCCCTGCTCCACACAGCAATCTCTCAGTACACTGACAAAAATCAGAATGTAAAATGGCCACCAGATCAGGTCTATTTATAAGGTAGGGGGTATGTCCATGTGCTGAAATGTCTCAATTGGCTGTCCTGTACCACCTGATGGATGTGTCATGGGTCAAAGTTCTTCTCAATGTAAAATTGCGGACAGCCGTGAATATTGCAAAGTTCACAGCGAAACGACCGCCGGGCGAACCGCCAGGCCATCTCTAGTCACCACACTCTGCATTCCACTTAGGGCTGGTTAATGTCTTCCTACCCACTGTCCTACTATTCATCTGTGCTGTTGTATTGCTTTTTTTAAATACGACACTCCTTTATATTTTACACATATCTACTTTGTTATCCCTTTCTACATGTGGGTATCTGCATTTAACATATTACATATGACAAACAATACAATCTTAAAACCAGTGTATGCATTTGAAGTGCAATCATAGCATGCAATGAAGGGCACATTGCTTAAATCAACAAGATTAGCTATTTCTACCTTTATGAATCTTACATTATGACCCCCTTGCTACCTGAATTTTATTTGGTGGATATAACTGCACTCTATTTGCAAAAAGCATTTGTCTCAATCTCTTGCCTGCCTCATCCTATGTATATTATTTAGGACAAGGAAGCATGGTTTTTCTACTCTACTATTCTAAGACTGTGTAAAAAAAACCTGCACTGCCAACTTTATTTAGATAATAATAATAAAATTAAATAATAGACCTAGAATTAGTCAGTCTACTCTTTCTCTACCTAAGAGTATAGAAGGGACCTCATGACCTTACCTCTTTAATTTGGAATGACCCTAAAAAGGACCTTCTACCAACTCTCACTAGCACCACCTTGAGTGTCTGGGACTGGTACCTGAGTACGAATGGTTTCTTATTCAGACCACTGGCTCTATTATTTGGTAATGCTTATTTTGTCCCAACGTTTACTAGTTCCAAATTTCTCTCTAGGCGGAAAAACGATGATCTTTTACTAGTCCACACATTGTATGATAGATAACTAGTCCCTTTATCTCAGATCCCCCCAAACTGCCACATTTCTCCGACTGCTTGGCTGGAACATAGGCAGTTACAACATTTCCTTAGTATCCTTTCTTAACTCCTCTGACTAGGCCACTTACTGAGTTCGAGTCAATGCTCTCACAATTCTCCAGACCCAGTCACCCACTTTCCCAGATAAACCAAATCCTAATGCAGGAATCTCTTTTGAATTTCCCTTTATTTATATTCAAATAGGAGTGGGAACTGAATGTACTGGCATATGAGTGGACTAAAGTCTTCTCTCTCTCCTATAAGCTTTCAGCATCTTTCATCGCCCAAGAATGTAATTATTGCATACTTTCTAGGTGGTATTGTTGCCCTTCCATTCTTCATAAAATAGATCCTACCATCTCTGACACCTGTTGGCAAGGTTTGCAGGCTTCTGGAACCATGGACTATATCTGGGGCACTTGCCTGGGTATTCTCTCTTTTTGGGGCAAGATATTGCAATCGATACTGCGGCTCGATCTGTTTTTGTCAGATTCTGGGGCCAATTTGACCCACCAACCTTAGCCGCCTGGGCTTGTGAAATTAATCACTAATCGGATTCTCATATATTAATGGATTGTCTGGCGTCATTTTCGGTACTCATTTACTTTAAACACGTTTACCACTACTGCGGTTTAGCTTTCTTTTTTTTTTTTTTCATTCAATTATTTTTATTTGTATTTTCTTTATCACTGCTTTACACATACATATATCCAACAGGCAAGAGTACAAGTGGTTTGTTGACAAATAATGTATTTACAGATTAAAACGGCTAGTTACTGTGCCCCTGTCGGGTTAATAACTCGTGCTCTGTTACATAGATGTTGTATTGTTGTATTCCTCCCCCCCCGCGTTCCCGCCTCCCATCCCCTTACCCCCCGCCCTCCCCTGCCTCACCCTTGTGAGCATGCAGACCTGGTTATGGGTAGATTAAATTATGGATAGTTGCCACCTTTCCTGTTGTTTAATATTTGATGCAGGTGGGAGCAGGCATACGGGGGCTCGCTCAGGGGTGAGCCCCCGTATGCCTAAGCTCCAGCCTCAGGGATACCTACCCTGGTTCCTCGCCTGTTAACTGCCATAATCTCTATATTTTTACAAACTTGTCATACTTCCCCTGAATGATATAGTGTACCCTTTCGTTTGAGATTGTTTGTTTCATAGCTGCTAACCAGTTCTCTATAGATGGGGGCGCCTGGGCTTGCCATTTTTGTGCAATTATTTTGCGAGCCTGAAATAGGCATCTCAAAATAGGTTCCAGGGTACCTTGCGGTACCTTGGTATCGTCCAGACATCCCAGGAGGCAAATCCTGGCTGCTGGAACAAGGGCAGACCTAAATTTCTAATTTATCAGTGTTATAATGCCCACCCAGAAGCTGTATAATTTTGGGCACTTCCAGACCATGTGAAGAAGATCTCCTTTATTGTTACATCTTGGGCACTCATTATTGGGTCTCCAACCCAGCTTAAACATTTTATGGGGAGTGTGATAGACCCTATATATTAAGAATAGGTGAGACAGTCTTTGAGCCGGGGCAATAGACGCCCAGGCTCCTTGACGAAGAATCCTATCCCACTGATCTGGGGAAATTGTGCCCAGATCTCTCTCCCAGGCCACTTTGGTCTTCCGCGGGCCTTCTCTACTTAATGCTCTCGCTCCCAGGCTACCATATGTTGCGGAGATTAAGCCCTTGTCTTGTGTTGCCTCAATTACAGGGGACAGGACAGGCATCTGTGTCCACTCAACTGTTTTAGAGGCAAATTGTACTTGTATAGCATGGCGAACCTGGAGATATTTAAAGAAGGATTTATTTGAGATTTTAAATTTGCTTACTAAATCTTGAAATTGCTTCATAACATTGCCCTTGAAAATGTGTTTAAGGCGATATATACCTTTATTCGCCCAGTCCCTCGCTTCTTCTATACTTAACATCTCCTGTAAATTGTTGTTGTTCCAGATAGGAGAAAATTCTGACGGGCCCACATACCCCAGGATTGTTTTTGTTGTATGCCATGTTTTGGTGATTAATTTTGTAGTTGCATGATTGTAGTAGAAATAATCTGCTTCTAGGGCTTCAGCTACTAATTTGTGTGGGTTATTTATCAATAGGAGTCGGTTATTGATATCTGTTCTTTCTGCGGTTCCGCATCCGGCCAGATGTTGCAGTTGTGCTGCCAGAAAATATAATTTTGGATGGGGAACCGCCATTCCCCCCTCCTTGACCGGCAATTGTAGAGTCTGTAGACTTATCCTAGGTTGCCCTCCCTTCCAAATTAGATCTCTAAATAAGGAGTTTATCTTTTTAAACCACTTGTGTCCTATCCATATTGGCGAGTTGTGTAGAAGATATAATAGTTGTGGCTGCCAGATCATTTTAATTAAGTTACAGCATCCTGCAACGGACAGGGGCAGTCTTTTCCATATATCGCATTTACTTTTCCACTTTAATAATAGTGGGTCTAGGTTTAAAGTGAGGAAATGGGTAACATCTTTTGAAATCCAGATCCCTAGATACTTAATTTTAGAGCTAATGGATATTTGGGAGAGGCTTGACATCAGTTGGGGGTCTACTGGGTCTACTGGTAACAGGGCTGACTTCGACCAATTAATCGTGAGACCTGAGAACTGTTCAAATTCCTCCATTAGTTGCATTACTTTATCTAGCGAGCCTTCCACGTCCCCAAGAAAAAATAGGACATCATCTGCAAAAAGTGCAATTTTGTCTTCTCCCTTGTGTCTTCTGAACCCCATTATGTCCGACCTCGCCCTGGCCATGATTGCCAGTGGTTCCATTGTGAGGGCGAACAGAAGGGGGGACAGCGGACACCCCTGTCTTGTCCCACGTTCCAATTGAAAGATCTCAGATAGCTCGCCGTTGATTCTGACCTTGGCTCTTGGTCCGCCATATAACAACTTGACCCATTTTACATAGAGCGGGCCAAATCCGAAGCTATCGAGTACCTTCCAAAGATATGCCCACTCGAGGCTATCAAAAGCCTTGGCAGCGTCGAGCGACAATATGGCTCTAGTCCCTTCGATATCTATCGGGGTAAGTATGTTTAGAAAGGTTCTCCTGATATTGGTACTAGTTGCCCTGCCTGGTATGAAGCCAGACTGGTCTGGATGAATGAGTTTACTAATGCATCTGTTAAGCCTGGCTGCAAGGATTTTAGCTAAGATTTTTATATCAGAGGGTAATAGGGAGATTGGGCGGTACGATGAGGGATCCATATGGTCCTTCCCCTCCTTGTGAATAACAATGATAGTAGCGTCGTTCATTGAGGGGGGAAGTATTCCCTCTCTCATCGCCCCCTCATAGGTCCTCAGTAGCTCTGGGAGCAAAATCTCACCAAATTTCTTATATATCTCTATGGGGAGCCCGTCCGGACCTAGGGATTTCTGATTTGGCATATCACCTATTGCTTGTTGGAGTTCTTTTAGCGTAATTGGTGCGTCTAGCTCCTGCTTGTCATTGTCGGACAATGTGGGAACTTTTATTTTCTGGAAGAAGGTTTCCATCTCAGCATTCGCCGGTTCCCTTTTGGACTTGTATAGTTCTTTATAGAATAGGCAGAATGTTTTTAAAATTTCCTGGCCATCTGTTGTTATTTCGCCCGACGGTGTCCTAATTACTGAGACATTTGAAGGGGGAGAATTTGTTCTACTCAAAAGGGCTAGCATACGTCCTACCTTCTCACCCTCCCCAAATTGTTGTTGCCTTTGTAGTGTTCTCTTGTTCTCAGCTATTCTTAAAGTGTGTGTTCTATATTCTTCTTGCTTTGCTAGCCATACTGCCCGTTTGGCTGGGGTTGGTTCCTAGATAAAACGTAGCTCTGCTTGGGCAGTCTCATTGGTCAGCCTAATCTCTTCCATCCTCCCTGTCTTTTTGACCCTAGCAACCTGTTGGATTAACAGGCCCCTTGCATAGGCTTTTAGAGAGTCCCAAACCACTCCCGAGGGTGCCGTCCCTCGGTTAATAGTCATGAACTCTGCTAATTGGGACATCAGAGTCTGCGGTTCTCCAATCAGCTCTAGCCAACCTGGGTTGATCTTCCATACTTTAATAGGGGACTTGACCCCTATCCTTAATATTAGGACCAGTGGGGAGTGGTCTGAGACTCCTCTGGGGCCATAGCGTATCGTCTTGACCAAGGACATGACCCCATCACTACACAGGGCCATATCTATTCGAGATAACGTCACGTGGGAGCTGGAGTAGCATGAGAATTGGCGATCCTGAGGGAAAGAAGATCTCCAAATATCACTTAGCCCAGCTTCCTGAATAAAACCAACCAGACGGCCCCCTTTAGGGCCAGTCCCCGGTGGGAATCTGTCAATACTGTTGTCAAGAACTTCATTAAAATCACCAACCGCTAAGATGGGGACATCTGGGGCGTCCAGGGTGAATTTAATGAGACTGTATAGGACATCTAGCTTAAAGGGAGGGGGGATGTACAAATTAGCTATGACATATGGCCTGTTCTCGATAGTGCAGAGCAAGAATATAAATCGGCCTTGATCGTCCACCCACGATTTGGAGCAGGAGAAGGTCACTCCCCTCCCAATCATTGTGCTCACTCCTTTCGAATAGGAGGAGTGTACTGAGTGAAATTGGGCTTGAAATTTGCGGCTATTCAACTGCGGGACTGAATCCTTGGTTAGATGTGTCTCCTGGAGGCAAATTAGCCCCGGCATTCCATCCTCCAGGAGTGACATAACTGCCACTCTTTTAATTGGATCGCCCAGACCTCGTACGTTCCAGGAGGTAATGGCCAGCAACTTATCCTGCATCAATAGTGATTGAGATAATAATCCGGTTTGCAGTGATTTTCGAGCCATACAGATGTGGATCCCCCGCCCATTTGCCATGATAGGCGCGATAGTCGGGAAACCGACCCACTCGTATGGTCCCTGACGCCCCGGACTGTACTGTCGCAGCCTGTAATACCCCAAATGCATGCTCACTGAATGCATGCTCACTAATCCCTCCCTTAAAAACCACCCTCCCTCCCCTAACCCGCCCTCCCTTCCCCCTACCACCTTGCCCTCTTAGGCTTCCCTTCAGGGCTGGTCCAATGACCGCAATTCTCGCTCTCACATTCATCCTCCTAACCCATACGACGAGTGTCCCTCCCGCGCATGCCCTCTCCCCCTCCCAGGCCTCGAGGGTAATCGTAATTTTTTAAAGGGGCATCGGCAAGGCTGTGGTAGCCTCATAGCTATACGTGTTTTTATAAATACCATGAGAAACTCTCAGAAGTACCTATGTACCAAAACCCTGATACATAGTAACCACATACCCTGGGATTCAAGTACAGCTTATCCATACCTGAGGCCCATATTTGGAAAAGGAAAACACAAAAAAAAAATCTCCCTTTTTCCTTCCCCTATCCTCCTCCTTTTGCGATATAATTTAAGTGCTATTTATATATGTATATATGTGAACATAATAACCTTAGTGTTGAGTATTAAATGGGAACACACCCCTCATACAGGGATGCCCCTTCGTGACTGTGCATGCTTTAAAAATACCATAATTAACTCTCAAAAATACATAAATGAAAAAAAAATAACATTACATAATTTGATCATAAGTGAGGTTGAAATAAAATACAACTTAAAAATAATCAAGCCAATTTTAGAATCCCTTAACTTTTTTTTCCCTTCTTCCCCTTCACAAAATTAATATTGGCAAATAATTAGGAAAAAACCTCACTTGTGAACCCAGGCGCTATGTGTAAGTAATACTATAGGGTGAGGAGAGTAGAAAGAAAAAAAAAAAATTAAGGATATGTATGTGAAGGCATTGTAACCTTAGTGTTAAGCCTTAAATAAAAGCGCATCAACGCCGCTGTGGTGCACTAGATAGATATGCGGGTTTTTATAAATACCATAAGGAATACTTATGTACCAAAACCCTGTTACATAGTAACCACATACCGTGGAATTCAAATACAGCTTGTCCATACTTGAGGCCCATATTAAAATGAGACAAAAAAAAAAAAAGCCCCACACCTATGAGCCCTTGAACTATGTAAGTCTGACCCTATATAATAGGCTAGGGTAATAAAAGAAGAGAAGAAAAAAAAAAAAATCTCCCTTCTTTTCCTTTCCCTTCCCTCCAAGATATAGTTTACGTGCGACTTATATATGTTTGTATGTGAACATAATGGCCTTAGTATTGAGCATTAAATAGGAGCACACCCCCAATCCTCGGGTGCCCCTTCGTGAATGTACGTGGTTTTTTTTTTTAAATACCGTAAGTAACTCTCAGAATTACATAAGTGAAAACAGCTTAACAATAATTGGAACCGATTTTAAAATCCCTTAACTTTCTCTCCCTTCTTCCCCTTCACAAAATTAATATTAGCAAAAAATTAGGAGAAAGCCTCAATTGTAAACCCAGGGACTGTATGTAAGTAATCCTATAGGGTAAGGGAAGAGAGAGAAAAAAAAAAAAAAAAAGAAAGGGGGCCAAATATACCTTGTGTGCACTAACAGGAGTGGTCCGGTTGGTGCTAAACCTTTACCAAAGCAGTGCCACCGGCATACTTTTATGACTATACTTAACGTGACATTCATGCAGTAGAAATACCCCTTTTATGTTCTTTTACTAAACTACATACCCTTTGGTTATCTATGTACCCTCATTACCTCATAAACATTGGGATAGGAGAAAAGAGAAAAAAAAAGGGAGGGGGGGCCATTAATCTTGACTATGGGGAGAACCCCCTTAAATTGAAGGCCTAACGACATAGTACAGTTTCTTTAATGCCTCCCCCCCCCAAGTCCAGCAGCAGCAGATTCACAGCTTGTTGTATTTATCGATCCTCCGAGAGGGCCTAGTCCCTTCTCCCGTCCCTATGTGTCTCCAGGGCGGCTTTGTTCTGCTCCAGCCAGTTGACTACTTCAGTGGGATCATTAAAGAAAAGAGTCCTGTCCAAAGCTACCACTCTGAGACGGGCCGGGTACAAAAGAGAGTATGAAGTTTTGTATTTTTGTAGGGACTTCTTGACTGGCATAAACTCGGCTCTACGTTTCTGTAGGTCAGGTGAAAAATCTGGATATATTGATATTCTTGTTCCTTTATATGTAATCACTCCCAACTCCCTGGCCTTTTGTAGCAAAGTTACCTTGTCAGTGTAATTGAGGAATTTAAGAAGGAACGGTCTTGGATGTTTCCCCTGTTGGAATACTTTAAAGGGGACCCGATGTGCTCTTTCTATAGCATAGAATGCCGAGAAAGTGTCAGGGCCAAATGTCTCCCTACACCAGTGTTCCATGAAGGCTATAGGATCTGACCCTTAACATCCTTCCGGTAGACCTTCCACTCTCACATTGTTCCTGCGCAATCTGTTTTCCAGCGCATCTAATTTAAATACTTGGAGTGCTGTTAACTCTTGTAGCCCTGTTAATTCCCCTTGTAATGGAAAAAGGGCATCTTCCACTGCACTTAACCTTTCTTCTAATGCATAGGTTCTGGACGCAGATCTGTGGAGTTCCTGCCTCATGGATAACAATTCTTCTTTTAGCCCTATTAGCTGGATATCAAAGCTGGCCATATAGTCTCTGCATGCATTAACTGCGCTGAGTACTTCCCTAAGGGTAGGTTCCCCGTCTGGGGTTGGGCCTACTGCTAAGGGCTCAGGGCCACTGGACATTCCAGGAGTTGCAGGCATATTTATAGTACCAACAAAGTCTGGGCCCGACCCTTTGGTACTCACGGTTTTGGTGTTTGCCGGATTGGCCATAGCAGGTATCTTTGCAGTCACTTGTCCGTAACTTCTTCTTTCCTGGGAAGAGCCCGTCGGCGCCTTGGTTTGTGATACTGCTGGAAGTAGGTGACCTTTAGGTGGCGATATAACAGGGGTGTGAGCAAAACGCTCTAACTTAGCGGCAGCGGCCTGGTTGCTCTTGGTAGACCTGGTGTTGGACATCCCTTAGTAAGATAAAGTGGAAAAGTTAAGCAGAGTAGGCCTTTAGTCCTTGGTTTTCGTAAAGGTATTTAGGGCTTGAATAGCTTGCTTCAGATAAAGCTCACGTGAAAACAAACAGACCTCGGGTCAAGGTAAAAATAATCCTAGCCCAAACTGACAAATGCCGTGGCGAATCCAATACGTTGATGTTTTTCCTCTGCAACAATGAGCCTAGAGACTAGTGACTGTTATCAGGGCGGTAGAGGTTGTGTAACTTATAGGAGACCCTCTATATTTGCTGTGCTCAGCTCCACTCACCTCCCCGCACTATGTTTTTAGTTGCATGAAGTATATAGGCAGATATGCGTCCCCAAACAGCACAGCCCCGACAGGCAATAGAAGTTGAGGTGCAACACAACACAGCACTAATAAGTCAATAATAGGGTGGTGCACTCAGGCAGGCAATGAATCCAGAGATATAGCCTCTGTATAGGCTGTGTATTGTATACACTATATGAGCTAGCTATACTGTGGGTATTGTATGCTATTTATGGTATATAGCCTGCTGTAACTGCTATAGGGTTAGGTGGAAGTCGCCTCTCTACAAGTAAAAGGCCTTTGGCTGGCGAGGTAATAGGAGTGTAAATGTCACGACCGTAAGGTATCTTGGCCTCAGGGGGCTCGCGTCAGGGGGCCCGAGAGGACTATCCACTAGTTGGCAGCACCCAAGCAAAAGCACTTTGTGGCTAAAGGTGGTAGGAAAAGCGCAAAGCACTCTGCAAAGCACTTTGCTGGGTGAAAAACTGCCTCTGTGAAAAAAAGTGCAGCGCCAATTAAACCGAGGTATCCCACGGTAGGAATACCAAACACAAATAAGTGATATTTCTAAATGAGTATAAAACCGGTTATGTGGGAGTGTCAGTCCCCACCGGAAAGAACTATTCACAATAAATATTTTATACCAAACAACAGTGATGTAAATATTGCGAACAATGTGCAAACCTAATAGTGAAAATAAACTAATCCAGTGCTAGATTGTGGATAACCATAATCTAATAAGCAGTCCAAATACAAAAATGGATATATATGAATATATATCTGAAATAATGATAATAATAATGTCCTCTGTAGGATAACTTTGCAGCATCTGAGGATTGTATGTATCTTATTCCAATTGGAACCAGAAGGGGATTCTTAGTACTGGTCAGTATCATACACTTCTTCTAAAACTCCACATTCCTGTAAGACTCCACATTCTTGTATAGTAGGTGTAAGGTAAATATGGAATGGCTACGCTTACCAACTGCTGTAGACCCACAACTCACCATACGATGGGGGGTCCCTTGAGCTTGGATGGGCTGGATACCCAATCTTTATACCAATGCAGATCTTCCTGTGGATGATCCAGGAGTCGCCAGGGTGTTCAGTAAAGATGAAACCTCAAAATGAATCCTCACAAGGAACCAGCCAAAGTTTTCAATGCAGTTGAATCCTCATACAAGGTTGATCCGAGCAGGCAATGGGAGATAAAAAAGGGAGAAAATCGTCTCCTCATAGTGTAAAAAAATGTATTAAAAATAAATACACATTTAAAACAAAGCAAAAAAGGTGCACTTACAATATTTTCCATTGTCGTGTTGGCCGCCTCACCTTTACTTTGTTACCAATTTTTACGTATTTTACTAACACTATTGTATGTCACTTACTTATTTTCACTTTGGATTAGCGCAATATATTTTCATTTGTATAGAAAAACTGCCTCTGCTAGCCCCCCCTCGCTGTGGTTCTTTTCTTTGCTGCCTGCGTTTTTTTAGTTATCACCAATGGCATCAGCGCTAGGTGGGGCGATGTGTAACAAGCCACAACACCGTCCTATTAATCGGCAAACTGGTGGCCCAATAGGACAGAAATAGGGCTTGTAAAGTTCCAGGTCAATATCCTGTTAATGTCCGTTTAGTGCTGGGTTAAATGCGGGCACCCGCTGTGCTCGCGTCTCACGGCTCCCCTCAATGTTCAGGAACAGGCTTGGGATCGCTTGGGATCGTGATAGTACGTGGTTCCCGCGAGACTTGCGGCAGTTCCGTTGCTACGGAGTTTGCTACAGAGTTTCAATGAGCTCCGTGCCTCAGTAATGCAGGGGGGGATCCCCGAGTCCGCCTGCACTCCCCGCTCCTTCTCAAGGCTTCAGGTTGCGACTCCACTCGCCCCCCGCGCCCGTACTCCCGGGCAATCCAGGTATAAAACACAGTATGGGGAGAGAGAGGGGAGGATGATCAGCCGACAGCAAAAAAAAAAGAAAAAAAGAAACAAAGTTCCGCTGCTTGTGCTGTTTACCAGGCTGTGGTTCGTGGTGGTTTGTGGTACTGTAGTCCGTCAGGATTGAGGCGAAAACACCGGGGGGAATTTTAAGCCGTTAAGCCATCAGTCTGTCAGAGCGTAGCTTCCAGGGAGAGGGAGAGCAGAGCAGAGGGACACGCACACCTGCTCACTCACTCACTGCACACACCTCTACATCCGGTCATGCCCCATCTCGTGCGGTTTAGCTTTCTATATCATTTCGGGATCCTCTCAACAGTTTTTGTTGCCCTTTTGTTTTTTTATGAAGGTATTTTGGCACTCTCATCCCTCTCCCCTCATCCTTCACCTTCCCTTCCCTATTTTAATTATTTTATTAGTTATTTATTTATTTTTTGGTTGTGTTTTTTTTTTTTTTCATCCTTACTGTTTCTGTTTCAATAATTTTGTATTGAATTTAACAAGTCGTTAACATGCTATCGATCTGCCCACATTGGGGCTATCATTGACAGTGGTAACAAAAGATAGATTACAAAAGTCGACAAAATGCAGCAGTATGAAATCAAGAAATGATATAATAACAAAAAATAGACCTTTTTTTTTAACAAGTTATGGGGGCCAAGTGGTACTGGGGAGTAGGGATGAGCTTCGCGTTCGATGCGAACACATGTTCGTATCGAACATCGGCCGTTCGATTGTTCGTCGAAAACGAACGAATCGGGTTATTCGCGCCAAATTCGAATGACGCGCAACGGCCCATAATTCACTGCGGCGTTGCGCGCTGATGATTGGCCAAGCATGCACCATGACCCCGCATGCTTGGCCAATTACAGCGCCCAAAAAACGAAGAGACCTAATTGGCCAAAGCCTGGGTGCTTTGGCCAATTAGGGCTCAGGGCTTTAGCACACGCCCCACACTATAAAAGGCCGCCTCCCGGGCGGCCTTGTGTAGTGTGTTCCGGCTTGCTTTCAGAGAGAGAAGTCAGACAGAGAGAGAGAGAGAGAGAGATAGATAGATAGATAGATAGATAGATAGATAGATAGATAGATAGAGACACAATGGGCCAGATTCACATACAATTAAATGCTTTACGCCCCCTACTCGCGTAGATGGCTTGCGCCTGGAGAAATACACTACGCCGCCGTAGTTTACTGGACAAAATCTACCGGGATTCCACGTAGAGCCAGGTGAAATACGGCGGAGTAGAGTATTTCTGATACTCCTATATACCACCTGAGCACAGATAGTGCCACTGTACGTGTGCTCCTATATACCACCTGAGCACAGATAGTGCCACTGTACGTGTGCTCCTATATACCACCTGAGCGCAGTTAGTGCCACTGTACGTGTGCTGCTATATACCACCTGAGCACAGATAGTGCCACTGTACGTGTGCTGCTATATACCACCTGAGCACAGATAGTGCCACTGTACGTGTGCTGCTATATACCACCTGAGCACAGATAGTGCCACTGTACGTGTGCTGCTATATACCACCTGAGCACAGATAGTGCCACTGTACGTGTGCTGGTATATACCACCTGAGCACAGATAGTGCCACTGTACATGTGCTGCTATATACCACCTGAACACAGATAGTGCCACTGTACGTGTGCTGCTATATACCACCTGAGCACAGATAGTGCCACTGTACGTGTGCTCCTATATACCACTAGTGTTGAGCAGAATATGCCATATTCGAATTCGCGATATATCTCGAATATATAGTCGAATATTCGACAGATATTCGCTAAATACGAATATTCGTGATATATTTTCGAAATGAAATGATTGCGAATTTTCGCTATCGCGAATGCGAATGCGATTGCGAATATTCGAGAAATGCGGAATGGAGCACTCTGATTGGCACAGAATATTCGTGATATATTACAATATAAAATAATTGCGAATATTCGGCAAATGCGGAAGGAGCACTCTGATTGGCTCAGAATATTCGTGATATATTACAATACACAATAATTGCGAATATTCGAGAAATGCGGAAGGAGCACTCTGATTGGCTCAGAATATTCGTGATATATTACAATACACAATAATTGCGAATATTCGGCAAATGCGGAAGGAGCACTCTGATTGGCTCAGAATATTCGTGATATATTACAATACACAATAATTGCGAATATTCGAGAAATGCGGAATGGAGCACTCTGATTGGCTCAGAATATTCGTGATATATTACAATACAAAATAATTTCGAAATTTCGAGAAATGCGGAATGGAGTACTCTGATTGGCTCAGAATATTCGTGATATATTACAATATAAAATAATCGCGCGATATCGCTATTTGCCGAATAATCGCATTGCGATTTTTCGGCAATATAAAATGAGCGCTGCAGCTACTCGGCCCAAGGTCTCTAATCATACCAGCAATGCTTTTAGACGTCGATGGGGATCTCTAGGATGTGATCTGTTCTAAAAAAAAATTTAAAACATTCGAATATTCGAAATAGCGAATATTCGCCGCGATATTCGCGTTATTCACGAATACTCGAATATGCAATATTCGTAGCGAATATTCGCAATGCGAATATTCGTGAGCAACACTATATACCACCTGAGCACAGTTAGTGCCACTGTACGTGTGCTGCTATATACCACCTAAGCACAGATAGTGCCACTGTACGTGTGCTGGTATATACCACCTGAGCACAGATAGTGCCACTGTACGTGTGCTGCTATATACCACCTGACCACAGATAGTGCCACTGTATGTGTGCTGCTATATACCACCTGAGCACAGATAGTGCCACTGTACATGTGCTGTTATATACCACCTGAGCACAGATAGTGCCACTCTACGTGTGCTATATACCACCTGAGCACAGATAGTGCCACTGTACGTGTGCTTCTATATACCACCTGAGCACAGATAGTGCCACTGTACGTGTGCTCCTATATACCACCTGAACGCAGTTAGTGCCACTGTACGTGTGCTGCTATATACCACCTGAGCGCAGGTAGTGCCACTGTACGTGTGCTGTTATATATCACCTGAGCGCATTTGGTGTCACTCCGCTTGTGCTGTTACATACCACCTGAGCACTTCAATATGTCTGGAAGGAGAACAAAGAGAGGCAGAGTGTCAGGAGGGCAAGCAGGCTCTGCATGTAGAGGTAACGCTGGTAGTGGATGTGGTGCATCCTCTTCAGCCCGTGGCCGCTCGTCATTCTTTTCGGTAGCTGGCCATGTTGAACCTCAACATGCAGAGGAATTAGTAGAGTGGATGACCAAGCCGTCCTCATTCTCCTCATCCTCTCTCACACAGACAGATCAAAGTTTATCTGGCAAAGCAGCTGCCAAGGCGTCCTCTTCCCTCTGCACAATGGCTTCACACAATACTTCCCTAGTACCACCATGCCCTCCTGAGGAGTCCCCCGAACTGTTTCAACACAGTGTGGGGTACATGCTGCAGGAAGATGCGCAGCGTTTTGAAGACTCCGATGACGGAACACTGATAGAGGAAGGCATTGATGTGAGCCCAGGGAGAGGGGGTGGCCGAGAGGGACAGCAATTTGTCAGTGATGATGTTCCCCCAGCTGGAGCATACTGCCAGGTTGTTGACAGTGATGAGGAGGGAGGGGATGATGAGGTCACTGACTCTACCTGGGTGCCTGATAGGAGAGAGGAGGAGGAGGAGGAGGACGACGAGGCACAGGCACATCTCCAAAGAGGCAGGATGCCCTCCAGGGGTCAGCTTAAGGTCACACCCACTGCATTACAGCACACATCTACGGCGCTTGTGCATGGCGCTGCTGTGTCTGACCGGTACAGCAAAAGTTCTTTGGTGTGGGCCTTTTTTGAAACATGTCCACAAGATCGTACCTTTGCTATTTGCAACTTATGTCGCAAGCGTATCTCGTGTGGCCAAAACATCAACCGCCTGGGTACCGCATGCTTGTCCAGACATTTGTCGACCTGCCATGCAGCTCGTTGGCAAGCACACCAGAAAGAACCACACCAAAGACAGAAGCGTACCCCCCTTGCCCTTCTGGGACCTCCAACCCCAGTAGACCCCCAGTCCTTTCTGAAGCCTGCAGTGAAGGTGTAGAAATAGGTGTGTCACAAGCTAGTAGTAGCGGTCAATCTACTGATAGTACCAGGCAAATTTCCCTGCCCCAGCTGCTGCAGCGCCGAAAAAAGTACAATCCCAGCCATCCACATGCCCAGCAGTTGAATGCTAGCTTAGCGAAATTGCTAGCACTTCAACTGCTACCTTTTCAGTTGGTAGATTCTGCCCCCTTCCGTGAGTTTGTGCAATGTGCAGTACCTCAGTGGCAAGTACCAAAACGCCACTTTTTCTCACGGAAGGCTATTCCGGCTCTCTACCAGCATGTGGAAGGCAATGTCCATGCCTCGCTGGACAGGGCGGTCAGTGGTAAGGTGCATATTACCGCTGATTTATGGTCCAGCAGGCATGGACAGGGACGTTACCTGTCTTTTACGGCGCATTGGGTGACTCTGCTGGCAGCTGGGAAGGACGCAGGGCAAGGTCCAGTAGATTTTGAGGTTGTTCCACCACCACGCCTCCAAAAAAATACTACTGCTTGTGACACACCTCTCTCCTCCACCCCCTCCTCTTCTTCTTCCTCTGTGGCCTCTTCCTGTGGTGATGTTTTCTCCGAACCAGCCATGCTCCGTAGGCGTACGAGGGGATGCGCAGGAATGCAGGCCAAGAGATGCCATGCGGTGCTAGAGCTGGTGTGCTTGGGAGACAGGAGCCACACTGGGGAAGAGATTTTCTCAGCTCTGCAGGGTCAGGCTGAGAGGTGGTTGACGCCACGCCAGCTGAAGCCTGGAATGGTGGTCAGCGATAATGGCACCAACCTCCTCTCTGCCCTGCGACAGGGAAAACTCACCCACGTGACCTGTTTTGCGCATGTCCTCAATTTGGTGGTGCAGCGGTTCTTGGGCAGGTACCCGGGCTTGCAGGATGTCCTGAAGCAGGCCAGGAAAGTCTGTGTGCATTTTCGGAGGTCATATAATGCCACTGCTCGGCTGGCTGACCTCCAAAGGGAATACAACCTGCCCAAGAACCGCCTAATTTGTGACATGCCCACCAGATGGAACTCAACGTTGGCCATGCTGCAGCAGCTGCACACGCAGCAGTGGGCCATCAATGAGTACCTGTGCCAATATGGCAGCAGAACTGGGTCAGGGCAGCTAGGTTTTTTTTCACCACGCCAGTGGGCTTTGATCAGGGATGCATGCACTGTCCTGTCACCATTTGAGGAGGCCACGAGGATGGTGAGCAGTGACAGTGCATGCATCAGTGAGACTGTCCCTCTTATTCACATGTTGGAGCACAAGCTACGTGGAATAATGGACAGGGCCCTTGAGGCAGAACAGAGGGAGGAAGAGGAGGACTTCCTTACCACTCAAGGCCCCCTTTACCCAGACAGTGGTCCTGCTTGCCCACCTAGCACACAGGAAGAGGATGAGGAGGAGGAGGAGGAGGAGGATTGTATCAGCAGCATGGAGGTGGAGCCTAGCACTCAGCAGCAGCAGTCTTCAAGGGATCATTTACAGTCCCAAGGAGCACGTGGAGTTTTACGTGGCTGGGATGAGGTGCCTGTGGATCCTGTCATCCTCCGTGACCCAGAGGACTGTGGCCTGAATGCCTCAGCAAACCTACGCTGCATGGCCTCCCTGATTCTGCAAAGTCTGCGTAAGGATCCTCGTGTACGTGCTATTAAGGAGAGGGATCATTACTGGCTGGCGACTCTCCTTGATCCACGTTACAAGAGTAAGGTTGCGGACCTTATGTTGCCATCGCAGAGGGAGCAGAAGATGAAACTTCTGCGGGAGGCCTTGCAGAAGGGTCTGTGCAATGCGTTCCCAGAACCGGGGGGATTACCAAAACCTGGCTCTGGACAACGCCTTGCTGAGGCTTCGGTGAGTCACAGGAGGAGCGGTGGAGAAGGTGGTCGTCTGACCGATGCAGTCAGGCAGTTTTTTAGTCCGCAGCCCCAAGGTCTGACCGGTTCCAGCAACCATCGCCAGCGTCTGCTTTACATGGTCTGGGAATACCTAGGGGCAAGATCCGACTTGGACGCCTTCCCCACCGAAAATCCTCTGGCTTACTGGGTCTTGAGGATGGATCACTTGCCAGAGCTTGCCCAGTACGCAATTGAGCTACTGGCTTGCCCTGCATCCAGTGTTCTTTCAGAATGGACATTCAGTGCTGCTGGAGGCTTTGTCACTGATCACAGGGTGCGCCTCTCCACCAGCTCTGTTGATCGACTGACCTTCATCAAAATGAATCAGGCTTGGATCAACACCAGCTACCAAGCACCTGATGCTGATATTAATGAATAATATATTTTGTTGTTGAAATGTTGAATCCCTTTTAGACTGCTGATGCTGAGTGACTGTCCTCTTATGCTGCTGATGGAATATCCTTCTCCTCCTCACTTTTCTTTTCTTTTTTTTTTTCACAATCAAAGTTTATTGAAGTAATAGAAAATAAACAATATGCATCACAATGTGAAAGGAGGATTATAACAAGTAATCCATAGGACAACCATACAAATATACAATAGAGGTGTAGCTGTCGTAACACTGTAAACGTAATTACAATCTGGGTAGGAGCTCATTGTTCTGTCTAAAATGAGCTTATAAGAACTGTTAAAGGAGAAAATCAGGAAATATTGAAGAATGAAGAGGGAAAGAAGAGAGAAAGACGAGGAATGGAGGTTGAAGGATTTGGGTTAGAGCAAAGAAGAGGGAAGAGAGAAAAAAAAAATTATATAATAGGGGGGGAGGGGCGATGGGAGAGGAGACGGGTGCATCAAACACTGAATTTTTATACAGTAAAGAGCAATAGTCTTGTTCAGGTAGAGTCCAAACAAGGGTCCTGAGCAAATATTTGTCATTGTACAATTTATACAAGCCAGGAAATACAACAAGAGGTATCATGCAAACAATATAATAGAGTACTTTTATCACAACCTGTAGAGAATCGTGGTCATGCTCAAGCCATCAACCGCTGATAATTATTGGAATATTTGAAAATAACCCATGGTTGCCAAGTGTCATTGAAGGTCAACGAGCTTTCTCTCTTCATGGCCACTAGTTCGTCCATTTTGTAAATATATTGTACTCTATCCAGCCAATCTTTAACTGAAGGGCAATTAGTTGTCTTCCAATATAGGGGGATTAATGTTTTCGCTGCTGTTAATAAGTGCCTAGTGAGTGAGTTTTTGTAATTTCTGATTGACAGATCATTAACATGAAGTAGGCAGGCAGCTGCGTCTAGATGGATACATGTATCTGTTATGAATTTAGTCCCGTGCCTAATTTGGGACCAATAATCACGTAGTAGGGGGCATGACCACCATATATGTGTAAGGGATCCGACTTCTCTTTTGCAGCGCCAACAGGCATCTGAGGTGGCAGGCATCCACCTCTTAGTTTTTAGGGGGGTAATATACCATCTTGTAAGAATCTTGTAAGATATTTCTTGAAATCTTGAACTGAGGGAACATTTATGAGCAAATATATTGGCTCTTTCCCACTGTTCATCAGACAATGTTACATTAAGTTCATTTTCCCATTGGGTTTTGAGTTTAGTCTGTGATTGATCCTGGGGTTGGCAGAGCCACGAGTAGGCCATCGCAGTAGTTTTAAGGACCGGGGAGCCTCTTAGGCAAATTCGCTCAAGCTGTGTAGGGGCCTTACAGTACTCCTTTTTATGTTTACTGTTGATTAAGAAGTTTTGTATCTAAAGATAGAACCAGAAGCCGGGGAAAGCCTCCCCCAGCTCTGATTTTAACGTGTTAAGAGGTTTTATCTTGTTACCCAAAAGACAATGAGTGGCGAGGAGTTTGTGTGGTTAGTGAAGATTCGGGGAACCTAACGTCCATACCCGGCAGGAAGTCTGGATTGTCTGTAAGTGGAGTCAGAGGGCCTGGTATAGATGCTAAACTGTAAGTCGAGGATATGCTATGCCATATTGCCATTGTGGCGGCCACTAGTGGGTGAGAGATTCTACCTGTCAATTTTGAGGTGGTGGACCATGGGTGGAAGGTAAAAAATTTAGCGTATTGGGTAGTCTCCAGTTGAACCCAGTCCTTGGACGATTTGTGACAATGCCAGTCTATGAGTCTGGTAATGTGGGCGGCAATGTAATATTTCCTAATGTCCGGAAGGCCGATACCCCTTTATGTTTAGGAAGAGTGAGCTGTGAGAAGCTAATTCTCAGTCTCTTCCCAGCCCATAGGAACTTCAGTTGAGCACCACGGAGTCTGGAGAAAAAGGAAGAATGTAATTTGATTGGTAACGCATTGAAGTAGTATAACAGTCTCGGTAGTACAGTCATTTTTAGTATAGATGCTCTACCGAACCACGAGAACGTTTTTGGAGACCATCTACGTAAGTCATTGATAATGGATTGTAAGAGGGGTTTATAATTTGCGTCGTATATGGCTTCTGTTGTCGGGGTCACTTTTATCCCCAAATATTTGAGGCTTTTATGCTCCCATTTAAAATTATGGTTACTCTTCAGGGAGTCATAGACATTGGTCTTAAGGGATATATTAATTGCTTCTGACTTACTCTGATTAATCTTGAAATTGGAAACAAAAAGAGGTGAAGATTTTTACTAGGTTGGGTATAGATATATGGGGGTTAGAAACGAAAAAGAGAAGGTCGTCCGCATAAGCGGCTACCTTAAATTCTCTATTGTGAACCTTAAAACCACCGATGTCAGGGGAATTGTTGATTGTTCTGATGAGGGGTTCTAGAGAAAGGATGAACAGTATTGGGGACAACGGGCAACCTTGACGGGTCCCATTTGTAATCTTTATCGGATCTGAGAGGGTGTTGTTAACCTTAATTAGGGCCTGCGGGTCAGTATAAAGGGCACCTATCCAATTCAGCATGTTATCCCTCAATCCAATGTGCGAGCAAGTGGCCATCATGAAATCCCACGAAACTCTGTCGAAGGCCTTCTCCGCATCAGTTGATAGGAGAAGGCCCTCGAGTCCGGCCTGCTTAGCGTGATGGATTAAATTTAAAGCCTTGGAGATGTTGTCTCTTGCCTCACGTCCGGGCATAAACCCCACCTGCTCTGGACCGATAACTTGTGTAAGTAATGGTTTAAGTCTGTTAGCAAGTATCTTAGCGAGGAGCTTAATGTCTATACAGTGCAGAAAATAAGTATTTGAACACCCTGCTATTTTGCAAGTTCTCCCACTTGGAAATCATGGAGGGGTCTGAAATTGTCATCGGAGGTGCATGTCCACTGTGAGAGACATAATCAAAAAAAAAAATTCCAGAAATCACAATTTATGAATTTTTAACTATTTATTTGTATGATACAGCTGCAAAGAAGTATTTGAACACCTGTCTATCAGCTAGAATTCTGACCCTCAAAGACCTGTCAGTCTGCCTTTAAAATGTCCACCTCCACTCCAATTAATAATCCTAAATTAGATGCACCTGTTTGAGGTCATTAGCTGCATAAAGACACCTGTCCACCCCATACAATCAGTAAGAATCCAACTACTAACATGGCCAAGACCAAAGAGCTGTCCAAAGACACTAGAGGCAAAATTGTACACCTCCACAAGGCTGGAAAGGGCTACGGGGAAATTGCCAAGCAGCTTGGTGAAAAAAGGTCCACTGTTGGAGCAATCATTAGAAAATGGAAGAAGCTAAACATGACTGTCAATCTCCCTCGGACTGGGGCTCCATGCAAAATCTCACCTCGTGGGGTCTCAATGATCCTAAGAAAGGTGAGAAATCAGCCCAGGACTACACGGGAGGAGCTGGTCAATGACCTGAAAAGAGCTGGGACCACCGTTTCCAAGGTTACTGTTGGTAATACACTAAGACGTCATGGTTTGAAATCATGCATGGCACGTAAGGTTCCCCTGCTCAAACCAGCACATGTCAAGGCCCGTCTTAAGTTTGCCAATGACCATTTGGATGATCCAGAGGAGTCATGGGAGAAAGTCATGTGGTCAGATGAGACCAAAATAGAACTTTTTGGTCATAATTCCACTAACCGTGTTTGGAGGAAGAAGAATGATGAGTACCATCCCAAGAACACCATCCCTACTGTGAAGCATGGTGGTGGTAGCATCATGCTTTGGGGGTGTTTTTCTGCACATGGGACAGGGCGACTGCACTGTATTAAGGAGAGGATGACCGGGGCCATGTATTACGAGATTTTGGGCAACAACCTCCTTCCCTCAGTTAGAGCTTTGAAGATGGGTCGAGGCTGGGTCTTCCAACATGACAATGACCCGAAGCACACAGCCAGGATAACCAAGGAGTGGCTCTGTAAGAAGCATATCAAGGTTCTGGCGTGGCCTAGCCAGTCTCCAGACCTAAACCCAATAGAGAATCTTTGGAGGGAGCTCAAACTCCGTGTTTCTCAGCGACAGCCCAGAAACCTGACTGATCTAGAGAAGATCTGTGTGGAGGAGTGGGCCAAAATCCCTCCTCCAGTGTGTGCAAACCTGGTGAAAAACTACAAGAAACGTTTGACCTCTGTAATTGCAAACAAAGGCTACTGTACCAAATATTAACATTGATTTTCTCAGGTGTTCAAATACTTATTTGCAGCTGTATCATACAAATAAATAGTTAAAAAAATCATACATTGTGATTTCTGGAATTTTTTTTTTGATTATGTCTCTCACAGTGGACATGCACCTACGATGACAATTTCAGACCCCTCCATGATTTCCAAGTGGGAGAACTTGCAAAATAGCAGGGTGTTCAAATACTTATTTTCTGCACTGTATGTATCAAAGAAATTGGCCTATAGTTAGCGCAATCAGTAGGATCTTTTTCGGGTTTGGGGATTACCGTAATGTGTGCCGTAAGTAGTCAGCTGGAATTATGTTTGTTTTTAGCCAAATAGTTCAACGCATTCAGTAGGGGAGAGGAAAGTATGTGTAGGAAGGTTTTGTAATATTGTGCAGTAAACCCATCAGGGCCCGGGCTCTTGCTCGCCTTAAGTGATTTTACTGCATCTTGTAATTCTGTTAGTGTGATGGGGTTTTCCAGAAGTCTAATATCTTCTGCCTGAATGGAGGGGAGTTTACTATCTCGTAGAAACTCTTGGATGTTGTCTGGTCTAGGAGATGAGATATGAGCTGGTTTATGTTGTGGGGGTAAATTGTATAATTTTGAATAGAATCCATGAAAAAGTTTTGCAATTTGTTGTGGGTCATGTTCAAGGCCGCCCTGTTTGTTCTTAATAGCATGAATACGATTGGATGTTGACGCGTCTTTGAGGGCCCTGGCCAAAAATCGACCGCTTTTGTCGCCGTGTTCGTAAAAAATGTTCTTTTTGAAGAAGAGAGATTTCTGTGTCTGCAAACGGAGCAGTTGTGTCAAAGCCTTCCTTTTCTCAATGAGTTCCTTCTCTACCATGGATGAAAGAGTTTTCTTATGTTGCTGTTCTAAATGAGCTATCGTGGTAGATAGTGACCCCAATTCCCTATCTCTTTCCTTCTTTCTGGTGGCTCCCCATTTGATCAGGTCCCCTCTAATTAACGTCTTGTGTGTTTCCCAGTTATTTAAAGGGTTCGTGTCTGAGTCTTTGTTGTCAGAGAAATAGGTTCTAATAGAGTCGAAGATACTGTCATGAATTGTCTGGTCTGTCAGGAGGGCCGCGTTTAATCTCCAGTTGAAACTTCTGCGGTTGGAAAGTCCAAATTTCATGGTTAACGAAACTGGGGCATGATCAGATATCGAGATTATACCTATTTCGGCTCTAGCCAGTATAGGTAGGTCTCGTTGGGTGATAAAGATCAGATCTATCCGCGAGTATCTCTTATGTGGTGTCGAATAAAAGGAAAAGTCCTTCTCTACGGGATGTGTCGACCTCCAAGTATCCACGAGTGAGAGTGAGTGGAGAAGGGATTTTATCTTCTTTAAGATTTTAAAAGTAACGTGGGAATGGCCAATAGAGGTATCTTGTAGGGGTGATAAAGGGACATTAAAATCGTCTCCCAGAATGATGCAACCCTCCGCAAACCATTTGAGTTCGTCTACAATCTTCCGACAGAAAGTGACATGGTTTCTGTTAGGAAAATAAACATTAGCAAGAGTGACAGGGTTACCCTCCCAAGTGCCTTTAAGAAAGATATATCTTCCATCTGTGTCCGACATACATTGTTTGAGGACAAACGGGGCGTTTTTGTTTATTAGTATCGACACTCCTTTCGTTTTGGCTATGGGGTTCGTAGCATGGTGTGCTATTGTATATAGATTATCAGTTTTTTTAGGGACATTCTGACCTTTGAAATGCGTTTCTTGGAAGAAAACCAGCAGTGGTCTTGTTTTCCTCAGTTCTTTCAAGAATTTAGAACGTTTTTCGGGTATATTAAGCCCGTTTATATTGTGTGAAACTAGTGTGGGCAATTTGCCTAAAAAAGAGTAAGCCATCTGTAATCTAATGGTGCGGGTGGGAAAAGAAAAAAAAAAAAAGAAAAAAAAAAGGGGGGGGAGAGGAGAAGAGAGGGAGGGAGGTGCGGAAGATGGAAGGAAAGGAGGGGAAGAGGGAGGGGTGAAGGTGAATGTATGAGTTGTCTGGGTGAGTTAGCAAGTGCCTACTCACCCTTCTCGTGAGTCCAGGCCCTAAGTGTATTCACAGGTCGTAGGGCCAATAGACACCTTTGTTATACACAAAAAATGTCAAATGTGACTCTGGTGGAAGCGCGGGAGGTTTCTTTGTGGATGGCAGATAGAGTACAATCATAAGAAGGTATTTAGAAGTAGTGTTTTTTTATAAGGTCCTGTTGGGAACAGTGATTATTAGCATATGATTACATAAGTCTTAACCATTCTCCAGTGGAAAGAGAGAAGTCTAAGGCCTCGTACACACGAGGGGATATGTCCGCTGAAAGCGGTCCGATGGACCGTTTCAGCAGACATCTCCGCTCGTGTGTATGGGCTAGCGAACAGATTTCTCCACCCGACAGATTTCAAAGCATGCTTTGAAATCTTTCCGGTGGGAATCTGTCCGCCCGACATGTCTGCTGGTTAGTACACTTACCAGCAGACATGTCGTCCCCCACCGCCGCCACGCCGCCGCCGAATGGAGCGGACAGATTTGTTCAAATCTGTCCGTCCGACAGATTTGAACAAATCTGTCTGCTGGGATTTTGGTTTGCTCGCGTGTACACACGAGCAAACCAAAATCCCCGCCAGCAGACGGCGCGCTGACGTGTCGGTGACGTGGCGGTGACGTTGACGCTGCCACGTCACCGCACCAGGAAGTAAAACACTTCCGCGCATGCGCCGAATCCATTCGGCGGCGGTGCGGCGGCGGTGCGGGACGACATGTCTGCTGGTAAGTGTACTAACCAGCAGACATGTCGGGCGGACAGATTCCCACCCGATAGATTTCAAAGCATGCTTTGAAATCTGTCGGGTGGACAAATCTGTCCGCTAGGCCATACACACGATCGGAGATGTCTGCTGAAACGGTCCATCGGACCGTTTTCAGCGGACAAATTCGATCGTGTGTACGCGGCCAAAGGGTAAACTAGTAACCTAGGGAACAAGCGAAAAGGCCCCCAAGAGTAACTCTGTGCAAACACAACTTAGATCAATCAAACAAAGTATGTGGAACCAAGGTAGCAGCCATGGTGTGGTACCCAAAAAAATAAATCCACGACATATAGCGTTAATAGCGGCATCTGATTTGTCAGATAGAGGAATTCAGGCAGTCAAACGAGGACTTTGAACAAATAGAGCTTGTTTACACTATGTAGGATAATGCCCCCTTACAGGACGGGAGCTCAGAGATACTTATAGACCGGAAATGAAATAAAAAGAGGGATTCTACCCTCCCCGGTGGGTTAAGTGTTGTAGCCCGACTATAGTCGCAAGGCTAGTTGAGATTAAATAAAACGTACTCACACATTCGTGAGGAGTTGTCGCCATGCTACTAACTTCTTCTGAACGACATTATGAGAACATCAATGCAGTAGATGTATCCCCACGGACCATAGGCTGATAGGACGTCTGTGTAATTTCTCTAGGAGCCTATCGGTGGGGATTGAATAAAGGGTAGACAAGCAAAGACAAAAATTATTATAGTAACTAGCACATTTTCTAGGCAGTAAGGGAATCCTACGCATTACATGAGTAAAAAGACAATGATACCATACAAGAAGTGTTTTAGCCAATGATTATGCTTCTTATAACATCAGGATAATCAGGATATATAATTTGTTGTGCTCCAACTGGAGTTATTGGGAGGGGTTGCAGTGTTGTGTTGTGCCCAAGGCACAATTTTCCAGCCCCTGTTTAACAGGGGCGCCTAATAACAATTTTTGATGCAATAATTTGCACGTGGCTCCTTGTTGCGCTACAATTGGAGTTATTGGGAGGGGTTGCAAGTGTTGTGTTGTGCCCAAGGCACAATTTTTCAGCCCCTGTTTAACAGGGGCGCCTAATAACAATTTTTGATGCAATAATTTGCACGTGGCTCCTTGTTGCGCTCCAATTGGAGTTATTGGGAGGGGTTGCAAGTGTTGTGTTGTGCTCAATGCACAATTTTTCTGCCCCTGTTTAACAGGGGCGCCTAATAACAATTTTTGATGCAATACTTTGCATGTGGCTCCTTGTTGCGCTCCAATTACAGTATGTTTGAGGGGTGCCCTTTTTTCAAAAAAATTTCTTTCACACAACAATAATGGCCCCCCACCACCGCTAAAATATTCAACATAATGTTGCCACACAGAACTTGCGCAAGTAGCATTAATTCCTTTTTTTTTTTGGTCCTTTCATGTTGTGCAGGGACATTACTAAACACGTGCCACTACTATAGACACCCAGCAGGTGTGATATTTAAAGGAATTTTTTTTTTTCACTTTAAGCATCATTAAAATGGCTGCTCCACAAAAAACGGCCGTTTTTAAAACATTTTTTTCCATTGATACATGTTCCCTGGGGCAAGACCCGGGTTCTGAACGACGTTTTCCAACATTTAATTAAATTTTGGTCTTTAAAATGACCGTTTTTGAATTCGAACGTTCGGGTCCCATAGACTTCAATAGGGTTCGAAATGTTCGCGCGAACCCGCGGTCTGTTCGAACATTCTGGTGCGAACCGAACCCGGGGGTGTTCGGCTCATCCCTACTGGGGAGGTTTCTCTCAACAGCAGGGTATCCTCTGGGCCCACCAATATCCATACAGAGGTACAATTTGTACCCTATTCAAGAGAGAATAGGGAAATCATAGGACAGCCATGGTTCCTAAAATTTAAAAACATAGCATGAGTGTCATTGCAGATGCTAGACCTGTTGAGGATCAATGAGGTCATGCGATCTCTAACCCCCTAGAAGGAGACATATGGTTTCTTCCAGGCTTGGGCAATCGTTCTTTTGACTAACAAAAATAATTAGGAAGCAAACTTCCACTGGTAGGTGAACAGGCTTGCAATTGGGCAAACTTGGCTTCTTTTTGTATGGGGAGGTGATATAAAGTGAGTAGAAGGGAAACAACATGGGATTAAAAACAAATTAGTCTAGGTCACGTCCACCATGTGTGAAGGACATTACCCCGATGGCCACAGCCCTGGAAACAGCAGTCACTGTATGATGGATTTGCATGGGCAATGCAGGCAGGGACTCAATACCAATGGAGAAGAACTTTAAATGCCGCCTTCAAGGTGGCTGTATTAAATGAGCATTTGGCCACAGAAGACCAGGCTCCACTCCAATCCACCAAGTCTGTCTCATTTCTGCTGAACTACATAGGTCAGAGGGGTGGAAGAAGATCGGTTATTCAGAGAAGCATAGAGGTTTGAAATGAGGCCCGGGTTCCTGAAGAATGCAGGTAGGTGTGTTCAAATGAAGTTTTTTGGAATGAGTATGAGGAAGTTCTGTGAAGTGAGGTGAGCCAATTCTGAAGTTGAAGGCAGCAGAAGATTTCCACCTCTGGAACGTCATGGGACTCCAGAAGTGAGGCCCACGTTGTGAGTGATCTGGTGGTAAAAAGTGTCAGACATGTGTGATCCCATTAGCAACCCTTAGGCCGCGTACACACGACCGAGAAACTCGACGGGCGAAACACATAATTTTCCCTGTCGAGTTCCTTGTTCGGCTGTCAAAAAACGAATCGAGCCAAATTTTCCCATTGCTCGTCGAGGAAATAGAGAACATGTTCTCTTTTTGGCTCGACGAGTTCCTCGACAGTTTTCTTGGCGAAAAGTGTACACACGACCGGTTTCCTCGGGAAAGAATATGTCTCCCATCGAGTTTCTTGCTGAATTCTGCCGAGGAAACCGGTGGTGTGTACACGGCTTTGACAGCCGAACAAGGAACTCGACGGGGGAAAACGATGTGTTTCGCCCGTCGAGTTTCTTGGTCGTGTGCACGCGGCCTTATTCTCTTTTTCTGTTCCCTCTCTCCTGTTTTGCCTTCTCTGTACTTATTCTTTTAATCACTCTACTGCTGTTCATAGTTACAGAGTTGCTCTGTTTCATGCATAGCCATATGTCAAAGTCCTACCTGCAATATATTGCTACAAGGTCTGTTTTTTCCCTTATTTTTATGATCTGTGATTTGGCTATCTGTAGGTTCTTCATTGAACTATGGAACGATGTTACTTTACTATTTCATGCAGATATAGCTTTGCTGTTCCTGGTGGTTGACATCGTTATATATACTTTACCTATATGTGCAGGTTTGGATATATCAATGTTCCTTTGATATGTTTTAATTTTCTTGACTTTTGCTGTTGTGTCTTTCTTATACCTATAAACTTAATAAAAGAGATTAAACATAATAAAAATAAAAATAAACGGTTGTTGATGGCATCAAACATGTGTTCCCACATGTAATAGATAGAATATACCAAAGTGATTCTGCGCTGCCGCGTTAGGTAAATAAATGTTACTCCAGTGCACAAAATATACAAATTGTGAGCAAAATGGATTCAAGTGTGTCAAAATTAATATGAATAAAATAGAAAAAAATTCAATCCTTATATATGTTTGTGATCGGTTATGCTCCATAGACACATAATCCAGATCAATAAAGTAAAGTGCAATCAAACTGTGTTACACATGCACTTTTATGATTTATCTTCTTCCCCGCTATCACCTATGGATTGAAATAGTGTATTCCCATTTAAGAAGACAGGATGCTGCTGCTGGTTGTTCAAATGCCATATTTCAGTGAACGACCCTCTTATACTGTAATACCCTTTTAGGTATTAACCACTTCAGCCCCGGAAAGATTTTCCCCCTTAATAACCAGGCCATTTTTTGCTTTAAAATGACAATTGCGCAGTTGTGCAACTCTGTACCCAAACAAAATTGATATCCTTTTTTTTCCCCAACAAATAGAGCTTTCTTTTCGTGGTAATTGATCATGTCTGCAGTTTTTATTTTTTGCACTATAAACAAAAAAATAATGTCAATTTTGAAAAAAATATAGATTTTTTTACTTTTTGCTATAATACATATCCAAAAAAATATATAAAAAACACATTTATTTATCAGTTTAGGCCGATATATATTCTTCTACATATTACTGGTAAAAAGAGTTGCAATAGGTCAACAAACTATGGGATAGATTTAGGGACTTACATTTTTTTAATTGCTTTTACTAGTAATTGCGGTGATCTGCAATTTTTAGCAGGACTGCGACATTGCGGTGGACAAATCTGACCCCAACTGACACTTTTTGGGGCTCAGTGACATTATTAGATTGATCAGTGCTATAAAAATGCCCTATCAATGTAAAAATTACACTGGCAGGGAAGGGGTTAACTCTAGGGGGCGATCAAGGGGTTAAGTGTATTCCCTAGAGGTGTTCTAACTGTAGGGGGGATGGGCTAACTGGGACATGACAGAGATCACTGTTCCTGATCACTGGGAACAGAAGATCTGTGACATGTCCCCTGTCAGAACCGGGATCCGCTTGTTTACACTCGCAGATCCCCGTTCTGACTCTGTACTAGGCGATCGCGGGTCGTCGGAAGACATTGAGTCTGGCTGTCCCGCAGTCACTCTCCCGCAACGGGAGTGAGAGAGAGCATGCTGGCGGCAGCACGTGCCCGGCCAAAACTGCGCCTGCATGAGCCGCCATACAGGTAAGGTTATTTGCGCAGCGCTGCCAACCTGCAGCAGTAAATGTATGTGAGCTGGTTGGCAAGTGGTTAAACTTAGCACTTCTGGGCTCTCTCTCTTTTTTCTTTTCTCTCCTTGCAGACAGGATGTGGCAACAAAACAAAAGACAGAGGAAAACACAGTTAGAAACAAGGGGGTGGAAAATGAAAGTATTAATGTAAGAAAAAAGCAGAAGAGCCAGGAAGTGGAACTTCAGCAGTGTAACAATAGTGTGTGCAGTGTGGTAAGAGGTTGTGAGGAGATAAGCATTTGCTAAAGAGAGAGACCCCAGGAGTGATGACCAGGCAGATTGCTGGGAGGTGATACAATGCATGATGATAACCTGAGCACACAGTACGTAGGCATGGAATTCTGAGATTATTACCTGAAAAGCTATTTTTTTACAGTAAAGCACTGAGTAAACTGTTGGCGCAATATAAATCCTATATAACAATAATCTGAAGGTGATAGAGGGAAAGAAACAGTATGGTTTGCTGGAACTATAACAAGCACTCTATGACATAAGTTGTTAGGGTCATAGTGATAAAATGAGAGCGGCGTAAATACAGAGTTTAATCACAGGTGTATCACAAGAGTGAACTTGGAGCACTAGATGTTGTGGGCACAGAGGAAGGCTGAATATACATATATGATCTTTCAATAGCGTGAATTTGCAACACTGTGCAAGAGTGTGCAATCAAAAGTTTGATTGCACTTTACATTATTGATTTAGAATACATGTCTATGGAGTATAATTGATTACAAGCATATATAAGCATTTTTTTTTTATGTATATTTTACTTATATTAAGTTGTGTACTGGAGTTTTTTTTAACCAATGTGGCAGTGCACCATCACTTTTGGTACATTAGACTCTGGATTCTGTTTAACCACTTCAGCCCCTGACCATTTGGTTGCCAAATGAACAGGCCACTGTTTGCAATTTGGCACTGCATCGCTTTAACTGACAATTGCGTGGTTGTGCGACGTGGCTCCCAAACAAAATTGACGTCCTTTATTTTCCACAAATATAGTTTTCTTTTGGTGGTATTTGATCACTTCTGTGTTTTTTATTTGTTGTGCTATAAACAGAAATAGAGTGACAAATTAAAAAAAAAAAAAAAAATCTCAGTTTAGGCTGATATGTATTCTTCTAAATATTTTTGGTAAATAAAATTGCAATCCGCGTATATTGATTGGTTTGCGCAAAAGTGATAGTGTCTACAAAATAGGATAGGGTAGTTTTATGCATTTTTGTTATATATTTTTTTATGTTATGGCAGCGATCTGCGATTTTTATGACTGCCATATTATGGCGAACACATCGGACAATTTGCCGCTATTTTTCGACCATTCACATATATACAATGAATACTGTAGTGTTATACAAATGCACTGATTATTGTGTAAATGTGACTGTCAATAAAGGGGTTAACCAGTAGGGGGCATTGAAAGGGTGTGTCCTAGGGAGTGATTCTAACTGTTAGAGGGCGTGGCTTACTGTAACATTTCACTGATCGCTGCTCCCTATGAGAGGGAGCAGACGATCAGTGCTGTGTCACTAGGCAGAATAGGGAGGTGTCTTGTTTACAAAGACATCTCCACGTACTGCCGTTCTGTGACCCGATTGCGGGACACCGGCAGACATTGAGTCCGCAGGTCCCATGGGCGCGGTCACGGAGATCGCAACGGGCGCTGACGTATGTCTATGTGTGTTGGTCAGCAAGCGGTTAAAAACCATATGGTATTCCACCTAAAATTATCAAAGAGGTGTTTTAGCATCTTCCTTGTCTTCACAACATAGTACATGTTAAATTCACATAGGAGGAGATATATGATCCCTTCTGTATCACAATTTGCAAAATGCTTGCTTTTGATTTCTTGTCCCTTAGGTGTTACTATTTGGGTCCTTGTTTGCAAAAATGTATGTTTCTGGTACTGAAAAGCCCCTCTACGTTTGTACATCGCTTTTTCACACTTTTAACCACTTGCATACTAGGCACTTACACCCCCCTCCTGCCCAGGTAAAATTTCAGCTTCCGGCACTGCGTCGCTTTAACTCACAATTGCGCGGTCGTGCGACGTGGCTCCCAAACAAAATTGATGTCCTTTTTTCCCCACAAGTAGAGCTTTCTTTTGGTGGTATTTGATCGCCTGTGCGGTTTTTATTTTTTGCGCTATAAACAAAAAAAAACGTCAATTTTGAAGAAAAATACATTTTTTATTATTTTTTTTTTACTAGAAATGGCGGTGATCTGCGATTTTTATTGGTACTGCGACGTTATGGCGGACACATCGGACACTTTTGACACATTTTTGGCGCCATTCACATTTATACTGCGATCAGTGCTATAAATATGCACTAATTACAGTATAAATGTGACTGGCATTGAAGGGGTTAACACTAGGGGGTGAGGAAGGGGTTAAATATGTATGCTAGGTGTGTTCTAACTGTGGGGGGAGGGGGGGTGACTGGGGGGGTGACCAATCTGTGTCCCTATGTAGGAAGGAACACAGATCGGGCTCCTCCCCTCCAGAGACAGGACGCTGTCTCTGTGTAACACGGCAATGAGAGATGATCTATGAGAGATCATCTCTCATTTGCCCACAGATCGCATCGCAAACGGCCGCTCTGATTGGCCGTTTGCCGCGATCTGTGATTGGCCGTGTCCAAGGGACACGGACAACACAGGGCTTCCCCGCAGTGCGCACTACAGCGCGTGCTGGGAACGCCAGAATGACATGCCGTCAAATGACGGCATGTTGGATATTCAGGCCCGCGCTGTTGCCGTCATCCGACGGTAGCGCGGGCCTGAAGTGGTTAAACTAAGTAACCAACTTGTATTTTAGTGATTTTATCCTTCTATAGGTTATGTCAGACCTTTCTGAAATGAACTTGGATAGCTTAGAAACTACTTTACTATCGCAGTCTTTAAACAGGGAAATGATAGACACTTATTTTTGAAGCACCATTTATAAACATCACTTCAGAAATAACTGTTGAATGTCCAGTGTATCTGTTAATGCCCGACATCCAAGAATAGCTTGGTTTATAGATCACTATGATTCGTCTGTTTATATTTGAAAAATGATTAAAACAATTTTCTACGTCTATTGTAATGCTTTTTCTGGCAAAACCTGCATTATATTTTTTAACATTTTCAACTTAGTGAGGGGACTTTGAGATATATTTGAGTTATTGGCACAGCTTTCGTAGACTTGGGTTTAACCCGTGGATGAAGCAAGGCTTTCCAGATAAATTATACCGTATGACATTGCTGCAATGTTACTTATATTGATATTTCAAAAGTAATATGAACATATGTCAGTATGAAGAGAAGAATAACTAGGGGCGAGGTGTTGGACTTTTCAGGCACTGTATACTGGTAAGAATATTGTCGTACAGAGAAAGTTTCTCTAAAATTAAATTTATTTGAACACAGAAGTACAGTTTACATATTAAAAACTTGACGTTCCATCGGAACTAACTAGCAAACTAGCTAAGCATTGCGGGGTACCTCCAGAGCAACACAGGAAATTACACACTAGTGGTCAAACTAAATAGTACAAAAAATTGATTAAAGAAAATAGCTATAGAAATTAGTAGGATAATTAGAATGTCCTCTATAAATGATGGAGGTTCAGACGTGGAAATGTCTGAAAGATGGATCTTGCGATGTACTGACTCGACCGGTTTCTGGCGTCTTACAGCGCTTCTTTACAGAGTCTTTTAGATATAGTTTGATAGAGTATTGAAACATCAATATAATCCAATGATGGGTATAGAGCTTAAAATAAGAAACTTCTTATAAAAGCTCAAAGAGAAGTCCGGACTGCTGGACAACTAGATCAGTATAAAGTAACCCTTAGGGGCAAAAGATCTTAGATGGATTGTTGCGCTGCCAACAAAGCGAGGCTAAAATTAGTGCCCCGAGAAAAGTATATTAACAGGTAAAATTTGTGCCTAAAGTGAAGCCCTGTGAGCTTGTCACTCAGATAAGGGTAGTTGATCCTAGTAGTATAGGTGGCAGCCTGTGTAATCCATCAGCCTCCCGGGAGACTGCAACGTTCCATCTAAGATCCATTATTAATACAGGACATTCTAATTATCCTACTAATTTCTATAGCTATTTTCTTTAATCAATTTTTTGTACTATTTAGTTTGACCACTAGTGTGTAATTTCCTGTGTTGCTCTGGAGGTACCCCGCAATGTTTAGCTAGTTTGCTAGTTAGTTCCGATGGAACGTCATACTTCTCTACTTCTGTGTTCAAATAAATTTAATTTTAGAGAAACTTTCTCTGTACGACTATATTCTTACCAGTATACAGTGCCTAAAAACTCCAACACCTCGCCCCTAGTTATTCTTCTCTTCATACTTATTTGGACGTGGCACCTTTTATATTATCAAGTATCCACATGCTCACTACATGTGAGGATACTGTCTCCTTCCCTTTTTCTTATGAACATATGTCAGTGTCCATGAACCTTGGACTCATAGCAATCCTAATATTTTTAGAATATTTAAATGCTATTTTAAATTGTTGTATACACATATAAAATCTGTCTATTGGAGACATGGTTTTATTAATATTTTTTATTTAATTTCAAGTTGAATTTTAGCCTTAAAACTGCCCCTCCTCTAGTCTAAAAAATAGGCTTACTAACCTGTGTACGAAAAGTGTTTATACTTACCTATTTTCAGGACACTGTAGTCTGGTCACATGATCTGCTGTGTGTTAGTCAGTGATTAGGCTAGGAAAGCATGCAGTTGTGACATCACCCACAGGCTTTTATGGTCCATCCATTTTTTGCGCAAACCTCTTCTCCCCTGAGCCTGCATTGGCTGGCACAGGGGAGCTAAATCACCAGAACAGAGTAACCTAAAAATAGGTAAGTATATACTCTTACACAAGTTAGTTAATGTAGGTGTTAAAAGGGGAGGGTGGGGCATATTTGAAGATTGTTTGGGGAAGCTGAAATTCAACTTAAATTTTTCTTTAAACATTTTTTTTTCTATGATGTGTACACTTATATTGTGAAGTTGGTTGTAGTCTATAATACAGTACAGGTCTTGCATTGAGAAAGCATTATAATAAACATGTTATGTAATTCTGCTTGGGCAAAGCAAAGACTCTCAAAATCCACAAATGTAACTGTCTCCCAAAAGAAAAGTTAATGTTGAAAATGCTCAGTTAATGCTATTTAATTCTTATTCAGCATATCATTGTGGTTTTCCGCAGTGTTTTTAACCACTTGCCGCCCGCCAATGACAGATTGACGGCGGCAAAGTGGTTACTAGTTCCTGACTGGACGTCATATGACGTCGTCAGGATATTGAGCCGCTGCGCGCCCCCGGGGGGGCGCGCATCGCGGCGATCGGTGATGTGGGGGGTCAGTCTGACACCCTGCATCCCCGATCTCGGTAATGAGTCTCCGGCGGAGCCTCGTTACCACGTGATCAGCCGTGTCCAATCACGGCTGATCACAATGTAAACAGGAAGAGCCGTTGATGGCTCTTCCTCACTCGCGTGTGACAGACGTGCGTAGAGGAGAGCCAATCAGCGGCTCTCCTGATAGGGGGGGTTCGCGCTGATTGTTTATCAGCACAGCCCCCCTCGGATCGTACACTGGACCACCAGGGAAGCACATACTAGACCACCAGGGAATAAAAAAAAGGGGCAAAAAAAATAGTAAAAAAAAAAAATAGTAAAAAAAAAAGATGCCAATCAGTGCCCACAAATGGGCACTGATTGGCAACATGGATCCATCAGTGCCACTCCACAGTGTCCATCAGTGCCACGCTACAGTGCCAATCCATGCCCAGTGCCCACCTACCAGTGCCCATCAGTGCCACCCATAAGTACCCATCAGTGCCACCCATAAGTACCCATCAGTGCCACCCATATGTGCCGCCCATGAGTGCCCATATGTGCCGCCTATGAGTGCCCTTCAGTGCCGCCCATCAGTGCCCATCAGTGCCGCCCATCAGTGCCCATCAGTGCCGCATACCAGCGCCGCCTATCAGTGCCTATCGCCTATCAGTGCCACCTCATCGGTGCCCATCAGTACTACCTTATTGGTGCCCATCAGTGCCACCTCATCGGTGCCCATCAGTGCCGCCATATCAGTGCCCGTAATTGAAACAGAAAACTTACTTATTTACAAAAAAATAACAGAAAAAAATAAAAACCAAAAGAAAGCTCTATTTGTGGGGAAAAAAGGACGCCAATTTTGTTTGGTGTAGCATGACCGCGCAATTGTCATTCAAAATGCGACATGGCTGAAAGCTGAAAATTGGCTTGGGCGGGAAGGTGCGTAAGTGCCCTGTATGGAAGTGGTTAATCACATTCACATTTTAAGGTATGTCTGTGGTAATAACTGTCACAGTTGCCAGTGTGCTTATGTCAACTCCCAACTGATATTTAAAACTCTGAAATGGTTGGTGTCATAGTTGTTCATCTGTATAGTACCATGACAACTGCAGATATAAATAGAGGCAGATATAAATAGAATGTGAGGGTTAAGTTCAGAATAAAAGATCCATAACAAAAACATTAATTACTTTATACACAAAAGTATAAATAATAGGAAATGTACAAATCCGGAAAAAAACAAGATAAAATAAATACTTGTATACAGTGTTGGTCTTGTATGAATAAACAAGTATGAATGCTTTGCAATCTGAAGGCATAGGGCAGGCACAGTAGGTAGTATTGAATTATAGGAATACACAAATTATATAAAGCAATGCCTGTAGCATTGTGCCAAATGGTTCCTAACCTCACTCAGCAGCTAGTGGCATATCATTTAAGCAATTAACACATTTTGTCAATTTATATGGCACTGAAGAGATCTAACCATTGCATTTTTCTCCAAAAGGAGATAAGACAATATGATTTAACCAGTGCCAATACTAAAACAATGTTCTCTCCATTAAAAAGCACTGCTTAACTACTAGCTTGGTTTATTTGCATTTCAGATTCTTGTTTCTGCAATCTAGAAGGATTTGTCTTTAAATATATATATTTTTTAAATACATTTCTCATCTTTTAATCTTTACAAAAATTATGTCAGATGTGCCAAACAGTTGCACTAATGTTTTTTTCCATTAACACTTTAAGTTATGTAAGATATTAGGTTAGTATAATTCATCTGGCACCATTAGCCAGCCATACACTTGAGTGTAAGGAGCTACTAGTTAGTTTGAGGCCGCGTACACATGATCAAATTTATCTGCTGAAACCGGTCCGACGGACCGTTTCAGCAGACACATCTGATCGTGTGTACGGGCGAGCAGACAGGTTTTTCCAGCAGACAAGTTTTAAAGCATGCTTTAAAACTTGTCTGCTGGAAACCCGTCCGTCCGACATGTCTGCTGGTTAGTACACTAACCAGCTGACATATCTGTCCGCACATGCGTCGAATGGATTCGACGCATGCGTGAAAGTATTTTACTTCCTGGTTCGGTGACGTGGTGGCGTCAACGTCACCGCCACGTCACCGCGTTGTCTGCTGGCAGGGATTTTGGTTTGATGGTGTGTACAACCATCAGACTAAAACAGCCCAGCAGACATATCCGATGAAAACGGTCCGTCGGACCGTTTTCATCGGATAAGTTTGAGCGTGTGTACGCGGCCTTAGAGTTGCGGGGTGGTAGTAATTTCTATGTGTGTGTATGTAGGATGCCAAGTGACAACACTGGTGATACAACTCTTAATTTGGTTAGATAAAGCTGAAAACAGTTATATTAATTTCCAAACTAATTTAACAAGGAAAAGAGCAGTTGCCATAACATTCTCATGATAAAGAACAATTTATTTATAACTACTGGACATAGCCAAAGAAAACTTCATTCAATAAATTTTTATTGAAAATAAATGAAATACATACAACTAGAATATACATTGAACATAAGGCAACAATCGAGTTCAACAATTGTCAAAATAGAAAATAAAACTCCAAGATGACATGGCGATATGCAGTAAAAAGTTTCATCAAAAGTATCCCTAAAAAAACACCGTTAGTGGGTCTCCACACCTCAGGCGCTCCAAAGGTAACACTCTGCACCCGAAGATCTGGACCCCACTCTATATAGCAATCATGTCACATCACATACCCATAGTCATCTCAAAGGAACCTTTTGTAATGCAGAAGCCATGAAATAAGTGATCGTATATATCCATAGTGAATTTAACCACTTGTGACCGGCCCCACGTCCAAAGACGTCACGTTTTTGAAGATGGATATCTCGGTAACGGCAGCAGCTGCTGCCACAACCGAGATATCCATCTCTTCGTGGGGCGGTCCTGTTAACGATAACGGCGGTCATCGCGGCGGATTCGCCGCGAGATCGCCGTTACCGGCGGCGGGAGAGGGTGCCCCCCCCTCCCGCCGCTCTCCCGCGCCCTCCGCCGCTTACCGTAGCCGTCGGTAGCGGCGGAGGCGATCGGGTCCGCTCGTTGCCTGTCCGGGGATGTGACTGAGGGAAAAAATGTCCCTCAGCCGTCCCCCTCTCTCTGCTGGGCGGAAGTGACGTCAAAACGTCATTTCCGCCCAGCGTCTTAAAGAGACATTTAATTTGTTTACATTTTGCCTTTTTTTTTTTTTTTTTTTTTTTTTTTTTTTTTTTGCATTTAAGCCTGAATATGAGATCTGAGGTCTTTTTGACCCCAGATCTCATATATAAGAGGACCTGTCATGCTTTTTTCTATTACAAGGGATGTTTACATTCCTTGTAATAGGAATAAAAGTGATAATTTTTTTTTTTTTTTTTTTTCAGTGTTAAAAATTATAAAATAAATAAAAATAAAAACGAAAACCAAAAAAAAAATTTTTTAAAGTGCCCCGTCCCGACGAGCTCGCGCGCAGAAGCAAACGCATACGCGAGTAGCGCCCGCATATGAAAACGGTGTTCAAACCACACAAGTGAGGTATCGCCGCGATCGTTAGAGCGAGAGCAATAATTCTAGCCCTAGACCTCCTCGTCATCTCAAAAAATGCAACCTGTAGAATTTTTTAAACGTCGCCTATCGAGATTTTTAAGGGTAAAAGTTTGACGCCATGCCACGAGCGGGCGCAATTTTTATGCGTGACATGTTGGGTATCATTTTACTCGGCGTAACATCATCTTTCACAATATATAAAAAAATTGGGCCAAATTTATTGTTGTCTTATTTTTTAATTCAAGAAAGTGAATTTTTTCCAAAAAAAGTGCGCTTGTAAGACCGCTGCGCAAATACGGTGTGAGAAAAAGTATTGCAATGACCGCCATTTTATTCTCTAGGGTGTTAGAAAAAAAAATATATATAATGTTTGGGGGTTTTAAATAATTTTCTAGCAAAAAAAACTGTTTTAGTCTCGTAAGCACCGAATCTGAAAAACAGGCTCGGTAATGAAGTGGTTAATAAAAGGTCAAATCAAGAAAAGAGAAGAAAAAAGAGTAGATAAATAGAAAAAGGAAAAGACTAATTGGATGCAATATTTAGAAATGTATGTTAAGTAGCATCAAAAATTATAGTATAGCCATATTGTTCCTATACTAGTCCCTTCAGGCTCCCTGAGGCTCGTTAGTTGACTAGAGAGAGTTGGAGATGCTTTGAGCCAGATTCTCAGCGGCGTTACGACGGAGTATCTCAGATACCCGTCGTATCGCCGTTTTTTTTGTCTTGTATCTATGCGCGTGATGCTTAGCATCACTTTTGCATAGATACGCTTCTACATCCGACAAGTGTAAAACCATTACACTTGCGGATCGTAGTTGTAATGACAACTCCGGCCACTAGGTGGCCTTTACGTTGTTTTCGCATTTGCATATGCAAATGAGGTAGTACGCCGATTCTCGATCGCTTTTACGCCGCCCCGTCGTCGCGTACGTCGTTTTCGTTCGCGTAAGGTTACCCCAGCTTCTATGTGGAGTAACCTTACGAAGTACCGTCGGTTGCCGTCGGGTGCCGTCGGATGCCATGTTAAGTATGGCGTCGGGTCAGCGTCGGCTTTTTCCGTCGCTTACGTCGTTTTACTAACTCGTTCGCAAATAGGGAGTTGCGTAAATGACGCTCACGTCGTTTTGACGTCGGCTTCAACGACGCTTTCCAACGTGAGCTGGAGCATGCGCACTGGGCTTTTTCCCCGGCCGGCGAATGCGCAGTTCATTCGACGCGGGGGCGCGCTTAATTTAAATACAAGCCGCCCCATTTGAATTGCGCGGGTTTACGCTGCGCGATTTACGCGACGCAGGCGAAACCTACGAAACAAGTGCTTTGAGATTAAAGCACTTGCTCTAGTACGATGCGGTGGCGTAGTGTAACTGGCTTACGCTACGCCGCCGGAATTCTTAGAGAATCTGGCCCTCAGTGTTTGTTTAAAGTTTCTAAATCAGAAATTTTGCTTGTCAGCTCAGTGATTCACGCTGTCTCTGTCTCTTGAGTTTCACCCCAATCCTTATACACATAGGCCCAGATTCACAGAGCGATTACGCCTGTCTAACTGGTGTTAGACAGGAGTAATTTCAAATTTCGCGCGCCGTATCACTAGTTTGAATCCTCAAACCACGATACGGCGGCGTTGGGCTTCGATCTGACAGGCTTACGTCTTCGTACGCCTTTGGATCTACGCTGCAATCTTTTTGCGGCCGATGGGTGGAGTTCGCGTCGTTTTCAGTGTCGGGGTATGCAAATGAGCTTTTTACGGAGATCCACAAAGTTACGAGCGTCGTTCGCAATCGCGTACGTCATTTTTTCGCTACGTAAAGTTAAACCAGCTTTTAGCTGGTCTAACGTTACGCGGCCCATGTTAAGTATGGCCGTCGTTCCCTCGTCGACTTTCAATTTTTTTTTTTTTTTTGCGTAAGTCGTCCGGGAATAGGAATGTCCGTAAACGACGCTACTCAAAAAAAATGACGTAACAACGTGATTTTGCGCAATGCACGGCGGGAAATTTCTGAACGGAGCATGCGCAGTTCTTTCGCAACGGGGACGCGCTTAATTTAAATGCCTCACGCCCCCTATTCGCGTATTTTGATTCCGCCTGGAGAAATACACTACGCCGACGTACCTTAGGGGCCAAAATCTCTCTGAATTCCTCCTAGAGCCAGGTAAAGTACGGCGGCATAGAGTATCTCTGATACTCTGCGGGAATCTAATTCTTTCTGAATCTGGCCCATACCACGCATGTATGCCTTGTGAGCGTTCCACAACACAAAATGACTCTGTACAGAACCCGTATTATCACAAAAAAAATGTTAAATGTGAACCAAGCGTATCCTTCACCTCCTGCTGTTGTAACAAGAAAGTGTTGAGTGTCCAAACAAAACTCCGTTGGGAGGTGGTAGAGTCCTTAATAGACAAAACAATAGACACGTGGTCAGACCAGGTTATGTCGTTTATGACTAGTGTTGCTCCCGAATATTCGCATTGCGAATATTCGTTACGAATATTGCATATTCGAGTATTCGCAAATAAATCGAATATCGCGGTGAATATTCGCTATTGCGAATATTCGTATTTTTTCAAATTTATTTTTAAAACAGATCACATCCTAGTGATCTCCATTGACGTCTAAAAGCATTGCTGGTATGATTAGAGACCCTGGGCCGAGTAGCTGAGGCGATCCTTTTATGTTGCCGAATATTCGCAATGCGAATATTCGTATTACGAATATTCGCAAATACTTTCTCTGCCCTTCTGTGTTTTGTGTATAAAAAAATAAAAATCCCCAAAAAAATTAGCTTTAGTTTAGTCATATAAGTTTGTGTAAGTAGAGCTAGGGCCAGATTCTCGTAGATGCGCGCCTAATTATGCAGGCGTTGCGCATCTCAGATGCACTACGCCGACGTAACGTGGAGTGGCAAGTACCGTATTCCCTAAGTAAATGCGCTCCAAGATGCGCCTGCGTCACGTAAAATCATCGGCATAATCCGGCGCAACAACAAAGTAGGAGGGAAGTGGGCGTGTTGCATTGTAATGAAGCGTGACCCCATGCAGGCCGGGACGAATGGAGCATGCGCCGTGACGTGGATGACCCGCGCCGTGACGTGGTTGACCCGCGCCGTGACATTGATGCCTTCTGCGCATGCGCAAAGCCTCCCTACGATTCGCCGGCGCAGGGTATATAATGCGCCCACACATGCGCCCGTGCAGAGCAAACGTCTCCCATTTTCTTGATAGTGACGGCCAAAGTTTGTGCAGGACAAAATGACAAGTGCTGTTAAGGAAAGGAGGAAGAAAAATTTCTCCCCAGAGGAGAGGGCCATTGTTGTGAGGGCAATGGAGAAATATGACTCGCGGCTCCATGGTGCTGACAGTGCCCGGACCAGCAAGTCCCGGAGGGCTCAGATCCTAATGAAGGTCGCGTGCCAAGTGAATGCCCTCTCCCATGAGGTCCGGACACCGCAGGACATTCAAAAGAAAATGAATGACCTGCGGCGTCTCATGAAGGGCAAGCTGGCTTCCATAGCTCGGCATGCCAGGGGCACTGGAGGGGGCCCACCCTGCACTGTCCGCCTGACTGAGGAGAAGGTGGTTGCCCGCTGCCTGCAGACGGAGCAGGTTGAGGGAGTTGGGGCTATGAGTCCCAAAAGCCAGCCCTGAGGACAGGTAAGTGTGTTTTATATTCTATCTGTTGTGTAGCATGTATGGGGGTGGAAGGGAACATGTGCCAAGTGTGTGGGTCCACCAACATGGCATCTTTTGTGTCATCCACAGATGTGCAGGAGGAAGCGGGGCCATCTGTTGATGCCAGGGCATCAACAGATGGATCCGTCAGGATCCATCCCCCGAGCATCCAGTCCCTCTGGCTGCCCCCCTGGAACAGGACTTGGAGGGAAGTGGGCACACCTCAACGGAGGAGGTGGTTGAGGAGGATGTCGTAGTCCAGGACCAGGACCTGTATGTTGTTTTGGAGGAGGATGATGGGTTGCCCGGACCAGCCCAGGCTATCCCCCCATCTTTAGCGAACCCCTCAGTGTCACCCCCCAACCTCTCCAGTCCCTCTGTTTCCCCCCCTCATCTCCGGCCCCTCAACATCCTCCCCTTATGCCCGTTCCCCTGCCACTCCCCGGAAGGCAACGTGCAAGACCAGGGGTGTTCATAAGGTCCTGCCGGAACAGCTGGCCAGACAGCAGGACCAGCAAAATCGGCACCTGTCAGAGGTCGTGGAGGAGATGAGGCGCCTGGCCGACAGCCTGGCATCCTCGGGACACCTTACAGATGCCATCCAAGACCTTGCTGTCAACAGCGCAGCAACGCTGACCAGCCTGGGGGAGCTGCAGGCGAACACCTCCGACCTTGTGGGGGAGGTTCATGCCCTGCGCCTTGCAGTCGAGGAGCAGACTGCTGTGCAGACACGCATAGCGGTTGCCCTGGAGGTCATGCAGGCAGCCAGGGAGGGACGTGGGGATGCTCCTCCTCCACCTGCTATCCCCCCCACCTGTGGCTGCCCCCAGGCAAGTGAGGGGTAGGAGCCGTGGCACCAGGCGGAGCCCCCGCCAGGCCCATAAATGTTTTGATTTCTTATTATTTTGCTCTGGGTAAGAGCTTTTTTTTTTTGTTATATTATGCTCTGGATAAGAGCTTTTTTTTTTTGTTATATTATGCTCTGGATAAGAGCTTTTTTTTTTGTTATATTATGCTCTGGTTAAGAGCTTTATTTTTTTTGTTATATTATGCTCTGGATAAGAGCTTTTTTTTTGTTATATTATGCTCTGGATAAGAGCTTTTTTTTTTTTTTTATACTGCACACGGTGCAGTGTGAATGGTGTGTGAATGTGAGGGGGTGGCACTCTTGCCAGTAAGGGGTGTCACCCTCGGCCGTTGGGGAGAGGTTATCCCCACGGCTGTGTGAATGGTGTATGAATGGACAGCAACATCATTGGGGCCTTGACGTGGCGTTGCTGCTCCCAAGTCCTACATGCTGGACTTGGGCTAATCCAATGTGATGTGGATGTGGGGTGTGTGCGCTAGGGACCACAGTGGTGTACACGCGTGCATTGTCTGTGTGCCATGCTGTATGTGTGTGTTTAACGGTCAAAGATTCGTAACACGAGGACCCTCCTGACTGCTCTTCCATCAGCTGACGGGGTCTCCTCTGGCAGGGGGAGCTGTGTGGTTGGAGGGTCAGGTCATCACGTAGGGCAATCTGCAGGCCCTTTCTCATGGCAAAGTTGTGCAGAATGCAACATGCACCAATGATCTGACCCACAAAGTTGGGGGAATACAATAGGGCCCCCCAGACTTATCCAGGCATCGGAAACGGGACTTCAGGAGGCCAAATGTGCGCTCCACCACTGCACGGGTTTTGATGTGTGCTTCATTGTATCTTCTCTCTCCTCTGGTTTGGGGATTCCGGAAAGGAGTCATGAGATGGGGTCCAAGTACATATGCAGAGTCACCTGTAAGGGAAAAGACAGGAGGATGTTAGTCATGCATGTGCCCCTTGTGATGTCTGCATCATGGGGGGGACTGTCATGCCTGCCACCCATGTCACTCACCAACCAGCCAGCTGTCCCCATACATGTCCTGCTCAAAATCTTCGGGGATGTTGCTTTGACGGTATATGTAGCTGTCATGGCTGGATCCGGGGTCTTTGGCACGGACGTGTCATATGAGGTATTTGGCATCGGCTATCACCTGTACGTTGATGGAGTGCCAGTGCTTCCGATTGCTGTATATGTGCTCTGTGGCACTGGGGGGCTGGAGTGCCACATGTGTGCAATCAATGGCCCCGATGGTGCGTGGGAATCCGTCAATTCTGTAGAAATCTGTCATTGCCTTCTGCCGCAGGTGCTCAGTGGTGGGTCTGATGATGTGGTGGGACATGCATCTGAGGATTGCAGAGATAACCTGGTGCAGACATCTGCTTATGCTGGTTTGTGACATCCCAGCCACCACTCCACTTGTACGCTGGAATGATCCACTGGCCAGGAAATGGAGTGTTGCAAGGACCTTCGCCAGTGGCTGCAGTGCATGTGAGCGGTATGTCTGGCTGGTGATGTCATCCTGCAGGGCTGTGGTTAGTTCCAGGATGGCAGCAGGGCTGAATCTGAAGATGCGATACACCTCCTCATCCCCCATGCCAAAGAGGCTCCTCTCACGTGCCCCCCTCCTCCTACTCCTCCTACTCCTCCTTCTATGCTCCTCTTCCTCTGCATACATTAGTAGTGATAAGACCATGGCTGCCCCTGGCATGTTGGCATACGAAAGTGTTGTCCAGTAAGTGTGATTGCTCAGCTCGTCTGTTATGGTGCTGCTGTAGTTGCTCTCCAGCTGACTTGAACACGGTCTTGAGCAAAGTTACCCGTGCTTTTATGAGGGGTATGTTTACTCAAGGCTTTGGCGTTACGCGCACCACGAGTAGCCAACGCTGAACGCGCGTAGTTTCGGGAATCCGCGCATCTCCCTCATTTGCATATTTGCATGCTAATTCAATGGAAACTGAATATTTACGATGCGTAACTATGCGCCTACGCTGCGCTAGCTTAAAGCATTTTCGCCGCTCAGACGAAAAAGATTTTCTCGCGTATGTGGTTATGTGTTTACCGCGCATCGATACGCAGGCGCACATTTACAATTACGCCGCGCAAATCCATTTACGCAAGCGTAGCGCCCCTGAGAATCTGGCCCTTAGTGTTTAGTGCATATTAGTTTAGTAATCCAGGAAATGATCTCCGTTTTCGCGTGTTGACGAGAATTTCGCAATCAATTTCGCATTAGCGAAATTTCACATTCGCATTAGCGAAATTTCGCAAAAAAATTTTTTTTATAAAATATCACGAATATTCGATATTAACGAATATTTCACGAATATTCTTCTATATATTCGTGAAATATCGCGAAATCGAATATGGCGTATTCCGCTCAACACTGTTTATGACCACTGATCTGGTTTTTAACAAAACCTGTTGATCTACCAAGAAAAGGTCAATTCTAGTGTATACCCAGTGCGGTGGGGAAAAATACGTAAAGTCCTTCTCGTCAGCATGTAAACAACGCCAGGCATCATAAACATTCTGTTTGTGAATGGATGGGAGTAGAGCTGGATGATGACGTTTGGTTCTGGAGTCAATCATAGGATCAGGTGTAATATAGAAATCGCCACAAAGCACAAGTAGGCCCTTTTGATGCATATTTACCTTTTCATCAGCTTATTAAAGAAATGCACCTGGTGCTTATTCAGTGAATAAACATTGTCTATTTTATAGGTAACAGAGGGTCTTGAATTTGAGCATGTAAAGTAAACGCTACAGAGTCACGGATAGAAAGTAAGACTCCTTTGGTTTTAGAATCTGCATTAGCTGTGAACACATGAGAGAAGCTCCTATGAGAACACCTTGGCGATGCCTTGCTACTAAAATGTGTTTCCTGGGCACAAAGAACATCATTATTGTGCGTAAGTGCCTCTCTCCACAGAGATTTTTGTTTAACAGGGTGGTTGAGCCCCTTAGCGTTCATAGACAGAACCTTAACCGGCATAATAAAGAGGTAATGTATTTGCTTGCGAGGGGAAGCAGAGCTTCCAAGGACACTTCAAGGACTGTACGGAAAATGCAATCTTGGTAATAGACCGTAGAGGGAACGCCCAGGTAAGGGCATTGGTAAAGTACTCACATTCAGAAGTCCAGACCACAATAGATCGAGCAGGAACATCCCGAGGAGCTATATCATTCGGCAGGCCAGGCAGCAATTCGTCAAAGATAAACTGGTTCTTTCCGGATCATCTGCATCCTGCAGTAAAAGCAGAACAAAAACGTATAAAAGGTCAAAAGGTGAAAAGAGAAACCAAAAAGCATGAACATAATTTACTTATGTTCATGCTTTTTTGTTTCTCATTTCACCTTTTGACCTTTTATAAGTTTTGCAGTCACGTTATAACTAGAAAAACACACATGGAGGACGCGGGGCCTCCGGGGGCAGCAATCTGCTGCAATGTGTAAGTGGGGGATAAGTTCAATAATGTGGGGTTAACAACAAACTAGGGGACATAAGTAGAAAAATGGAAGGACCATCCATGTCATTGCATGCATGAGATGTAGCATTTTTGGCAGTGACTTGCTTCCATTCCTGTTCTACCCGATGTGGCATTCTGGTCATTACCTGCTTGTCATCTGCATCGGGAAGGATGCCCCATTCCGTGAAGAGGTCAAGGGTCTTCTCCAAGGACATCACTGTTTAGGCATGGTTATCCTTAGTGAAAGAAAGTTTTGTCGGCTAACCCAAGCGATAGACAATCTTGTGGTTGCGTAATCTTTTGTAAAGTATACTGCGATAAATCATCAAAAAACTGTAGATTCTGGTATTGCAAAGGAACTTGCTCCTGTTTGCTCATAGTTGCCATCATTTGCTCCTTAACATGGAAGAAGTGCAATCTGAGCAGCACGTCTCTGGGAACCTGTTCTGGAAGGTGAGAGGGCTTTGGCAAACAATGAATCCTATCGATCGTGACATCCAGATCAGTAAAAATTGACAAAAGTTCCTTAAACATGGTAGCAGCATAGTGGCCCAGGTCAGACTGTTGTACAGACTCAGGGATCCCTCTAATTTTCAGGTTGTTTCTCCTGGACCTGTCCTCCATGTCTGATAACTTTGCTTTGATCCACTCAGTGTCAGCTTCTCTATCATCATTAGCATCCACTAGGTTGTTTATAGTTGTGGCAAACTCCTCCATTTTTGTCTCAATATTGTTCACCATGCTCCCCACCTCCTGGATTTCCCCATTCAAGCGATGCATACATGCCGCTGTGTCAGACTGAAGTGCTGATCAGTGAGATTAACATGTCCTTAAGGACTGTATCGATTACAGGCTGGTTTTGTGTGGGATATGATTCTATCGACTCTAGCAAGTCCCTTGTGTCCTCCCCAGAATCTAAAGGCCTGGCTCGCTGCTGGACTTGCGGTTGGACTCAATCCATGCTCATCTAGCCTGGGTTTAGACTTTGCATGGCTACAGGAGTATGGGGTAGGAGGGAGAGATATAGTGGCAGTAGGAGATACCTTATTCAATGTCCGATTACCTTTCTTGGAGGTATTCTTCTTAGACAGCACTTGTGGGGATAGGTAGGCCTCAGCACTAGTGTTGGTCACGAATATTCGCATTGCGAATATTCGTTACGAATATTGCATATTCGAGTATTCGCAAATAACTCGAATATCGCGGTGAATATTCGCTATTGCGAATATTCATATTTTTTCAAATTTATTTTTAAAACAGATCACATCCTAGTGATCTCCATCGACGTATAAAAGCATTGCTGGTATGATTAGAGACCCTGGGCCGAGTAGCTGAGGCGATCCTTTTATGTTGCCGAATATTCGCAATGCGAATATTCGCATTACGAATATTCGCGAATACTTTCTCTGCCCTTCTGTGTTTTGTGTATAAAAAAAAAATTAGCTTTAGTTTAGTCATATAAGTTTGTGTAAGTAGAGTTAGTGTTTAGTGCATATTAGTTTAGTAATCCAGGAAATGATCTCCGTTTTCGCGTGTTGACGAGAATTTCGCAATCAATTTCGCATTCGCATTAGCAAAATTTTGCATTCGCATTAGCGAAATTTCGCATTCGCATACAAATTTTTTTGATAAAATATCACGAATATTCGATATTAACAAATATTTCGCGAATATTCTTCTATATATTTGTGAAATATCGCGAAATCGAATATGGCGTATTCCGCTCATCACTACTCAGCACCATCTTGTCCAGCACCCCCGCTGGACAGCGCAAAAAATTCCACTAACCGCTGGGGTTTATGATCCATCTGCCGCTCCCCAAACTCATTTTGGGAGAAGTGGGGAGAAGGATTTTTCTAAGGATACCAAACCTTTTTACTTTTTCATGGACATTCCAGTCTATTATTCTTATGAGCTGACAAGCCAAAAAGTACAGTTTGACATCAGAATGTCCAATGTCACCCTTGTGCTTAGATACACTGAGATGAATGTACTTGATCCTTGGGGGTGACCCTTTTCAGATAAAGGCTGAACTGCATTAATGTTTTACCTGTACAACAGGGATAGTTTGATCCAATCAAATTTAATGAATAAAGATTGGCTGCTTCAATATAAATGTGGTTTATCAGAAATGAACTTGATTTGGAAACCGAATCAGCACTATCTATTTGGTGATTGACCATTGTAACACCTAAATCCTTAACATAAATACTCTGCTATACACTATATTTAGCTTATTTACAGTAAACGTTAGCGCAAAAGAACTTCGGAAGTTAGCTGTTTGCTGAATTTGGATGAAACATGTATCAGGGTGTAAAAGGAGAGTTAGCCTTTAATCTGTCAGTACATTTTTTATTGCAGAAGGAAACTCACAAAAGTATGGGGAGAACTTGAAAATGTCATACAGATAGTATCCTTGGTGGAAATTAAACCCAAAACCCCAGCAGTCTCAAATTAATGAATATATATGAAGGAAAGGACTGATGCGCTACTAGGAGTATACAAAAGTGAACTAGAGTCACATGAACTGGTCTGTAGCGGCTCAATCTGGAGTGTCCACAAAACACTGGTGTAAAAATATGAAAATTAAAAAGTGATAAGCGCTTCAGAAAATGAAAATGTGCAAACACCAAAAAATTAACAGCTGATAATAAACCATACAATGTGCAAACACCAAATAATAAACTGGTAATGGACCATAAAAGGCACTAGTAGGCTGAAATGGTCGAGACCACAATGTAAATAGTGTTAAATGGTCAAACAAACAGTTCCTTATGCCTGGTGCATCTGTGTGTCAGTATGTGACCTTTTCATTGACCAATAGAGGTGGCGCTAAGTGTCAAGTGTGACACTAATTGACAGTCTGTGGGAAGTGATAGAGGAATGGACTGGGTGAGATGTAATCGGAGTCTTCCTTTAAGATGCTGTACAGAATCTGTTCAATCCTTAAGGAGTGTTGTAGTCCCCTTACCTTAAGGTGGCTATATATGGGCATATAGTGCTGTATCCTGCTGTATTCATGGCCTCGGTCTCTCAATAAAGTTCCCTCTTCCTGTTACCCTCTGTTCAAGATGGTCCGGATTCAGTGCTCCATGGATGGAGTGTAGGGAAGTGAGGTAAAAGAGAGAAAAAGATTGCCTCCAATGGTGAAGTATATCAGTGCCAAAACAGGGGGTATTTATTAAAAATCGGTAAAAGTTGACAATGTAAAGTCCAAACTAAGTTGGACTAGATGCAAAAATCAATTGGATAAAAGTTCAGCATAAAATAAAAAATAAAAATACAACGGAGACGGAGCGGAGCGATCGTAGTACCACTACCGCTTGGTCTGTTGGCCTCCGGCTTGTGCGGGTGTCACGTGATCTCAGTATCCCTACGTCGTTACGTCACGTGCCTCGTGACTTCATCAGGGGATGCCCCTGATGAAGTCACGAGGCACGTGACGTAACGACGTAGGGATACTGAGATCACGTGACACCCGCACAAGCCGGAGGCCAACAGACCAAGCGGTAGTGGTACTACGATCGCTCCGCTCCGTCTCCGTTGTATTTTTATTTTTTATTTTATGCTGAACTTTTATCCAATTGATTTTTGCATCTAGTCCAACTTAGTTTGGACTTTACATTGTCAACTTTTACCGATTTTTAATAAATACCCCCTGTTTTGGCACTGATATACTTCACCATTGGAGGCAATCTTTTTCTCTCTTTTACCTCACTTCCCTACACTCCATCCATGGAGCACTGAATCCGAACCATCTTGAACAGAGGGTAACAGGAAGAGGGAACTTTATTGAGAGACCGAGGCCACAAATACAGCAGGATACAGCACTATATGCCCATATATAGCCACCTTAAGGTAAGGGGACTACAACACTCCTTAAGGATTGAACAGATTCTGTACAGCATCTTAAAGGAAGACTCCGATTACATCTCACCCAGTCCATTCCTCTATCACTTCACACAGACTGTCAATTAGTGTCACACTTGACACTTAGCGCCACCTTTATTGGTCAATGAAAAGGTCACATACTGACACACAGATGCACCAGGCATAAGGAACTGTTTGTTTGACCATTTAACACTATTTACATTGTGGTCTCGACCATTTCAGCCTACTAGTGCCTTTTATGGTCCATTACCAGTTTATTATTTGGTGTTTGCACATTGTATGGTTTATTATCAGTTGTTAATTTTTTGGTGTTTGCACATTTTCATTTTCTGAAGCGCTTATCACTTTTTCATTTTCACAGTCTCAAATTAAAGTCACAGGGACATAGACAGCTCAGTTAGGAGACAATTCCAGATGGGAAGGAAGATAAAAGTAGCCAACTAGGACTCAAGGGGTTAACCATAGACAACATGAAAGGAAGCCCAAGTAATGTTTTATAGAAACTAATAAAGAAAAACTTTTGTTGTTTTGAGTCCTGTTGCTGCCAAGGACATGATCTGCAGGGTGTTTTTATGTTTATATTATATGTCTGCATGGGGTTCCGATTCCATGTTTATTGGTTGCCACTACAAAAAATTGTCCCTGCATTGTTTACAGATTTAAATGTTAAGATTGGCTAATGTTATTAGCATTGATGTTACTATAAATATTTTATATTTTTATTGCTTACTGTGTTATCATTGTTAGTATTATACAACAAGTCAATATGCGTTTAATGATAACTATCCTGCTGTCATTGTACTGATGCTTTAAAACCCTCCTGATTCCTGTACCACCCCACATTTTGGAAGTATTAGGTGTAACGGAAATAAGTGGCACCCAATAACTGAACATCTCTGAGAATATTTGCAGAAGATGCACATCAAATAACATAGACATACAAAATTCATTGACACCAGAGTGTTATGGTTGTAAAAGTGATAACAATGTCCTGCATGCATGATTTGTGCTAACTTGACATTGTTGTAGTTGGTTAAAAAAAGAGCTTTAAAAAAGAAACACAACATATAGTTTTATTTATTATATAACTATTATTATTTATTGTTTTATTAATTATCATACAATATTGTTATATATGAAGGTTAAACAAGTCACGCCTTCTTGGGGTTTGGAAAAAAAATAACAATACACGTGCATTACCCATCCTGTTTAACTTAGAGGAAATATTATTTTATGATTATGCAGTGGCTGCACTAATGCTAAATATTTTAGTTATACTGTATAAAAATAACACCCATAATACTGCTATATATTTTAGTTATACTGTATAAAAAATAGCAGACCTTTGTCGTGCATTATAATGAAATGACGGTGCCCATGTATTGTTATTACCTACGCCCTACATGATCTTTGTTTCATTTTAAATGGAAGACACATTTATCACCTAATCTGTAAGTAAAAAAAAATCTTGCAATGAAGCAAGTTTAACATTATTTATCAGTTCAGACAATTTTATGGTAAATGTCTTTGTGTATGGCAGTATGAATTGAACATCACTACAATATTTCATGACCGATTAAATATGCCACAATTCATAAATCTCTATTAGGCTTGAGATGATCATCTTTACAGTTTATTTCAGAGCATAAAACTCATAAGCAAATTTGTCTGAGTGTAGTTAATTAAAATGAGATATATATCAATTCTTTGAGCCAATATGTTTATTAATGTGTTTATGTGCAATTAAACATATGAAATTTGAAGATTATAAAAATTCGAAATAAGCCTGCAATAATATGCTTCACCGGTGGAAAAAAAAGACAACAGCATTTCAAGCATGAATATCACATTAAACAATTATGTGACAGTAATTGAATTTCCAAAGAATGAACTTGTAAACATATCAGGCATATATAAATGATCAATTGCTTAAAAAATCAACAGACTCATTTGATTGCTAGTAGAAACTGTCAAAAGTAAAAAGGACATATATAGAAGAATTTCTATACAGTAAATATGGCCCTTACAGTTACAAGATTGTGTTCCTTTGATCTGCCAAATCTAGACGCATACTATTAGGCATGAGCCGAACACTATAGTAGGCCTGTGAAGTGGCACGTGTTTAGAACTGTCCCTGCACAAAATGAGATTACTATAAGAAAAAGGTAATTTAAAACTGCTTGCGGCTTTATTGTAATGTCTGGTCCCTGCAATATGGATGAAAATCATTAAGAAAAATAGCACAGACACAGACAGTACACACACCACGTAGCTTTAGGTGCACACTGCAGAGGACATGGGCAGTACACACACTACGTAGCTTTAGGTGCAAACTACAGAGGACACGTGTAGTACACACCAAGTAGCTTTAAGTGCAAACTACAGAGGACACAGGCAATACACTATGTGAGAATACTGCAGCTAGCACAATCAACTGTCTGCCAGTAAATTAGGAAGAACTGATCTAGCTAAGCTATACAGTGTATAAATATATGTACAACACCTGGGATGTATATATATCCTCTACACACTGTAACTTTAACTGACTAGCCTGCCTGCTCTATCTACCTAGAAAAAAAGACACTCTCTCTCTTAGACAGATCTCTAACAACAGCCGCAACACACTACAAAAGGCCAACCTGCAGGAGGCCTTTTATAGTGTGGGGCGTGTACTAAACCCAATGAGCCATAATTGGCCAAAGCCACCCTGGCTTTGGCCAAAGCCACCCTGGCTTTGGCCAATTATGGCTCTCTGTTTTTTGCAAGCTGTGATTGGCCTAGCATGCGGGTCATAGTGCATGCTTGGCCACTCATCAGCCAGCAATGCACTGCGATGCCACAGTGAATTATGGGCTGTGAAACGTAACTCAAATTTGGCGCGAATGGCCCAAAATGTTCGTAATTCGACAAACGATGGAACATACGATGTTCGAGTCGAACATGAGTTTGACTCAAATACGAAGCTCATCCCTACATACTATATATATTCAATTCTGACATTCTTATGCTGTCAGGGTCCCAGCGCTCACAGCGCTCAATCCGTGCACAGGCACATTAGAATCGCGTCACGGCGCGTGCCCGCGCATCTGGGGCGCGCGCGTGCGTGGCGCAGCGGCGCGGCGCGTGCACGAGCGCGCGGAAGTGCGCGCCTCCTCCCGGGACCAATCACAGACCTGACAGGCCTATTTAAACCAGCCCCTGTCTTTGCACAGGTTGCTGGTTTATCGTCAGCTCTGAGTAAAGTTTTGACACTTTGACTTGTGCCCTTTGACCTGGATTTACTTCCCGACTCAGCTCTCACCTGGAAACCTGACCTCGGCCTGTTTGTGAACTCTGCTGCCTTCTTGAACCCCTTTGACCTCGGACCGTGACCTGGATTTGCTTCTGTCTCCTGCCCTTGAACTTCGGCTTACATACCTGGACTTGTCTTATCGCTACCCGGAACCCGGACTTTTTACCTGTACCCGGATCTGCTCCCATTCGTCTGCTGGCTTTTGAACTGTGCCCTGGGACTTACCACTTCCACCTGCCTTGGTGATCCTCCAGCACCTGCTGCACATCTCAGCCTCTGACCTCCAGTGCCTGCATCCCATCTACCTACCCCCCGGTACCGGTACCTCCTTGTGCCTCTGCCTCCTGTCTCAAATTCCAGGGGGCAGGTGCGCTTGGTCGTAAAGGTGAGCCGTCCTCAGCATCTCGGCCTCGGTAAGTACTTGTGTTTCCTGACAGTATAAACCAGCCAGATGTCTGAGGCCGACAGGGCGCGCTCACCATTTGAAACACTCTGCATGCAAGTGTCCGCACTTACTGACGCAGTTCAAAAGCTGCAAGATGGCTACCTCCAAATAGATGGCCGTCTCCAACAGCTGGCCGTGATTCCTGGACCCTCATCTCCACCTGCACCACCATCCTCTGGAGCTGCAGCACCTCAAGTCGCCTCTAGCTCGGCCGTAATGGTGACCCACCCGGAACCACGTGTGCCTATCCCGGAACGTTTTTCAGGTGAGCGCCGGAAATACCGGGCGTTTAAAAATGCTTGCTCCTTATATTTATCTCTTCAGCCCAGAACCTTTTGTTCAGAGACTGTGAAAGTGGGCTTTATCATTTCTCTTCTCTCGGAAGAACCTCAAGCCTGGGCTCACACTCTAATGGAGCAACAGAGCCCAATCCTAAACACCATAGATACCTTTTTTGAACACATGGCGAAGTTATATGATGACCCACAGCGTACGGCCACTGCCGAAACTATTCTCCATAACCTTACCCAAGGTAGAAGGCCTATTGAGGACTATACAGCCGAGTTCCGAAAATGGTCAGCCGACACAGGCTGGAATGAGGCTGCGCTAAAATACCAGTTTCGCCAAGGCTTGTCGGAATCTCTTAAGGACGAGCTGGCTCGGACAGAAGTCCCGGCCACTCTTGAAGACCTGATTCAAACTGCCACGCAGCTGGATCGACGCCTGAGAGAACGTCGTTCTGAACGATATCAAGTTCCACGCTCTACCTGGGCCCATCCAAGGCCCACTCTGGCTCCACAGCCACCTGCAGCTCCTCAAAACATAAACCTCCCGGATCCTGAACCTATGCAAGTTGGATTGGTCCGAGCCCCGCTTACCTCCGAGGAGAGACTGCGGAGACGTCAAAACAACTTATGTCTGTACTGCGGAGAAGCCGGTCATTTCCTTCACTCCTGTCCAACAAGGCCTCGTAAGTCCAAACTACAACCTACTCTCAGCTACAATATTGCAAACCTTTCTCAGGCTCACGTTGTTCTTTTCATTTCCTTGCAGTTACCGGAAGGGGCAACTCGTCTACCGGCCATAGTTGATTCCGGGGCATGCAGCTGTTTCTTGGACGCTACATTGGCTCAAAAGCTTCATGTACCCCTTCGCAACAAAAACCATCCTTTTCAAATTCATTTAGCTGACGGTTCTCTACCCCGATCTGGACTCATCACGCAAGAAACCGCACCTATCCGTGCCACCACCGACTCCGGTCACCAGGAATTTCTACGTCTGGACCTCATTCCTTCCCCACTGTTTCCCATCATCCTGGGTCTTCCCTGGCTACAAGCACACCAAACGGTCATACACTGGCTAAAGAAAGAGGTCAACTTTACATCCTCATACTGTTCACAGAATTGCCTTCCATCTCCAGTTGTTTCCTGCTCTGCCGTGACAACCTCGCCTGAAACTCTCCGGAACGTTCCCTCCATCTACCTGGAATTCACGGATGTGTTCGACAAACAGCAAGCCGACTGCCTTCCGCCCCATCGACCGTATGATTGCCCCATTGACCTCTTACCCGGCGCCGAGATTCCCTTTGGCCGCATTTTTCCGCTGTCCGAGACAGAATTAAAGGCCCTCAAGGCCTATATTGACGAAAATCTGCAAAAGAAATTCATTCGTCCCTCGTCTTCCCCGGCTGGAGCGGGAATCTTTTTTGTTGAGAAAAAAGACGGAACTCTTAGACCTTGTATTGACTATCGGGAGCTCAATAAAGTTACAATTAAAAACAGATACCCGCTTCCCCTCATATCAGAATTATTCCAGCGGTTCCGATCAGCTCAAGTCTTCTCTAAGTTGGACTTACGGGGTGCTTACAATCTTGTCAGAATTAGGGCAGGAGACGAGTGGAAAACTGCCTTCAGGTCAAGATTTGGGCACTTTGAGTACCTTGTTATGCCTTTTGGACTTTGCAATGCCCCAGCCACTTTTCAGCATTTAGTTAACGACATTTTCCGTGAACACCTGGACGATTTCCTGGTCGTGTATCTGGACGACATCCTTATTTTCTCACCTTCCTTAGACCTACATAGGTGCCATGTAAAGAGAGTGCTTACCATACTCAGAGAACATAGACTCTACTTAAAAGCTGAGAAATGTGAATTCGAGAAATCTTCCGTGCAATTCTTGGGATTCATTATATCCACCAGTGGCGTCGCCATGGACCCTCAAAAGGTTAAAGCTATTCAGGAATGGCCAGCCCCGGTGGACAAGAAAGGGGTGCAGCGGTTCATCGGCTTCGCCAATTTCTATCGACGGTTCATTGTGGGGTTCTCCTCCATCGTGAGCCCCATCACTCAGCTTACCCGCCAAGGTCATCCTTTTTGCTGGTCACCGGAGGCCCAAGAAGCATTCAGGAAACTAAAAATTTTTTTTTCTTCCGCTCCTGTTCTGCGACACCCCGATCCAATGTTGCCTTTTACCTTGGAAATAGATGCCTCTGAGACTGCTACAGGAGCCGTGCTATCTCAGAGACAAGGGCCAAAGTCCCTACTACACCCTGTGGCCTATGCCTCTCGGAGACTAACTCCACCCGAAAAGAATTATGATGTAGGTGACAGGGAACTGCTTGCTATCAAATTTGCCCTAGAGGAGTGGAGGTATCTGCTAGAAGGATCGGCTCATCCTATAATGATCTTTACCGACCATAAAAACCTTGAATATCCGCGGACAGCAAAACGTTTAAAGCCCAGGCAAGCCCGTTGGGCTCTTTTTTTTTCTCGGTTTAATTTTCATCTCACTTACAGGCCTGGTTCAAAGAATGGAAAAGCAGACGCTCTTTCTAGAATGTTCCCTGAAACTCCATCCACAACTGAACCAAGCACCATTTTGTCATCTCGGAATTTTCTACTAGTCTCTCAAATCGACCTGTTAAATTCTATTAAGGCTTCATCCAGACAATGTTCTGATCCAGAGGTGTCTTCATTGGTAAAACATCACGATATCTTTTTGTCCTGAGGGAAAATTTTCGTTCCAGCAGAATCCAGACAACTGGTCTTGAGCACCTTTCACGACCGTAAACTAGCAGGTCATTTTGGAGCACGAAAGACCACGGAGATGGTTCTACGATACTTTTGGTGGCCAAGCTACAGACAAGATTGTAAAGCCTACGTTGCCTCCTGTACCACTTGCCAACGTAATAAGGGTCCTAAAACCAAGACCTGGGGGTTAATCAAGCCTCTACCAGTTCCAGAACGGCCTTGGTCTGAAATCTCTATGGATTTTATTGTCGACTTACCACCTTCTGAAGGCTTCACCACAATCCTAGTCGTAGTAGATCGTCTCTCCAAGATGGCACATTTTGTGCCCATGATCGGTACTCCCTCTGCCCTAGAGACAGCCAAAGTCTTCTTCAGGGAAATCGTCAGGCTTCATGGGGTGCCCAGGAGCATCGTTTCAGATAGGGGTTCTCAATTCACCTCAAAATTTTGGAGGGAACTTTGCAAATCTTTGGAAGTCAAGACCTGCCTTTCCTCTGCCTATCACCCCCAGAGTAACGGCCAAACGGAAAGGACTAACCAAACGCTGGAGCAGTACCTCCGATGTTTCTGTTCCGCCTCTCAAGATGACTGGTCGTCCCTCTTACCTTCCGCTGAATTCGCCTATAATAATTCCGTCCATGCCACCACGAATCAAACACCCTTTTGGGCCAACTATGGCTTTCACCCGCCCTTTCTTCCTGATGCCCTCCCAGAAACACCTGTTCCGGCGGCCCAAGAGCATTTAACAGCTATCCAATTAAACTTTCTACAATTACAAAGAGTGATGCAACGGGCCCAGGAGGACTACAAAAGATTTTACGACAAAGGAAGGAAAGATTGTCCTACTTTTGAAGTCGGAGAAGAGGTTTGGCTATCTGCTACTAATTTAAAATTACCGGTCCCCTCTCGAAAGTTGGGTCCAAGATTCATTGGCCCTTTCAGGATCAAGCGCAAGATCAACGCGGTGGCCTTTGAACTCTCGTTGCCGGATTCCTACAGGATCCATCCAGTATTCCATGCCTCTCTCCTGAAACCTGTTACCCCTGATCCTTTCCAAGGAAGAGAAAGACCTCCGCCTCCACCAGTAGAGGTCGAGGGAGAGGAAGAATTTGAAGTTGAGTCCATCATCAGCTGTAGAAAAAGAGGTAGACAGCTTCAGTATTTGATTAAATGGAGGGGCTATCCCCCGGAAGATAACTCATGGGAACCCGCAAGAAATCTGCATGCTCCACGTCTAATCCGAACTTTTCATCAGGAACACCCAGAGTTGATGTCCAGCTTGGGCGTCCGGAGTCCGCCCCTTGGGGGGGGGCACTGTCAGGGTCCAGCGCTCACAGCGCTCAATCCGTGCACAGGCACATTAGAATCGCGTCACGGCGCGTGCCCGCGCATCTGGGGCGCGCGCGCGTGCGTGGCGCAGCGGCGCGGCGCGTGCACGAGCGCGCGGACGTGCGCGCCTCCTCCCGGGACCAATCACAGACCTGACAGGCCTATTTAAACCAGCCCCTGTCTTTGCACAGGTTGCTGGTTTATCGTCAGCTCTGAGTAAAGTTTTGACACTTTGACTTGTGCCCTTTGACCTGGATTTACTTCCCGACTCAGCTCTCACCTGGAAACCTGACCTCGGCCTGTTTGTGAACTCTGCTGCCTTCTTGAACCCCTTTGACCTCGGACCGTGACCTGGATTTGCTTCTGTCTCCTGCCCTTGAACTTCGGCTTACATACCTGGACTTGTCTTAGCGCTACCCGGAACCCGGACTTTTTACCTGTACCCGGATCTGCTCCCATTCGTCTGCTGGCTTTTGAACTGTGCCCTGGGACTTACCACTTCCACCTGCCTTGGTGATCCTCCAGCACCTGCTGCACATCTCAGCCTCTGACCTCCAGTGCCTGCATCCCATCTACCTACCCCCCGGTACCGGTACCTCCTTGTGCCTCTGCCTCCTGTCTCAAATTCCAGGGGGCAGGTGCGCTTGGTCGTAAAGGTGAGCCGTCCTCAGCATCTCGGCCTCGGTAAGTACTTGTGTTTCCTGACATATGCCCACATTTAAAGGCATATGCTTTGCTATATACTGACACACAAAGAGGCATGAGGGCTGGACCTGCATAAACATTTCTATATTCTCTATACACTGGATCTTGACATTGCATCTTAGTATTGCTCATAAAGAGGAATTTAGTTCAAAAATACTGACCAAAATGAGTACAGAAATGACTGACAGGGGATGATTTAATAAAACTGTAGAGAATTTGTACTTTGCAAATTAAAAGTTAATTTAGCTAAGTGAATACGTTTATGCTATATTATAGACATCCAGTCATATACAAGTAAAAATATTCTTTCTTTGTTATTTGTTATTTTATTTGCAAATGACTCTCCTTGAAGTTAACAAATCTTTACCTAGTTTGTTGAGCTAAGTGAATACTCATGTGAACACAAAGCGGGATTGCAGTACTTGCAGTGGTCAGGGGTGACATAGGTGCTAGAACACACTCTCTTCTACAAGCACAGTTAGGTAGATATAGCTTTTCTGAGCCAGTAAGAGATATCAATACTTAATGTGTTCCCACAGTTAATGGGTGCATGTAAGAGCGTGCCTGTTCTGGCACCATTGGCCAGCCATACACTCAGGGCCGTCTTTAATGCAGGGCAAAATAGGCAGCTGCCCCAGAGTCATTGTTGTGGGGCCCAAAGCAGCTGTCCCTTGAGCCAACACTGTCCAAAAATAGTTTCTAAGTGGATTCGGGATGTGCCATTCTTAAAGACTCCTAAATGCACAACATACCTGTACATGCACTGCAATGCAGTGTCACGTGCACTGCAAAACATCATTTTTATTTTAATAATAATAATATTTTTAATTTGTGCATATTCTAACTTCTTCTACTTAATTTGCACAGAGCGGTCTTGAACCTCTTTTTCTCAGGCCCCCTTCTGGCGCTCCTGGTTTCTTCCCTCTGCCAAGTACCCTTATTTTTGAGTCTATTGACACAGGCAGTGGGAATCAGACCCCCCACTCCCTCATCACTGGCTTTGATTGACAGCAGTGGGAGCCAACGTCTCCTGCTGATTCAGCAAAGCCAGTAAGACCATGAACTGAGTGAGTGAGTGAGTGAGTGAGTGAGTGAGTGAGTGAGTGAGTAACTTGTATAGCGCAACAATTACGAACTTAATCGCCTCAAGGTGAGGAGAGAGTAGATGTAGATATGAAACTTTTGCACAGTTTATTTTTTCCTTTTCAGGTCATGCGTGATAAACGAAATCCGTTATTTTGAATAAATAAGTAATTTCAGAAAAGTTATAATTTGTTATGTTACATTCATTTAGATGCAGTATTTGTAAATTCGAAAAATCATGAATTTGAAAATCAGGAAATTTGAAAATGATAAAATTGGATTTTTGTTCTTTTAAATTTTCGGATTTTCATTCTTATTTTCTAATTTTTGGATTTTCAAATTTACAAAAAAACGTTAAACAGGTTTTCATTATTTAAATATTTCCAAATGAATGAATTTGTTGATTTTTTACGAAAAACTAATTTGAGATTAAACAAATTGCACATGTCTAGCAGATATGCACAGTGCTGGATTGAATGAGGGCTGGTAAGTATAAAAGGGGGTGAGGGGGGATACCTCCATTTTTCTTAACTCAATGCAAGAAATGCATTAGGGCAAAAAAAAATGTAGGCTTTATAACCACTTTGCATTTTGCATTTAAATAACAATGTGCATCACGGTTATTTAGAGGTGTGAACTTTGCCATAAGCATTTACACTATTCAAAAATGTCATTATAAGGGGCAACATTTCCTACAATAAAAGGGCATTCAGTGTATTCTGAGAAGTACAGGTACTCCTCGCTTAACGACCAACCTGTTTAGCGACAGTGCAGGGGTCAGGATTGCGCTACGTACAGAGTGGAGGGGCCAGGATTGTGCTACGTACAGAGTGGAGGGGCCAGGATTGTGCTACGTACAGAGTGGAGGGGTCAGATTGCACTACGTACAGAGTGGAGGGGTCAGGATTGCGCTACGTACAGAGTGGAGGGGTCAGGATTGCGCTATGTACAGAGTGGAGGGGTCAGGATTGCGCTATGTACAGAGTGGAGGGGTCAGGATTGCGCTATGTACAGAGTGGAGGGGTCAGGATTGCGCTATGTACAGAGTGGAGGGGTCAGGACTGCGATATGTACAGAGTTGAGGGGTCAGGATTGCGCTATGTACAGAGTGGAGGGGTCAGGACTGTGCTATGTACAGAGTTGAGGGGTCAGGATTGCACTATGTACAGAGTGGAGGGGTCAGGATTGCGCTATGTACAGAGTGGAGGGGTCAGGATTGCGATACGTACAGAGTGGAGGGGTCAGGATTGCGATACGTACAGAGTGGAGGGGTCAGGATTGCGATACGTACAGAGTGGAGGGGTCAGGATTGCGATACGTACAGAGTGGAGGGGTCAGGATTGCGATACGTACAGCGTGGAGAGGGGTCAGGATTGCGATACGTACAGAGTGGAGGGGTCAGGATTGCGATACGTACAGAGTGGAGGGGTCAGGATTGCGATACGTACAGCGTGGAGAGGGGTCAGGATTGCGCTACGTACAGAGTGGAGAGGGGTCAGGATTGCGCTACGTACAGAGTGGAGGGGTCAGGATTGCGCTATGTACAGAGTGGCTACGTATACAGTGCAGGGGTCAGGATTGCGGGGTTAAAAAGCTGCCAGCAATCTCTGCCACTATGCACAGTCAGTGCATGCAAAAAAGCTGACATCCACATACCAACACACTGACATGCATACATCTTCATGTAGGACAGGGGTGCTTATCCTGCCCACGGCGCACAACTTATATGCTTAAGGAAAGCCCGGACACCTACCTGGGGCACACGTTGCACTTCAGGGTCACGTTGTCATGTTATGTTGCTTCGTCTGTTTATTACATTGATTGTCAGGGTTGTTGTCTGCTAGTATCTTGTTGCATATATCAATCTGTACTATGTCGAGCCATGTGGTCGTTTCCCTGAATTAAATAATAAAAAAAAAAAAGCTGACATCGCTGGCTGGAGGGACTGGGGAGGCGGGGTGGAGGCGGAGACAGAGCGGAGGTGGAGGCGGGGACAATGTGGAGGTAGAGACAGAGCGGCATCGTAAGCTTAGACAGGGGTGGAGACAGAGCGGAGGCGGCGGTGGAGGCGGAGACAGGGAGGAGACCAGAGCGGCATCGTAAGCTTAGACAGGGGTGGAGACAGAGCGGAGGCGGCGGTGGAGGCAGAGACGAGGAGGAGACCAGAGCGGCATCGTAAGCTTAGACAGGGGTGGAGGCGGAGACAGAGAGGAGACTAGAGCAGCATCGTAAGCTGAGACAGGGGTGGAGATGCGACGGTGGAGGCGGAGACAGGGCGGTGACAGAGCGGCATAGTAAGACAACGGGGATGTTTATTCCTGTGCTCACGGAGACTGACCGACTGCGCATGCACTAATTTGCCGCACTGCTTGCAGGACTGAGGGGGGATCTTTTCCTTTGCTGGGATACCTGCTTCTGTGCGGGCCACATTACAAGGCCCGGCGGGCCGGATTCGGCCCGCGGGCCTTGTGTTTGCCACCCCTGTGCCTAGAAGGAGTGATGGGAGGTCGTGTGTGGGGGCCAAGTCCTTCTCAATATCTGCCCATAGTGGTGCGTCAGAAGGGGAGAACCAGTACTTGAGTTGATCAAGCCTAGTCGCTTTAAGGTAATCTGGAATGTCCACCAAGCCCGCTCCCCCCACGCTTTTATGGGGTAGTAGGGTGATGCGTGAGCACCGTGCCCGTTTCGCGCCCCACAGAAAACGCCATTGAATATTGGAAAGTGCTTTGGTGTATTTTGGTGCAATGGCAATCGGTAGTGATCTAAAAATATACAGAATCTGTGGCAATATGAGCATTTTAAATGCAGCTAACCTACCCATCCAGGACAGTTCCTTATGGGACAGTCCACTGATCTGTGTATTGATTTTCTGTAACAGCCACATTTAAAGCATACTATTTACACACAACTTTTTCCAAAGCTGTAGCAGCAACAGAAAATGATGAAGTAACTCTCTGTGATTTCTGGAGATCTTACAACATTTTAGACTGCAGAAACAACATTGAATCCGCTTGGAAGGGAGTGACAGAAAAGTGTATGCAAGGCATATGGAAAAAATGGCTAAAACGTTTTGTGAACAATGTTACAGTTTTTGAGAAAGATAAAGATGTTGATACCATAAATAAAACAACTATGGAACTTGCTAAAGTGCTTAATTTAGAAGTTGAGGTGGAAGATATTGAGGAATTAGTGCAATACAGGGAGGGAGAGTTAAATACCGAAGATTTAATAGAGTTGGAAGCACAGCAGAACCTGGCGGAAGAAGAAGAAAATGAAAACATGGAAGAAGTACCAAAGAAGTTTACTGTGAAGGGATTAGCTGGTGTGTTCTCAAAAGTGAATGCAGCTATGTTACAACTAGAGAGTATGGATCCGAATGTTGAATGATTCACAAAGGTGGAAAGACAAATAAGTCAAGTTTTACAGTGCTATCGTGAAATATATGAAGAAAAAAAAGAAAATGACAAAGCAGACCACTCTAAGTGGATACTTTTGGAAAGTTACACCGAGCACTACCAATGCTTCAATTTCTACTCCATCGTGTCCCTTACCTGGGCCTTCAGCAGCTTCTGATAATAGCTCTGATGATGACACAGATGAAGATTTTGAAGGATTCGTTGACTAAAATGATAGCCTGTTTTTTTTTTTTTTTTGTTTACTGTATTTTAAATATCCTTTTTTCATCTTGTACACTCTACAGTACAGTACTGTGGTTTTTGGTGCTTTAATGTACCTACTGTACTTTGCTAACTTTATGTTCTGTAATACTGTACTGTACATTGCAGTACTGTGTGTAAATTACACAACCTATGCAAATTAAAACAAGTGGAAGTTTTCAGTTTGATCTTTCTTGTTATTTTACTTATTCAGAATACTGTATTGTCAAATACTATGCATATACTGTACTACTGTATACAGTACATGCAGTTCCTCACTTAACGACCAATTCACTTAACGACCAAGTCGTTGAAACGGAACTCGGTCGTTAAGCGAGGAGTACATGTAATGTAAATAGTCTTGCTCATCTTTTTCTGCATTGCAAATATATTACAAACGTTTTCCTCTTGTGTGTTCTTGACTTAAAAATGTATAAAAAAAAAAATCACAAAAATCAATCAAAACATGGCTTATCAGCAAGAATAACTGATTTACAGAAGAGTTTTTGCCTGACAAAGGTAAAAGCAATGCCCACTATTTAGTGTCGGTGTCATCTCTATAGTTGGACTTTTCTTTAAAAAAAAATAAACTCAATTACAGGTTCATTTTAAAAACTTGCAATTGTGTAAATGCAATTAGTCACCTGGAAGCAGATAATCTCAGATCTAAAAAATAAATAACAAAAAGACCTGTGGTCCTATTCTATATGCTGTATCACATTAATGTAGGGGAAATGTAGTATGCCTCTTTGAAAACTACATTTCCTTAATAGCAGCTCTGCTCATACTGCTTATTTGGGAAAGGATTTGATTGTATTGCATTTTGTATTTGAGATACTGCAGACTGTTGTCTTATATTGTTAATATTGCTCTAGGGCAAAATTCAAAAACTTATTGTGATACTTGAAACATTTATCAAACATCTAGAAGAGAAAAATGATAATCATCATGGAACCTAATGTGCTCTGTAAACACACAATACTGTATGTATTAATTATTGCCATGATGTTACATCCATCTTTTTCCTAAAACTTACATTTCTTAATACATTTCATGCCTGCTTTCATGTCATCAAACATCTTGAATGCAAAGAACTGAACACTATCCTTGCATCCAAATTTATTTCAAGGTCAAGATAAAAAGTTATTTATATGTCTGTACAAAAACATGTCAGACTGCTTCTGGCAACAATACTATGAAGTCTGATGTTCTTTTTATCTGTGAAGTTTGTGATTATCTATAAAAGAAAAGTGTTTGTGTTTTCTCAAACATTTGCAATTTCATTAGACTGAATCTATGACCTCTTTAAAAGTTTATTCAATAAAATGTGTGTGTGATCAGCGTAAAGCAAATAATGTTTTTAGCATTTTATAAAACCATACATTACTTTTTTAAGATATACTGTATATGACACTAGTAAAACATTAACCTGGTTCAATACAATTGAAATTTTTAACCAGAAACTATCAGATTTTTTAACCACTTGAGGCCCGTGCTATAGCCGAATGACGGCTACAGCACGGACCTGAATATCCAAGCCGCCGTCCCTTGCCGCCGTCCTTTGGACACAGCCAATCACCAATCAGAGTGGCCGTTTGCTATGCGATCTGCGCGGCCAATGAGAAATGATCTCATATGTAAACATATGAGATCATCTCTCATTGCCGTTTTACACAGAGACAGCGTCCTGTCTCTGGAGAGGAGACCGATCTGTGTCCCTTGTACATAGGGACACAGATCGGTCATCTCCCCCAATCACCCCCCCCCCTACAGTTAGAAAAATACATTTAACCCCTTCCTCACCCCCTAGTGTTAACCCCTTCAATGCCAGTCACATTTATACAGTAATTAGTCCATATTTATAGCACTGATCGCAGTGAAAATGTGAATGGCGCCAAAAATATGTCAACTGTGTCCGCCATAACGTCGCAGTCCCAAAAAAAATCGCAGATCGCTGCCATTTCTAGAAAAAAAAATTATAAAAAATAATAATTCTGTCCCCTGTTTTGTAGGCGCTATACCTTTTGCGCAAACCAGTCGCTTATTGCAATTTTTTTTTTTTTTTTTTACCAAAAATATGTAGAAGAATACGTATCGGCCTAAACTGAGAAAAAAAATTGTTTTGTTTTTTTTTAAATTGGGATATTTATTATAGCAACAAGTAAAAAATATTGTATTTTTTTCAAAATTGTCACACTTTTTTGTTTATAGCGCAAAAAATTAAAACCGCACAGGCAATCAAATACCACCAAAAGAAAGCTCTACTTGTGGGAAAAAAAGACGTCAATTTTGTTTGGGAGCCACGTCGCACGACCGCGCAATTGTCAGTTAAAGCGACGCAGTGCCGGAAGCTGAAATTTCACCTGGGCAGGAGGGGGCATATGTGCCCAGTAAGCAAGTGGTTAAATATATGCCTCTTACCATATAAAAATGTTTGAGGAAAGAACATTATGTGCGGCTGTTTTATTACATCAGTGCACGGATATACTGTAATTGTTAAAGAACCAGTTAATTTTTATCAGGAATTTATTACATTTTAAAGTAAGTTGGGTCAAGCAATATAGCAACCCAAAACATTAAAGTAAATCTGTGAAATTCTGTATTTTAAAGTGGTGACTTCACACCCATTAAATGAGATGTTATAGAAAGCAAGATTTTCAAGCAACACATTCCAAAAAAATCTGAACTGAAACAGTTTTACATACAAGAAAGGAACAAATATATCCTAATCACTACTCATAAAGCACAGCTACATAAATGTTCACAATTAAATAGGTGCCCAATGGTAGTGTGAAGTAAAACATTCTGTCTTGATTAATAAAACTGCTGTTTATTAGGAATTTCAGCATTTTTTGAGGGTCATCCATGCGGAGATCCAAAATCATTCCCAGCCCCCATGCAACCATATATTTTTCTATATAGTTAATCTGCCATTTACCTGCTCATATTGCCATTTTGTGGAGAAACTTTTTTTAAATCTTAGCTGAGTTTTACAAATCCTACATTTTTTTTTTGTCAACAGCAAAACTGGTAACATTACTTCCTATTCTACCCAACAAGTCATTATTTCAACGATTACAAGAAATAGTCCTCATAGAAAAAAAAAAAATTCCATTTGAATATGTTTCTTATATGACTGCTTTGTTTTCTATCCTTTTCATTCATTTACTTATGAACATACTTCCTCCTTTAGTCATCCCCATCTTTTGAACTAGGCTATTATGAAGAACAGTATGAAATTAGTTTGCATAATAAAAATGTATTACATCAGCAGTATTTCTATTTACTCATTGGCAATAACCAGGTGGTATCTATTGAAGTCTTTTAGACAAATGCATTGGATTATGTGGTGATGTCTTTAACAATATTTGTCATGGATATGCAGTAATCGTTATCTGTCAGCTGACCTCTCCTCCATGTGTTCAGCTTTAGAAGCCAGCCACTCTCACCTCGCTGTTTAAGTAATCTCTCCTCAAAGCATGGCTCCACCCCAGTCCATATCAGGGAACCCTATATTAACCTGTGCACTACAAGCCAGCCTTGCTGATCAATATTGTGTTTTTGGCTTCCATGTGCTACTTGCTCTGTGTGCTACATATGATTCCAGTTACTGATCTTGGCTTGTTCTTGACTATTCATACCTGCTTGTTACCCCAACTCTTGCCTTTTTCTTGACTATCCTTACCTGCTTGTTGCCTCGACTTTTGGCTATCTCCTGACTATCCATTGTTGTCGCAGTCTGCTGCTTCCTCTCTACCTTCCTGTAGTCTGCCGTGAGTGTGAGCTGGGAGGCCCTAGGGCTCACAACCTGAAGCCAGACTGCAGCTAAATCCATCCCTACCACTAGGGGCCTCTGATGAACACCTGCTGGCTCTTAAATTCTGCACCCTGGGAAATCTCATGCTCTAGCTCCTAGTGTCATCTGTGTTGATATTACAGAGTACCTGCTCCCTGTATTACCTAAAGCTCCACTCGCAGCAGTCAACCATAGGGTCCACTGCCTTGTGGTGCACTCCAGACCCCAACTGGGTGCTTCTGTCACTTGGATTCAGGTGACCTGACAGCCCCTGAAAGAAGTCCTTTAAGTCGATGATAAACAATTGCTGCAAAAGAAAGGAGGGGAAGCAGTACACAAAGGAAAGAAATCCTTACAAGGTTTTATGATAAGGAATTAGAACAAGTGCATAATGAAAAGCATATTTATGTATATGGTCAGTGCTGGTTAGTGAATTGATTGGGAAGGGTGAACTCTGAAAACATGACCTGCTGGGGCGCCTTGAAGACTGGAGTTGAGAAACACTGGGCTAGACACATCCTTTAGTATCTGTGGCGTATGAATAAAAATACATCACAGCAAAACTTTACCCAATATAAATCTGACCTTCAAAAATACAATTCCTACTCCTTACTACCAAACAGACATAATTTATCACGCTCATTAATATCCTTTCACGCCGTCCCCATTAACACGTTTCTGCCTTTTAACTTTCTACTTTAGCCTTCAGTGCCTCCACCCATTAACTTACTCACTGTCCAGAATATTGCAATTCACTTTAATAGTAAGATTGATAAATTCATGATGAGATCTAAACTGATATCTTCCCCACCTAACATCCCACCTGCTCACTCATTATTTACCTCCTTCAACACTGCTACTATAGAAGAGGTCGCTAACCTTTCTTTAACCTCCCTGGCGTTATGATTCTGTCTGGAATTTTGTACCAAAAGCGTTGCAATTGTTTTGCAAGGAAATGTGGTGTTATGTATTATAGGCCTGCAATTCTTAGTAAGTACTTACTTAAACCTGACCAAACAAGACTCTAGTAGACATCCCAGATGTGATAAAAGATGAAACACAAAATCATGAATTATAATCTAATAACTAATATTATTTTATTTAATACTGTAATAAAGAATAATGAATTTAGTCAAATAAATAAAATTCAATATACATCTTGAGTGTGATACACTTTGAAGCAGGGGACTGCACAAAGTCCGACATCGCAGTCAGGACAATAGTATCTTGTCTCTTTTCGGACTTTTTTCCCCTTGCTATCTCTTTTTGAGCAGCACACTACGCACATTCTGGCAGGTGCTGCCTTTTTTGCAGTTGGTGGGATATAACCCAAAAAATGGCGACCCGTCAGACGCTCTGGATTCACCACATCAACAGCCCGACGTCCTGGTCTGTTTGCAGATACAGATGGCACCTGGTGGTTGACGAAAATCAGCTCAGCCACCTTCCAGATGAAGTCAGAGTGGACAAGAGGCTTGGCACTATATGCCCTGTGCAGGATGTAGGCGTTCCAAAGGCATTGTTCCAGAAGATGCTGGAATATTTTTTTGTAATATTTTTTCTGTTGTTTCCGCATAGCGGGGTAGTATGTCATAGCCTGATCGGCTCTATCGACTCCTCCCATTGAGCTGTTATAGTCGACCACGACTTGGGGCTTCAGCACGTCTTTTCCACCTTTTGTGTGGACAATGGCAGTGGAGGTATTGTGGACAGTGCTCATGAGGCACACGTCCTTTTTGTCTCGCCATCGCATTGCCATGATCTTACCCTTTTGCCAGGCAACAATTTCTCCGATTTTTAATTTTCTCTTCCCAAATGCAGATGGCATTTCATGGCGGTTAGGCCTAACGGTACCATAGGCATCAGTCTTATTCTGTATCAGGACTTAATATAGTTCCGGAGATGTATAGAAATTATCGGTGATCACACAGTACCCCTGGTTCAGCAATGGCTCCAGTAGTGTAAGCACAGATGATGTGGCCATCCCATAGCCGCTGTACCTGGGGTTGAACTTTGTGCCTTTACCAGTATAAATGACGGAGTTCCATATATACCCAGTGGATGCCTCGCAGAGCATAAATGACTTGATGCCAAACCGCGCTCTTTTTGAAGCGATGTACTGAATCCAACTCAGGCGACCCTTGTAGGCCATCAAGCTCTCATCCACACAGACATCCCTATCTGGCACATAGGTCCGCTGGAAATTACCAACAATAATTTGGCATACCTCCCATATTTTTTTGAGTTTGGGCGCAGGATGCGTGGCCTCATCGAACTCTTCATTGTTGGTGAAGTGGAAGTTCTTCATGATGAGAGAGAAACGGCATTCTGACATCACAGTGCCAAAAAATGGAGTGGCCAATAATTTGTTGGTGGTCCAGTACCACTTCTGGAGCGGTTTCCCCACCACGCCCTGCAGAATAATGAGCCCCAAAAACTGCCAGATGTCCTCTCTGGTCACTGGTTCCCATTTTCTGCTGCGGGAAAATTTGGCATGCGGCGTAGCGGATTGCTGCTCCTGGTAGCGGTTTGTCTCCGTTACAATTTTTTCTATGACATCCTCTGTAACAAATAATTTTAGGTAGGCCAGAGGGTTGTCCTGCTCCACATTTACCTTCAGCCCTGGTGATCCGGTAAACGGAAATCTTGGGGGCGCAACCTGGTCCGTATCGGCAATAGGGCACCAAGTGCGCACATTACTGAGGCTAAGTGCAGGTTCTTCGCCTTCATCACTTGACAGATCAGTGTCGGTCTCAGGGTCAGATGACAAATCCCACGACTCACTTTCACTCTGTTCGGCGAGCATCTCTGCACCATTGTCGCTGTCACTCAGCTGCTCCAAAAGCGCTTTTTGTGAAAAGTGGCGCTTTTTTGATGTCATTTTTTTTTATTAGATCACTATGGGGAAGGCAAGGGCACTGTCAAGTGAGTAGTGTTGTAACTACTAGTGAGTACTAGTGAGTAGTCAAGTGAGTAGTGTTGTAACTACTAAAGGTGATAATCTGAGGGGATTGCACTGTATTGCACTGTATCACCTCTTGTGTGACTTTTTTTTTGAAATTCCCGCCTAGTTCCGCACCCGTGCGTCGCTACGTCGCAGAGAGCGGAACAAGGAAGTGTCAGATTGAGCGAACACAGCGTCGCGGGATCGCGGGATAAGGTAAGGCACTCGCTGTGCGCTCTGCAGCTCACCCCGTGTCTGACACGGGATCAACAATGTTAGCAGCAAATTTTTACCCCGTGTCAGACACGGGAAAACCACCAGGAAGGTTAATGCCCACTCAATCACCAACCTTAATAATCAAAGACCAATCTCCTTGCTCCCTTTTACCTTCAAACTCCTTTAACACTAGACATGTGCAGACTGGAATATTTTGTTTCGTTTTTTCGTTTTCGTTTGGAAAATAAATGTATTTAGTTACTCCCGAAAATCGTTTTGATTTATTTTGTTTTTCGTAGGGGAATAGCTTTCGTCCGAAAATCCAATAATACTTTGTTTCTGTTGAATGGTCAAACGAATATTCGACGGAACGTCAAATCTTTTTGGTTGCTGGTGAATGATCAAAGAATATTCGACGGAACGTCGAATCTTTACGTCTCATAAATCCAAATCTATTCTCTGTAATGTTGAATCTATTATTTCTATAGTGTCGAATCTTTTCCCTATAATGTCGAATCTCTCTATATCGAATTTTTACCGCAACGAAAACGAAAATAAAGCATTTTTTATGTCGGATCTTTCGGTTTTCGTTTCTTGCACTTTCGTTATCGTTTGTTAAAAACGATAACGAAAAAACCTGATTTTCGGACGAAAATGCATTCTAACGAAAACGAATGCACATGTCTATTGAACACATAGTCAACAACTGCCTGAGCTACCACCTCATTGAAAATAACCTTCTTGATCCTCTTCAGTCTGTATTTCAGCAACAACTCTCCACAGAAACTGTTCTCCCAAAACATAACAGCAATTTACTAACTTTTTTAAACTGATTTAAACTATTCACTATTCAATACTCTTACTCTTGGACCTCTCTCCTTTCTTTGATACAGTCGACCATCCCCTTCTCCTCAAAAAACTCCACTCTTTTGGTCTTCATGACTTTAATCTTTGCTGGTTCTCATCTTACCTATCTCACCACACCTTCAATGTCCCTTACAACTCTACCTCCCCCTTCTTCTCCTTTTTCTGTCGAGGTTCTCTAAGTCTTTGTCCTTAGACCTTACTTATTCTTGTCTTGTCTTGTCATTCTTATGCTGACGACACACAAATCTATTTTTCTACCCCTCACCTCACCCCATCAGTATCTTAATAAATCATTAATTTACTAACAGACTTATAATTATGGATGTCACACCACTTCCTCAAAGTCAAGCTATCCAAGGCTGAGCTCATAATATTTCCTTCTTCTCATGCCCCTACCCCTAACATCTCTGGCGTGAGTGATGGAAGAACTTCAGTCCATCATTAATGCTGCTGCCAGACATATTCACTTTACCACCAGGTTCTCCTATCCCTCCCTGCCAATCCCTCCCATGGCTTTCACTCACCAAATGAATAAAGTTCAAACTACTAACAACAGCTTACAAAGCCTTTCAAAACTGTGCCTTCAGCTACATTACTAACCTTGTCTCAAAATACCAAACCAAACCGTTTTCTTCGCTCCTTCCAAGACATCCTGCTCTCTAGCTCCCTCATTACCTCCTCCCATATTCACTTTCAGGGCTTCTTCAGAGCCTCTCCCATCCTCTGGAACACCTTACCACAATCAGTCCAACTATCTCCTGAGAAGTCCTCCCACCTTCACCTAACAAATACATTAGTTCTTCCCTCACAGTTATTACCTTTTGTATCACGTAACCCTTCCTTTTAGATTGTAAGCACAAATGAGCAGTGCCCTCTGATTTCTCTTGTATTGAATTGTTGGGTTGTGCATTTCCTCATATATGTGAAACTTTGCCATCCATGACTGCATATACAATTATAGAGGATGTTCTATACATTGGAGAGGGGGAAGTCTGCGTCTCATTAGCGTCATGCTGCATAACTTTTTTTCAATCGTTTTTATTCGTTTTCACGTGAAAATACAAGTACAATATGAACATTGTACGTCGTGCAACAATGTCATTGTATTGGTAACAAATAATGTAGGTAACAGATCGATAACCATCTTACTGATGATGCTCAGTCAAGTATGCATGTACAAAGTCAACGGATTCCTCTCCTGCCGGGTCACCCCAATCTGTTTGTGACACAGGAGGGGAGAAAACCACCAATGAACGGTTTGGTGAGGGAATAAGCCCCTCGGGGTGTAAAACAGATAAGAGCTTACTCACATAGACACCATGAATGAGTGATTTACACATATTGTTTGGTCAAGAAGAATTGGATAAAATAGGATGAATGCGCTAAATCAACCCTTGCTATTGTACAGTAGTGTTGCTCACGAATATTCGCATTGCGAATATTCGCTACGAATATTGCATATTCGAGTATTCGCGAATATCTCGAATATCGCGGCGAATATTCGCTATTTCGAATATTCGCATTTTTCAAATTTCGCAATAAATTTCGCAAAGAAAATCGCAATCAATTTCGCAATCGCGAATTTCGCAATCGCGAATTTCGCAATCGCGAAATTTCGCAATTTTTTTTTTTTTTTAGAAAATATAGTGAATATTCGTAAATATCGCAATCATTTTTGCTTTCGCATATGCGAAATTTCGCGATTTTTTTTTTTTAATAAAATATCACGAATATTCGATATTAACGAATATTCGCGACCGCATATGTGAAATTTCGCTTTTTTTTTTTTATAAAATATACCGAATATTCGTAAATATCGCATTGGCGAAAATTCGCAATTTTTTTTTTTTTTTTATAAAATATCACAAATATTCGATATTAGCGAATATTCTTCGAAATATTCGCGAAATATCGCGAAATCGAATATGGCGTATTCCGCTCATCACTATTGTACAGTACACATCAAGGGCCAGATTCTCATACAAATTCGCCGGCGTAGCGTAACACATTTACACTACGCCGCCGCATCGTACTAGAGCAAGTGCCGTATTCTCTAAGCATTTGCTCCGTAGTTTGCGTTGGCGTAGTGAAAATGGCCCAGCGTAAGCCCGCGTAATTCAAAGGGGGCGGCTTCTATTTAAATGAAGCGCGCCCCCGCGTCGAACAAACTGCGCATGCACCAGCCGGGGAAAAAGCCCAGTGCGCATGCTCCAGCTCAGGTCGGAAAGCGCCGTTGAAACCGATGTCAAAACGACATGATCGTCACTACGCAATGCCCTATTCGCGAACGAGTTAGTAAAACGACGTAAGCGACGGAAAAAGCCGACGCTGACCCGATGCCATACTTAACATGGCATCCGACGATACTTCGTAAGGTTACTCCTCATAGAAGCAGGGGTAAACTTACGACGTACGCGACGACGGTGCGGCGTAAAAGCGATCGGGAATCGGCGTAGTAGCCTCATTTGCATAGGCAAATGAGAAAACAACGTAAAGGCCACCTAGTGGCCGGAGTTGTCATTACAACTACGATCCGCAAGTGTAATGGTATTACACTTGTCGGATGTATTACACTTGTCGGATGTTCAAGCGTATCTATGCCAAAGTGATGCTAAGAATCACTCGCATAGATACGAGCCAAAAAAAACGGCGATACGATGGGGTATCTGAGATACTCCGTCGTAGCGCCTCTGAAAATCTGGCCCCATGTGTATATATATGTGTAAACACTCAGATGTTCAAATGAAACAAAATACAAAAACAAAAAAGTCCATACAAACCATTCACACATCCAGCATGTAGACTTACTCAATGATAGGGAGCACCTGCGATATGCTCAGCACTTCACCATACCTCTTATCCACAGTCCAATACTGCCACTTGCTGATTCAGAAAGCCAGCTCATAGAGAGGGGAGGGAAAAAACAACAAAAGGAAAATGCTCATAGTGTAGTATGGCCGACCAAAAACAGAGATTGTGGCCTGATTAAAGAAACCACACTTACGAATCCTCTGCACATAGACAACCTGTATATACAGCTCAGTGCAGCAATCTCTTCATGCGGATGTATTTCCGTTGATAGACTCACTTAGGCTTCTCCCTTAAAATAAGTATAAAATCCTAGGTAGAAGGGTCATTTTGACAGGCTTGCCATTATTTTGCACAGGTGATTTGATCAGTTTCACTGCCTTAGTAATTACCACAGCTGCTTCATCTTATGGAAATCCTGAAAACATGACCTGTTGGGGCTCCTTGAGGACTGGAATTGAGAAACACTGGTCTAGCCTTTGATTGTCATCTGTTTGCCAAGGTTGTAGTGGTTGGAGCCTGATATTATGTTTAGTGTGGGGAGGGGGCAAGTGTGTCAGGGAGGATCACAGTGAAAATTTGTAGACAGAAGTGACTAGGTTGAGGGAGGATAGGGGTGAGAAGTTGTCATAGAGATAGTCTGTTGCAGAATAGAGAGAAGGGTTAAAGTGGCACATGTTACTGTTATGTAGTTGGAGGGAAAGGAGATGGAATATAGGGAGAGGGTGACGCTGATAAGGTATCAATCAGAGAGGGTAAAATGATTGTTGGTGAGAATAGGTAGGAGAATACAAGGTCATGCAAGTTGCCATCAGAAGGTGTAAAAGTGTGTGTCTATTGTTTTAGGTCAAAAGAGGAGGTTAAACTAAGAAGATGAGAAGTTGCAATCAATCAAAGAATAAAAAAAAAAAACTGTATATTTGCTTGCACATAATTGATTGGATGATGGAAGTCAGCAGAGCATTGCCTCATTCACTAAGCTAAGAAAAAAAATGCTTGTATAATGAACAGCCTATTTTCCTTCAGTGAATCAACCCCTATGTCTCCACCATACTATTTGTTTTTTTAGAAATTAATTTGTCAAATAGGATTAAATATTAAGTTAGTAAATCAGCTTTTAGTTTGACTTTCGTATTTCTCATTTATATTTTGACGGATCTAATGATTTCAATAATTACCATTTAATACCTCCACAAACTCAATTATTATGTCCCTTAACCTCTCCAGAATTAAAATATGTTGTAGATATATCTATATTATTCTAGAACATGGAACAGGTATTCTGAAGCTGAAAAAAAAAGGTGTTTTCACAACTTCAGATCCACAGCCATAAATGGGGTACAGCTAATGGCCATGGCAAAACCAGTGGTAATGCTAAGAACCAAACTTTAGGAAGGGAAAGGACTGAAGGGCGTGACTACCAACACGTGACCTAATCCAACACTGAGAACAGCCATTCACACACAGCAGAGGGCAGTTGGAGCTGTGCTCTAATAAACCACATAATACATATAAAGGGCACCATTTATATCTTTACACTTTGTTTGTAATATCTTGTACTACGTTTATCTCTGCTGCATGAGCATACCTTACTTATCCGATGTTGTATTTACTAAAATATTTCACCTTGTTGATCATCTTTCCCTTACCTAGAATGTCTGGCTCTCTCCCTCCCCCTTTCCTTGGCTTATAACAAACATCATTTGCTGGGTGTGTATGGGTTTGCCCATACTAATGGCGACGCCGTACCCGGCTTCCGCCAGTAGCTACACACACATTGGCACTGAGCTGACGCGGGTGCCGTCTGACGTCGGCGTCCTGACACGCCTATTGCATCGATCCATCCCCACTCGTCACACCCACATTGTTCTACCCAATGGCTTCACAGACTGGGCGGTCGTTACGACACGCCCCCTATGTGACGCCGAAGATACACCACTCGCATCCATCTTCCCTGACTCGTTACACCCACATCGCTCCATCCAATGGTCTGACGGATCGGGCGGTCGTTCCGACACGCCCCTTCTATTACACCAGGAACATGTGAAACTGCCTACAGTCATGGCTGAACCACACACCCATGACAGGCACTGCGTGTCTGTCCACACCTACTATACGTTACCTACCCCCATCTGCCCCCTTTCTCCTGACCATAAACAGCATATCTACATTTGTCCCACCCCACGGCCATACTAATTGGGTGGTACAGCTTAAACACACCCCTTGTAGGCTGGCTGTGATTTCCCCTGCACACCTGTTCTCACTTACACCTGGGCTATTTATACCTGGATCTCAGCTGCACACATTGTATTTGAGCCAGGATCCCAGGATACGTGCATCACCCTGCACACCAAAGTAAGTGTAGCCCTCTGGCTTATATATTAGCTATGACTTCCCTTTCCCTTAACCCCTATATACATATACTATTTTCAAGTATGCCTCTTTATATCCAGGTAGCATCGTTGCCCTTGAAACTGTGAACTGCTAACCCTGCTTCATTCAAGCTCTATTATGCCGGCTACTTACCACCTCAAACTCACCAGTCAACACTTTATGCGTTTGAACTGAACGGGACTCTTTGTCCTGGGATTCCTACCCTATTATCTAGATATTCCCCCTTTGGGCAACCAGGTAACAATTTATTATTACTGTTCCCATCTATTTACCAAGTCTACCCTTCCTATCTTCCTCATTTAAATCCCACCTATTCCTTCCCCTTTTACCCTTCCCCCCTTCCCCCCCTTTCCCCCCCCTTCCCTCCCCCCCATTTTCTTTTCCCAACCTTACATCTTATCCTCATCACTAGGTCCCTCCTAGGATTTCCCTTGGTGTACCCCCAACACTGTTGGCTGCCTCAGGAATGTGCTGGGAGACCCGGACTTCTTGCCTATAGGTAGGCGACATGATCTAAAAATCCCCCCACCCACCATGCCTTTGACCTATGGAGGCGTTCTACCAGACATATTTCCACTGGTCAAAGCTATAAACTTTATATGTATTTTTCCCTTCTTCTGTTAATACATTTTTTTTGTACCTTATATCTTATAGACTGTCTCCTGATGAAGCGATTTTCAAAAATCGCGAAACTAGTAAAGACCCGAGACCGACTGTCTCCTAGGGCCATTGGTCCACCCGCACTCCCTCCTCCATCTTGTAGGGACTGCACGTCTGGTGACCCATATGCTCTATTTGTATTGTGTTTTTTAAATGTACTGTATGTATTGTTGTTTTTTTAAAATGCTTTTCTATGTATACTATGCAAAATACATTTTTCAATAACTACCCTGTTGTACTACTCTGGTCGAGTATAAACACCCTACTTTGTACCGGTATAGTCCTCCCCGTCCACTTTTACACTGTCGGTTCTCAGGGCCTCTGGGGATTCCCTGGAATCATCAACTTAATCCTTGACTCTAGGACGATGGTACTCCCCTAACCCATTTATATTATGTTTTTCAATTGAGAGGTTTAAATCCTAAACCACATAAGCTGTAATGTTAGTACTGGGGTAGCACTGCTAAATGTGATTGGATTGGTTTTATTTGTTTTAATGTTTTTTATTAAATTAAATTATACAGTTCTCTTCTCATCCTCTCTTGATTTATTATACAATCCAAATTGATCAATGATAGCTGTTGAGATCTGGATATTCACAAGCGAGTATGACACATAAATCTTAAAGGTCTTGGTTTTTGGTGAGTTTTCTGAAAATTGGGAATAAATTCAAAGACTGGAGGTGGCACACTGTGCAGTTATTTCAGTTGATTGAAGATTGCACTGGAGAATTGTACATAGCAATGCATCGATTGTGTTGTATGAACAGCTTGGGACTTTTGCACAAAAACATTTTTGTATTTTGCGTAGCATTGCTTGTATTTGCACCCCTTTATATGTTACAGGAATTGATGTAGACACAGCTTCCGGCAGAGTTTTGCACCAAGGACGTTTGCACAAAAAGAATTCTGGTATTTTGCACATTATTGTATGTATGTATGTATACAACATGTTAATGTTTTAAGAAGTCTTAGGAGCACATTATATTTTAATTATAGCACTTTAGTTTAAAGGCATAGTGCAAATTATTTTTATAACTTTGAAATGCAAATATTGGTCTAATAGCAGTGATTTCTAAAATGAAAGAACATATTTAATTTGAAGCATTTGTATATACATGTTAAGGAGAAAAGGAGAAACTGCGCTAACTGTGAACGTAAAAAATGTGTGAAAGCAGCTACAAAAACAACGTGACAAACATATAATACAAACTGGTGAAAATATAAGTAGCGCTAAAAAATAGTACTCAAGAACAAATGTAAACAACACTCTAGAAGGTGGTGAATCAACTAAGGTGAAAACAATGAATGTCCACTGGTTGATGCGGGAAACATCAAGGAAAAACCAGAAAGTCCATTAGTCATGGGTGTGTTGGTACGACATCAGCATGCAAAGAACAGCATGCAAAGAACATTCTGTATTGGAATATGGGAGTACTCTTACCAACTATTGTTGATCTATATGCCAATGACAATAGATCAAAAGCTCGTAGGATAGACTCCAATCTGCTCGGTGGTAGACAACGCCCGACTGTAAACTTCACAAGGGATGTCCGGAGAGGGACGCTGATCTTGAAGTGGGATCTTCACCGTGAAAAGATGGGCACAAAAGGCAGATACACCTGGAGATCTACTTGCTTTAAACCGGAGTTGGAAGTGAATTCGATATCCTCTGAGAGGCCGGCGCACTCATGGAGTGTGAAAAAAGTTTTCAAAAACAGGTGCAGGTGAGGGATAGGTTTTTATTGAAAAACCAAATAACATAAAAGTGATCACTGGAGTATAAAATAATGATACAAGCAATATGGGAGGTAAGTGTACCTACCTAGGTACACTTACCTCCCATAATTTATCGAATTTGACAAAAAGTAATCATTGTGTGCATGTGACAATAATATTACAAATTCTCCTCAAATATGGCGTGTATGGGAGGGTTGCAAGAAAGGCCACATACAGTCACGACTGAGTTTTTCCAAAAAGAACATAGTAGAAACTCAGGGCCAGATTCTCATAGAATTTCGCTTGCGTATCGTAAGCCATTTACACTACGCCGCCGCATCGTACTAGAGCAAGTGCCGTATTCTCTAACCATTTGCTCCGTAGTTTGCGTTGGCGTAGCGAAAATGGCCCAGCGTAATGGATGGACGGCCGCACACCGGAAAACTCTTGAGTTGTCTTTATTGAAAAAGCATAAGCAGGCACCACGTAATTCAAATGGGGCGGCTTGTATTTAAATTAAGCGCGCCCCCGCGACGAACGAACTGCGCATGTGCCGGCCATGGAAAAAGCCCAGTGCGCATGCTCCAGCTCACGTTGGAAAGCGTCTTTGAAACCGACGTCAAAACAACGTGATCGTCACTTACGCAATGCCCTATCCGCGAACGAGTTAGTAAAACGACGCAAGCGACGGAAAAAGCCGACGCTGACCCGACGCCATACTTAACATGGCATCCGACGGCATCCGACGGAACTTAAGGTTACTCCTCATAGAAGCAGGGGTAACCTTACGCGGACGAAAATTACGTACGCGACGACGGGGCGGCGTAAAAGCGATCGGGAATCGCCGTACTAGCCTCATTTGCATATGCAAATGAAAAAACAACGTAAAGGCCACCTAGTGGCCGGAGTTGTCATTACAACTACGATCCGCAAGTGTAATGGTATTACACTTGTCGGATGATGAAGCGTATCTATGCCAAAGTGATGCTAAGCATCACTCGCATAGATACGAGGCAAAAAAAACTGCGATACGACGGGGTATCTGAGATACTCCGTCGTAGCGCCACTGAGAATCTGGCCCTCAGTGTACAACCAAAAATTACCATATAATCACATTAGTATATATAGATGAGTTTATGCGATAGTATGGATACATGGTAAATGGGTTATTATAGACACCATGATATTTGTTCTTGTATCATAAACAAGCCACACAGCCATAGTTAAAGCATGTAATGGTAACCAGAGGGGGAAATAAAATGCACCACACCTTGACATCTCTATTTATGGGGTTTGGTAAAACAGAATTTTAATCATCCAAAGTAAGCTACTCTGTGCAAATAAGTCATAAACAGGTAACCATATAGATCACAAAAAAAAAGGTTTATCAGACAAGACCTAGGGAAATCCGAGGAAAACCATAGCATTTAAACATTCGATCCATTTAGAAAACCCCAGATGAAGACACCTGTGTCGTAACGCATAGGGTGCAGGGAGACGTACACCGGGGTTGCCGTGATACTAGCGCGGTGCCGCTGTTGTATATGCTCGTTTTTACTTAGCTTTCTGTAAGTGCAATTTTATCTATTAAACCTTTTTATCAATGGTAATGCACTATTGTAGGTCTTCCTTTCCTGTTTTATGCCCTACCTCTGAGACTTAGGTTACCCGCATCCATATTGTGAACACCAGGAACACCAGGGTGATATACAGCAGTGGATCTGTCTATTGAGGTCTCTGTTTAGCCGCTTGGAGGTGAGAGTTCTGGGAGACCAGAATGTGTGTGTGGTGAAGTGAACATCTTTCACGGGACTAGCGGGCATTCTGGAACACTTTTTGCAAGATTGTGGACTCTGTTTGCACTTTCTACCTTTGGCACTATTGATTGTTTATGTCACTTGCACTACTCTGTATAACATCCAACATTTGTTTGGTCTTATGTACTTTGCGCAATTACTTTCCTTTTTCATGTATTCATTTTAGGTGTTGTGTTTGCACTTTTGTTTTTGCTGCATTGTTTATTTGTGTTTAGGGCGACCTTTATTTTAGCGCAGAAGCCCCTTTATTTTCATTCGATCCATTTTGTTTCTGTTTGTAAAATGGCCTCATCCCAATCCTTGTCACGTGGGTCTTTTTTATTACATCCAATACCAAAAATTTGAAGACTCTAAAGCCACATGGAAAAAGATGTTATGGTCAGATAAGACTAAAATTGAATTATTTGGCCACAACACCTAATGATATGTCTGGTGGTATCCAATAAAGCTCACCATCCAAATAACACCATTTCTACAGTAAAACATGGAGATGTTAATATCCTGTTATGGTGGTGCTTCTCTGCAGCACTTGTCAGGATAGGTAAGGAAAAATGGATGGGGCCTCTGCCAGAAAGTTGTCAATGGGAAGGTTTACCGTCCAACATGGCAATGACCCAAAGTACGTAGCAAAAATTACCACACAGTGGTTGTAGGAGGAAAATAGGGAATATCCTTGCATGGCCTAGTCAGACTTAAGCCCAATTGAAAATATGTTGAATGATTTGAGGACTGCAGTCCACAGTCACCATCAAATTTTATGGAAATAACAAAGAACGGATGGACGGCCGCACACCGGAAAACTCTTGAGTTGTCTTTATTGAAAAAGCATAAGCAGGCACCACAGATACACAGTAAGAATCAAAAAACAGCCGACGCTTTTTACACTTGGTTAGTGCTTTTCATGGCCTACGTACAACTAAAACACACACAAAATAAATAGTGCTGACAAAAGACATGTGACTCGAATAGTCCACTAGTGAAGGAGAGCCCTTGAGTAGAGGCAATGCTTCAGCTGTGGCAAAATCAGAGTGCACCTGTGTGAATGAAATGAAGCAATGAAATTCAAAAAATCATCAAATGCAAGTAAATCACATGTTACTGAAATAGTGAACAAGGCGGCAGTGAAAAAAAGTGATAATACATTAATATTAATGCGTATATTGATTCATATGTGGAATACGAATATGATGGAAATTAAATAATATAATATAATGTATATGATCACAACGTGGAAAAAATCCCCAAAGAAGCTGCAAGGAAAACGCACGACGTGCTGATTCCTGTAGCTACTAAATATAAAAACCTATACTAGAGTTAAGTAAAATATATGCTGTGGGAGCAATAAAGAGTAGGCTCCTAATGCTATTATTATAATGCTATAATACTTTATATGTCGCCAGAATAGCACGGCTGGGCATATGGACGTACAGGTACGTCCCCTTTAAGATGCCCAGCAGCTCGCGACCCGGTCCTGTCCTCCCTGACCACTCCGGTGGGACCCGCGGACCCGATCGCCACCGGTGTCCCACAATCGGGTCACAGAGGTGGAAGAACAAGGAGAGGTAATTGTAAACAAACCTCTCCCTGTGCTTCCTAGTGTGGCTGTCACTGATCGTCTGTTCCCTGTGTTAGGGAATGACGATTAGCGACATCACACACACAGCCACCCCCCCCCCCCCCACCGTAAGCACACTTAACCCCTACAGCGCCCCTCCTGGTTAACCCCTTTACTGCCAGTGTAATTTTCACAGTAATCAGTGCATTTTTATCGCATATTTCGCTGTGAAAATGGCAATGGTCCCAAAAATGTGTCAAAAGTGTCTGATGTGTCCGCCATAATGTCTCAGTCACGAAAAAAAATCACTGATCGCCGCCATTTGTAGTAAAAAAAATGATTAATAAAAATGCCATAAAACTATCTCCTATTTTGTAAACGCTGTGGGGTAGATTCACATACACTTAATATTGCTCTGCGTAATCGAAATACTCTACGCTGCCGTATTTTACCTGGCTCTACACCGAATCCTGGTAGATTTTTGCCCATACGCTACGGCGGCGTAGTCTATTTCTCGCCGCGTAATTGAAATACGCGATTAGGGAGCGTGAAGCATTTCAATTAAGCGTGTCCCCGCGGCGATCGAACTGCGCATGCTCCGTTCAGAAATTTCCCGCCGTGCATTGCGCAAAATCACGTTGTTATGTCATTCGTTGTTTGAGTAGCGGCGTTTACGAACATTCCTATTCCACAACTTACGTAAAAAATAATAAAGGACGTCTGAAAATGTAGAAATTCGATGCAGGAACGTCGAACGACGGCCATACTTAACATGGGCTGTCTAATATTAGAGCAGCAAAAAGCTGGTATAGTTTTACGCAGCGAAAAGATGACTAAAGATGCCGTAAGAGATTGCGATTGAAGATCGTAATTTCGGGGATCGCCGGCAAATGCTCATTTGCATACCCCGACGCGGAAAACGACGGGAAGTCCACCCAGTGGCCGCAATTTTATTGCAGCGTAGATCCGAAGGCGTACGAACACGTAATCCAGTCGAATTGAAGCCCGCAGCCGTCTATTCATGGTTTGAGGTTTTCGACTAGCTAGAAAACGCGCGTAATTTGAAATTACTCCAGTCTAACACCAGTTAGACAGGCGTAATGGCTCTCTGAATCTGGCCCTATAACTTTTGCGCAAACCAATCAATAAATACCTATTGCAATTTTTTTGATGAAAAATATGTAGAAGAATACGTATCAGCCTAAACTGAGGAAAAAAAAAAAATTTATATATTTTTTGGGGATATTTCTTATAGAAAAAAGTAAAAAATATTACTTTTTTTTTTAAATTGTCGCTCTATTTTTCTTTATAGCGCAAAAAATAAAAACTGCAGAGATCATAAAATACCTCCAAAAGAAAGCTCTATTTGTGGGGAAAAAAAGGGTCCTGGTCCTTTACCTGCATAATCGTCCGGGGCTTAAGTGGTTAAAGCAAATTGTGGTTCAACATAATATTAGCAAGTGATTCTGTTTTTGATTTTAGATTTTTTTTTTCTGACATGTTGGTGTTATATCTTTCACTTGGATTTTAAAAGGTTGTACTGAGAAAATACAGTTGGATAAAACAAAAATTGTGTATGTTGTCAATTCAGGTTGCAAAGCAGAAAAAAGGAAGAGAATCATGAACTTTGTAGGCACCACACAGATCACAATAGAATTATAAAATGTACACATTTTATTGGATATCACATATGAAAAAAAACTATTAAAAGCAAAATACATCACAAAATTACTTTACAGATTATTCAAAAAGGAACACCCCCTTCTCTTTCTGAAGTATAAGATCAATGCTAATAGTACGTGTTCAAAGTAATATTCCACCAGGGGGTTCTGCCATCCTTGTACAGCTGATCTAAATGTTTACCTGCTTCTTCAAAAGCATGTGGAGATCAGAAAAAACATTTCCTAAATGTAAATATAAAAAACATATAAGAATTCGAGTTTTACAAAATATATATATAACAACTATACAACCCTGCTATGGTACTGGCCAATATATAAGCTCTTTCAATAATGTGAACTCATTTTTATGGACACATCCATTTGTGGTTGTATAACTTGTTTATTACCCCATTAACCATTTGTTTTCTCTTTGGGATTGAGGACTTTTGATTCCCTAGTAAGTATTGACACTGGCATGATTTCCCATTCCTTGACATTCCTTTGATTTCCCATCCCTTGACATTTGAACAGTATATATATCACCTACTGGAGTACATTTATACTTGGCACTATTTTACCCAAAATACTTTGTAGATGACCCTTTTCTCTGTTTGGTTTCAACTTCACTCTTTAGTTGAAAAACACACAGCAGCAAGAGTATGGGACTTTTTTGTTTCATCGATTTCCTTATATTTTCACTACAATTGCTGATCTGGCGATTATTAGCGCCAGACTTTTCAAGTTGTTACATTTATGTACCCATACCCACCAAGATTACATAATTTATTCTTAGTTGTATGGGTAGCGTCCAGCCTATAAAAATACTCATGCGTGTGCATGAAGGTGTACAGAGAGGAAGAGGGAAAGAGCCAAACCCTATATATAAGAAGGTAAACCAACATTATAGACCAAAGATAGTTATGAAATACTCCCTAATCCTAAAATTGTACAGGCTAATTGCACTTACCTCAATATAATTCTAATATTTTCAAAGATACTTTGGATCTGGGGTATGCTTAACCACTTGCCGACCGCGCTATAGCAAAAATACTGCTACAGCGCGGTCGAGTTGCCGTGACACGACGTCCCTGGGATGTCCTCGTGCACTTCTTCGTTTGCGCGTCCCTTTCGACGCGCTCGCGAAAGTGTCCGTGCTCGCCAGGTCCAGGGGACCCGACGCACAGGGCCGCTGATAGGCCAGTACAACTGGCCCTGTTGTACCGGGCCCCGGCCAGCAGGGGGGCCCGGCAACCTGATCAGATAATCAATTAAATGTAAAAAAAAATAATCCTCCAGCCATGTCCCTTAATGACAACATCATGCAATGTGCTGCAGACAGTGCCACCCATGCCGCCAATCTGCTGCAGACAGTGCCACCCATGCCTCCAATGCTGTAATGTGCTGCAGACAGTGCCAGCCATGCCTCCAATGCTGTAATGTGCTGCAGACAGTGCCACCCATGCTGCCAATGGCATTATGCTATTGGCAGCATGGGTGACACTGTCTGCAGTACATTATGGCATTGGCAGTATGGGTGGCACTGTCTCTGCAGTACATTATGGCATTGTCATGTCCCGCTGTCAAGTCGCTGGGCCAGGGGGCGGGGCCAAGGGTGGGGCTGAAGATGGGACCAGGGGTGGAGCTAAAGGGGGCCCCGTCAGCTAGGCTGTACGGGGCCCCATGATTTCTATCAGTGGCCCTGCCGACGCAACAAGGATCACGCTGTAGAGCCAATGATAGCGGCTCTTCACCACCTGATCGCTCCCTCCAATGAGGGAGCAGAGTAATGTAAACAAAACAAAGGTCATCCTGAGGTCTTCTTCTCTTCTCTCCTCACACCGATACAGCATGTGAGGAGAGAAGCGATTTTTCAAGTGAGTGATCGTATATTGTGCCCAGCAGTGCCAGACAGTGCAACTACCACTACCCATCAGTGCCTCTACAGTCCCAATCTGTGCCTACAGTGACCACCAGTGCTACTACAGTCCCCACCAGTGCCCCTACAGTTCCCATCTGTGCCACCAGTGCCACTACAGTCCCCACCAGTGCCACTACAGTCCCCACCAGTGCCACCTCTGCCACTACAGTACTTATCAGTGCCACCAGTGCTCCATCAGTGCCACTACTGTACCCAGTGCCACTACAGTGCTCATCAGTGCTGCCAGTGTTCATCAGTGCTCATCAGTGCAACACCAGTGCCACTACAATGCTCATAAGTGCCCATCGGTGCCACCAGTGCCCCACCAGTGCCACTACAGTGCTCATCAGTGCCGCCAGTGTCCGTCAGTGCCACTACCATGCCCAGTGCCACTACAGTGCTCATCAGTGCTGCAAGTGTCCATCAGTGCTCATCAGTGCCACTACAGTGCTCATCAGTGCCCATCGGTGCCATTACAGTGCTTATCAGTGCCGCCAGTGTCCATCAGTGCCACACCAGTGCCCATTTGTGCCACCAGTGTCCGTCAGTGCTCCATTGGTGCCACCAGTGCTCCATCAGTGCCACTACAGTGCCCATCGGTGCCACCAGTGCCCATCGGTGCCGTCAGTGCCCAGTGCCACATTGTTGTCATCAGAATATGAACCGGTTGTAAGCAGTGGGTCTTCTACAGATTCAGAGGAAGAGCAAAGTGTGCCCATGAAACAAAGACGTATTGACATGGAGCAGCAGGCTACCACAAGTAGCGATGTTGCGTCAACCAGCAGCTCAGTGCGATCCACCAGAAATGCAGTGGCATCAACCAGCAGCTCAGTGCGATCCACCAGAAATGCAGTGGCATCAACCAGCAGCTCAGTGCCATCCAGAAGAAATTAAGTACCACTGCAGCAAAAGCCAAGAACCAGCAGAGTGTCATCTCAGCCCCAAAGGGTTAGCCTTCCCTATGCCCTTGAAAACCCTATGTGGCTTACCCCCTATTCAGGAGCAGAAAACATCCCCCCTTTCACCACCCAGCCAGGTGTTCAGGTGAACACAGAGAACTTTGCCCCTATTGATTTTTTTCACATAGTTTTTACCCAAGACCTATTATCCTCCATCATGGCCCAGTGCAACCTCTATGCACAGCAATTCATAACAGACCACCCTGATTCAAGTTACGCCCATCCCTATAAATGGAGAGCATTGACAGTGGAGGAATTTAAATTATTTTTAGGCCTAACGTTTAACATGGGGCTCACAAAAAAAAATGAATCATACGCATATTGGTCCAAAAAACCCATCCACCACATGCCAATCTTTTCATCCACTATGTCAAGAACCAGATACCACATGATAATGCATTTCCTCCATTACAACGACAACACCCAGTGCCCTCCCCGAAATGACCCATCACATGACAAATTATTTAAAATTCGGCCACTTCTAAATTTTTTCTCTGAGAAATTTCCCCAGTTATCTGTCCCCGACCAAACTATTTCCCTGGATGAGTCATTGGTCCACTTCACAGGCAGGCTTGGCATCAAGCAGTGTATCCCAAACAAAAGGTCCCGATATGGGGTTAAGCTCTACAAGCTATGTGACCGGGTCACGGGGTACGTCTACGCCTTCCGGGTGTACGAAGGGAAGGACACCCAACTGCATCCCCCTGAATGTCCAGAATATATTGGAGCCAGCAGAAAGATTGTTTGGGATCTTGTATATCCATTCCTTGGAAAGGGTTACCACCTTTATGTGGATAATTTCTATACAAACTTGCCCCTCTTCCGCAACCTTCACCGGATGGGCACTCCAGCGTGTGGTACAGTGCGACCCAATAGAAAGGGTTTCCCGCAGAGGCTCATTATGGAAAGACTGCAAAAAGGGGAGACGGCGTCTTTGCGGAATGAGGAAGTATTGGCTATCCGGTGGAGGGACAAACGAAATGTCCACATGCTCTCAACGATACATGATGACACCCACGTGGAAATCCTCAGAAGAAACGGCCCTCTCCAAAAACCGGCATGTGTTCAAGACCAGTGTTGCTCACGAATATTCGCATTGCGAATCTTCGTTACGAATATTGCATATTCGAGTATTCGTGAATAACTCGAATATCGCGGTGAATATTCGCTATTGCGAATATTCGTATTTTTTCAAATTTGTTTTTAAAACAGGTCACATCCTAGTGATCTCCATCGACGTCTAAAAGCATTGCTGGTATGATTAGAGACCCTGGGCCGAGTAACTGAGGCGATCCTTTGATGTTGCCGAATATTCGCAATGTGAATATTCGTATTACGAATATTCGCGAATACTTTCTCTGCCCTTCTTTTGCATCAGAGCCACATTGAACCAGATATTGATGTGTTAGTTTTATAAAAACAAAGTCAAATATCAAAAATATCTAGTTTTAGGTTAACCCTTCTTGTTTATAGCAAAAACAAAATTTCACATCATTTGAGTTTCTGGTAGTTGTGTTTTTATATGTCATGTGACCCGGTCATTAATTTTAAGTAGGGTTAGCAACCAAACAATACAAAAGAACCATGTGATGAAGAAAGTGGATATTGTTAGGATCTTGTTGCCAAATCAAGAGCAAAGACATGAAAGATTTTTGCTTTTTTCTTCCTTCTTTTTTTGCTTAGGCAACTTGTTTTCAAGCACCCGATGCTTTGTCTTACTATCTCTATATTCCCTTGTTTATTTTCTCGTTTCTGCTCTGCTCCTAATCAACATGATGAATCCAGTCTTCAAAATCATTGCTTTACTTGGCTGAGATTTTTGGTAAGCACAGCAATGCACTGTCAGTTTAGTAATCCAGGAAATGATCTCCGTTTTCGCGTGTTGTTCGCGCGCATGCGCGGACGAGAATTTCGCAATCAATTTCGCATTCGCATTAGCGAAATTTCGCAAAAATTATTATTTTTTTGATAAAATATCACAAATATTCAATATTAACGAATATTTCACAAATATTCTTCTATATATTCGTGAAATATCGCCAAAATCGAATATGGCGTATTCCGCTCAACACTATTCAAGACTATAATTTGTTCATAGGGGGAGTCGATTTCAATGATCAGATGCTCGAACCTTATCTTTCCACAAGAAAAAGCCGCCATTGGTATAAAAAAGTCTCCATATATCTTTTCAGTTTGGCCATTTACAACACTTATGTCATTTACCGTACATCTACAAGGACCCCCTTTTCTTATCTCCAGTACCAAGAAGAAATTATCTCCTGCCTTTTGTACCCTAAAGACTCACCAGATAGCATTCGCTCTGATTGCGTGAGTAGACTCTATGAACGACACTTTATTGAGAAAACCCCCCCCCATGAATCAGGCCGAAAACGTCAGAAGAGATGCCGGGTGTGCACCAAAGGAGGAACTAGAAAAAAAACGACATATTATTGCCCTGATTGTCCTTCCCAACCAGGCCTTTGTTTGAGTCAATGTTTCCGCCGTTACCATACTTTTCTAGATTATTCGGAAAGTATGGTAAACGTAATTGTCATTTACGGCCACACCTCTTATGCCACTGTACATACCGCTGCCTGCTCCTGAACTGACCCTGGCCTGTTATACGACTACGCTTCTGCCCAACGCTAAACTATACCTACTCTCCCTGCTCTGGAACTGACCCTGGCCTGTTATACGACTACGCTTCTGCCCAACGCTAAACTATACCTACTCTGCCTGCTCTGGAACTGACCCTGGCTTGTTATACGACTATGCTTCTGCCTAACGCTAAACTGTACCTACCTCTGCCTGCTCTGGAACTGACCCTGGACTGTTTGACCACGTTTTTTGCCTGCCCCTTGGATTGATCTTTTACCCTGCTATGCTAGTGGGAACACAGGGGTCTCACATATGTGAGGGGCTCCAGAATAGTTTTTCTGGATGAAAAAAACAACATTTTTAGTTTTCTCATTCCCAGATTAGGGTCTGGTTGCCCGGAGGCTTCAAAGAGATTTGGGTGGGAGAAGCCTCTACCCATGTCGCCATTCTTTCCTGGCCTGCTACTTGGACCATGTACCTGCTTACTACCAGGACTAATATTTTGGCACTGCTGGCAATGTTTCTACTTGCACTGGCCCTGGACTGTATATGGACAGTATCCCTGCCTGTACCGACTATGGACAATTTTCCTGCCTGCTGCCTAGACAATTCAATTCACTGTCGCTGACCACGTCCCTGCCTGCTGTCTGGATCAGGGCTCTCCTCCTGTGTACAATTGCACTACTAAAACCACAGGTAATCCTTTTTTTTTTTACCCATTACTCAGCAGAATGTATTTTAGGGTGTAATTCTTGGTATGTACATGCTGTGTTAGAAATATGAAGGGCCTTCAAAAATGTGATAGATTGTAAAGAAATTGGATGTGTAATTTGTGTCCCTACAACACCTGATGGTGCTTCTTGGATGTTGGGTCTCTATGTGGCCACGCTATGTAAAAGTCTCACACATGTGGTATCGCCATACTCAAGAGGAGCAGCAGAATATATTTTGGGGTGTAATTTTTGCTATGTACATGCTATGTGTTGGAAATATCCTATAAATGGACAACTTTGTGTAAAAAAAAATGCATTTTCATTTTTTTTCCACATTTTCCAAAAACATCGTCAAAAGAATGAACTGTTCAAAAGACTCATTATGCCTCAAAGATTATACGTTGGGGTGTTATCTTTCCAAAATGGGGTCACTTTGTGGGCTTTTCCATTGTCCTGGTGCTCCAGGGCCTTCAAAAGTGTAATAGGTGGTTGAGAGATTAGATGTGTAATTTATGCTCCTAGAATGCTTGAAGTTGCTACTTCGGTGTTGGACCTCTGTATGTGGCCACGCTGTGTAAAAGTCTCACACATGTGGTATCGCCATACTCAGGAGGAGCAGCAGAATATATTTTGTGGTGTCATTTGTGGAATATACATGCCATGTGAGAGAAATAACCTGTTATAATGACAATATGGTGTGAAAAAAAAAAATATTTTACAAAGAATTGTGGGAACAAATGACAACTTCAAAAAACTAACTATGCCTCTTAATAACTACCTTGGAATGTCTACTTTCCAAAAAGGGGTCATTTGGGGGGTATTTGTACTTTACTGGCTTTTTAGGGTCTCAAGAAATGAGAGAAGCTGTCAGTACTTCAGGTGTGATCAAATTGTTAAATTTTTCAGAAATTGGTACCAAGCTTGTAGACCCTATAACCTTCACCCAGACTAAATAATATCCCATTTTTTTTTTTTTACCAAAAATATGTAGCAGTATACATTTTAGGCCAAATTTATGAGGAAAAATTACTTTTTTTGCAAAATGTTATGATAGAAATGAAGAAAAAATATTTTTTTTTACCAATTTTTTGTATTTTTTCATTAATGGCGAAAAAAATAAAAACCGCAGAGGTGATCTAATACCACCAAAAGAAAGCTCTATTTGTGGGAAAAAAAGGACAAAAATTTCATTTGGTTACAGTGTTGTATGACTGAGTTATTGTCATTCAAAATGTGAAAGCACTGAAAGCTGAAAATTGGTCTGGTTAGGAAGGGTGTTTAAGTGCCCAGTGGTCAAGTGGTTAATTGATTATCCACAATACACCCAGTTAACCAGCTGATTAGTGTTATGTTCACATACTTCTCTGAGTTCCATGTATGGTAAAAATCTGATAAATAGGGATGAGCCGAACACCCCCGTGTTCGGTTCGCACCAGAACCGTCAAACAGACCAACCGTTCGCGTGAACATTTAGAACCCAATTGAAGTCTATGGGACTCGAACGTTCGAATTCAAAAATGATAATTTTTAAGACCAATATTCAAGTTATTGTTGGAAAACGTCTTTGAGAACCCGGGTCTTGCCCCAGGGAACATGTATCAATGGAAAAAAGTTTAAAAACCGGTAGTTTTTTCAGGAGCAGGACTCCTGAAAAAATTACAGTTTTTAAAACTTTTTTTTCCATTGATACATGTTCCCTCGGGCAAGACCCGGGTTCTCAAAGACGTTTTCACAGGCAAACTATAGACACCCAGCAGGTACAATATTTAAAGGAATTTTTCATTTTTTTTTTTTAAGTTAAGCATCATTATAATCACTGCTCCAGGAGCAGTGATTTTATTGATGCTTAAATAAAAAAATAAAATAAAAATTCCTTTAAATATTGTACCTGCTGGATGTCTATACCTGTGATAACATCTTAAAAAAAACAAACACCTGCCTGCCAGTAAATTAGGAAGAACTGATCTATCTAAGCTATACAGTTTATAAATATATGTACAACTCCTAGGGAGGTATATATATCCTCTACACACTGTAAATTAAGCTAAACTGACTAGCCTGCCTGCCTGATCTATCTAGCTATCTAAAAAGACAATCTCTCTGTCTCTCTGACTGCTTTCATTAACAAGCCGGAACACACTACACAAGGCTGCCCAGCAGGCGGCCTTATATAGTGTGGGGTGTGTGCTAAAGCCCTGAGCCATAATTGGCCAAAGCCACCCAGGCTTTGGCCAATTATGGCTATTTGTTTTTTGCGCGCTGTGATTGGCCAAGCATGTGGGACATACAGCATGCTTGGCCAATCATTAGCGCGCAATGCCGCAGTGAATTAGGGGCTGTTTTGCGTCATTCGAATTTGGCGCAAACGACCGCTTTTGTTCGAATTTCGTCGAACGTACGAACAGACAATGTTCGAGTCGAACATACGTTCGTATCGAACGCGAAGCTCATCCTTACTGATAAACACAAATATATGAATACCAGGTGTCAAATAATGAAAACACAAAACTAAGTAGCCAGCACACCAAGAGTAAAAAGATCACCACATTACCTTAAAGAGGTTCAGGGGCTAAGAAGGAATGCATTCATTATTAAATACTAGCATGCTGATCAACAATGGGAAAAGTCACCTTTAGGTCCATAACAATAAACTAGTTAACCACACTTGATCAAAAATAAATTATCAGCAATATCGCAAAAGAGTATCAAAAATCCATACCTATATGGATTTCAACAAAAAAGTTGCCCAGGGTACAGGATACAGCCTAAATTTTGCTCCCCCTTTCCTCCCATAAATACCCCTCTACCTCTATATGACGTCATCCGGCCCAGCCTTCTACTGTGCTGTACATATTTGAATGATTATAAAGAGCTGGTTGGGAAAATATTTCCAAACTGGCTCCAAGCAACCACATGGGGAGGAGGAGAGGTAGGTCATGCAAGTGGCCTACCCCCCCCCCCCCCCACACACACACACTCCATGCAAGGAGGATGCACGCTCGCTGGGACATAACCACAGCCAGACACCAGTCCGCAAAAAAAAACATAGTACAAACTCAGTGTACAACCAAAAATTACCATATAATTACATTAGTATACATAGATGAGTTTACACGATAGTATGGATACATGGTAAATTAGTTATTATAGACACCATGATATTTGTTCTTGTATCATAAACAAGCCACATAGCCATAGTTATAGCATGTATTGGTGACAAGAGGGGGAAGATAAATGCACCACACCTTGACATTTTCGCGTGTCGTTTCATTAGTCTGAATCCTCAAACCATGAAACGACGGCTTCGGGCTTCAATCCGACTGGCTTACGTGTTCGTACGCCTTCGGATCTACGCTGTAATAATTTTGCGGCCGCTGGGTGGAGTTTCCGTCGTTTTCCGCGTGGGGTATGCAAATGAGCTTTTTCCGACGATCCACAAAGTTACGAGCATCCTTCGCAATCTCTTACGGCATCCGTAGTCATCTTTTTGCTGCGTAAAGTTATTCCAGCTTTTATCTGGTCTAGTATTAGACAGCCCATGTTAAGTATGGCTGTCGTTCCCGCGTCAAATTTCAAAGTTTTTTTTACATAAGTCGTACGGGAATAGGAATGTACGTAAACTACGCTACTCAAACAAAAAATGACGTAACGACGTTATTTTGCGCAATGCACAGCAGGACATTTCTGAATGGAGCATGCACAGTTCGATCGCCATGGGGACGCGCCTAATTTAAATGCTTTACGCCCCCTAATCGCGTATTTCGATTCCGCCGCAAGAAATACACTACGCTGCCGTACCGTACGGGCCGAAATCTACCTGAATTAGTCGTAGAGCCAGGTAAAATACGGCGGCGTAGTGTATCTCTGATACTCTGCGCCAATGTAATTGTACCTGAATCTGGCCCATAGCATTTAAACATTCGATCCATTTTGTTTCTGTTTGTAAAATGGCCTCATCCCAATCCTTGTCACGTGGGTCTTTTTTATTGCATCCAATACCAAAAATTTGATAAGGGGTGTATCAAATATATGATGTTGTTCTATGTGCCGACTGAGGCCCCTTACACACGGCAGAGAACCTCGACGGGTGGAACACATCGTTCCGCCCGTCGAGGTTCTCTGCCGGCCGTCAGAATCGGCGACCCGCCCGTCGGGAAGGGCAACCAGCCATTCATCCCGACGGGCCGTCGAGCAAATAGAGAACCTGTTCTCTATTTACTCGACGGGTTTCCCGACGGGCGGGGCTCACCGAGAGCGTACACACGGCCGAGGTTCTCGGCAGAATGAGGCTCCCAGCTAGGTTCTCGCTGGTTTCTGCCGAGAACCTCGGCCGTGTGTACGGGGCTTGATAGGAGCGATGATTTTTTTCATTGCTTGAATAGTAAACACGATCATTAATACTTTGTCTAAGCCAGTGTTTCTCAACTTTTTTTCAGTCAAGTCATCCATTAAAATTTGGACAGTCTCGAGGCACCCCATTCTAAAATTAAGAAAAACATATTCTAAGGCCGCGTACACACGATCGGATATGTCCGCTGAAACTGGTCCGCCGACCAGTTTCAGCGGACATATCCGATCGTGTGTACGACCTAGCGGACAGGTTTTTCCAGCGGACAAATTTCAAAGCATGCTTTGAAATTTGTCCGCTGGAAACCTGTCCGTCGGACATGTCCGCTGCGGACATAAATCTCCCGCATGGGGGTGTGGCTTGGCACGCAGCGGACATGGTCGCTCAGTAGGAGAGCTCCGGAGCACACAGGGCCTGCATCAGCCTTATTCCCCGACCCATAGCTTTCAAATGCCGGGCAAGCGATCCTACAACACCCCGCACTCCCGCTCGAAGAAAGGAGCGTCTGCCACGCCGCTTCGAAACATCACTGAACTGTTCAAACAGTCGGCGGGGACCCGCAGCACGATGGGGAAATCCAAGATGGCGCTGGAGCAGCAGCACGAGGAGGATTACAGCGAGGACTTCCAGTCCCTCCCGGAGGATTCAGGTAGGGAGGCGACCCGCTCCACTCACCCCCTAACGCTGGCGGACGTGTCAGTAATTGCGGCAGACATTAAGTCTGCATTCTCCGCTGCCATTACAGACATTAAATCGAACCTCCTAACCCTTAATGAGCACATGGCGGGGGCCGAGTCTGCAGGGAAGCAAAGGGACAGGGCTATCCTCCGTCTGGAGAAGACATTTGTCACCCACAACTATCATTTCATTGAAATAAATCGACATTTGGAAGATTTAGACAACAGGGGGAGGAGAAAGAACATTCGTGTCCGGGGCATCCCTGAAACAGTAGAGCCCGCTCAAATCATGCCAGCCCTGCAGCGCGTATTCAACAGTTTGCTGGAAAGACAGGAGGATGTTGCCATCGATTTTGTTAGGGCCCATAGAGCCCTTAGACCCAAGGGTCTGGACTCTGCTCCCCCGCGGGACATTATATGTTGCTTGCAAAATTTTTCTCTCAAGGAAGAAATAATGCGGAAAGCGAGGGGGAACGATTGCATAGTGTTCAATGGAACTAATATAATGCTCTTCCAGGATCTCTCACAGATCACTTTGAGGAATAGAAGAGCCTTACGCCCCCTGCTGGACAGGCTGAGAGAGCGCGGACTGAGATACACCTGGAAGTTTCCCTTTGCCCTGTCAGTTACCATGGACGGCCATCAACACACGCTGCGCGATCCGGATGGATTACAGGATTTCTGCGCTGCCCTGGACTTGGAGTACGTCCCGCTCCCTGACTGGTACGCGGAGTTCCAGAACCCGAGGCCGGAAGGCTCACCTGTCAGATCTCCCTTTTCCACCCCAGAGAAACGGCTCACCAAGAGACATAAGCCTCAACGCTCTGGTGGTTCTAAGGTGGGTACCCCGCGCACTTCCAGAGATGACCGCAGGGATAGAGCAGAGAACTGATTGTGATCGTTAGCTGACGGTTTGCGATATTTCAATTTCAACCTTCACCTGGCGCCCCGGCGCCTGACTTGTTTTTACTCTATTTTATTATTTATTTATTTATTTTTTTACTTTTGAGCTTCTCCCTTCCTCCCGCCCCACATTTTGTTGGGAATGATACTCTGTCCTTCAGACTGAAATCAGATGGAAAGCCCAAATATCCTTGCCGATGGATAAAACGAGATTGGCATTGCTAGCTGAGACTCTGCAAAATACCAGTTCAAACAATCCTGCTAATGTATCTGGAAGAAAAGAACAAACCTAATACAGGTACATTTGTTACCCCGTCTGCAGCAGAATGCAAAACCAATAGAGACACAGAAAATTCTTCACTGCCAGTGGAAAATTCATTCAAGACAGAGAATCTGTTTTATAAAGACACAAGTAGCCCTTTATTATCAAAGTGTTCATTGCATGAAGGAGACCGATCTGATACTGCTTCCACTGTTTCCTTCTTCCACAGCGGATACTTTGTCTGACATGAACCATGAATCCAATGTAGATGTGGGTAGCCTCACAGTTCATGAGGATAGGATAGGTTTCAAAAGACTGCTAAAAATGATGCTGGTGCAGCTGATGATTTGATAGATAGCTTGGAGATGATCCCCCATATTTTTGGATTATGTGCCAATATGGATTTCACAACTGCCTGACTTTTCCTTTCTTTTTGTGAGCTACCAAGACTGATCCTGCTTACCTACCCATGATGCAGCTGGGACTCACCAGGCGCTCACTCTTGGGGGGTACACTATTGCTTCTATAGTCCTGCTGTCCTCTATACCTGAGACAGGAAAGGTCCCGGGCAAGGGTTGATTACACAGTCATAAACATCTTTATGGAGTAATGTGGGCACGCATGGCTACCTGACTGTGATGTGTATGCTTAGGGGGTGGGTCTACGGGAGGGGGGGGTGAGAATATATGTCTTTGTATTATGATTCAGGGTTATGTCTGTTGCCGGGGGAGGGAAGTGAGGACCTTGGTGAAACACTTGGGGCACATTGTGGTGCTTAGGTTGCCCGTCAGCTGTTCGAATAATTTTTTTTTTTTTTTTTTTTGGGCCGGGGAAAACCCATCTAGTAGTAGATGGAGCTGAGTTAGCCTTTATTTGCGGGCTCTGTGTGTTCTGTTGTTATAACCTATACTGTTTACAGTTTGTTTTTTAAGACTGTGAATTTCCTGGTAAGGCTGTCAGTCTACATTTCCGTTGACTGCCTCCCTCTACCCCCCACCCAGTGCCTACGCTTTCATTTAGTGACTGAGTAGGTACTGACATATTCCACCTCGGGAAGGATTTCCTGACCGAGTAGGGAGATCTGTGGTTCTCATTATCTCTCTCTGCCCTTCAATTTCTTTTTCTCTCTCTTCTTCTCCTTCCTCGTTTCTTCACTGGCACTACTGCCTGCCTCTTCTCTCGGTGTGGTCAACCTTGATGTGTATGTGTACTTGATCCTGCTTAACGTTTGCTCGTATTCTGTTTTTTCTTTTGTAGTGCTGTAGGTGTGTCCTGATTCATCTCGCTCTGGGCCCTGACTATGGCGTACACGGACCTTGGACGAAACCCGTTCGTGGTGTCCCACAATGTGAAGGGGCTGAACATCCCCGAGAGACGCTCCACTTTACTGAGGGAGCTCAGGAAAGGTAGGCCCCAGTTTGTGTTCCTCCAGGAAACTCATTTTAAAATACATTGTGTGCCTCGTTTGACGGATTCCTATTACACAGAGGCGCACCATGCCACTAGTAATGACTCCAAGACCAAAGGGGTATCCATTTTGATTAGCAAACATGCACCCTTTGTCCTTCAGGAAAAGGTAGTAGACCCCGAGGGTAGGTACATATTCTTAAAGGGCCTGTATAACAATGCACCTGTGACCTTGGCTAATGCTTACTTTCCCAACAAAGCCCACGTGTCCTTTTGCCAACGAATGGTCCAGGAACTGCTAGGTTTCTCCGTGGGCTGCTTGATTTTAGGGGGGGACTTCAATGTCCCTCTTAATCCATTGCTGGACACTTCCAATGGGAAGACTTGCATTACATATAAGACTCTTAGGCGTATTAAAACCTTACTCCAATCCCTGCAATTGATTGATGTCTGGAGGTTCCTCAACCCGGACGAGAAGGACTTCACCTTTCCCCCCCCCCTCATAACCGGCATTCGCGCATTGATTATCTTTTTGTCTCCCAACGGGATCTGACGAGGGTCGCGGGGGCGCGCATAGGCATACAGTCTTTTTCCGACCATGCTCCAATCTCGCTCTCCTTGGAAGATTTTATTGCGCCACCTAGGTCTTCCACCTGGAGACTGAATGCGTCTCTTCTGACGGACCCTGACCTCTTGTCTGAATTGACCAAGTCCTTGGACGAATTTTTTCGCCGTAATGCGACGGTAGACGCCGACCCTTTAGTGGTCTGGGAGGCACATAAATGCACTATACGTGGTGAGCTGATGAGAATGGGGGCTCGTCGGAAAAGGGAAAGGGAAAAGACCATTAGAACCCTGACGGAACGGATAACATTTTTGGAGACTCTCCACAAACAGTCTTTGTCAGTCCAGACGGCTGCGGAGTTACTGGAAAAGCGGAAGGACCTGCAACAACTTTTTGATGCAAGGTCAAAGAGGTTCCTCTTTTTTAGGAAACGGATCTACTATGAATCCGGCAATAAGTCGGGGAAATTTTTGGCGCGGGCTTTAAAAGAGCAAACGAATAAAAATATTATTCATGGAATTCGTAGAACGGACGGTGGGTTAGATGTCTCTACCGATGCGATCGCGGGACATTTTCACGAGTTTTACACAAAGCTGTATAATTTGCAGACCCAACATAGACCGGCAGGGATGGAAGGAGATAGGGCCCAAATAATCCGGGACTACCTAATGAATAGCGGCATACCCGCTCTATCAGAGTCCAATATCGCTCTCTTTGAGAGCTCAATCACATCGGAAGAAGTTGCTTCCGCCATCGCACAACTAAAACCGGGGAAAAGTCCTGGGCCTGATGGCTTCACCTCCATCTATTACAAGACTTTTGCACAGCTGCTGGTGAACCCGCTCAGAGCCGCTCTGGACACCCTGTCTGACCCTAGAACGGTCACGCCCGATTTTCTCTCAGCTCACATCACGGTTCTGCATAAAAAAGGAAAGGATCCTGCTGACTGTTCCAGTTACCGCCCTATATCGCTTCTTAATCTTGACGCTAAGATACACGCAAAGGTATTGGCGACCAGGCTCAGCCCCATTCTTTCGGATCTGATAGGTCCAGATCAAGTGGGCTTTATGCCGGGGCGCGAAGCAAGGGATAACGTAATCAAAGCCTTACTACTAACGCAGGCAGCGAGGGCCGGGAACATCGAGGGCCTTCTCCTGTCCACGGATGCGGAGAAGGCCTTCGATCGTGTGGCGTGGGATTACATGTTGGCCGTGTGTGCTAAAGTGGGCTTGGGCCCCCACATGATGGCCAGAATCTCAGCTTTGTACCAGTGTCCCTCCGCCAAATTAAAGATTAATGGCTCTCTCTCAGATAGGGTACTGATTACAAATGGCACCAGACAGAGGTGCCCTCTGTCCCCCCTTCTATTTATTCTGTCGTTGGAGCCTTTCATTAGGATGGTCAGGAATAATACAGATATTCAGGGCTTTCAGATTTCGGGTAGGGAGTACAAGGTCGCCGCCTACGCAGATGACCTTCTCTTCTTTCTCACCAACCCAGTGACGTCTCTGCCAGTCCTGATGACGGAGTTCACTAAATACGGATATGTGTCTAATCTCAAAATTAACTACGCCAAGTCGGAGGCCCTGAATGTCTCATTATCTGACAAGGCTTTGTCCCAGGTGAGGGCATCGTCCTCCTTCCGGTGGGAAACAAAATTCTTAAAATACTTGGGGGTTTGGCTCACACCCAGCTTGGGAGACACATATGGGCAAAACTTCCCACAGTTCCTTAAAAACATCGAGACGGACCTGGATAGGTGGCGCTCTGGCCGTTTCTCCTGGTTCGGGCGCGCAGCCATCATCAAGATGGTGATTCTCCCCCGCCTGCTTTACCTTTTTCATACTTTGCCCCTTAGGATTCCTAGGGCCTTCTTCGCCTCGCTGAAATCAATCCTATTGAATTTCCTATGGAACTCACAAAAACCTAGAATCAAATTTTCCCTATTACTGAAACCCAAGGACAGTGGGGGGATGGGTTTACCTAACTTTGTATTATACTACAGGGCTGCCCATCTGACCAGGGTCATTGATTGGCACTGCCATGGTCCCTGGAAGGACTGGGTGGCGCTGGAGGCGGATCTCTGCCCACTTCCACTCAAATACTCTCCTTGGATCCCGTGGGACAGTTGCCCACCCAGTCTTAGATCTCACCCCATCACGGGATGCACCCTAGAGATTATACATAAGCTAGCTAAAACGTCTTCGATTACCTCCCAACCGAGCCCCCTAACCCCTTTGAGGGACAATCCTGACTTTTTGCCGGGTCTACATAACCCTAACTTTAGATTAGCTGACAAGTCGCGGACTCTTCTAGCGGGAGATTGCTTTGAAGAAGGGGTAGTGAAAGAATGGATCAAGCTTAAAAGGGACCTGAATATTGCACAACTGCCCTTTTGGGCATACTTCCAATTGCGGAGTTACTTAGGGGGGACAACTAGAAGGGCTGCATGCAGTAGACCCCCCACGGTCTTGGAGTCGATCTGTCTTGAGGGCACACGCTGTGTAAAACCTACATCTCAGGCTTATGTCTGGTTACAAAATGTGGAACATGGGGCCGATGAGGCGCTCAGGGCGAGATGGTCAAAGGAGTTAGGCATGGAGATCACACCTAAACAATGGAGGTTTGCTTGTATCATGATACACAAATATTCGATAAGCACTGCAATGCAAGAAACGGCTTACAAAATTATGACGCATTGGTATAATACCCCGGCCAAAATGCATGGTTGGAACCCACAGATTTCAGACTCCTGTTGGAGGTGCGGCAATGAAAGAGGAACGCTGGTACATATTTGGTGGCAGTGTCCACGCATCGCACAATACTGGGACAATGTTATTCGGCTTATTAAACAAATTACCGACACAAGTATTGCCCTAAATGCAGCTTCATGCCTACTTCATGTTACTAATACCTCTCTGAAGAGATATAAAAACTCTCTGACGAGGCACCTATTGAATGCAGCAAAGTCTATGGTACCATTATATTGGAAGTCTCAAAGGGTTTCATCCGTTGCTGAATGGCTCAGGAGGGTTTCTGATGTTTATACCATGGAGGAGACACTGGCTCAATCAAATGATCTTGTGGAAAAACTCCATAAGATTTGGCAGCCCTGGATACTTTTTAAGTACTCTTCTGCTTATCCGAGCACTTACAGTAGGTGGTCCATTGGGAGTGACATGGAGCTGGACACGTTCACATCATACTGATTATCACCCTGTCTCTTTACTCTTTTTTCTTTCGAACCTGTTCTTATCTTTGTTCTTGATTCTAAATGTTAAAAATAGGATTGGCTGCTTGGAGGAATAGCTGCTGACCTACTGTTTGGACTAGTCAAGTGGGGGCTGATTTTGCTTTTCGGTTTGCTCCACTTCCTGACTAACGAAGGTAAAGTTAGATGGTTGCTGTGCAGCAGAGGTCAGCTGCACCTTGTTTCTGTTTCTCCTTGCTGATGTTATTACAGCTGCAAATATGACTTTTCCTTGAAAAACTGCTATGTCAAAAGCTGTTTGATTATCTGACTTATATTGTAATGCCTGTTTTTGATACAATAAACTTGGAATGTTCAAAAAAAAATCTCCCGCATGCGTTGAGTATTTTAATTCCTGGAGTGGTGACGTGGTGGCGTCAACGTCACCGCCACATCACCACATCCTCAGTCTGAGGGGATTTGCGTCCGATGGTGTGTACACGCCATCGGACAAAAATCGGAGGAGACATGTCCGCTGGAAACGGTCCGTCGGACATGTTTCAGCGGACATGTCTCCCCGTGTGTACGCGGCCTAATAGTTTTACATAATGCAGCAACATCCACATGTAGGACACCCAATGTTAGAGGAGATATTTCTTCCAAAGCAAAAACACTTATGCACACTGGTACTGACTAGTATTCCAATGTCTGTCTTTTCCCTCAATTTCTCTCCATCAGTCAACTAATGTGACCCCGGTGCTGAAAGAGAGAGGCAGGGGAGGGTCAAACAAGGAATTCCTGTGGGGGCAGCAGGCATCCTCCTTACAAACTGATGACATCATTGGTTGTTAGGATGCCAGTGTCTATAAAGTCGTAATGGTGCGTAATGAAAACCTGTGGCTTTGTGTAACTAAAAATCAGGCTTCATTCATCTGCTGGCTTGTATAGAATTTTTGATCAAATTTTTAGGCTTTTTATCAAGGAAGGAACCTCAAGGCACCCTGGTTGAAAAAGGCTGGTCTATGCTGATGGATAGTTTTGCCAATGTGAAATGCACTGTATTTACAAAGCATTAGATACACCACCCCTTGTGTACCACAGTGCGCAATGGAACATTTTGTTTTGTTTTGTTTTAATTTGGAAAATACATAATTTCATTCTGTTATAGTCATTGTGTAACGTTAATTCGTTTTCAGATAATTCCTAATTTCTGTAGAGTGTCGATATTCGTTATACCGAATCAATTAATTTTGTATGTATATTGATTCGATATTTATTTATGCATAAATATTTGTGATAATGATTAATAGTTTGGAAAGTCATTTGTTTATTGAATCCATTAACACACACAATGACAATATCTCTTCTCCTGTGCTTAAATACAATACATCACCCTTCTCACTCAGTTCTCAGGAATGCACTTTGCCAGTAATCCAACCTCCAGCACAAAATGAATCAGATGATTGGACAGTACAGGGGTGGCTTTAACCCCTTTAATTATCAGGCCTAATTTTCATTTTGTTGTTTAAATCATTTTTTTTTTTGCTAGAGAATTCCAAACATTATATATTTTTTTTCAGACCCTAGAATAAAAATGGTGGTCACTGGATACTGGGGTTATGTCACACCATATTTATGCAGTGGTCTTACAGGCACAATTTTTGGGGAAAAAATACACTTTGTTTAAATAGAAAATAAGACAGAAAAATGAAGCACAATTTTTTTTCTATACTGTTAAAGATAATGTTACACCAAGTAAATTGATACCCAACATGTCATGCTTCAAAATTATGCCCGCTCATGGAATGGTGACAAATTTTGACCCTTAAAAATCTCTATAGGTGAAGTTTATAAATTTCTAAAGGGTACAAGTTTTGAGTTACAGACCCAACAATGCAGATGAGCTGAAAGCCACTATCAAAGAAACCTGGGCTTCCATAACGCCTCAGCAGTGCCACAGGCTGATCACCTCCATGCCACGCCACATTGATGGAGAAGGGGATCACCGCTACAGGTGGGTGTATAAAGATAGCACGCTCCTCAATGTGTGATACATCAAGGATATTAGTGTTCCTTTGACTAATGATCACCTGGAAACGATTGGTGAAACGCCCCATTTCACCTCTTTCCCTCCTCCATTTAAACACATTTTGGTAATTTGTTCACTAGCTACGAGTAAGCATCACATGATGTGAAACATGTCAGCCCTTTTCTCCTTGTCCACTCACCGTTTTTTGACTGCATGCATTTTGGCTGTTTTTTTCTATTGAAATTTTGTTTGCTTATGCTTAAATAAAGACATAGGCCCAGATTCACAGAGCGATTACGCCTGCGCAACAGGAGATGCGCGTGCTTAAGTCTAAATGTGCGTGTGCGTTTCGATGCACGGCATCACCAAAGCGAGATACGCAAGAAATCTACCTTTTTTGGTCCGGCGTAATTTCGTTAGACAGGCGCATCCGTCCGCGCAAAACTGCGCTAGACAGACCATTGATTTGCTAGTCATATATGCTAATGAGGGACTGGGATCCACAAAAGAACGTTGGGGCAGCGCAGGCTACGCAGTGTGCGCAACAGCAAAATGTCCTGTCTTAAATTAGAGCATATAAAAGCTGGTCTAAAAAAGAGAAAAAAAGTCTACTTGTTAGATAAAGCAACACTGTTAGTGAGGATCTCAGCAGTCACACGTGTTGCACAACAATCTGTATGCCAACATGCCAGGGGCATCGTCGCGCATAGCTATACTACTGACTTTAGATGAACAAAGAAGGAGGAGGGCACGGAGGATGGCACGGAGGATGGCACGGGAGAGGATATACCGCACCCGCATAGACCTGTTTGGCATGAGTGATTCTGAGGTGTATCGCATCTTCAGATTCACCCCTCATGTCATCCTGGAATTAACCACAACCCTGCAGGAGGACATCACCAGCCGAACACAATGCTCACATGCAGTGCAGCCACTGGTCAAGGTCATGGCAACACTCCATGTCCTTGCCAGTGGCTCTTTTCAGCGTACAAGTGGAGTGGTGGCTGGGATGTCACAATCCTCCATGAGCAGATGTGTGCACCAGGTTGTCCCTGCAATCCTCAGACGCATGGCCAACCAAATCATCAAACCCACCACTGAGGACCTGCGGCTGAAGGCAATGACAGATTTCTACAGAATTGCCAGATTCCCACGCACCGTGGGGGCCATTGATTGCACACATGTGGCACTCCAGCCCCCCCCCCAGGAGACAGAGCACATGTACCGCAATCGGAAGCATTGGCACTCCATCAACGTACAGGTGATAGTCGATGCCCAAGGCCTCATATGGCACGTCCGTGCCAAACACCCAGGGTCCAGCCATGACAGCTACATATACAATCAATGCCACATCCGAATGGAATTCGATCAGAACGTGTATGGGGACACCTGGCTGGTTGGTGAGTGACATGGGTGGCAGGCATGACTATCCCCTCCCATGATGCACACATCACAAGGGGCACATGCATGACTAACATCCTCCTGTCTTTTCCCTTACAGGTGACTCTGCATATCCACTGGGACCCCATCTCATGACTCCTATCCGGAACCCCCAAACCCCAGGAGAGGAAAGATACAATCAAGCACATGCCCAAACACGAGCAGTGGTGGAGCGCACCTTTGGCCTCCTGAAGTCACGTTTCCGATGCCTAGATAAGTCTGGGGGTACCCTCTTGTATTCCCCAAACATTGTGTGCCAGATCATCGGTGCATGCTGCACAACTTCACAGTAAGAAAGGGCCTGCAGATTGACCTACGTGATGACCTGACCCCTGAACCAGACAATCCCCCCCTAACCGAGGCTACCCCGTCTTCTGAGGGAAGAGCAGCCAGGAGACAACTCACATTGGGCATCTTTGCACGTTAAACACACACATTAATCATGGCACAATGAGAATGCATGCATGCACACCACTATGGTCCCTAGCACACACACCCCACATCCACATCAAATTTGATTGGCACCAGTCCACCATGCAGGACTTGTGAGCAGCAACGCCACGCCAAGGCTCCAATTATGTCACTGTACATTCATACACCATTCACACGGACCTGGGGATCACTTCTCCCTGGTCCTGGGGAACCCTTCTCCACCAAAATTGAGGGTGACACCCCTTTTCCGGCAGGAATGTCACCCCCACATTCAAACAGCATTCACAACCCAAAAAAATAAATAAAAAAAAAATGACCAGCAAAATCAAAAAATTTCCAGCAAAAAAAAAAAAAAAAAAAAAAGGGGAAAAAAAATTATTGCCCTTTACGTGAGCCACGCCTGGGGCGCCCCCGGCCACGGCCCCGGCTCCTCAGGGGAGACTCATGGGGGAGGGGGAAAACCGGGGAAGGAGGAGCAGCCCCTGATCTCTGCCCACCTGGTGGCCTGCCCTCCAAGGCCACGGCTATTCTGTCCAGGGCAGCACCAAGTGTTGCCGTGTTGGCCTGGATAGCCTGGGTAAGGGCCCTCACATCCTGCCCAACGCCTGCTGATGTCGTCTGCAGTTCGTTTAGGCAGGTTGTGAAAGCCCGGGAGTGGGAGTCCAGGTTCCCCAGCGTATCCTTGATGGAGGACAGGCTCTCCTCCATCCGCACCAATGTCTGGCTGACCTGTCCCAGATGGCGGGTCTGAAGGGCCTGGTCCCTTCTCAGAGTGGCGGGCAGGAGATCGGCCACCCCCTGGTGTTCTGGGACGACTTCCTGCCTCCAGCTGATGCTTGTGGCCGGGGAGAAGGGGAGGCTCTTGGGAGGGGAGCCATGTTGGGGGAGGAGGGGGGGGGCTCCCCCTTAGGGAGGGCTGCCTGCTGCCAGCCAGAGGGGAAGAGTCCTCAAAAACCAAAAGTCCAGTGCCTGACATGGACTCCTCCTCCTCATGATTCTCCTCCTCCTCAACCTCCTCCTCCTCCTCTTCAACCTCCTCCGCGGACTCCGGCCTTGTTGGGGGGGCCTCATTAGGCTGCTGTCCTGGGGATGGTGCGGTCAGGCCAGATGGCCCTGCACCCTCCTGCACATCTGTGGATGACACAAAACATTCACAGGTTGGAGGATCCACACACTTGCCACATATTCCCTTTCACCCCCTCCCCCACACATGCTACACACCTGATATTCAAAAAAATACTTACCTGGCACCACGGGCTCCGGACTTGAGTCAAAGCCGGGCAGGCCCTCCACTTCATGCCGATGAAAGGTCAGGGCCACCGCACGCTCTTCCGCTGTCAGCCTAATACGGCATGGTGGGCCCCCTCCTGTGCCCCTGGCATGGGCATGCATTTTGGACAGCTTCTGTTTGACCAGACGCCGGAGGTCATTAATTTTTTGTCAATCCCAGACCGGGTCCGTGTCTCCCCCTCCCCCGCTGAATTGACCTGCTCAGTGATGAGGTCCAAAATCTCCCTCCTCCTGGCCGGGGTGGTGTTGGCACTGTCCGGGCCGTGGAGGAAACGCCCATAATCGCTAATGGCCCGGGCAAGAATTATTTTTTCCCCCACAGTAAAATTGAGTTTTCGCTTTCTCTCTGTCATACTTCCAAAAAAACTCACTCCCAGTCAACAAAAATCAGTCACAAAAACAAGCACAACCAATCAAGCAAGAACACACACAAAGAGAAAACTAACACCCAAAAAATCACACAAGCACTCAGCAAAAAACAGTCACAAAAACAAACAGCAAAAAATCTGCAAGAAAACAAACGAACAGAAATATATCAAACAAACAATCTCTCAATAACTTATCAAAAAACACTTTCAAAGACCTACTAACAAACACTTGATCACACAGACACTAATCTGACAACTACAAAACACAACGCAACGAACAACAGGACAAAAGCACTTGGTTAAATGGGAAGGGATACAAAGGGATGTACTTTTGCAATGCAAGTGCGTTTGTGTCTGTCTATTTATGCTGTTTGCGTAGTTCACTAAGTTGCCCTAGTCCATTTCCAATTTCACTGATTGCGCCGCTCCCGAGTTGTGAGCATGCGCACAGCGGAGCTGACCATGGTCTCCTTCAAGCGCGCATGCGCGCGCCGGCCGGCCCTTCATTTGCATGGGGTCACGGCTCATTTCAATGTAACACGCCTACGTCCTTCCCAATTTGTATTACTCCGCCTTACGCCTCTGAAATAACGTTACGCATGTGCAATTTTCTGCGCAAAAGCTACAAGAATAGGGTGATTACGCGGCAAAATTGCGCAAGTCTAACGTAAAGGCGGTGCGCTACGCCGGTCCATAGTTTTCCGAGGAGTGTGGCGATCCAGGATTTTTTCCTTCATCCCACGCTCCTCAAAGTGGAAGCAGCAGGTGCAGGCTAAGCATATAGAATATGACGAAGAGAAGGTCTGAACAGAAAACACCTTTATTGTGAAAAATAGCAAAAGTACAAACCACAGCAGGGTACAGGAGAAAAAACTGATGCATCTCACACTCTCACAATAGCTATGACTAAGCACTGAGTGTGGCTGTCCAGACCTTCTCTTCTCCACGCCACATTGATGCAGTAATTCATGCAAAAGGAGCCCAAACCAAGTATTGAATGCATACTACTCTATAGAGTACCTGGACATACTTTTCAGTAAGCCAACATTTCTGTATTAAAAATCCTTTTTTTTTTTATTGGTCTTATGTAATTTTCTAGTTTTCTGAGAAAACGAATCATGGGTTTTCACTAGCTGTAAGACATAATCATCAAAATAAAAGAAAGAAATGCTTGAAATACTGTTTATTACTCGGTTTCACCTTTTGATTTGAATTACCGAAATAAATGATATTCTAATTTTATAAAATGCACCTGTATACACACACGCACACATATATATATATATATATGTATATTATATATTACTTGCGCAGCAGTTCCGCATCCACAATTTTTTTGGGAAAAAATGTACTATAATGAATTTCAATGCAAAAAACTGAAATACGTAGTAAACACATACCTAATATGTTACGCTTTAAAATTGCACATTTTAATGGAATAGCCGCAAAGAACTAGAATTATTGTTATCACTGTTTTTGGCTATACCTCAAATGTGTTGTAAAAATACTGTTTACATATGTGTGTGCGACCTACATATGCGCGTGAGTATGGGTGGGACAGGGCACATGTGATTGTGTAGTAAGTGGTTAAACTGCAGCCTTTTACCTTTTTGAAGTTGTGTTTTTAAATCTGGTTTATGTCCACACATGCACAATTACATCTTCTTATCCTACCGGTAAAACATGGCAATGTATGTCTGCAATTGTGTAAATGTACATATTAATGTCATTTTAGTCCAAGTATGTAATACTTTGCTGAAACCGAAAAAGCCCATTCTAGAAATAATTTTCTTTAAAAAAAAAGTAAAAAAACAACTTCTAGTCAGAAAACTGCTATGAAAGCAGCAACCTCATTATAGATACCCTAGAAGCCATTGTATCTCAAAGGTTTATTGTTGCTTTAGGCTGTACATATATTTTAGAAACTTGCCTACAGTTTGAGTAATGATTAATAATTCTGAACTTCTCACTCTGTCTTAAAATCATTCTTTTTAAAGAAAGTTGTCAAACTGAGTTTTTTGAACAAACATTTGCAAATGCAACTATATATCAAAGATGAGTGGCCATTTAACAAGATCACATTTAAATTGCAACTAACTGATATTTTTTGAATGGTACCAATATGAAAAAGAAAAATCTGGATGGCTTCACACCAACAATCAACTTTTATTAAACCATTAAGACCAAAAGGACAGGTGTCGCATTTGCCTGTCAGTCTTTTACTGTACCTGTACCACCTGTCCTTTTGGTTTAATAAAAGTGGATCGTTGGTGTGCAGCCATTTGGATTGTTCTTGTTCGTGCAGCATTACAGCTAGCTGGCACCCGACTGGAGGATGTGTATGGGGATGAACCAGAGGTGAACCCACATGGAGCAGCGATATAGTGTGTTAGGCCGCGTACACACGATCTGACAGACCGTTTCAGCAGACAGATTCGATCGTGTGTACGGGGGGACAGACAGATTTTTCCAGCAGAGATTTTAAAGCATGCTTTACGCTAACTAGCAGACATATCTGCCCGCACATGCGTCGAATGGATTCGAAGCATGTGTGGAAGTGTTTTACTTCCTGGTGCGGTGACGTGGAGGCGTCAATGTCATCACCACGTCACCGCGCTGTCTGCCAGCGGGGATTTTGGTTTGATCGTGTGTACAGCGATCAAACCAAAACAGCCCAGCAGACAAATCTGATCTGAACAGATTAATTTGGTCGTGTGTACGCAGCCTTACAGATACCATTTAGGCACAGTGAGAATTCTGATCTAGGTTAATCTTACTGAGCAAGGGGACAACATGTAACATCTTAGGCGGCGTACACACGACCGAGGTTCTCGCTGGAAACCAGCGAGAACCTCGCTGGAAGCTGCATTCCAGCGAGGACCTCGGCCGTGTGTACGCTCTCGGCGAGCTTCCCGTCGGGAAGCCCGTCGAGCAGAAATAGAGAGCACGCTCTCTATTTGCTCGACGGCCCGCCTGGAAGAATGGCTGGTTGCCATTCCCGACGGGCGGGTCGCCGATTTCGACGGCCGGCAGGGAACCTCGACGGGCGGAACGATGTGTTCTGCCCGTCGAGGTTCTCTGCCGTGTGTACACGGCCTTATTCAATTACATTGATTTTATCCATGTTTAGTTTAGCATCGGTATAGTAATTGCATACTATGCATTTTTAATAATTTCATACAAATTGAAGAATATACAGTTTATCTGCATTTATCTGTGTTTAGCTGTGGACTAAAAATATTCAGTTTTTCACACATTTCCCTGTAAATCCATTGGCCATGGACTGATGTACAGTCAGTTTCTATGCGCTAAAGCATGGTTAATTAATTAGTACCTTGAAATGAATGTGACTTTAGTAATAAGACATTTTTTATTAAGAAACTATTGTTAACATATGAAATCCCCAATTATAAGTTTGAGGCTTGCAAAAATGTACTGAGCTAGATCATGGTTAAGGGAAAAAAAACTGTTGATACTTTTGCATAAAATGTATCACCCTAAACAATAAATGCTTATCTTCCCAAGGATCAAATCTCTCTCCTGAAGATTACCAATACCCTCTATCTACAGTGTCTTGAAAAAGTATTCAAATCACTTGAGGTTTTCCACATTTTGTCATGTTACAACCAAAAACATACTGTAAATGTATTTTATTGGGATTTTATGTGATAGACCAACACAGAGTGGCACATACTGCATTTATTGGCGTATAACACTCACACTGTGCCTGCGTGTTATACGCAGGGGGCTGTGGAAAATCTTTTTCCTGAAACTTCCCTCTTAGGCCACGTTCACACGATCAGACCGGTCTGATAAAACTGGTCCGACGGACCATTTTCATCGGACCACGCTGAAGTGGTCTGATGGTCTGATGTGCGTACACACCATTGGACCGAAAATCAGATCAGACCAGAACGCGGTGACGTAGAACACACTGACGTGCTGAAAAAACGAAGTTCAATGCTCCCAAGCATGCGTCAACTTGATTCTGAGCATTAGCGGGTTTTTGGTCCGATGCTTTTGTGTACTAACCATCGAATCTGTCCGACGGACAGGTGTCCGTTGGACAGATTTTAAAGCTAGTTTTAAAACTTTCGTCCGACGGACAACGGTCCGATGGGCCGTACACACCATCGAATTGGTCCGATGAAACTGGTCTTAAGACCAGTTTCATCGGACTGGTCTGATCGTGTGTACGCGGCTTCAAAGTTAGGGTGCGTGTTATACGCATGTGCGTGTTATACGCCGATAAATACGGTAATTGTGAAGTGGAAGGGAAATTATAAATGGTTTTCAAAATCTTTTACAAATAAATATCTGAAAAATGTGGTGTGCATTTGTATTCAGCCCCCTTTACTCTCATACCCCTAACTAAAATCTAGTCACCTAATTAGTAAATAGAGTCCACCTGTGTTTAATTTAATCTCAGTAAAAATACAGCTGTTCTGCAAAGCCCTCAGAGGTTTGTTAGAGAACCTTAATGAACAAACAACATCATTAAGGCCAAGGAACACACCAGACAGGTAGGGCTAAAGTTGTGCAGAAGTTTAAAGTGGGGTTAGGTTATAAAAATATATCCCATGCTTTTCACATCTCACAGAAACACTGTTCAATCCATCATTAAAATTGGAAAGAGTATGACACAACTGCAAACATGGCCATGCACTTAAACTGACAGGCTGGGCAAAGAGAGCATTAATCAGAGAAGCAGCCAGGAGGCCCATGGTAACTCTGGAGGAGCTGCAGAGATCCACAGCTCAGGTGAGAGAATCTGTCCACAGATCTGGACCTTATGGACCTTATGGAAAAGTGGATAGAAAAAAGCCATAAGAAATCCCGTTTGCAGTTTGCGAGAAGCCATGTGGGGGATACGGAAAACATGTGGAATAAAGTGCTCTGGTCAGATGAAAGCAAAATTGAACTGTTTGACCTAAAAGCAAAATGCTATGTGTGGTGGAAAATAAGCACCGCACATCACCCTAAGCGCACAATCCCCATTGTGAAACATGGTGGTGGCAGCATCATAATGTGAGATTCTTCTTCAGCTGGGACAGGGAAGCTGGTCAGTGTTGATGGGAAGATGGATGGAGCTAAATACTAGGCAATCTTAGTGCCTCCATTGTGGGGACACTCATAGTTGTGTCTGATTCCAGGGTGCTGTGACGTGGCTCTGTGGCTCACACATGCATTTGCAAATGCATGCTGACAAAACCCCGGTTTTTAACGCATACTGTTAGACATGTTAATTGGTTGTCTGTGAGCTGGTCGGTAAGTAGGCTTGTTTTTTTTCCTGGGCATTCCCCAGGCTTGTTGTTATCTGTTTCAGCCTTCCTAAGATGCTGACTGTGATTGCCATCTATAAATGAGGGCGGTGGACAAGTTTATTTTTCATATCACATAGGTGTTTGTATTGGTCCAGCAATGTATGGTGTTTGGTGTGCTCCTGTACCTTTAAGAAGGGATGGGCTCCCCCTCAGTCCACCTGTCCTCATCTATCCATCAGAATGCATGTGCCTCCATTGTGGGGACACTCAAAGTTTAGTGTTAGGACCACAGATTACAGGGTGCCGTGATGTGGCTCTGTGGCTCACGCATGTGTTTGCAAATGTATTTTGGGGTGTAGTTCTTGCTATGGACATGCTGTAGAAATATGTTAGAAATATCTTATGAATTGACAATTTAAAAAAAAAATATGTATTTTCTTTCCACATTTTACAAAAATGTGTGGAAAAAATTACATTTTAAAAAGACTCCTAATGCCTCATAGAATATATCTTGGGGTGTTTGCTTTCCAAAATGGGGTCTTTTTGTAGGTAATTCCACTGTCCTGGTGCTCTAGGGCCTTCAAAATTGATAGGTAGCTCTAGGGTATGCCTATGCCGTGTGTGAGAAGTAACTTGTTAATATGACAATTTTGTGTTAAAAAAAATAAAATATTAGAAAAATAAAGAGGGGTTGGGACTTTGTATGAGGCATGTGGTATGCACCACCACAGGCCTCCATCCCTGTAAGGGTGTAAAAAATGGAGGGTTGGGACTTTAAATGAGATGCGATTAGCAAAATGCGATTAAGTATATATATGGAAAAAATAAATAAAAATAATTCCATAATGACCAGGCTCAAAAATACCAAACCAAGAAGCACAAACCAAATTAAACTGTCTAACTGTGTGTAATTAAAACAGAGGTTTAGTTGCAGAGATTTGCAAATACCTGGGAAGCTGCAGGCCAAGCGTCAAGGCACTCTGTGTAACTGCAGTCCTAACTATGATTTTTATAGCCTCCAAAGGAGGAGCACAGGTGTGCTAATTAATAGACAGGGAGCAGATGGAAACCTAGACCTGCCCCTATCTATAGTTGGTCTGGCAAATGAGAGCACTGGAAAGACAAAAAAACAGGGGTGAAACCAATACATGCCTGCCAAACCAAAATACCACCAAAATAGGTGCGGACCACATCAAACTGGGTCAGCTAGTCAAAAAATGACAATGCATAAATTAACTGTTGGTGGTAGATCTGTGGAGGCACTCTGTTAAACTCCTGAAAATCGCATCTCCATCCCTGGCTAATATTAGAAAAATAAAGAGGGGTTGGGACTTTGTATGAGGCATGTGGTATGCACCACCACAGGCCTCCATCCCTGTGAGGTGCCGTACACACGGCAGAGAACCTCGACGGGCAGAACACATCGTTCCGCCCGTCGAGGTTCTCTCCCGGCCGTCGGATTCGGCGACCCGCCCGTCGGGAATGGCAACCAGCCATTCTTCCAGGCGGGCCGTCGAGGAAATAGAGAGCATGCTCTCTATTTCGGCTCGACGGGCTTCCCGACGGGAAGCTCGCTGAGACCGTACACACGGCCGAGGCCGTGTGTACGGGGCCTAAGGGTGTAAAAAATGGAGGGTTGGGACTTTAAATGAGATGCGATTAGCAAAATGTGATTAAGTATATATATATGGAAAAAATAAATAAAAATAATTCCATAATGACCAGGCTCAAAAATACCAAACCAAGAAGCACAAACCAAATTAAACTGTCTAACTGTGTGTAATTAAAACAGAGGTTTAGTTGCAGAGATTTGCAAATACCTGGGAAGCTGCAGGCCAAGCGTCAAGGCACTCTGTGTAACTGCAGTCCTAACTATGATTTTTATAGCCTCCAAAGGAGGAGCACAGGTGTGCTAATTAATAGACAGGGAGCAGATGGAAACCTAGACCTGCCCCTATCTATAGTTGGTCTGGCAAATGAGAGCACTGGAAAGACAAAAAAACAGGGGTGAAACCAATACATGCCTGCCAAACCAAAATACCACCAAAATAGGTGCGGACCACATCAAACTGGGTCAGCTAGTCAAAAAATGACAATGCATAAATTAACTGTTGGTGGTAGATCTGTGGAGGCACTCTGTTAAACTCCTGAAAATCGCATCTCCATCCCTGGCTAATATTAGAAAAATAAAGAGGGGTTGGGACTTTGTATGAGGCATGTGGTATGCACCACCACAGGCCTCCATCCCTGTAAGGGTGTAAAAAATGGAGGGTTGGGACTTTAAATGAGATGCGATTAGCAAAATGCGATTAAGTATATATATGGAAAAAATAAATAAAAATAATTCCATAATGACCAGGCTCAAAAATACCAAACCAAGAAGCACAAACCAAATTAAACTGTCTAACTGTGTGTAATTAAAACAGAGGTTTAGTTGCAGAGATTTGCAAATACCTGGGAAGCTGCAGGCCAAGCGTCAAGGCACTCTGTGTAACTGCAGTCCTAACTATGATTTTTATAGCCTCCAAAGGAGGAGCACAGGTGTGCTAATTAATAGACAGGGAGCAGATGGAAACCTAGACCTGCCCCTATCTATAGTTGGTCTGGCAAATGAGAGCACTGGAAAGACAAAAAAACAGGGGTGAAACCAATACATGCCTGCCAAACCAAAATTCCACCAAAATAGGTGCGGACCACATCAAACTGGGTCAGCTAGTCAGCTAGTCAAAAAATGACAATGCATAAATTAACTGTTGGTGGTAGATCTGTGGAGGCACTCTCATTTAAAGTCCCAACCCTCCATTTTTTACACAAAAAAATAAAATATTTCTTCATTTCAATTTCCAAGAATTTTGGGAAAAAATGTAATCTTCAAAAAACTCACCATGCCTCTTACTAAATACATTGGGCTGTCTACTTTAAAAAAAAAAAAAAAAGGTAATTTGAGGGGTATTTGTACTGTTTTGACATTTCATGGCCTCAAGAAATGAGATAGGCCGTCAGTACATCAGATGTATTTCAGTTTTAATGATTGCTACCATAGCTTGTAGACTTTCAGGTTGCGTACACATGATCAAATTTATCTGCTGAACCCGGTCCGACGGACCGTTTCAGCAGACAAATCCGATCGTGTGTACGGGCGAGCAGACAGGTTTGTCCATCGGAATCATTTTATTTCCGGGTTTGGTGACGTGGCGGCGAGGGGTTTTTCATCCGATGGTGTGTACACACCGTCAGACGAAAATCCGGAGGAGACATGTCCGCTGGAAACGGTCCGTCGGACATGTTTCAGCGGACATGTCCCTCCGTGTGTACGCGGCCTCACACAGCCTAAATAATATACAGAAAATGTGGGTTATCTTTTACCAGATATGTAGCAGTATACATTTTTGCACAAAACCCAGTGGTGATTAAATACCACCAAAAGAAAGCTCTATTTATATAGAAAAATGTATAACATTTTTGTTTGCGTATAGTGTAGCATGACAGGAGTGATTGTCATTCAAGGTGTGAGAGCACTGAAAGCTAAAAATTGGCCCTACATTCAAGTAGCATCTTGTCTTATTAGAAATATCTTACAAATTGTGTAAAAAAAAAAAAAAAATCCAAAAGTTTGTGTAAAAAACAAACAAAACAAAGGGCCAGATTCACATACACTTAATATTGCGCTGCGTAATCGAAATACTCTACGCTGCCGTATTTTACCAGGCTCTACACCAAATCCTGGTAGATTTTTGCCCGTACGCTACGGCGGCGTAGTCTATTTCTCGCCGCGTAATCGAAATACGCGAATGGGGGCGTGAAGCATTTAAATTAAGCGCGTCCCCGCGTCGATCGAACTGCGCATGCTCCGTTCAGAAATTTCCCGCCGTGCATTGCGCAAAATCACATTGTTACGTCATTCGTTGTTTGAGTAGCGGCGTTTACAAACATTCCTATTCCCGGACGACTTACGTAAAAAATAATAAAGGACGTCGGAAAACGTAGAAATTCGATGCGGGAACGACGGCCATACTTAACATGGGCTGTCTAGTATTAGAGCAGCAAAAAGCTGGTATAGTGTTACGCAAATAAAAGATGACTAAAGGTGCCGTAAGAGATTGCGATAGAAGATCGTAATTTCGGGGATCGCCGGCAAAAGCTCATTTGCATACCCCGACGCGGAAAACGACGGGAAGTCCACCCAGTGGCCGCAATTTTATTGCAGCGTAGATCCAAAGGCGTACTAACACGTAATCCAGTCGAATTGAAGCCCGCAGCCGTCTATTCATGGTTTGAGGTTTTCGACTAGCTAGAAAACGTGCGTAATTTGAAATTACTCCAGTCTAACACCAGTTAGACAGGCGTAATGGCTCTGTGAATCTGGCCCAAAATGTCTTGGCAGAGGCCAATAATCCTATGATCAGCATATTGTATATAAATCTGCAAGAACAAAAACATATTGATCAATCTAGTCACCATCCCCAGAGTATCTTGCACTATATACCGTTTATGTTTGCATAAATGTATAGCATTTACCACCATCCAGAGGTAAGGAAACCTGCAAGGTCCTGAAACATTAACAGTTTGACTATTATGACATTATATACTATATATGATTTATTAGAAAATTTTTGGAGTGCTGGTGACTACTTACTCTTTAACTCTGGTTATTTACAGTGCTCTCTGTAGTCATTACAGAAACCTCCTGAAGCTGTACCGTGTCCAAGTACCTTCAGAACCATGCGATTAATTACAGGACATTGACTGTGGATATTTCCCTGACTTACAAGTACCGTATCCTCGTAGTCCTTTGCAAAAGTACATCCAATTGTTCCCCTTCCTACAGCAAGGTGCTTTTGTTCTGTTGTTTGTTCGCATTAGTTGGTTTGTGACTTGTCTTTGAGATATTTGGTGACTGTTTTGTATAGTGTTTTGGATAGTGGTTTTCAGATTGTGTTTTGGTTAACTGTTTTAGATACTTTTTGGTGAGTGTTTTTTGGTGACTGCTTTTGATACTTTTTGGTGAGTGATTTTTGTTGAGTGATTTTTGGCGATTGTTTTGGTTAGAGTTTGTGAGAACATGACTGAGAGGAAGCGAAATTTAAAATTTTCAGTGCGGGAGAAGGCAATTTTTGCCAGGGTCATTATCCAATATGGCCGGTTCCTGCACGGCCCGGAGAGTGCCAACACCACCCCGGCCAGGAAGGCTCAGATATTGCAGGAGATTGCAGACGAGCTAAACTCGTTGGGGGGGGGGGAGACTCGGACACGCCAGGGGATCCAAAAGAAGATTAATGATCTCCGGCGTGTGGTCCGTGGGAAGCTGGGCAAAATTGCAGCCCATGCCAGGGGCACTGGAGGGGGCCCACCATGCCCTGTTAGGCTGACTGAGGAGGAGCGTGCGGTGGCCCAGACCTTCAACAGGCAGCAAGTGGAGGGGCTGCCTGGCTTTGACTCCAGTCAGGAGGCTGTGAGGACAGGTAAGTTTTTTTTTTTTCTATCTGGTGTGTAGCATGTGTGGGGGGGGGAGGCAATATGTGGCAAGTGTGTGGATCCTCCAACCTGTGAATGTTTTGTGTCATCCACAGATGTGCAGGAGGGTGCTGGGCCATCTGGCCTGTCCGCACCATCCCCGGGACAATAGTCGGAGGAAGACCCCCAGACAAGCCCGGAGTCCTCTGAGGAGGTTGAGGAGGAGGTGTTTGAGTTGGAGGAGGAGGTCATGTCAGGTTAATTTTGGAGGAGTCTTCACCTATGGCTGGCAGCAGCCAGGCCTCCATCAGGGGTAGCCCCTTCCACTCCTCCTCCAATAGGGCTCCCCTCCCAAGGGGCTCCCCTTCTCCCCGGCCACAAGCCTCATCTAGAGGCAGGAAAGCAACCCACAAGACTAGGGGGTGGCCGAGGTTCTGTCTGCCAACCTGAGAAGGGACCAGGCCCTTCAGACCCGCCATCCGGGACAGGTCAGCCAGACTTTGGGGCAGATGGAGGAGAGCCTGTCCTCCATAAAGGGTACAGTTGGGACATGGCCTGCAACTCCCTGGCTCTGCTCAATTGCCAAAATGAACAGCAGGCTACCACAGCAGACATTGGTCAGGATGTGCTGGCCCTCGGTCAGGATGTGCGGGCCCTTGGTCAGGATGTGCAGGCCCTCACCCAGGCTATCCAGGCCAATACGGCAACAATCAATGCTGGCCTGACTCGCATTGCCGTGGCCTTGGAGGGCAGGCCGCCAGGTGGGCAGAGACCAGGGAATGCTTCTCCTTCCCCAGATTACCCCCCCCATGAGTCTCCCCTGAGGAGACGGCGCCGTGGGTGCTGGGCAATTTTTTTTTTTTTGGTTTGTGAATTATTTTTGAATGTGAGGGTGACATTCCTGCCGGAAAAGGGGTGTCAGCCTCATTTGTGGTGGAGAAGGGTTCCCCAGGACCAGGGAGAAGTGATTCCCAGGTCCGTGTGAATGGTGTATGAATGTACAGTGACATAATTGGAGCCGTGGCGTTGCTGCTCACAAGTGGGCTTGTGCTAATCCAATTTGATGAGGATGTGGTGTGTGTGATCTAGGGACCACAGTGGTGTGCATGCATTCTCAATGTGCCATGATTAATGTGTGTGTTTAACGTGCAAAGATGCCTAATGTGAGCTGTCTCCTGGCTGCTCTTCCCTCAGAAGACGGGGTAGCCTCGGTTAAAGGGGATTGTCTGGTTCGGGGGTCAGGTCATCACGTATGTCAATCTCCAGGCCCTTTCTCACTGCAAAGTTTTGCAGCATGCAACATGCACCGATGATCTGGCATACAAAGTTTGGGGAATACAACAGGGTACCCCCAGACTTATCCAGGCATCGGAAACGGGACTTCAGAAGGCCAAAGGTGCGCTCCACAACTGCACGGAATTTGGCGTGTGCTTCATTGTATCTTTCCTCTCCTGGGGTTTGGAGGTTCCGGATAAGAGTCATGAGATGGGGTCCCAGCGCATATGCAGAGTCACCTGGAAGGGAAAAGACAGGAGGATGTTAGTAGTGCATGTGCCCCTTGTGATGTCTGCATCATGGGGGGGGACAGTCATGCCTGACTCCCATGTCACTCACCAACCAGCCAGCTGTCCCCATACATGTTCTGTTCGAATTCTTTTGGGATGGGGCTATGATTGCATATGTAGCTGTCATGGCTGGATCCGATGTGTTTGGCATGGATGTGCCATAAGAGGCATTTGGCATCGACTATCACCTGTACGTTGATGGAATGCCAGTGCTTCCGATTGTGGTATATGTGCTCTGTTTCACAGGGGGGCTGGAGTGTCACATGTGTGCAATGAATGGCCCCCACGGTGCGTGGGAATCTGGCAATTCTGTAGAAATCTGTCATTGCCTTCTGCCGCAGGTCCTCAGTGGTGGGTTTGATGATTTGGTTGGCCATGCGTCTGAGAATTGCAGGGATAACCTGGTACACACATCAGCTCATGGAGGATTGTGAGAGCCACCACTCCACTTGTATGCTGAAAAGAGCCACTGGCAAGGAAATGGAGTGTTGCCAGGACCTTGAGCAGTGGCTGCACTGCATGTGAGCGGTGTGTTGTGCTGGTGACGTCCTCCTGCAGGGTTGTGGTTAATTCCATGATGGCAGCAGGGGTGAATCTTTAGATGCGAGACACCTCCGAATCACTCATGCCAAAGAGGTCTATGCGTGTGCGGTATATCCTCTCCCGTGCCCTCCTCCATGCCCTACTCCTTCTGCGCTCATCTAAAGCCAGTAGTATAGCTATGAGCAAGGATGCCCCTGGCATGTTGGCATACAGATTGCTGTCCTACAAGTGTGGCTGCTCAGCTCGTCCCTAATGGTGTTGCTTTAGCTGACATGTAGACGGATTGTCTAATTTTAAGCCTGCTTTTATATTGACTAATTTTAGACAGGACGTGCAGCTGATGCCGCACAGCGCAAACTTACTTTTGTGGATCAATGTTTCTCCCTCATTTGCATATTTCCCTAGCAAATCAATGGTGTGTCTAGCGCATTTTTTGCGCGCACGATGCGCCGGTCTATCGAATTTACGTCGGTCGAAAATTTCTAGATTTCTGGCGTATATCGTTTTGTGGATACGGCGCATAGATACGCAGGCGCATATTTCCAATTGCGCTGGCGCAGCTCCTGAAACTCCGGCTTAAGTGCTTTGTGAATCTGGCCCTATATGACTAAACTTAACTGCTCATGAAATATGTAGCCTGACAGTCAGAGAATGGCTATTTCCATCAGAACTTTTGAAACAGATGCTTAGTTTTCTAACAGATTAGCTATAAAGTGGACTTGCCACTCACACAGTATCATGCTGCTATTTAATTTGTTTGAGCAGTATATTTCAACACTGAAGTCTAATATGAGTTTTAATATGTCCCTTTGGGCTGTAGCAATGTTTACATTTCCTCTGTGGACCTGTTTATTCAGCAGTAACTGTCATTACTTAAGCTTACAAAGTAATGCACACAGTGGGCCAGATTCAGGTAGATGGGAGCATCTTTAATCTGGAGTAACGTTTCTCATTTACGTTACTCTGGCGAAATTTTAGGAGCAAGTGCTGTTATTCATGAAGCACTTGCTCCTAAAGTTGCAGCAGCGTATCGAAAATGAGCCGGCGGAATTCAAATTGGGCGGGTAGGGGGCATGTATTATTTAAACTAAGCGCGATCCCGCGGCGAACGTACTGCGCATGCGTCGACTGTCAATGCATCCCAGTGCGCATGCTCCAAATTCTGTCAGTGAACGTCAATGACGTCAAATCCCCATTCATGGACGTTTTACGCAAGCGACGCAAATTTTTTTTTTCGACGCGATTACGACGGCTATACTTAACATAGGATACTCCACTAGGGGGCTGCTTTATCTTTACGCCGCGTATCGCTTATGGAAACGTCGGAAAGTCACTGCGTCGAGCCCGAATACGATCGTGAATTGCCGATTCCCGCTGATTAACATATTTTTTCGGCGTTAATCAGAGGGAATGCCCCGGCGCCATTTTTAAATTAAAGTTGCGATGCGATGGCGAAATTCAATTACGCCGCTCGCATCGGAACTCCAACCCGGCGTTTCTTGTTTTCTGGTTACAGAAAACAAAAACGCCGGCTTAAAGTGACAGTTAGGCTGGAGTATCACTGATACTCCAGCCTAACTCTACCTGAATCTGGCCCATTGTATTTTTGGGAATAAAGTAGGCTCTTTTGGCATTTTTTTCCTGCTAAAAGTAATTAATACTGGGCACTTTCACCCCCTCCCTGCCCAGGCCAATTTTCAGCTTTCAGTGCTCTCACACTTTAAATGACAATTACTCAGGAATGCAATACTATACCTAAATTACTATTTAAAAAAAAAAAAATTAAGACAGATAGAGCTTTCTTTTGGTGGTATTTAATCACAACTGATATTTAGTAAGAGGCATGATAAGTTTTTGAAGTTGTAATTTTTTGTCACAATTTTTCAGAAAATTAAGAAATTAAATACTCTAATACTTAAATATGTGTTTTTTTCACATAGTTCCCATATTAAAAAATATATATATATATATATATATTTCCTTATTTTTTTGTTCCATAAATTTTAAATATTTCTCACACACAGCATAGGCATAATTAAAATTACACCCAAAAAACATTTTGCTATGCCTCATGGGTATGTGGATACCATGTGTGATGCTGCGTACACACGACGGTTTTTCATGACATGGAAAATGCTATTTTTTTAATCGTGTGTAGGCTCCAGAGCATTTTTCTCGACGTGAAAAATGGCCATTAAAAATTTAGAACATGCTGTAAAAAGCATTTTTGGAGAGTGAAAACTAGAGTTATGTAGCCCAATGCAAGTTTTAGCCATTGATTTTAATGGAACAATTGTAACTTCCACAATTAAATACTTTTCATGTTGAGATGAAATCTATCTTTCTCTCAAAGAAATTAAGAAAGTATATCTTGTTGCTGTCCATCTCACCAAATTTTTACCCAAACTCACACAGGTGTCTTTACAAACTAAAAACAATGCCATTGCTGATGCAAATTTAAAATGAGTCACAATTTTGTGTGTTTTTTTATTATTTCCAAATTATCATAATTTAAACCAAAAAATTTGATATGTGTACCAACATCAGAAATCAAAATGTCATTCCCAAAAATCTACACTCACACACCAAGAATCACCAAACAAAAAAACAGAATAAATCAAGAAGAATAACTCCTGACTAATGTAATTCCACCACCTATGGGCCAGATTCTCATAGAATTTCGCTTGCGTATCGTAAGCCATTTACACTACGCCGCCGCATCGTACTAGAGCAAGTGTCGTATTCTCTAACCATTTGCTCCGTAGTTTGCGTTGGCGTAGCGAAAATGGCCCAGCGTAAGCCCGTGTAATTCAAATGGGGCGGCTTGTATTTAAATTAAGCGCGCCCCCGCGTCGAACGAACTGCGCATGTGCCGGCCGGGGAAAAAGCCCAGTGCGCATGCTCCAGCTCACGTCGGAAAGCGTCGTTGAAACCGACGTCAAAATGACGTGATCGTCACTTACGCAATGCCCTATTCGCGAACGAGTTAGTAAAACGACGTAAGCGACAGAAAAAACCGACACTGACCCGACGCCATACTTAAGACGGCATCCGACGCCAACCGACGGCATCCGACGGAACTTCGTAAGGTTACTCCTCATAGAAGCACGGGTAACCTTACGTGGACGAAAACGACGTACGGGACGACGGGGTGGCGTAAAAGCGATCGGGAATCGCCGTACTAGCCTAATTTGCATATGCAAATGAAAAAACAATGTAAAGGCCACCTAGTGGCCGGAGTTGTCATTACAACTACGATCCGCAAGTGTAATGGTATTACACTTGTCGGATGTTGAAGCGTATCTATGCCAAAGTGATGCTAAGCATCACTCGCATAGATACGAGGCAAAAAAAACGGCAATACGACGGGGTATCTGAGAATCTGGCCCCCAATGTCCAAAGAAATGCAGTACTTATGTGTAGAAGGGTTTCACATGTGGCTAACAGGTTAGAACTTCTGTATGTCCTAAAATTGGAGTGCTAAATAAAATTACTGGGCCAGATTCTGAAAGGAGATACAACGGCGTATCTCCAGATATGCCGTCGTATCTCTGTTTGTGCGGCTGGGTTTCTATGCGCCTAATTCTTAGAATAAGTTACGCATAGATTTTGCTTAGATCCGACTTGCGTAAGTCACTTACACTGTCGGATCTAAGTTGCAATGTTACGCTGGCCGCTAGGTGGCGTTCCCGTCTATTTCTGCGTTGAATATGCAAATGAGCATGATACGCCGATTCCCGAACGTTTTTGGGCGCCGTCGTCGTAGTTTACGTAGTTTGCGTAAGCGTAAGATTACCCCTGCTATATGAGGGGTAACCTTGCGTAGGTCCAGCGTATGCCATGTTAAGTATGGACATCGGGACAGTGTCGGGTTTTTCCATAGTTTACGTTGTTTACGTAACTCGTCGTGAATAGGGCTGTATGTTAATTACGTTCACGTCGAAACCAATGTATTTTGCGTCGTACTATGGAGCATGCGCAGTGGGCTTCTTTTACGGCCGGCACATGCGCAGTTCGTTTGGCACGGGGGCGCGCTTAATTTAAATACATGAATTACGCGGCCTTATGCCATCCTCTTTACTTTACGCCGCCGTAATTTACAGAGCAAGTGCTTTGAGAATACAGCACTTGCCCATAAATAGTGCGGAGGCGTAGCGTAAAGGGGATACGCTATGCTACGCAGAAGAAACGCATTTCTATGAGAATCTGGCCCACCATGTGCAAAACACCATATATGGCAAAACCTTTAAAGTGAGCAGAAAACCCAATCAAAATATTATTCAATCCAAAGATGTCCTTATGCAAAAGAGCAAAATATATTATATTCAAGTGCAAAGTTCATAAATTGATCACTAAAATGCTCTTGTGCAAACAGTTCATGCATGCCAATGTACCACACTGGATAGATCCTAATGGCGCAGTGCTTAGACATTCACCGTTGTGACACCTGCACCATAAATCAGATAGGGGCTTACCAGACCACCAGCGATCTTCCTTGGGCCCCTTTCACTCTTGTACGACTTTAAAGTCGTGCGACTTTGCTGCGATTTTGCGGCCACAATTTTGCTGTGAATGTGTGCGATTTTCCTGCGATTTTGGATCAGTACTACTTTGCCACAATTTTGGCATTAACCAATAAAAACATACATGGTATGAGGTAATTCCTTTTCCTGCCATAGTTGTTTACAGTTCCTGTTTGCTTCCTGGTTGTTGTGGTGTGTTGTGACAGAAAATGTTTACTACTCAATTTATTGCCACAGCAGTTGTCATTGCTGCTGCAGCAGTAGCAGTGCATGAGGAAGAAGAGGAGGAGGAGCGGAGGACATGGACAAGGACATCTCTTTTTTTGGGCTGTTTGGAGCACATTGAATTACCAGGAAGTGAATGTGTGCTATAAAAATGTGCTTGGGAGGGGCTACTATGTTGAAAGGATTGGGTGGGACAAGGGTCAAAAAGCTGCTTGTGCTTACAGCTTGTGCTTACAAAGTTGTACTGAAATCGTACTGAAATCTTGTCTATATTATACAGGTAGGATTTGCATGCTACTTGAGGGTTTGACATTAAGGTCTATGGACATAAACTCGCATGGAGGTTGGACCAATGTAGTGCAGGGACTACTTTTAAGTCGACACGACTTAGACACCTTTCACACTTGTACGACTTCAAAGTCACGCGATTTTACCGCGATTTTACCGTGATTTTGCTGATGAATTCAATGAATGCATGTGTAAGTGGCATCAAAATCGGACCAAAGTAGTGCAAGGACTACTTTGAAGTAGGCACAACTTAAAGTCGTGCCAGTATGAATGGTGTTCATTAAAAATAACGGAGAATGACCTGTCATACGATTTTGCAGTCCAAAATCGTGGGACAAGCCGTATGAGTGTGAAAGGGGACTTAAAGTCGTGCCAATATGAATGGAAGTCATTGAAAATCATGGAGAATGACTTGTCATACGATTTTGCAGTCCAAAATCATGGGACAAGTCGTATAAGTGTGAAAGGGGACTTAAAGTCGTGCCAATATGAATGGTAGTCATTGAAAATCATGGAGAATGACTTGTCATGCGTTTTGCAGTCCAAAGTTGTATAAGTGTGAAAGGGGACTTATTCAGGTACATAATTTAGTGCTTATTGGGATCTCTGGTCCTCAGATGGAAATCCGGGAATGTTCCCCCCACCAGCCTCACTGTGTTCCCCTTATGGTGACAAGATGATCAAGCTCACTGTCTCAGATGGGATGGATGAATCTTGCCTCTTTCCCAAGGAAAACCTCGCTCTCTCTTTATCTCATCCGCCTGTCCCTCTGCTCGGTTAGCAATTCTGTCTAGCAGTCCTGGGGTTGCTGGTTCGAATCCCAAACATGCCACTTCATGTAGAGAAGTTGTCTGTTCTCTCTATGTCCTTACATAAATTGTGTCTAAATGTAGTATTTATATGTAGGAGGTTTCCACCACATTTCCCCACCAGCACTAATTGCAGCCTCTTACCAAGCCAAAACCCACAAAGAGTTTATCTCTCAGCATTCTGACAGTAATAAGCCATAGCCAGCCTTCAAAATAGATGGCATATGCCAGAAACAGGTTGTTCAGTGTCTCTCTGGCCTTCCACAGTACATCTGCATTGATTAACTTATTATACCAGTGGGACTTAGAACAGTTTGACACCACAGAAATGCTGCCTGCAAATATGTTGCAGCACAGTGCCTAACAGGTTAGCACTTCTGCCTAGCAGCACTGAGGTTCTTGGTTCAAATCTCTATCCTGCTCCCTGGCTGCTCCCTTATTTTCAGGAATTTATAGGCTTATACTTCACACTTCAGATATTCACATTCTCTAAACATTAGAGATCCAGAGATATGAATATTTATCACAAAGTGTACCTGGGACATGGTCATGAATGTAGACACCTCCCAGCAACCAACTCCTAAACAAGATGACCAGACGCCTAGTCACTGGTCTCTGTCAACACTCATTGATCAAACTCTGATCAACCCTCGGACATTAATTGCAAGTATTCTTCTTCCCCCAATTCTACCTTACTTCTTTGTGGCTGTATATTGTCGTTATTTCTTTACTTTCAAAAGGTTTTTATTTTCATATAAAAAAGTAACAAAATCAAAATACATACAGGCATACCCCACTTTTAAGTACACAATGGGGTTTATTTACTATCGCTGAAAAGTGCAAAATCAGACTCACTTCCGCATAGAAACCAAGGAGCTTCGGGGGCGTGGTCAGCCGCAGAACTGTATGGCTGACCAAAAAGGGAGCTCTCTGAGAACGGATCTCCCTGAGCAACTTGCACAGCGACCTGTGAGCCCTAAACAACACAGAGCGATACTGGAACTTACTGGGACTGTAGCAGACATGTCAACTAAGAGGAAGAACAGAGAGGGGCCCCGCAAACTCAGCGCATTCTGCAGCCCGGCCGGGCTGCAGAGAAAACAAGATGGCGCTGCCCCCTCACCTCACTGCAGTGCAGAACAGCGCACTGCTTCCTCTCTCCACGAGGGAGAAAATTTAACAGCTACACAGCCCCAGCCTGACAGCGATTGCCTGGATGACATGCTAAGTCCAGTGAGGCAGAAAAGGAGGATCTCCTCAGAACAAGGTAATCCTCACACACCTCATACAGACCTTGCCTGCAGCCTGGACAAAAATCCCCATGATGAAAAACTACAGGCTATGCCCACTACTGATTTACCAATACTGGACACTACCTTTAAAGATATGATCATGTCTTTAAGAGGTGCATTACAGTATGATATGATCAGCCTTATGCACAAATCTAAAATGGAGATTGATGCTCTGGGAGAAAGAGTGGATTATATGGAGAATAAAATGTGTGATTTCACTGCTGCGCACAATGAATTAGTGGACTCCCACTTTGATCTAGAAGAAGAAGTGAGACAACTCAGGATCAAAGTCGGAATCAATGAGGACAGAAATCGAAGAAATAACATAAAATTCAGAGGTATTCCTGAGAATGTGAAGCCAGCAGACCTTAAACGCTTCATTAAAACCATGATTTCTGATCTAATCCCTGCCACCCCTCAACAAGAGCTGGAAATTGACAGGGCACATAGACTACCTAAACCACATTACATAGCAGAGAAAATACCTAGAGATGTCATTGCTAGGATCCACTTTTTCAATGTCAAGGAACAACTGATGCAATTCGCTCGGCGCTACTCCCAGATCCGTATTCTGGAATAATCCCTTACTCGGATTTGTCACATGCGACAATCTTAGCTTGCAAAAAGTACTAAAGTGCTGAGAAACCATGGCATAATTTACAAATGGGGCTTCCCCACAAAAATTCTAGGTAGAATTTAAAGGCACCTCATACACTATTAACGAAATGGAACAAGGTCTAAAAATCCTCCGCTCATGGGGTCTACTCCCAAACCAAGAAAATACCAAAATGGACACTACTACACCTGGTCCCATTTACCAGGACTGGAAAATAGCTTAAAAATCCTCTCATGACGAATTTTAATGTTGTGGTCTCCAGGCACAAACTGAGGCCTCACAAATCTCACTTATGCCCATGTTTAAGGGCCTTTTGCAGCTCAGGGAATCCAGATTTTGAATAATTCCTGACTGGAATTCTCTCAAAATTTTTACCCCCAACCGATTGGAAGTACATAGTCATGTACACAGGAGTTGGAGCACAACAACTCCTATTCTTTTTTCACAGTTTTACTAAGCTTTTGTTGATTTTTCTTCCCTGGTTCGTTCTCCATTTTCTGTTTTTTTTTTTTTCTGCTGCCTGTACACTATTTCTAAAGCAAAATAAAAAGGATAAGAAAGCTGCGCTCAGGATAGCCTAATCAGGGGTTAAGGAATTAGAGTGTGGCTGCAGCCCCCCCTAAATATAACTCCAAAAGGAGTATATGGATAAAAATGTGTGTGTTGGGGGTGGTGGCGCTGTCACTATTATGTTGTTAGACTAACCCAAGGGGTGTGGGTAGATTTATTGGGACAACATTCCCTAAGGTGCTAAGTAGCACAGGTGTGGTAAAAAAGTGGTCTATGTTAGATGTCAGTAATGGTGCTAACAGGTGCTACCAATAACGTGTCATCAGTGAAGGTATAAGTACACACGTAAACAAAATAAACAAAAATATGTGGTAAATTATAAATGTGCACTGGCATCAATCCATACTATGCTGTAATGCAATATGTTTCCAATTACAGCTAATTACTGAACATGCAGCAATCTAAATAATGTGACAATATAAGTGTCGTCAATTATAGTATATATGTATATCCGCAATATACAATAGTTAAAAAACACATAAAGTGGAAGAATAATCAAAGCAAAAAGTAACTGCTATATAATAAAATAAACTATAAATCAGGTAACATAAATTAGTCCATCAGTTGTGATCGGGTGACTCTGTGTAGTGTGACAATCAAGGTGCACCTATATAGATAGGTGATACGTCAGGTGGGTATCGCGGTGAATCCGGTGCTCCCCCTTATGGGTCCCCACTCACCAAATGTAGTCACCCCTGCAGGGGTATAAGACGTGTCAGGTCACAATGTATATTCCCCCGTGTCTTGGCTCCTTCTCCTAGATTCCAAAGGTAATCACCGGAGTTCCTGGTCAATCTCCTTAGTATGGATAGTTGTTTAAACAATTCCTCCAAAGCAAAAAAGAGAAAGGACTTCCATAGTGTAGTGTATGAATAAAAGAGGATTTTATTGGCACTGCTGAGCAATATCTCAAGCACAAGTGCAATATACAAAAACGGTATTTAAAAATTCATGGCACCATGCAAAGCTGAAGTAGATGTAATCAGCGGTAAAAAATGAAAATAAAAATAGAAATAAAAATAAAACAAGAAAAAAGGAGTAATATCCTATGATTTTCCAGGCATAGGTACTCCACAGTACAGGCACTATTGAGTTCCGGATGTGGATCAATCCAGCATGTGAACGGCGTGCGTTCCAAGCTGACACGCTGGAGATCCCGGAAGTGCGTGTAGGTGTGCGTGTGTCCGCTTTACGCACGTTTCGTAGTCCTTACGTCTTCGGAAGCGGGTACACGCATACCACGACTTGCAGAATAAATAGGCGGCGTCACCATGGCAATTACATACGCTCAGTGGAGCTGTCCAATCGGAGCAACCTATTAGTTGTCCAATCAAATATTGCAGATTTCGCCTATTGGAATAAAAAGTAAAAAGTAACCGCTACTAGCCAATCGAGCAGCATGTAGCGGGTTGGGTGTCCAATCATAGGACAGGGCTTAGGCATTGGTAGGTGTGTCACTAATCCAAAGTATAAAGTGACGGGATCAGCGTCCTATCTGGTGTTTAAATGTCAGCGGCATAAGAAAGGTATAGCCGTTATTGGCCAATCGGGCAGTGTGCGGTGAACTTACACATATAGTGGGTAAATATCTATGATACACATATGCCGATGTGGTATTAAGTTTCCATAGGGAGCCACTATGGCCCGGGTGTATGTATTGATTGCCATGCTGACGGCCCTAATACATAAAAGCCATTACAGAAAGTATACCATTATACTGTTATTAATCGAAAAGATCGCTATTATAAATCAAAGAGATTATTCAGAAGAGACAATTGTTTGGACGTAATGGCAGGACATTATAATTAAACATACTAGACAGTGGGAAGATGGAATTGATTAAACTGTATTAAAGACTAATCCATAGGCATAATCAATTCTCAGCACTTGATCATGAGGGAGTATGATTGTTATGAAATGTACTAGATAATAGAAGAAATATGAAAAAATATGTATAATAAATAATATGAGGGGATGGCACCTCCTGTAGTTGAACTACCAGTCATGTGGCCAAAACCACATATATATATATATATATATATACATATAATGCAGAAATGGAATATTCTGCATAAACATATGTTAATTGGCCATACATGTGTACCATCGTAGATACGATGGTTCCAACAGACCTGTACTGCAAATCTGGTAGATGGGAATTCTATTACATACCCCCTATAATTAAGGGCCCAAGGATTACATCGTTGAAGGATTACATATGGCAATGAGCTGTAACTATTTCTGGTATAAAAACAACTATTACGTCCAAAACAGGGGCGTAGCTATGGGGGCACGTTATGCCCCTAGTGTCGCCAACCTGCTGATGGATTGTTGGGAAGAGGAATATGTGTACACACGCAACATCCCCCAGATCAAATTGTATCGTAGATACATTGATGATCTAGTTATACTCTGGGATGGAAGCAGTGACACTTTCCAAGAATTTCTATACAACCTTAATACCAATAAATATGGCCTCACCTTCACAGGAAAGTGTGATATGCAGAGCATAGATTACCTGGATCTTCAAATCTTTAAAGTGGGGTCCCAACTCCACACAAAAACGTTCTTCAAATCCACGGATCGTAACGGCTATATACCGTCTACCAGCTGCCATCATCCTAAATGGAAGGCAAACATACCCAAAGGCCAACTCATGCGACTGCGCAGGAACTGCAACTCTATTGGAGATTACATCAATCAAGCTGACGTCATTATTGAGAGGTTTAAAGAGAGAGGGTATAAAGAAAGCAACTTGACTAAATTGAAAGAAGAAGTCCTTAAAATGGACAGAAACATCATGCTGGAACCCAAAGTTAAGAATAAATCCATCACGTCTGATGTAGCCCTTATAACTGGGTTTAACTCACAATATAAGGAATTTGAACACATAGTCAAAAAATACTGGCCGATTCTACAAGAAGACCATACTCTGAACAAAATCCTAAAGAAAACCCCTACCTTCATATATAGGCGAGCCCCCTCTCTACGCTACCATCTTGTACATAACGTGATCGACCCCCCAAAACCCATTAGTCTCTGCCCTGAACTTAAGGGGTTCTTCAAATGCCAAAAATGTTTGGCCTGCAGGGTGAGCAAAAAACAGCCTAGGAGAAAAATCAATTTCAAGTCGAGGGCAGATTTCAAGGAATACAAAATCAAAGAGCTCATCACATGTCATTCCACCCATGTGACTTATGTCATTGAATGTCCACGCCACCTACAGTATGTAGGTCGCACTACACGACCCCTCAAAGTGAGAATTCGGGAGCATATCAACAGGATCAAAAAGGGATCCACTAAGCACAACCTCTACCGTCACTTTAAGAGATTCCATCAACAGGACCCAACCGAACTTATTTTCTATGGTATAGATCTGATCAAAGATAACTGGAGGGGCGGAAATAAAACCACCGCAATTTCCCAGAATGAAACAAGCTGGATCTACCGTTTAGGATCTTTAAAGCCACACGGATTGAATGCAGATATAGACCTTAACTGCTTTTTGGCTAACCCCTAAAGTGCTTACTGATGTATTCTAACTCTAACTTCATGTATGCTATACTCTACTTATATATGCTTATACCTCTGCACACCCTATATCATCTAATGATCACAGAGTATACCTATCCCCACCATCTCCTCTCATGACTTTACCCACATCCCCAAGATGGGGCTCTAGACCTTTCCATCTTATCCAATTTTTACGTTTAGTTTATAATGAGAACACCCTCCCATGTTTGGCCCCTACCCCTGTTCGGACACTTCTAACAGCCTGTTTCAGAAGTCATTTATTATCCTTGGGCCCTTAATTATAGGGGGTATGTAATAGAATTCCCATCTACCAGATTTGCAGTACAGGTCTGTAGGAACCATCGTATCTACGATGGTACACATGTATGGCCAATTAACATATGTTTATGCAGAATATTCCATTTCTGCATTATATGTATATATATATATATATGTGGTTTTGGCCACATGACTGGTAGTTCAACTACAGGAGGTGCCATCCCCTCATATTATTTATTATACATATTTTTTCATATTTCTTCTATTATCTAGTACATTTCATAACAATCATACTCCCTCATGATCAAGTGCTGAGAATTGATTATGCCTATGGATTAGTCTTTAATACAGTTTAATCAATTCCATCTTCCCACTGTCTAGTATGTTTAATTATAATGTCCTGCCATTACGTCCAAACAATTGTCTCTTCTGAATAATCTCTTTGATTTATAATAGCGATCTTTTCGATTAATAACAGTATAATGGTATACTTTCTGTAATGGCTTTTATGTATTAGGGCCGTCAGCATGGCAATCAATACATACACCCGGGCCATAGTGGCTCCCTATGGAAACTTAATACCACATCGGCATATGTGTATCATAGATATTTACCCACTATATGTGTAAGTTCACCGCACACTGCCCGATTGGCCAATAGCGGCTATACCTTTCTTATGCCGCTGACATTTAAACACCAGATAGGACGCTGATCCCGTCACTTTATACTTTGGATTAGTGACACACCTACCAATGCCTAAGCCCTGTCCTATGATTGGACACCCAACCCGCTACATGCTGCTCGATTGGCTAGTAGCGGTTACTTTTTACTTTTTATTCCAATAGGCGAAATCTGCAATATTTGATTGGACAACTAATAGGTTGCTCCGATTGGACAGCTCCACCGAGCGTATGTAATTGCCATGGTGACGCCGCCTATTTATCCTGCTAGTCGTGGTATGCGTGTACCCGCTTCCGAAGACGTAAGGACTACGAAACGTGCGTAAAGCGGACACACGCACACCTACACGCACTTCCGGGATCTCCAGCGTGTCAGCTTGGAACGCACGCCGTTCACATGCTGGATTGATCCACATCCGGAACTCAATAGTGCCTGTACTGTGGAGTACCTATGCCTGGAAAATCATAGGATATTACTCCTTTTTTCTTGTTTTATTTTTATTTCTATTTTTATTTTCATTTTTTACCGCTGATTACATCTACTTCAGCTTTGCATGGTGCCATGAATTTTTAAATACCGTTTTTGTATATTGCACTTGTGCTTGAGATATTGCTCAGCAGTGCCAATAAAATCCTCTTTTATTCATACACTACACTATGGAAGTCCTTTCTCTTTTTTGCTTTGGAGGAATTGTTTAAACAACTATCCATACTAAGGAGATTGACCAGGAACTCCGGTGATTACCTTTGGAATCTAGGAGAAGGAGCCACGACACGGGGGAATATACATTGTGACCTGACACGTCTTATACCCCTGCAGGGGTGACTACATTTGGTGAGTGGGGACCCATAAGGGGGAGCACCGGATTCACCGCGATACCCACCTGACGTATCACCTATCTATATAGGTGCACCTTGATTGTCACACTACACAGAGTCACCCGATCACAACTGATGGACTAATTTATGTTACCTGATTTATAGTTTATTTTATTATATAGCAGTTACTTTTTGCTTTGATTATTCTTCCACTTTATGTGTTTTTTAACTATTGTATATTGCGGATATACATATATACTATAATTGACGACACTTATATTGTCACATTATTTAGATTGCTGCATGTTCAGTAATTAGCTGTAATTGGAAACATATTGCATTACAGCATAGTATGGATTGATGCCAGTGCACATTTATAATTTACCACATATTTTTGTTTATTTTGTTTACGTGTGTACTTATACCTTCACTGATGACACGTTATTGGTAGCACCTGTTAGCACCATTACTGACATCTAACATAGACCACTTTTTTACCACACCTGTGCTACTTAGCACCTTAGGGAATGTTGTCCCAATAAATCTACCCACACCCCTTGGGTTAGTCTAACAACATAATAGTGACAGCGCCACCACCCCCAACACACACATTTTTATTTCTAAAGCAACACCACCATCTACTGGCAAAACAGTATTACTACGCCACAATGATATACCATCTACCCACAAAAAAAATATCTCCTACAAGACTGAATCTACAACAAAGCATCTTCAACTGATAAGATATGCCACTTAAACTCATGTCTTTCAATGTCAAAGGCTTAAACAGCCCTCATAAAAGAAAAGCATTGTGGACAGATGCAATTAAATTCGGAAGTGATGTTGTTTGCATCCAAGAATCCCATTTCGCTAAGGATAAAACACCTACCTTCAAACATCATAATTTTCCCCACATTTTCCTCTCCAGCAACGAAATAAAGAAAAAAAAGGGGTGGCTATAGCTATCAAAGACACTGTCTCATTCCAACAAATAGATCTCAAAACTGACACCCAAGGAAGATACATAATTCTGGTTGCCACCTTAGACAATGTGACATACAAATATATATGCCCCCAATAAAAATCCCCACCAACTCATCCAAAAAGTGATTGGGAAGACAAGAAAAATTCAGAAAGGCCACCTCTTGATCTGTGGAGACTTCAACGCACCGATGGATCCTGATATGGACACCTCCAAGAAAGGAAAAGCTCCCAGAAAGGGTCTCTCCAACATTTTCTCAGCAGAAGACCTGTACGATCCCTGGAAATGACTTCATACCACGGAAAAAGACTTTACTTTCTTCTCCAATGTTCATAAGACGTACTCCAGAATAGGCTATTTCATCACAGATAAGAATCTCCTCACAAAAGTAGTGAATGCTAGTATTCACAACCTAACATGGTCTGATCATGCTCCAATCACTCTTGATATTAATTTGAATCAAAATTGCCCCAACAATTATCTTTGGAGAAACAACACATATATCCTCTCCCAGGAGAAACATAAATCTGTGATGAAAAAAGGTCTAAAATAATTTTTTGATGTAAATGATAATATGTCCGTTAACAACACTACTCTATGGTGCGCCCACAAGGCATATGCAAGAGGTCTCTTAATGCAAATTACCGCTAGAGAGAAAAAAAATAGAAACAACACGATCAACTCAATACTAATAGAAATTTCCAACCTTGAAAAGTTGCACAAAAAAAAAAACCCCAAAACATAATCTTAGAACGCCAACTCAATAACCTTAGATCTGATCTTAGATATTTATTAATTGCTGACCATGACAAATATCTTAAAAAACTCAATTTAAAATACTACTCCCAAGGTAACAGAGCAGGTAAGTTAATGGCCTCCCAAATAAAACTTTGCCAACAAAAGAACAAAATTCATAAACTAACCCACCACACCTCAGGTAAAACAACCCTCAATATTAAAGAGATAGCAGATACTTTCTCACTGTACTATGAGACACTCTATAATCTAAAAAATGACACTCTCACCCCCAAACTAACGCTGATAAAATCTCATCATTTTTAGACAATATTGACCTTCCTTCCATTGATCCTACATCATTAGAATTACTCAACAAACCTATATCAGATGAAGAAATTATTAAGGTCATACACAAACTACCAAAAAATAAATCGCCAGGCCCAGATGGCCTTTCAGGAGAATATTATACGGCCTTTGAAGAAACATTAGTCCCCCATCTTTCCAACCTATTTAATCAAGCAGCTAACTCAGAAGCCCTCGCAAAAGAACTGCTAGAAGCAATAATTATCACTATACCTAAATCAGGCAAAGATCCCACTTCGCCTTTAAACTACAGGCCCATTTCCTTATTAACTCAGATCACAAAATCTACGCAAAGATATTGGCGAATAGACTTGTTAATATAATTCCCACCCTAATCAAACCAGATCAAGTTGGCTTTGTTAAAAGTAGACAGGCCCCAGATAGCACAAGAAGAATGCTCAATATTATTAACACTATACACAATAATCGAACCCCCGCCCTGCTCTTAGCTTTAGATGCTGAAAAAGCATTCGACAGAATGCATTGGGAATATATATCAAATACCTTAACTAAATTTAGCTTTAACGATTTTATCCACTCGGCAATCATGGCATTATATACCCAGCCCAACACAAAGGTCTACACTTCAGGTATCTTATCTAGAAACTTCCCATTAACTAACGGAACCAGACAGGGCTGCCCCCTATCCCCTATAATTTTTGCATTAGCTATAGAACCCCTAGCAGAATACATTCGATCATCCCCGAACGTCAGAGGTGTTAAGATTGGCCAAGACGTGCACAAACTAGGACTATTCGCAGACGATATCATATTGACACTGACAGAACCTGATATATCTCTGCCTACAATACATGCAATACTAGAAAAATTCAAAGATGTCTCATACTATAAAATCAATCAGGATAAATGCTTTATCCTCCCTATGAACATACTAGACTCGACAATCAACTCTTTACGCACAACACATAAATACAATTGGGACAACAAATCGATAACATACCTAGGGATCCAACTCACATTTCCTCCAACCAAAATGTATGTTGCCAATTTCCCCATACTTTTAGACCAAATATCCCGTGACTTATCGCATATTCAAAAAACCAACTTATCCTGGGTTGGTAAAATAGCCGCTTTCAAGATGCAAACGTTACCTAAAATTTTATATCTCTTTAGATGCCTCCCTATACCAATTCCTGCCAAGTTCTTTAAACAACTAGACAGCAAACTTAGACAATTTATCTAGAACAACAAAAAAAACAGAGTTGCTTTCTCGATCCTCACTACTAAAAAAATAGGCCTCCTAGATGTTAGAAATTATTATTTTGCTTCTATCTTAGATCAGAGGAAACATTGGTTTACCCCAACAAATGACAAATTATGGGTAAACATTGAACGTCTAGCCACACACAATTTTGACCTCCCTTCTCTCGCAATAGCTAGCGTCATTATCCCTAAGATAATAATCCCCAACCTAATAAGCATTAAAACTACTTTGTTCGCTTGGAAACACATTCTCTCAAAAACCAGACATGTAGAGAAAAAAGCTAAATTACATATTTTTTTCCCCCGTCTCAGTGGATTAAAGCATTACAAACAATAAGTAAATCATCCTCTTGCATTGAACACTGGGATAATGCCCAAAAAATAATCAATAGATGGTACTTAACACCATACAAGTTATCCAAAATTTATCCAACTGCATCCGACATCTGTTGGAAATGTAACAAGCAAACGTGAAACCTCCTGCACACGCTTTGGAGTTGCAAGACTCTAAAAAGTTTTTGGAACTCTATCTCATCCTTTATCGCCAATCTTACGGGTAACCTTGCCAAGCTTACTCCTACCAAGGCATTATTAGGTATAGATCTAGACAGGGCTTTTTTTCAGGGGGAACTTGGGGGAACTCAGTTCCACCACCTCTGGCTCAGACCCTTAGGTATCTGCTCACCACAATCACTTGTAAACACAGAAGTCTGGTTTCTGTGTTTACAAGTGACAGTTCTGCACTCTGTGTGTAACCCCCTGAACTCTACACTCTGTATGTAATGCAATCCTGGTACAGTATTTAATGCCCCTTTAAGACCCTTCTACTGTTTGTGAAATCTGAACGGGACGCATTTGAGTTCCTGCACCTATTTTCTGAGAAAAAAAGCTCTGGATCTAGACAAATACCCCACTATGTACAGGACTATTGTCTTACATATTTTGATAGCCTCAAGAATTACAGTGGCTTCTCTATGGAAATCCGCAGACGCCCCAAACCTACCAATAGTCATCGCCAGATTAAACACCCAAGCTCAATTAGAACTATTATTAGCCTATAAGAATGATTCTATAATCCCCTATCGTAGAAAATGGATAATGTGGTTAACCCACCCGAAAGCTCCCAAATATTTAAAAGATTCCTTACTTTAATCTTCCTATAGTCTGAAGAATAACATTATAAAATACTGAATCTTTGGTATAGATAATGACTAACGGCAGCCTTTATTTCAGTTTTCTCCATCCCTCCCCCTCCTTTATTTGTATTTACTTTAGCTGTATAGGTGTACCACTGATCATCTTGGTGACCTCCCAGTCCTACAGTTTGTACCCAACTGGGGTAGGCTGGCCTAGGTCGCCGAGTACCGTATTCGTTTCTGTTAAATGTTTGCCTGTACAAGGTGATTATACTACTTAGATTGTATATTGAATGCAACTACCTCAAGTGTTGTAAATTGATAAACCCAATAAAAATTTATGGATGAAAAAAAGAAACCAATGAGCTTCCAGGTATTATTACCAGGCTAAATTGAGCAAGCTGGGGATAGAATCTCATTGGTTTCTATGCAGAAGTGAGTCTGATTTTGCACTTTCCATCAATAGTAAATAAACCTCATTGTGTACTTAAAAGTGGGGTATGCCTGTACACTTGTGTGTATAAGACATGGGATAAACAAACTGAATAGACCAACAAATATTAGCCCCAAGTTGCTCCATTAAATTGGGCACGCATCAGAGGGGATCAGGAGAATACTCTGGGCACCCCTTTGGGGAAACATGCTGTGCCCAGGGAGTACCCCCCAGACCCCCCCCCCCCATGGGAGAAACTGACTGGGTGTTCCCAACAACCAAGGCTTCTGGGAAGGAAACGTCAGTGCTGAGGCCTCATGTCCCTCTAGGTGGGGATCCGTTGCATTGTCCTCTCAGAGGCAGGTATACCACCGGTACCCTTGTAATGAGGAGGAGGTGTCAAGTATATGATGTAAAAGGGAAAGGGTAGGGAAAAGCAGAAAAAGGGGAGAGAGAGAAGTAGAAAAGGATAGAAAGAAGCCAAGCAGTGGGACGGGATTGGTGAAACACGTTCTTTAGACTTGTATCCCAGGAATGAGAGTTATGCCCATATATTTGGCCTAGGGTTCCCAAGTGCCTTTCAATTCATTGGTTCTGTCCAGGAGAATACTTGTGAGCTTCTCCTGGGACATAATCCACGAGATTTTGCATTTGGTGGCCAAAAGGGAGACCCTGGGTTGTTTCCATGCTTTAGCTATCGTCAGCTTCGCTCCCAGCAACATGAAGTGTATCAGTTTACTTGTAAATTTAGACGTCCTGGGAAGGTTTTTGGGAATCTGGTGGGATGTAACCCTTTGGATCAAGGCAAACATCCTGTTCCAGTATGACCTTATTCTGGGGCATTCCCACCATGTGTGGGCCATAGTGCCTGTTAGTTGGCAGCCTCGGAAGCATTGAGGGTTCACTGTAGGATACATGGAGGCCAATTTGGCTGGAGTGAGGTACCATCTGGTCATTACTTTTAAATTGGATTCAATCAGGGAAACATTCTGAATCCCCTTAAAGGCTCTAGAAACCGAGGACTGCCATTTCTCCAAGTTCCAGCTTATTTGGAGATCATTTTCCCAAGATGACATGTATGGGGCTTTGCAGGGCGTTTGGGCTAGTGACTGGTAGACAATGGAGATTCCCCCCCTCTGTTCTGTGGACTGACCGCACCAAGTTTCATATGGCGTGAACTTAGGGGGGCCTGATTTGGATTTCCAGATTTTATGAAAGAAGTGCTGTATTTGCTGTATTCAGAGCACAGGATTTCCAGCTGTTGCAATGAAGAGGAAGAAAATGGACTGCCGCACTCCAGAAGAATTTCAAATGAAAAAGTTGTCTTTAATATAAAAACAGGAACATGTACAGTCACCGCAACCACAGAAACAGGACAGCTGACGCGTTTCGCACTCAACTAATGCTTAGTCAGGGCTAAAATATGGTGCAAATACAATACACTTTATACCAAACCTCAAATCAAACATGTGATTCCCTTCAGCCTATATTGTCGCTATATCGACGATCTGCTTGTCATCACTTCTGATGAATCTGCAGATCTTCACGATTGGTTACATTATCTTAACGACAACAGTCTAAATCTACAGTTCACTGGTACTTTACAACCTGTGACCATTGACTTTTTGGATGTTAAGCTTACGGGAGCGAACGGTTCGGTGTCTACAGGCTTATTCAGAAAAAGCACAGCTGGTAATGCTTTACTACGAGCCGATTCATCTCACCCCCCACACACAATTAAAAGCATTCCTTTTGGACAGTTTCTCCACCTTAAACGTCTCTGCACTTCACCCTTAGATTTCTCCAGAGCAGCCAAAGAGATGGCATCCAGATTCAAAGCCAGGGGCTACCCGGCTAAAGTAATCAACAATGCCATACTCAAAGTAGAACGTGTACCCAGAGCCTCATTGTTTTTTTTTTGTTTTTTTTCAAATAATTTTTTATTTAAGATTTTACAATACAGGGTTAATACGTACAAGGTTTCACAAGCGATGGTACATATCATCCAAGCGTGCATCACGGGTACAGTAAAACAATAGCCTAAAATGTAACACAGGCAACTCAAGAAACAGAAAAATGAAAGACGTATATATACACCACAGTCCTCCTGATCACATGAAGTGGGTCCATAAGGGACGCTGAGCCTACTATACTCTAATAGAGGAGGAGCCTGCATAAGCAATATAGTCAGAAACTAAGGGAGCTCTTAGTGTCTCCTGGAGAGTTGGCCCCTCTCCAGCGTTTCAATTTCAGGGATAGCTGCATGCGGAGAGGGGGCAGTCACAGGGTGTATGTGGACTGGAAGGGTGTTATACGTCATACCGTGACGTTGGAAGTGGCGGTAGAAATACACACAGATATTGCATTGGGCAGAGTGTAGACAGGGGGCGGGGTCCAGGGGGGTGGGAATACACAGGGGGGTAGCAGGATCATGTGACGGGTAACTGGAGTAAGCTTTCCGCGGCCCGAGTGTCGGGGTCCGCAGTTCCCTGGGAGTCTCTGTAATGCGACCAACAGACCCACGTGGTTCGGAATGTTTTGTGTGTGTCTTTCGCCTGGTGGATAATTCTCTCCATGTCCTCGATTTTATTGACTCTCTTAATCCATTCGGCAATGGTGGGGGCGGTAGTTGTCTTCCAATGTATAGGGATGCATTGGGTGGCTGCATTGATAAGGAGCAGGGCAAGGGATTTGGAGTAGGATCTCCTAGAGATTAAGGTGTAATGCAGGAGATACTGCACTGGGGTGAAGTCAGGTGTGTAGGTGGTGATATGTGCGATGAGGTCGTGTACCTTCTCCCAAAAAGGTCTGATGTGTGAGCATTCCCACCAGATGTGTAGAAGAGACCCCACGGCCGTGTTGCATCTCCAACAGGTAGGGGGAACAGCAAGGAAGATTTTGTGCAATCGTTCGGGTACTCTGTACCACCTCGAGTACAATTTGAATCTGTTCTCCTGCGCGGAAACATTAATGGAGCCTTTGTGGGTGTGTTCCCAGACCCGTTCCCAGTCATCAGGGGATAGGGAGATCAACAGATCCGTCTCCCATGCACAATGGATTTTATCATGTGGAACCGCGGTGGGCAGGAGAAGGGCGTATAGTAACGAGACCACGTGAGTTTGTACGCCCGAGTCCTTACATAGTTTCTCAAACGGGGTGTGGTCCCTGTGCCAATTGGACATTGTCGGAGTGCTCTGAAGAAAGTGCCTGACCTGCAGGAATTTGAAGAAGGGTATGTTCAGGTTCGGGAATTGGGAGGACATTTCAGTGTGGGTCAACAGGGTGCCTGCCCGAAAGAATTGATTGGCCCTGGCTGTTGTGTCCACGTTAATTGTAGAGCCGTCCCGTGAGGTGATGTCAGGGGGGAAATCAGGATTTTGGGTGATGGGCGTCATAGGCCCGGGGGAAGGAACCAAGTCTAAAACGCGGCAAGTGGTTCTAAAGGTAGCTAGAGTGGGGCCTATCAGCGGGTGGTCTGTGCACGTCTTTGGTATTGAGTTGGGACTAATCCAGGGGGCGTGTGCTATCGGGAAGTTCGCAAAGGAGTCCTCTATCGCAACCCAATCCTTGTTCTGACCATGTCTGTGCCAATCTACCACCCTGGTGAGTTGACAGGCCTTGTAGTACAGGGAAAGATCTGGCAGACCCATTCCCCCCTTCAGCTTCGGAAGAACAAGTCTGCTCCATCCCAGCCGGGGGGGGGGGGGAGTCCGCCCACAGAAAAGACCTACAGATACGTCTTAGGGAGGTGAAGTATGTTGGAGGGAGCTTAATCGGGACGGCTTGCATCCTGTACAACAGTCTGGGTAGAACGTTCATTTTTAAAATTGCCGCTCTCCCAAACCATGAAAATCGTCCCTTGTGCCAAGCGTGTAGGTCTTCCCGAATGGTTTGGAGCAAGTGTAGGAAATTATCTGTGTATAGGTCATTCAGCGTCGATGGGAGTTGGACACCCAGGTAGGTGATCGCACGGGTCTCCCAACGGAACGGGAAATTTTGTTGACACAAGGACACCGTCGAATGGGGGAGGGACACGATCAGTGCAGTAGACTTGTGGAAATTGATTTTCAGGTTGGATAGCCTGTTGAAGAGGTCAAAATCCTTTAGTAGATTGGGAATAGTGGTAATTGGGTCCTTTAGAAACAATAGAACGTCGTCCACGTACGCCGCAACTTTGCAGATTTTCTGGTCAATGGCAATTCCCTTAACGTCATGGTTATCGCGCAGCTTGCGAAGGAACGGCTCTAGCAGGAGGAAGAAGATGATGGGGGAGATTGGGCATCCCTGTCTGGTACCATTGGCAACAGAGAAGGCGTCCGACAGTCGACCGTTCACCCTAATCCGGGCGCTGGGGGCGGAATATAACGCCATAATCATTTGAATGAGTCGACTCGGGAGTCCTAACTGGGATAGAGCTGCAGACATATAGTCCCAGGCCACCCTGTCGAACGCCTTCTCCGCGTCCAACGATAGGAAAAATCTCTCAGTGTTTGTGGAAGTCAGCCAGTGATGTACGTTGATGGCCCTAATGGTGTTGTCCCGAGCTTCTCTGCCCGGGACAAAGCCAACCTGGTCGGTGGAGACAAATTCTGGAAGGAACTGCAGCAATCTGTTAGCTATAACTTTAGCATACAGCTTAACATCCACGTTTATCAGAGAGATGGGGCGGTAGTTGGAGACAAGGGTGGCGTCCTTGCCCGGCTTAGGGATCAACGTGATGTGTGCCTCCAGGAGGTCTCGGTGTGGATGGGTCATATCTGGGAGAGCATTAAATGCAGCTATAAATTTAGGAAGCAGGGTGGGGACAAAGGCCTTATAGTATCCGGCCGGGAGGCCGTCGTGGCCCGGGCTTTTCCCCGCTTTCAGCTGTTTCAGGGCGAGTAAGACCTCATCAGACGTGATTGCCGCGCCTAATTGTGCCAAATCCTCAGGGGGGACAGGGGAAGGGCCATATTTGGCGAGGAAGTTCTGCATGGCCGTCTGACGGTCTTGTGGGGGTGCACGGTCCCTTAGGTTGGGTAAGTTATACAGGTTTGAGAAATAGTGTACAAATTCATGGGCAATATGTTTGAGAAATAGTGTACAAATTCATGGGCAATATGGTCAGTTCTGGTGACGGGTGTCCCCGATGGAGGAGTAATGGAGTGAATGGTATAGCTAGCTTTTTTCTTTTGTAGGACAGACGCCAACAGTTTCCCGGCCTTATTCCCGAACTCATAGAATAATTTGTGAGTAAAGGCGAATTTGCGCTTCAAGGCTGTGTGGAGTTCGTCTAGCAGTTCTTCCCTAGCTGTCAGGAGGTCGGAGTATGTTTGGGTCGCTAGGGTGAGTTTGTGGGCATTCTTGAAACGTTTTATGCGGTCGGACAGTTCATTCATCCTGGCCTTTCTGAGCTTATTGCGTCTGGCCGTTAGTGTAATCAATTAACCCCTGATGACGCATTTATGCGCCGACCATAGGGTGACTGGTGAGGTGTCGGCGGTGTCATTCTCAGCAAAGTATTGGGAGAGCCGTTCCGAGAGCAATCGGAAATTCTCCGGGTCGAGTAGTAGGGAATCATCCATTCTCCATGTGATCCGACAATGTCTTGGGTTCTATCGTTGCCCCCAATAGGAATGTAAGATCAGGTTGTGAAAGAAAGAAATGGTCTAACCTGGAATATTTGTCGTGTAAGGGGGAAAAGAAAGTGTAGTCCTTCACCCTTGGGTTGAGTGTGCGCCATGTGTCGTGTAGAGTGAGTGTACTGAGTTGCGTTTTAATGGCACGCAGTGCTCTATAAGACAGGCAAGTTGACCCATTAGACGTGTCCACCAAGGGCGAGAGGGGGACATTGAAGTCCCCTCCCACTATCAGCGTGCCATTCTTAAATGCAGTCAATTGATAAAGCGTATCGCGAAAGAAAGAGACTTGTTTGGAGTTAGGAGCATAGACATTTGCTAATGTGTACATCCTGCCATATAGTGTGCCTTTGATGAAAAGAAATCTGCCTGACCTATCTTTTTGGATATCAGAGACTTGGAACGGGCATTGTCTGGCGAACAGGATCGAGACCCCCTTTGATTTAGCCTCATCGTTGGTGGCATGGTGCACCTCAGGGAAGTATCGGTCCTGAAGCTTGGGAATGGAGTCGGTGCGGAAGTGGGTCTCCTGAAGGAATACAATATGTGGTTTGTCCCTGCGAAGCGTATACAGAAGACGTGAGCGTTTTTCCGGGGTATTCAGACCCCGGGTATTAAGTGAGAGCAGTTTGAGTACCGGAGGCTTGTGCGTCTGAGGGGGGGTGGGCATGTGTGGAGTTGATCCATCAATCATGGTAAATGGAGCGGAGAGGGTGTGGGAGGCGGGGCGGGGAATCGGGACTGGGAGGACGACAACAAAAAAAAAAAAAAAGGGGGGGGGCCCAACAAGTGTGTTATAGCCAAAAATATCTAAAGTCAACCTAGAGACGAAGTATACCGATGAGGTAACGGGACCACGTCCCAGCACCTGAGAGGGCAATTTACAAATCGGAGCAGTACGGCGCCCAAAGGGTTCCCGCACACTGTATAGCGTGTAGTCGCCGCTTCGAGCAACCGTGTGGGGTTTGGCCGGAGCTCCGCCCAAAAGCAGAAACACTAATGCCTCGTACACATGATCGGACATATCCGATGAAAACGGTCCGCGGACCATTTCCATCGGATATGTCCGATCGGGAGTTTGATCCGATGGCGTGTACACACCATCGGATCAAATTCCCCGCCGCCGGACGGCGCGGTGACGCGGCGGTGACGTTGACGCCGCCACGTCACCGCCACGTCACCGCACCAGGAAGTTAAACACTTCCGCGCATGCGCCGAATCCATTCGGCGGCGGCGCGGCGGCGGTGGGGGATGACATGTCTGCTGGTAAGTGTACTAACCAGCAGACATGTCGGGCGGACAGATTCCCACTGGATAGATTTCAAAGCATGCTTTGAAATCTGTCGGGTGGAGAAATCTGTCCGCTAGCCCATACACACGAGCGGAGATGTCTGCTGAAACGGTCCATCGGACCGTTTTCAGCGGACATATCCCCTTGTGTGTACGAGGCCTAAGAGGGGAAACTGTAATGGATTGCCACCTCAAAACGAACCGTTAGAGGGTGTAGCTGTAAGGAGAGGTACGGCTCGAAAAACTCCCTATGGGGGGGGGAGGGAACAGCCCATGGTGATGATCCGTCTCCAACTGGGCGGGAGCAACCTCGGGGGTGTTTTCAGACAGCAGGAGGGGTATGCGTGGGGCAACTCCAGTCCCGTTTGCGCCCCAGTGTTCATGCCTTGTGACGTGATCCATCTGGGTTGGGGAGAGCCGAGCAGGAGCAGTACTTCAAAGGGCTAGCAAAACAATCCCAAGGCATCCCTGCCTCCTGTGTGGTATGGGGCTTGCCGGTGTTTGGTCCGCATATCGTGTCCTGGTTGTACCAAGATGCGAGCATGGGGGTCCTTCTCGCGACTGGCTGATATGCCACTGTCCGTCGGGGGTGCGTGTGCTCAGGCTGAGGAGCATACAGGGGGCAACAGCGGCCGTGGAAGTGGGCCATCCGGAGGGTGTAACGTGCCCGATCTCGATGCTCCAGGCTTGTGATGGGCCGAGAAGAAAGCGGGTAAGTTTCCCATCAGGTTCACAGTGTGAGCCGGACGACGATCCATGAGGACTGCTTCCTGTCCGCGGACTGAGGCTTCCTGTCGCGATGCATCACGGGAGTTGTAGTAGGGGAGGGGTCAGCTGTGCAAAACTCTCGGGGAGGAATCTTAGACTGTAAGTTTCGTGTCACTGGTCCGGGCGTAGACCGACAGTGTGTTAGCGATACAGCGAGTGTCATTGTGTCACCAGGGCCGGTATGAGGCCGTATCGGGCAGTCTTCAGCAAGAAAAATAAAGAGAGTGCAACAAAATATAACGCACACGCAAAAGAAAAGGAGGGTAGTGAACTTGAACTGTAGGCCATATCATGCAATACAGGAGAATGCAGTGTTCATAACATCATACAAGTGATCAGTAATCTCTGCGGGCTCTTCTAGCCCTGGGGGGAGCCTGGGATCCCTGGTCTCCTCGTGGGGCAGTGGCCCCGGGGAGGTGCCTGGTTCCAGATGGTGATCTCCTCCTGCGGGTACTGGTGGGTTGAGTTTCCATTCGCTCCTCTGGCGACTTTTCCCATCTGCCCACCGAACGACAGTAGATGGCATACCAGTCCGGTACCGATACAAGGGGTAACCCCAAAGTCTCGCAAAAGTGGGGCAGGTCCTCCGGGACCTTGAGGGATGGCGTGCGGCCCAGATGAGACGCTGTCAGGCAGAATGGGAATTTCCATTGATAGCGTATTTCCTCGGAGCGGAGCACCTCCAGAAGTGGTTTAAGATCTCTCCGGTGCTGGAGGGTGATGCCTGACAGGTCCTGGAAGATCTGAACATGGGCGCCAGCATGAGAAAGGCGCTGTCCTCTTGCCTGTTTCAGGATGTCCTCTTTCAAGACATAGTCCACCAGGCAGCACACAATATCCCTCGGGGGGTCTGTATCTTTGCCGCGGGGGCGTAAGGCTCGGTGTATCCACTCAAATGTTATCGGCACGTCCGGAGGCCTGCCAATCACTGAGTTGAAGAGGCCCATCACAGCCTGGGGCATCCGATCTCCCTCGATCTCCTCAGGCAGACCCCGCACGCGAAGGTTATGGCGTTGGCTCCGGTTCTCCAGGTCTTCCAAGTGGCGATTTACCTCACGGAGCTGTAGGGTGTGGGCGTCGATCTTTTTTGTGGACCTCTGAAGGACCTGGTCATGGTCATCAAGAACCCTCTCAGTAGTCGAGACGCGATCGTTCAGTGCTTGGATATCCACCCTCAATTCTGCAATGGCGGCGGATAAGGTGTCTTTAATGTCAGCGGCGACAGCCCTCAGGTCTAGGATGCTGATGTGGTGGTGGGGAGGGGGGTAAACCCCAGCCGATTGAGCCCCGGAGGACGTTGGGGAGCCAAATTAGTCGTTGTCAGGATGATTTCAGGTTGCAGTGCTGGCTGAGCCTGAGGGTTTCCCTGAGAGGAACCTTGGCGGGAAGTCGCCATGTTATTTCGGCCCGCTCGAAACATCTCCGGGATGTGTTGGCTCAGTATGCCGGTCTGCTCCCTCGGAGAACGGGAACGGGAGGCCGACGAGTGTCTAGAGGCAGTTCCCATCGTCAAGATGAGGGTGACGGTCCAAACTCTCCACTGATTGTAATGTTTCGGTCCGAGGCGGCAGGAGCTTGGAGCTCAGGCGTCCATCTCCTAGCTAGGTCCGGCCACGCCCCATGTCTATCCTCATTGTTAACAGATAAGAGCTCTAAGAGTAGGAACATTTGGTTCCCCTCTAACGAGTCTACTCCTATCTTTTCCACTGCATTCAGTATGTAATTTTACAAGATTAGACATATTATCACCAAATACCTGCCAGTTTTTTTTAATGATGATGTATACCAATCTATCTTGTCTAGAGGTATTAGAACTGGGAGTCGCAGAGCCCCTACATTGGGAGGGGTTCTGTCACCCAGTTTATTCCTAACTAAACAGAGTTCTCAAACCTAGTTACATTTCGAAGGTACCTACAAATGTGGTAAGAACGGCTGTAGATACTGTTTCCTTGTTAGGACTGGCCAAATAGTGTGCTCATGCTCTAATGGAAGGGACTTTAATATAAAACAATTTATTAATTGTAATACAAAGTTCCTTGTAAATGTTATCACCTGCAGCACTTGCAACGTCCAGTATGTAGGCAGAACCATCAGGAGATTGAGGGACAGACTCAGCGATCATTTATATAATATTGAAAAAGATCATGGGACCAATGTAGCCAGGCACTGGAATGTTGTACACCATAAAAATATCTCCAGCTTGTCCATACAAGGCATGGAGAAAATTACACGTTCAGCTAGGGGGGTGATACATTTAGACTCCTGTGCAAACGGGAAGTCTTTTGGATTTTCCACCTAAATTCTAGACTTCCCAGGGGACTCAATTTTGAATGGGATGTTTCCCATTTTTATGAGTGAAATTATTATCATTATATCCCCATGCATGTATTATACATTTCTCCGTTGTTCATGCCTTTGTGTCAACGGTTTACCGTTGATATAAAATGACTGGCCAGCGAGTTCATCATGCTTGCTATGTCTACATTGTATCATCTTGGATATTCTATTTGTCCAATATACAATATATACCAACATACATGAACATCTATTGGCACATCCATGTCCCTTTAAGAGATATATATACTCCTAACGAAGAACAAGGACATATTGTGAGACCTTTCCCGTGCATTAAGTTTGCTCCAAACACACAAACCTTCCACACTGCTCTCTGCGTTTTTTCTCTCCTCTTCCCCCCCCCCTCCTTCACCGCCCCCTTTTCTTTTATTTTCTCCTTTTTTGACAGTTTACACAATAGTAATAAAACATGTTGTCCATATCTAAATTATTCACTATGAAACCAGGGTTCTGCATCTGTGGCTCCAGTTGAGCTGTGTTTGGCGGATATTTTTACACACAGGGCTCTTTCAGGCGCTTATGGCATTTGCTTATTTTTCCTGTCCTTGGCAGACAGGTTTTCATTCATTATAGCCATCGCCACCATGGTTCGTGCCTGCTCAAGATCCCCTTCTTCACATTCATTTTCTTTTTCTTCTTTTCTGTACTGCCGCCACACTAGCTCAAGTGTTGCCACTTTGTATGGTGTTAGTGTAGTTTCCTCTTTTTAGTTGGAAACATACACTATTCGATACAGTGTAACAATCATAGCATCAGAGAAAATAAAGATTTTCTCTTTTTGCTTTTACATCTCTCCATACAGACAATAATCTTATATACTTTTCCCAACCATATCATTTGTTCAATATTAATTTTTTTTATCCTTTTTCCCTTGCTTGTTTGCCATGCACATACTTATATGTATGGACCTACATTGTGCATGATCTTAAAGAGGATTTCTGCGTTTTAAAAAAAATTGTCATAAATTGGAACAAAAAATATGCATACACATGAATTTTTACTATACATAGATAATTTACTTGTATATGTGTACGCATTTTTTCCATCATTCTTATTTATGAGATTATATGTAGAGTCTCAGCTCCAGATCCATATAAACACATATTTACATTGTTTGATGTTAACCATCCCATTCCCTCCCCTTTTAGTGACATAGTGATGCACATGCACATTCATTTTTACCACTTTATGACAATATATATGTACACGGTTTTCTATATTTATTTACATGAACACGTGTACATAAAAAACATAAAATACATATATATTTCAATTACTACACATATACACAAGCCTTTTCACATGTACATTCTTTGTCACGATTGTGTCTCTCGTTCACATCATATTATATTTATACCATACACTTGGTTTACACTTATATATATGTTTGTGCTCTTCTTTAAGGGAATTTGTTTGGTCAGCAGATAATACGTATGTTCTTTGCAATTAAATATTACTTTGGGTTGCACATCACAATTTTTATGTATATAATTCTTTTACCTTTTTTTGTGAAACCCATATATATATGGGACCTTTAAGGGTTAAAAATGAACTCACTTGTTGATGTCTGTTTTATACATACACATGGCACTTTAACTGCACCTAATTAGGGCGTACATCACAATTAATCAATCCCAAGTTGCTATAGGCTGAAGGGAATCACATGTTTGATTTGAGGTTTGGTATAAAGTGTATTGTATTTGCACCATATTTAAGCCATGACTAAGCACTAGTTGAGTGCGAAACGCATCAACTGTCCTGTTTCTGTGGTTGCAGTGACTGTACATGTTCCTGTTTTTATATTAAAGACAACTTTTTCATTTGAAATTATTCTGGAGTGCGGCAGTCCATTTTCTTCCTCTTCATTGCCATTGCTACTTGCATCGCCAGCACCTTGGTAATCCAACCATCCTTAATTATCTACAGGGCTCATCTGGAGCGGTGACTCTCGATTTCCAGCTGTTGCCTTCAGAATTTCAGGGTGATTGGTCCCGATGAGGTAAAGAAGTGTCCGATCTGGTACAGTCCCTTGCCAAACCACCATTTAAAAGCTTTAATGTTTTGGCCTGGGATGAATTTGGGGTTAATAAAGATATGGAAGAGGGGTTGACATTCGGAAATCAAGGAGGGGTTTGTTCATAGCTTGTCCCAGAGAGCTAGAGATTGGGAGAGGATGGGTGACAGAATAGGGGACCTTTCCCTAGATGGAACCCCTAAGGCCACGTACACATGATCGAAAACGGACTGAAGGACCGTTTCATCAGTCCAAACCGATCGTGTGTGGGCCCCATCGGTCAGTTATCCTTCGGTCGAAAAAAAAGAGAACTTGCTTTAAAGAGGAGTTCCACCCTAAAAAATTACTTTTTTTAATCCACTCCTCACCCCCTTACATGTCACATTTGGCATGTCATTTTTTTGGGGGGGGAGTGGGGGCTTCAGTAGGAGTGGGACTTCCTGTCCCACTTCCTGCTTCCGCAGAGGGGCTGGTTAGGCGATTAAGCCTTAATCGCCTACACCAGCCCCTCCCTGTAGGCGATCACATGGGACACTGTCAGGTCCCATGCGATCGCCTCTCCAATCAGCGGCGAGCCGCGCCGCGCGCGCTTGTGCAGTGTGGCTCGCGCATGCGCAGTGGGTGCCCGGCCGTGAAGCCGAAGGCTGTCACGGCTGGGTGCCCACAGTCGAGATGGAGACGCCGGCTGGGGAGGGGGGGAAAGGAGCAGACCCCCCGGCCGGCGCGTCGCTGGATCGTGGAGCAGGTGAGTGTGTGTTTATTAAAAGCCAGCAGCTACACTTTTTGTAGCTGCTGACTTTTAATAAACACAATTTTGGCTGGAACACCCCTTTAAAATTTGACCGATGGACACCTGACCGATGGGTCAAAACTGATCGGTAGTATGCAAAAGCATTGGTTAAAAGGCCGTGCATGCTCAGAATCAAGTCGACGCATGCTTGGAAGTATTGAACTTAGGTTTTTTTCAGCACGTCGTTGTGTTAAAACACGTAAACGTTACTGCGTTCTAACACAATCGTTTTTTTTAACCGATGGTGTGTAGGCACATCAGACCATCAGTCAGCTTTATTGGTTAACTAATGAAAACGGTCCTTCGGACCATTCTCATCATATGGACTGATCGTGTGTATGCGGCCTGAGGCCTCGTACACACGAGGCAATAGATTTGTTCAAAACGGTCTGTCCGACCGATTTGAACAAATCTGTCTCTTTGGATTTTGGTTTGCTCGCGTGTACACACGAGCAAACCAAAATCCCCGCCAGCAGACGGTGCGCTGACGTGTCGGTGACGTGGCGGTGACGTTGACGCCGCCACGTCACCGCACCAGGAAGTAAAACACTTCCGCGCATGCGCCGAATCCATTCGGCGACGGTGCGAGACGACATGTCTGCTGTTAAGTGTACTAACCAGCAGACATGTCGGGCTGACGGGTTCCCACCCGACAGATTTCAAAGCATGCTTTGAAATCTGTCGGGTGGCCAAATCCGTCGGGTCGCCCGTACACACGATCGAATCTGTCTGCTGGGACGGTCTAGCAGACCGTTTCCAGCAGACAGATTTGATCGTGTGTACGCGGCCTAAGAGGTAGTCAAGGGTAAATGAGGGGGCCTCCTGTCTCTCTATCTGAATCCAATCCGGCTTTTCAGTTTTGGAGTACACGTTTGAGAGTTGTGAGAGTCTGGCTGCTTAATAGTACCAAAGTAGCCGAGGTAGTCCTAGACCCCCCTTCGTCCTGAGTCTGTAAAGGGTAGACTGTGGTAATCTGTGGCCTGATATCCCCCAGATAAATTTGTTTTCTTTTTGTTGTAGTGATTTCAGTTGATCTTTTCTTATATTGATCGGTAAGGCTCTGAAGAGATGTAGCAGTCTGGGAAGGAGAGTCATCTTTATAGCATGTATTCTACCTAGCCAAGAAAGTTCCCCTTTGGCTCAATTTTTCACGTCGGACTCGAGCTTCCGGTATGTGGTAACGAAGTTAGTGGTGTATAGGTGTTCTATTTTTGTAAGTGTGATCCCCAGATAGTCTATGCAGGAGTCGCTCCATTTGAAATCAAAAAAACTTTATAATGCTGTGACTAAGTCTGGTTTCAGGGAAATGTTAAGGGCATGGGATTTGGCGTAATTAATCTTAAGGCCTGAGATCACTGAGAAATCAGAGAGTAGTTTGCAAAGATTGGGGAGGGATGTAGTCGGGGATGTCAGAAATAAAAGCATGTTGTGGGCGAATAGACCGCATTTATGGGTTTGTGTTCTGCAAGATACCCCTTGAATATTGGGGTTAGCGCATATTGCTATCGCCAGTGTCTCAATTGAGACCGCGAAAATAAGCGGGCATAAGGGGCAACCTTGTCTAGTGCCCTTCGAGATGTTGAAGGGTTTTGAATATTGTCCTTGTAGGCGAATCAATGCTTTCGGGGTGAAATAAAGGAAGTGGAGCAGCCCCATGAAGCGTTGGCCAAAACCCCAACGCTTCAAGATAGCAAAGATGTATGCCCATTCGACTGAGTCGAAAGCTTTGTGTAGGTCTAGAGATAAAAGCATTCCCTCTTGTTTAGGGCTATTGACCCAGTTAGACTGTAAAATGGAAATAATGTCAATGGCTCTCCTAGTTTGGTCGGGTCCCTGCCTACCTGGGATGAACCCCACCTGGTCCTTGTGGACGTATCTGCTAATGAAGGAGGTGAGACGGTTGGCTAGAATTTTTGTTAAAATCTTTAGGTCTTTATTTATTAAAGAAATGGGCCTATAGTTTTCCACTTCCTCTGGGTTTTTGTTCGGTTTGGGGATTACTGTTATGTAGGCAGTGTTGAGTTGGGGGTCTAGGGGGGAGAATGAGGTTTTTGAGTTGAAGAATCTTGCCATGTATGAGGCCAAGGTGTCTGCAAAAGCTTTGTAGTATGGTGCGGACAGGCCATCCAGTCCTGGGGCAGAACCCGTTTTGAGATTTTTGATGACGTCTTTAATCTCCTCTACTGAGATGGTCTCTTCCATTAAGTTTTTGTGATCCGTGGAGAGGGTCGGTAGGGTTAAGTCACTTAGGAAGTTGGAGATTAGCGGGCCTCAATGGTGGTGGAGGAGTAAAGTTTAGAATAGAAGTCATGGAAGGTCGCTAATATTTTGTCGGGATTGGCTGTGGGAGGGTGGCCTGGTGTCCTAATCCTGGGTAGGGTGTAGTTCCGCAATTTTGGTGTAAGCCTAGCAGCTAGCATGGAGCCAATTTTGTCCTTCTGTGAGTAGAATTTAGCTCCGCTCCAGAGGATATGCTTCTCTGCTTTGGTGGTCAGAGCCAGGTTGAGCTCTAGTCTGATTGCGTCTACTCAAGAAGGTTCTTAAAGGGGTGTTTCTTGTGTTCGGCTTTTTTCATTTTTTCCATCTATATTGCTGTAACCTGGCAATACATTACAGCCGCGACCAAATTTGAATTACGTTTTTCCTTTAGAAATGTTATTATTGCTGTGGCATGTTCCACACATCACACATATGCGTCACCTTAAAGGCCACCTTAAAGGCAGACTAAGGGGACCCCTAGTCCCCTAATATTTAATGGAATAATTGAATTTTTATTGTTTCACTTTAAGCATTAATAACCTCACTGCTTCTTCAAAAACTATATTTAAAAAAAAAAAAATGTTTGGATTGATACATGTCTCCTAGGGAAGTACCCAGCTCCCCATACAGTTTTCATGGCTAATAATTTGCATACAAGCCTGTAATGAGGACTTTGTATTTTACAGATATGAGCCCCATTTCGTTAATTTTTTTTATTTTTTTTACACAAACTTCAATTAACTACTTAAGCCCCATGAGGTTTTACCCCTTAATTACCAGGCCATTTTTTGCAATACGGCACTGTGTCACTGTGTAACACCCTTATATATAAACTGTATGGGCCAGATTCAGAAAGAATTTACGTTGGCGTATCTGTTGATACGCCGCATAAGTTCTAGGATGCGCCGGCGTATCTTTTTTCTGTATTGAGAAAGCAAGATACACCGGAATTTTGCTAAGATACGAGCGGCGTAAGTCTCTTACACCGTCGTATCTTAGTTGCATATTTACACTGGCCGCTAGGGGCGCTTCCGTAGATTCACGCATAGAATATGCAAATGAAATAGATACGCCGATTCAAGGCGTTTACGTAAGGCTTTTTTCGGCGTAAAGTTACCCCTGCTATAGGAGGCGTAGCCAATGTTAAGTATGGACGTCTGGGCCAGCGTCAAATTTTCCGTCGTTTACGTCGTTTGCGTAAGTCGTTTGGGAATAGGGCTGTGCGTAAATTACGTTCACGTCGAAAGCATTGAGTATTTGCAACGTGATTTCGAGTATGCGCACTGGGATACGTCCACAGACGGCGCATGCGCCAATTACGTGGGGTCACGATTCATTTACATGGATCACGCCCACCTTCCACCTACTTTGAATTATATATACTTCACTTGGGAACAGCTCCACCCTACAGACAGGTGGCCTGGTGTAGGAGTTGGGAGGGCTTCAGGTGGAGACAGCTCTACGACAGAGAGACAGGTGGCAGTCTGAGTGTGTATGCCTGCAGGAGGCAGATTTGGCCCGTGACCAAGAAACACAAAGCTGAGCAAATAAGGTCCAGGAGGGAGTTTGAATAAGTGAGAGTGAGTGAGTCAGGAGACTGAAGTTACTGTGATACAATGAAGGTGGAACCCCCTGCGAGGGAAGATTTTTTTTGAAGTTTGTTTAGTTTAAATACCATACCATGCCCTTAAAAAATACAGTCTGGATTGACCGGTGTTCCTGAAAACGCATACACCACTTGAGCATAATCACCCTGACATCTTACAATACTGATAGAAAGATATACTGTAGATAGATAGATAGATAGATAGATAGATAGATAGATAGATAGATAGATAGATAGATAGATAGATAGATAGGTAGATAGATCAGTACTTTTTTTTTTTTTTTTTACAATTTTTAGTTTTGTAGTGCAGTGTTACCATATACCATAGTGACACTACTCTAGGGAAGTGATTGGGATTTTTTTCACTATTATTTCTTTTACAGCCATGCTGGCTATCATTTTTTTGGCTACATCCCTGCAGCCTTTGAGAACTGTAATAAGCTGTTATTCACTACAACTATCACATGGTACAGGGAGGTGGTGCTTGGCCCTGTACCATGTTATAGCCGTCAAATGGATCACAGTAGTTCTGAATGGCTTTATAGCTATATATTCTGCAATATTTACATTTTTGGCTGATGCCCTGTACACACGATCAGTTTTTCCGACAGAAAAAACGTGTTTTTTATCAGCAGGAAAACGGCTCAAAATTGTCTTGCATACGGTCACTCAAATCTTTGTTGAAATTCCAAACGTCAAGAACGTGGTGATATAAAACATGTACGACGAGCTGAGATCGATTAAGTTCAATAGGCAGTTCGGCTCTTCTGCTTGATTCTAAACATGCGCTATTTTTTGCACGTCAGGTTCTCTATTTGCTTGACGGCCCGTCGGGATGAATGGCTGGTTGCCTTTCCCGACGGGCGGGTCGCCGATTCTGACGGCCGGCAGAGAACCTCGACGGGCGGAACGATGTGTTCTGCCCGTCGAGGTTCTCTGCCGTGTGTACGGGGCCTGACACTGTTTTCCTGACAAAAACCTCACATCGCACTTTTCCTGTGACTAAAACCAATCGTGTGTACAAGGCATCACCCAATGAACATGCACTGCATTGATGCATTCACACAGTAACCATGAGCAATTTCACAGTAACCATGAGATAAACTAAAGTTCAGGAATATTCCTGTATCATATTGTTTTGCAAATCTATGTACACTACAAACTATAGTGTAAACTGGAATCCTCTGATGAAGTCACGTGCTGTGACACAACGTGTAAGGACATCTAGATGTGACCGGAATTGACGTGGAGCCCCGTCCGACCGGAATTTCCGATACCCGGGTTTTTTATTAAAATTCCCTGTTTTTACTTACTTCACGATGGGAGCTTGTACCTTTTTGTTTCCTCCCTGTTGATCTCTGCATCCCATGGCGAGTCTCCATTTTGTTGGAGAACAGGAGTAATATCACAGATACCAGGACGCCGCAGTAGCTAGGATCAATCAAGTTTGGTTGCAGTCACTTCAGGCTATAGACATACAAGGGGGAGGTAAGCACTCTGTGAGCCCACCATCTAAGAAGATTCATCTGTGAAACATTTATGTGTTGCAATTGGTTGCACTGATCTGACAACCTTTGGACACTTATCACTCTGTATTGATTTTTTTCACAGATTGTTTAGTAGTTAGCACTTATCCAGTTTCATCTTTTTACATATATATTTTTTCACGCATCATATTTGGTTCAAAGTACATGACACGGATATGTTACTTATATGATATCTTGATTTTGACATATTTCATTTTATTAATCTGTTCACGATTTAGTGCATTTAGGATTGCGCTCATCACTTGTTTTCTTTTTTCAATTTATTTGTTAGTGTTTGTACACATATAGATTTGAGTAGCACCCTTATTTGTTTGCACATTTTCCCTGGTTTAGATATTCCTCATTCACTATTGGCTAGCGCTTAAGACACATTTTTATTTTCCACTTTTATTTACAAACTGTATGATTGAATCAGTTATGATATCACTGTTATACTAACCTGACAGCTTATTAGTCTAAACAGGAAACCTTAATTTTGTTTGAATATACTGTATTAAAGATTCTAACTACCAGCAAAAATAAGTCCTTACATTTAAAGAGCACCTGTCATTTCAGATCCTCCATGCAGTGCCTGATAGTGGGTATCCACTCATCTGCTGCTGCCACGTCTCTCACCTTGTTGTGTCACTGCCGCATAACCAGCCATCCCATTAATGTGAATGGGGCTGTCAGTGTGTTAACAGCCAGTCAGAGGAGGAGTCGCTGTAGGACAGAGATGACAGTTGCTCGCCAATTATAGCACCAGCTCCCCCATAGCTCCTCTCCTGCAGGCAGCTCACCCTGCCTTGTGCGAACCACTGTGAGAGTCATTTACAAAGTTAATGTAGAAAAAGGGGGGATAAGGTTGGGACTTTACATGAGGCATATGATAAACTACAACCATAGGCCTCCATCCCTGTAAATGGATAGAAGGGGGGGAGGTTTTGGGACTTCAAATGAGATGCGTTTTTTTTTTTCAATCAAAAAAATGTTTATTGAGTAAAGTTGCATATAAAAGACAATGATTGAGCAGTGGATATTAGTGTTGCTCACGAATATTCGCATTGCGTATATTCGCTATGAATATTGCATATTCGAGTATTCGCGAATAACTCGAATATTGCGGCGAATATTCGCTATGGCGAATATTCGTATTTTTCCTAATTTATTTTTAAAACAGATCACATCCTAGTGATCTCCATCAACGTCTAAAAGCATTGCTGGTATGATTAGAGAGAGACCCTGGGCCGAGTAGCTGATGCGACTCTTTTATGTTGCCGAAAATTCGCATTGCGAATTGTCGGCAACATAAAAGAATCGCATCAGCTACTCGGCCCTTCTTTTGCATCAGAGCCAATCAGAATAACTCGAATATTTGGCAAAAGGAATATTGCGCGATATTCCTTTTGCTGAATATTCGAGTTATTCTGATAGGCTCTGATGCAAAAGAAGGGCGGAGAAGAAAATCGCGCAATATTCCTTTTGCCGAATATCCGAGTTATTCTGATTGGCTCTGATGCTGCATAAGAGCCAATAGGAATATTGCGCGATTATCTTCTCCGCCCTTCTTTTGCCCCCTTATTCTCCTTTCTTTTAAGTAGAGTTAGTGTAGAGTTAGTGTTTAGTGCATATTAGTTTAGTAATACAGGAAATGATCTCCGTTTATGAGAATTTCGCAATCATTTTCTGGATGAAATATCACGAATATTCGATATTAGCGAATATTCGCGAATATTCTTCTATATATTCGCGCAATATCGCGAAATCGAATATGGCGTATTCCGCTCAACACTAGTGGATATATAAAACAACAAGGCGTTACAACATCAAAAGCAAGGTACATCATGAATAATACATTTATCGTAGGTTTGGCATCCACAATGCCATAACCCATCTACCTATGTCTGGGCCTGCTTAAGCAACAATTTGGAACCGGCGAGAAAGCCAGGGGCAGGGCACCAAGTGAGTGGTGAAAACTAATTGCAGGTTGCGGGTTCATTCAGCCATCCATCCCAAATTTTAAAATATTTGTCTGGGCAGGCTCTATTAATATATACACATTTCTTGTAGGGTAGGGTCATATTTACTTCTGCCTTCCATTCTGGGAAAGTAGGGGGAAGCTGTCTCATCCACTTACGAGCCACAATCTTCCTGACAGAGAAAAGAGTCTCATGAAGGAAGATCTTGGTATATTTGTCCACATCTGTAGGGAAAATCCCTAACAGGCACTGTCTAGGGTCTAACACGACAGGGGCTCCCATCGTGTCATGGAGAAATGTAATAATTTGTTTCCACAGGTCTTTAATTTTTCGGTAGGCCCATATAAGGTGAAAAAAAGTCCCAGTCTCCTGGGCACACAACACACACAGGGTGGACTGAGTACGTTTATATCTAGCCACACGGATTGGGGTTAAGTATGCCCTGTGGGTGATGTATATCTGGGTGAGTCTGTCTGAGAGTTTGGGGGACACGTTTTTACAGGTCTCCAAAGCCTGGTCCCATTCCTCCTCGTCAAGCAGTCCTACCTCCCTTTCCCAGCGAGATTTTATGGTAAGCGCTATCTTGGCGGCTGGAGGGGTGGAGAGCATATTGTAAAATGCAGAAATTAGCTTGTTGGGGTCCCGTCCCTTAACTATAGACATGATCGGGTGTGGGGTCGGTTGCGGGTACGTGTGCGGAAACTGTGCCTGGGCTGCATGTCTAACCTGGAGAAACCTAAATAACATATTGTCGTGAAGCATGAATTTGTCCTTAAGCATTTGGTAGGTTTTCAAGTCACCATTAGACAGTAGGTGGTGCAAGTAGTAGACTCCCCGTGCGGCCCATAACTCAGATCACTGAACATTGAGAAATTCCCGTAAACCCCTATTTTGCCACAGTGGTGTGTAGTCATTAAGCCCGGGTATCTCTAGTTTGGTGGACGCAATGTCCTAGACCCGTCTATAGTGACCTAAGAGGGACTCCGTCCCCCTTCCCGACACAGCCCCTCCAGAGCCCACCGACACTGCGTAGAACGCATCCCCGGTGAGCTGAGACTCCCGAGGGCACAGTAAGGTCAGGAATCTTAGGCTGTCAGTTTTGTCGACATGATACAGCTGTGACAATTGGGTGGCTATGTAGTACAAGTTGAGATCAGGGAAATGAGATGCGTTTTTAGCAAAAGTGGTAAATCTGTGGAGGCACTTTATTCCACTCCTGAAACGCATATCCATTCCTGGATAATGTAGAAAAAGGGGGGATAAGGTTGGGACTTTACATGAGGCATATGATAAACTACAACCATAGGCCTCCATCCCTGTAAATGGATAGAAAGGGAGGGGGGGTTGAGACTTTAAATGAGATGCGTTTTTAGCAAAATGTAATTATATATATATATATATATGGAATATAAAAAATATTTCCATAATACCCAGGCTCAAAGTTACCAACCAAAAAAGCAACAAACCAAACTAACCCGTCTAGCTGTATATTTCATATATATATATATATATATATATATATATATATATATATATATATATATATATATATATTTATATATATATATATATATATATTTAATTGCATATTGCTAAAAACGCATCTCATTTAAAGTCCCAAAACCTCCCCCCCCCCCTTTTATCCATGCAGTGTGCACTGCATAATGTAGCAGAGAACATCCATAATAGGAAGAGAGATGTCACATGACTTTGACAGGCACTTTTTTTCTATTCAGAAAGTGAATGGAATTTGCTTTGGATAAAATCTTTAAAGGAACAAAACATAAATCACATTTGTAAGGCATACAGTGGTGACAAGCAGTAGAGCTGAGGTATTTAATTTAGATGTGCAATTTATAGATTTATAAAAAAAGCTAAAAAAGTTAAAATCTTGCAGACTTGTATCGATCTTCTTTTGGATTTAGGCTGTGTGTATTATATCAAGGTTGGTCCTTTGTCAAACACTACCTTTGTCATCATCTAAGCACCTAAACAATTGACTTAATCACTGGGCCTGATTTAGCAAGCTAGCAAAAAAAAAAAAAAAAATGGAGCAAAACAAGTTGTTATCCACTACAATCAGACTGCATTTGTAAAAAAAAAAAAATTAAGGAAACTGGTTGCTATGGGTAACATCTATTTTTTTTTTGTTCCTGTTTACTTGCACTTGATTATGAAAAATAATGTTTTAAGACAATGCATTTTTTATGTTACTCCGCAAAAAATGTTACTAATTCTTAGGCCGCGTACACACGATCAAATCTATCTGCTGGAAACGGTCTGACAGACCGTCTCAGCAGACAGATTCTATCGTGTACGGGCGGACAGACAGATTTGGCCAGCCGACAGATTTTAAAGCATGCTTTAAAATCTGTCTGCTGGGAATCCGTCCGTCGGACATGTCTGCTGGTTAGTACGCTAACCAGCAGACATATCTGCTCGCACATGCGTCGAATGGATTCGACGCATGCGCAGAAGTGTTTTACTTCCTGGTGCGGTGATGTGGCGGCGTCAACGTCATCGCCACGTCACCGCGCTGTCTGCCGGTGGGGATTTTGGTTTGATCGTGTGTACAGCGATCAAACCAAAACAGCCAGCAGACAAATCTGTTCAAATCGGTCTGTCAGACCGATTTGAGCAGATGTATTTGGTCGTGTGTACGCGACCTTAAAGATTTCAAATCTGATACTGCGGTCATATATAGAATAGCTTTTTTAGGGTTGATAAATCCAGTACATGTTCTATTTACATCTCATCTCTTATGCATTCTCAACAAAGCAGCAGATTGAAATTTCTGTTTTGGCCTTCCATCAAATGATTTTTACTGTGCATGGTCTTTTAGGGGTAAAAAAATAAATACAAATCTTCAAAAACACTGAAGCTACAAACGCATGTATAAAACTACAATAAACACATACCTATAAAAGGCATTCCTACAAAAATACCCAGTGGAACATTCGAAAAATAGATGGCTAGACGACATAAATAAGGTCACTGGGAAGGTTGAGCTGCACAGAAGCAACATTTTTATGTGCTGTAAAGCTCCAGGGAAAGTGATGATGAGATTACATGAATCTCTAATGTATCCACTTCAGATTTATGTTCATTTTATATCAGTGCTGGATTTTCAAGAGGAATGCTGTTGCTTTGGAAAAGATAAGGTTTAAACTGTGGATGTCACTAGTCTCAGATATATTCTTGTGAATGGCCATGTACTGAGTACTGTTTTTAAATTGTAAAACCAAGGATGAATTGCAAAACACAATAACATTATATTTTTATGGAACAAGAGCAAAAAATATCTGATTTATTAAACACACACAGAGACATTTATTAACACATTAATACAACACTTAAAGCGATTCTAAAATCAGATTTTTTTTTTTATCTTAATGTATTCTATGCAAAAAAACGGGGGTGTGGCGACCGAGCTCCAAGATGGAAGCTTGAACTAGGAGCTCTGTTCAGCCACTGGAGAGAATCCACAACCTACCAAACAACACCTGCTCCATCCATTGCCACATATGCCATCACAAACCTGCTGAACTCTCCAGGCATGACAAAGCACAGGAAGATCCCACCGGAGCTTAAGAAAATGTCAAATTTCTTCACTGCAGTCCCACACAGGCGAAAAAAAAATGGTGGCCATGCCCAAGCACAGCAGCCAGTCCACAAGTCTTTGGCATCTCACAGCGGCTACGAGGGGCTCCAAAAATCACACACCAAGGCTGCACCACAAAGCGGATCATCATCTGGGACTTCTAGTCCCTCTACCAGAAGCTCAGTGACGCAAAAGCAATGTATCAACTCTCCAGCCAGGCCACAGGCAAACCAATAAATGGAGGTACGCAGGCCTAATAGCACAAAGCAATGTCAAAATAAATGACTCCGTTGCTGCATGCTCCACCTCAGACAGACCAATATTGGACACTATGCTAAAAGAGATGCTACTCTCACTAAGAGCCTCCCTACAATCTGACATGATGGTAGGGATTAACTAATTCCAATTAGAGGTCCAAGCCATAGGAAATAGGATGGATCATGTCAAACAAAAGATGGGAGAATACACCTATTCGTTTAATACATTTGTCGATGCTCACACTGGTCAAGGCGAGGAGCTGGCTTGGTTGAAAGACAAAGGGCCAGATCCACAAACAATTACGGTGGCGTATCTCCAGATACGCCGCCATAATTTCAAAATTGTGCCGGCGTATCTTTGTTTTGTATTCACAAAACAAGATCCGCCGGAATTACGCTAAGATACGACTGACGTAAGTCTCTTACGCTGTCGTATCTTAGTTGCATATTTACGCTGGACGCTAGAGGCGCTTCCGTTGTTTGTCTGCGTAAAAAATATGCAAATGAGGTAGATAGATACGCCGATCCACGAATGTACGTACGCCCAGCGCAGTGTTTTTACGTCGTTTGCGTAAGCGTATGTCCGGCGTAAAGTTACCCCTGCTGTATAGAAGCGTACGTAATATTAAGAATGGATGTCGGGCCAGCGTCAAATTTTCTGTCGTTCACGTCGTTTGCGTAAACCGTTCACGAATAAGGATTTGCGTAAGTTACGTTCACGTCGTTTTCATTGATGTTTTGCGACGTGATTTTGCGCATGGGCACTGGGATATCTCCACGGACGGCGCATTCCCTGTTAAAAAAATACGTCATTTAGGTGGGGTCATGTTGATTTACATGAAATCACGCCCAAATCTATCTTATTTGAATTGTGCGGCCTTACGCCGCAACAATTACACTACGCTGCCGTAAGTTACAGGGGAAATTCTTTGAGGATATGGATACGCCGCTGTAACTTACAGCGGCATAGTGTAACTCAGTTAAGCTATGCCAGCGGGACATCTTTGTGGATCTGGCCCAAAGTGTCAGACCTGGAAGACAGATCCAGAATAAACAATATCATAATAAGAGGTGTTCCAGAAATCATACCAGCTACCCAGCTACTACAGTACACAAAGGCCCTGTTCTCCACACTGGTACCATACACAACAAACTTACTTCCAGATGAAAAAGACAGCGCAATGCTCACACAGAGACTACCCTCATTAATTCTTGGCATGCACTCCTGGACACAAAAAGGGAGGTGTACTACTAGCACTCAAAAATTCACTGCCCTTTCAACCTAGAGAAAGATACTAGATATAGTAAACAAGTTTGCCAACTACTATAGTGAACTATATAATCTACATAGAGATTATTCAACTCCTCAACTTACAACAGCAAAAATACAGCAGTTCCTACAGGAACTGAACCTCCCATCCCTTTCAGACACTCAAATTTGTGAACTAAACTCCCCTCTCACAGCACTTAAAATAGAAACAGTCACAGTCCAGATTGGCTTCTTCAACAAATATTTTAAAACATTTAGCAGCACATTGGCACCATATATGTAAGGGGTCTTTACAAAAGCGGCAACAAAAGCATCCCCCATAGATGCTGAAAGCATACATAGTCAACCTGGAAAAGACCCTATCACACCATTCAATTTTGGGCCTATATCTCTTTTAAACTCCAATATCAAAGTCTATGCAAAACTATTAGCTGAACTACTGTCAGAATTCATTCAACTGCCAGATGCTGTGTAATGCAAAGTTGAATTGCATTAAAACCTCCAGCCTTGCAGGCTGTAAAAAAAATACTGCCCCCAACCACCAACTTGCTTACCGCTCAACAAATTTCCAACCATTTTAAAAGCAAAATCGACACAATTTCCAGCATTCAAATTCCTCCCCTACCAAACACATCATGTCCAACACCACACTCAATACTCTCCTCCTTTTTGCCAGTTACCACCAATGAAGTTGCTAAAATCCTCTCCATGGCCCACCTCACTACCTGTCCTCTGGACCCTGTCCTCTCTCAATTACTGCGACAACTTTCCTGCTCTATCCTCAACTCCCTAACCCACATCTACAACCTCTCCCTCTCCTCCGACACCTTTCCTTCCCCGCTCAAACATGCACTGGTTACCCTCATACTTAAAAAAAAAAAACACTAGACCCCACCTGTTTGAATAACTTAAGACCCATCTCCCTGCTCCCGAACACCTTGTCCATGACCAAATGAGTCGCTACCTCATGGACAACAACCTTCTCGACTCCCTACAGTCTGGCTTACACCCACAACATTCTACCCTACTAAAACTCACCAATGACCTACTAATAGAGTTGAGCGGACACCTGGATGATCGGGTTCGGACCCAAACCCAAACTTTAAAAAAAAAGTTCGGGTTCGGGATCCCGAACCCGGACTCCAAACCCCATTGAAGTCAATGGGGCACGGACTTTTAGTAAAAAAAAAAAATGCCTGGGGGTCCCCCAAATTCAATAACCAGACCCTTTAGGTCTGGTATGGATTTTAAGGGGAACCACGCCGTCAATTTAAAAAAAAATGACGTGAGGTTCCCCCAAATATCCATAACCAGACCCTTCAGGTCTGGTGTGGATTTTAAGGGGAACTCCACCCCAAATTTTAAAAAAAATGGCGTGGAGTTCCCCCTAAAATCCACACCAGACCACTTATCCGAGCATGTTGACCTGGCCGGCCGCAGAAGAGAGCAGGGACAGAGTGCGGCCCCCCCTCTCCTGAACGGCACCAGGCCACATGCCCTCAACATTGGGAGGGTGCTTTGGGTGCCCCCCCAAAGCACCTTGTCCCCATGTTGATAGGGACAAGGGTCTCATCCCCACAACCCTTGTCCGGTGGTTGTGAGGGTATGCGGGCAGGGGGCTTATCAGAATCTGGAAGACCCCTTTAACAAAGGGGACCCCCAGATCCTGCCCCCCCCTGTGTGAAATGGTAATGGGGTACACTGTACCCCTACCATTTCACAAAAGAAGTGCAAATAGTAGTTTTCAGGAAAAAAAAACACACAAACACCGTAAAACAAATTACTTTATTAATTAAACCAAATAAAAATAGATGATCAATACTGCTCCCTGCTCCAACGTTGTTTTCTATCCAGCGCCGGGTGATTGGTCCAGCGACGGGTGATCTCTCCAGCGACGGCCGGTTGGTCCAACGATGAGAAGATCCATCCATTCAGAGCACAGCTCCGCTAATGACGCGCCGGAGCTTTGACATTTCTTTTATAGGGGAGGCGGGCCACACGTCACGTGACCCCGTCCCCCTGTGACGCACACTGTGCTACATCACTGGGACAGCCCAGACATGCCCCTTGCGTCAAAGCGGGGCTGGGTCACATGACGTGTGGCCCACCTCCCCTATAAAACAAATGTCAAAGCTCTGGCGTGTCATTCGTGGAGCTGTGCTCTGAATGGATGGATCTTCTCATCGCTGGACCGACCGTCCGTCGCTGGAGAGATCACCCGGCGCTGGATAGAAGACAAAGTTGGAGCAGGGAGCAGCATCGATCGTCTATTTTCACCGCTGGATTTTTATTTGGTTTAATTAATAAAGTAATTTGTTCTACGGCGTGTGTGTTTTTTTTTCTGAAAACTACTATTTACACTTCCTTCGTGAAATGGTAGGGGTACAGTGTACCCCATTACCATTTCACACAGGGGGGGCAGGATCTTCCAGATTCTGATAAGCCCCCTGCCCGCATACCCCCACAACCACCGGGCAAGGGTTGTGGGGATGAGACCCTTGTCCCCATCAACATGAGGACAAGGTGCTTTGGGGGGCACCCCAAAGCACCCTCCCAATGTTGAGGGCATGTGGCCTGGTGCGGTTCAGGAGAGGGGGGACCGCACTCTGTCCCCCCCTCTTTTATGCGGCTGGCCAGGTCAACGTGCTCGGATAAGGGGTCTGGTGTGGATTTTAGAGGGAACTCCACGCCATTTTTTTTTTATTTGGGGTGGAGTTCCACTTAAAGTCCACACCAGACCTGAAGGGTCTGGTTATGGATATTTGGGGGGAACCCCACATCATTTTTTTTTTAAATTGACGGCAGGGTTCTCCTTAATATCCATACCAGACCTAAAGGGTCTGGTTATTTAATTTGGGGGGACCCCCACGCATTTTTTTTTCCCGAACTCCGAACCCGGACCCGAACTTTCACCAATTATTCAAGTTCGGGTCCGGGTTCGGGAATAACCCAAAGTCTGTACCGAACCCGAACTTTACAGTTCTGGTTCGCTCAACCCTACCTACTAACTGATAAAACCAATGGCCATTAATCCATTCTCATACTCTTATGCCGCGTACACACGGTCGTTTTTTGCGATGAAAAAAAAACTTTGTTTTTTAAAACGTCATTTAAATTGATCGTGTGTGGGCAAAACGTCGTTTTTTGTCTTAAAAAAAACGACCAAAAAAAAATTCCAACATGCTTGAATTTTTTGTGTCGTTTTTCAAAACGTCGTTTTTGTTTCACAAAAAGTCACCGTGTGTAGCAAAAACGCGCATGCCCAGAAGCTAGTTATGAAGCGAGCTTCAATGGAAAAGAGTGGTGAACGTAACCTCGCTTTTTGTGAAAAAAACGATGGTGTGTAGGCAACATCGTCTTTGAAAAGTGACGTTTCAAAAACGTCGTTTTTTACTTCACAGAAAACGTCGTTTTTTTTCATCACAAAAAATGATCGTGTGTACGCGGCATTAGGCCGCGTACGCACGATCAAATCTATCAGCAGACAAATTCGATCAAGTGTACAGGCGGACAGAAAGATTTTTCCAGCAGACAGATTTTAAAGCATGCTCTGTGATGCCTCTGTGATTCTGCTTTATCCTGGTTCTCCTCCTACCTATCTCAGTGCATTTTTAGTTTCACTTACAGCTCTAGCTCCTCCGCTCCTTTTCCTCTTTCTGTTGGGGTACCCCAAGGCTCTGTCTTGGGCCTCTACTATTTTCAGTCTATACCTCTTCCCTGGGCCAGTTCGTAACCTCCCATGGCTTCCAATACCACCTCTATGCCGACGAAACCCAGATCTATCTCTCCACTCCTCAACCCACCTCCTCGATCTCCTCACAGATTACGTATCGGTGTGGATGTCACACCACTTCCTCAAACTCAATCTTTCTAAATCCAAGCTTGTTATATTTCCTCCTTCCAGTGCCCCCCCCATGACTTTACCATTAAAATCAACAACACAACCATTGGTCCCTCCACACATGCCAAGGTGCTGGGTGTAATCTTTGACTCTGACCTCTCCTTCAGCCCCCACACACAATCACTGACTAAATCCTGCCGCATTAACCTCTGCAACATCTCCAGAATTCGACCCTTCCTGACTGACACCACAAAGCAACTTATTCACTCCTTGATTATTTCCCTCCTTGACTACTGAAACTCTCTCCTTAATGGCTGTAACAGGAGCTTCTCTGAGCTTCTCTGAGATTGCCTGTTTCTTGTGATGTGTTCCATGATGGAACGCATTATGGCGACCGCATGATGACGTCATCACCCTGCGTTACATGCTTCCACGGCGGTTCTCTTGAATTCAGTGCTGATGCACTTCAGCTGTTTACCTGCCTATAAAGGCATTCGGGGAACAGTCAAACATTGTTCTATTATTGTCAGCTGTACCGCTCTCCACGCTACAATACAGCTGTCTTTGCTGCCATACTGGACATCAACTTAGGCTCCAACATTATGGCCAGCTAGCAAAAGACCTTCACTACGTCCAGGCTGCCATTGCCGGGGAACAACCTTCAAGACCTTCCTTGCTGACACCCTACTCTACAGAATCCCTACTTACTACACTGAAGCCCTGCAAATGCATTAGTAGCAACTGTGTCACTTGTAGTTCTATAGAAACATTTGCTGCATACTTTCCATCTAAAACAATTGCTGATATTTATTATGGCTTGTGGCTATTAACATACTACTTGGGATAAACTGTTGTGCCTATGACTGTTTGCTAAGAAATATCTTAAAGGGACATTTACTCACAAATTACCTGAACTATATTTGCATCTCATATGCAACTATTATTTACTACGCGCTATATTGCCTGTCATATGCAACTATTAGTTGTCTCTACAACTCCTATTTACTACGAGCTATATTGCCTGTCATATGCAACTATTAGTTGTCTTAACAACTCCTATTTACTACGTGCTTGACATAGATGTTAATTGTTTATGGGCCTTGCCCTGACTTGCTGAACATGTTCGCTCTAACTTTTCTATGCTAAGGGTTGATGGTATTTTATACCAACTCCCTTAGTGGCCTAATACATCGCTATACATGTTTAGGGTGATATGATGTAGAGAACCCCCAAACACCTGTTTGCCTGGGGTCCTGTACTAATAATCACTTGCATATAGAGGTGCTTTGGAATCCTTAAAGTGTATATTATAATTTTAAACGCTAAGGTCTGGTCGCATGTTGTAATGCCCATCCTTAGTAGCTCAACGCCTTTCTTTATGTGAGAGAGAGATGATGTAGAGGACCCCCAAACTACTGTTTGTGTGGAGTGACGCCTGGGGTCCAATATTGAATTCTCACATAGAGAAGTGTATTGAAATCCTTGCTAACCGCAGTTGTGGTTCACTCTGTTTACTACAGCTGTTACAATGGCATACCCTTACGCAGGCTATTCCCCCTTCAGTCTATTATGAATTCTGCTGCTTGACTAATACACTTCACTAACCGATCCGTGACTGCTGCTCCTCTCTGCCAATCCCTTCATGGGCTTTCCCTACCCCACTGTGTAAAATTCAAAATGCTAACCACAACATACAATGCCATTCACAACAACGCCCCCAGCTACATCACCAATCTCATCTGCAGATATTTCCCAAATCGTCCCCTCCATTACTCTCAGGACCTCCTGCTCTCTATCTCCCTCATTACCTCCTCCCATGCTTGTCTTCATGACTTCTCCAGAGCCTCTCCCATCCTCTGGAACTCCCTGACCCAGTATATCCGATCAGCCCCTACCCTGTCAACCTTTAGGCCCCTTTCACATGAGGAGTTTTTCAGACGTTACAGCGCTAAAAATAGCGCTGCTATACCGCCTGAAAAACTCCTGCTCAGCCTTCTTAATGTGAAATCCTTGAGGCAATGCACTGTTAGGAGAGAAAAAAAATCTCCTTCTAGCAGCATCTTTGGAGCTGTGAGAGGAGCAGTATGTATGTATGTATACCGCTCCTTCACCGCTCCTTCCCATTTAAAACAATGGGAAACCGCGGTAATACCGCCCGCAATGCGCCTCTGCAGAGCTGCATTGCGGGTGATATTAACCCTTTATCGGCCGCTAGCGGGGGTTAATACTGCACCGATAGCGGCCGAATCCCACAGCAAATCAGACGGTATAGCGCCGCTATTTTTAGCGCTGCTATACCGCCATCGCGCCTCCCGCCCCAGTGTGAAAGGGGCCTTAGAAGATCCCTGAAAACTCATGTATTCAGGGAAGCCTATCCCACACCCACCTAACAACTGTCCCTGAGCCACCCTTATCAAATCATTCACTGCAGCTATTACCTTTTGTACGACCCCTTCTCCATTTAGAATGTAAGCTCTACGAGCAGGGCCCTCATTTACCTTCTGTATTGAACTATACTGTAATTGTGCTGTCTCCCCTCTACATTGTAAACTGCTGTGTAAACGGTTGGTGCTATATAAATTGTGTATAATAATAATAATAATAATTTACGTTTATTACAGCATTTGTTAGAAATTTGCATTTCTGGATAACAAATATGTGAAAAATGGAACTACAGCTACTAAACCTGTATGGAATGGACACAATTTTTGAGTGACTGAGCAGGTATATTGCACCTGGAAATAAAACAAATATTTTTTTATGGAATAAAAATAAAATGTAATGGATTTGCACCACACCTTTTAAGCCTTGAGCAGATAGACTACAATGTATGAGGGAGAGAGAAATCAGATTGCATTTCGCAGAAAAAATGTGGGCTCCTTTTTTACAGACTGAAGAAGGACTATGTTTTAGGATGCTATTTCTATAGGAAAGGTCAAGCAGGGCAGCTGGAAATAAATCACAGTTTTTTTTTTTTTTTGCAAGAATGAATGGAGACAGCAATATTTAAACGGTCACTAAAGGAAAAAAAATGGGCTGAAATGACTGTTTACAGGGTATAGAGACATACAAGTTAACTGATTCCTTTTAAAAATAATTAAAAATAGATAAAAATCAACCTACTGTTCTAGTTTTGTTTTTGCTGTTATTTCCTGTCTCTACAGAGCCAATAGAGGGCACTGATGGTTTGTCTAAAACCCCTCAGCACCAACCCAGTTTCAGTTTACACACAGTAATCACACCTCCTTGATTATTGACCACAGTGAGAAAGCTCCCAGCACTGTGGTTATAAGGAAACAGACAACCAGGAAGTGTGGAGATCAGAGCAAAATTACAGCAACATCAAAGCAAAAACGAACAATGAGGACATGAAAACAGCACTGAAGTGAGGTAAAGGAAGCTATTTAGCTAAAAAAAAAATATTTTAGTGACCCTTTAATAGATTTGCACTACATCTTTTAAGCCTGGTTGTGAAGGCTATTATATGTGAGCCAAAGAGCAAACTAAAAGCAAAATAAAAAACAAGGTTCTTTTTCCAGGACAGAGGAGGGACAAATTTAGATTTACAGCCCAGATTTTATATCATTTTAGATAGGCCAGCATAAAAAGAAATAACAAAAGGATTAGGGAAAATTTACCATGTAAGGCAACATGAAAGAAATCCAAATCTCCTGGGCTTGAGAAAGATATGCGGCCAAGAAAAGCCTGAAACTGATCTAACACACGCGGCTCTGAGGAAGAGGCGACTCCTCTTGAAACGTGTCAGTGATTTTGGAAATTCATCTCACTTTTGGAACTTACAAAGCAGACCAGGGTGGTTGGAGCACTTTCTGGACTATGTTATGCCCAACTGATGATATTGTTTGGGGGAATATATATTTTATCATTTTTACAATAAATGGCTGAAAAGGAAATGTGCTAGGCTGGTGCACCCTCTGTTCCCTTTATTTTACAACATGAAAGAAAACAGCAGGGGAGAAGGTGGATGATGAAGGCTTGGTTAGCCACTCCACCATCCTTCCCTGCCTTGGTGGTAAATCTGTGATCTGCCCTTTATGATAATGTGCTTATTAAATGAGATGACCTTTTCTGTGTTTTGAGAATTAACCTATTGTATATAGTGTTGAGCGGAATACGCCATATTCGATTTCGCGATATTGCGCGAATATATAGAAGAATATCGCGAAGAAGAAAATTGCGCAATATTCCTTTTGCCGAATATTCGAGTTATTCTGATTGGCTCTGATGCAAAAGAAGGGCGCATCAGAGCCAATCAGAATAACTCGAATATTCGGCAAAAGGAATATTGCGCGATTATCTTCTCGGCCCTTCTTTTGCATCAGAGCCAATCAGAATAACTCGAATATTCGGCAAAAGGAATATCGCGCAATATTCCTTTTGCCGAATATTCGAGTTATTCTGATTGGCTCTGATGCAAAAGAAGGGCCGAGTAGCTGATGCGATTCTTTTATGTTGCCGAAAATTCGCAATGCGAATTTTCGGCAACATAAAAGAATCGCATCAGCTACTCGGCCCAGGGTCTCTCTCTAATCATACCAGCAATGCTTTTAGACATCGATGGAGATCACTAGGATGTGATCTGTTTTAAAAATAAATTTGAAAAAATACGAATATTCGCCATATTCGAGTTATTCGCGAATACTTAAATATGCAATATTCGTAGCGAATATTCGCAATGCGAATATTCGTGAGCAACACTAATTGTATATGCAAATAACACATTTGAAGAAATAACATATACTTAATGAGTTTATGTTTATATTCGAGCTACAGTTCATGCATTTTTATATGTCTGTGATTTACCGTATTTTTTCCTTTTATTGTGTAATAAAGATAATGTTGATTTTATATGAAATGTATACCGCTAATTACATTGTTTCTCGGTGGCACACACAAAGTCCCATTCTGTTGCCCCCATCTTATATAGGGGCCAGGCGGTGTTCAAATAGTGATCAAATCTGGTTTACAACAATAATGAGCTTAGCAAACGAAAACCTTGTTTTGTTGTAAGTATTATCCTAATATAGCTGCAAATCGCTATCCTCAGGCCTCGTACACACAAGGCAATAGATTTGTTCAAAACGGTCTGTCCGACCGATTTGAACAAATCTGTCTCTTTGGATTTTGGTTTGCTCGCGTGTACACATGAGCAAACCAAAATCCCCGCCAGCAGACGGCGCGCTGACGTGTCGGTGACGTGGCGGTGACGTTGACGCCGCCACGTCACCGCACCAGGAAGTAAAACACTTCCGCGCATGCGCCGAATCCATTCAGCGCCGGTGCAAGACGACATGTCTGCTGGTAAGTGTACTAACCAGCAGACATGTCGGGCGGATGGGTTCCCACCCGATAGATTTCAAAGCATGCTTTGAAATCTGTCGGGTGGCCAAATCCGTCGGTTCGGCCGTACACACGATCGAATCTGTCTGCTGGGACGGTCTAGCAGACCGTTTCCAGCAGACAGATTTGATCGTGTGTACTTGACCTCAGAGGTGACAGAGATGGTAGACAATTAATTAGCGCTGTAGTACACTTTTAAATAGACAATAGTATAGCTTCATTTATAAAATTAGAAAAAATGATTGACAAGAGAGAGGATTTTTTCGTTATGCTCAGCACTTACAGTAACAGGGTATGTTTAATTTGCAACTTAAAAAATACAAAAATAGACATGTGCACTGCCGAAAATTTCCTTTGTTTTTGTTTTTGTTTCATCTGGTTCATTTTTTGTTTGTTTCGTTTTTTGGGACATTCGTTTTGATCGAAATTCATTATTTAAATTAAATTAGTAAATTCATACAAAAAAAATTGTTAGATGTGCCATTCATTATTTTGATAGTTCGGAAAAATCTGAAATTCAAAAGTCCAAAATTTGAACATTCGAAACTCCCAAAATTCGGAAATTTGAAAATATGAAAATTTGAAAATACGAAAATAATAATGATTATCTGAAAATTCAAAAGAACACAAATTTAGGATTTTGAAGTTCATTTTCAGTCACATGTAGCTCTTTGCTTTTTAGGCCAAAAGCTAAATTTTGGTCTCATCTGACCAGAGCACCTTCCTCCACATGTTTGCTGTGTCCCCCACATGGCTTCTCGCAAATGGCAAACAGGACTTCTTATAGCTTTTTCTCAACAAGGGCTTTCTTTTTGCCATTCTTTCATAAAGGCCAGATTTGTGGAGTGCGCCACTAATAGTTGATTTTCCCACCTGAACTGTGGCTCTCTGAAGCTCCTCCAGAGTTACCATGGGCCTCTTGGCTGCTTCTCTGAATAATGCTCTCCTTGCCCGCCCTGTCAGTTTAGAGGGATGGCCATGTCTTGGTAGGTTTACAGTTGTGCCATACTCTTTCCATTTTTAGATGATGAAATAAACAGAGCTCCGTGAAATGTTCTAAGCTTGCTTTAAACTTCTCCACAACTTTATCCCTCACCTGTCTGGTGTGTTCCTTGGCCTTCATGTTGCTGTTTGTTCACTAAGGTTCTCTAACAAACCTCTGAAGGCTGGTTGTAACATGACAAAATATGGAAAATGTCAAGGGGTATGAATACTTTTTTATATAGCAGGCAATTTACATGTGAATGCTAAACCTGCAGGGGTTAATTACAGAGCAATACCTTTTGTTTCTCGCCCTCTAGCAATAAAATACTTTTTCAAGGCACTGTATATCAGTGTGTTACTGCGCGTTTAACACAGTATATATCATGGGAATCCGTGAATCGTCCTGCAATCAGGTAGGACAGCATGCGCACTGCGCCCTCCAGCTGGGTGTCCCCGGCGGGGTTGTGGATGACAAACTCCTTGTACCTTTGGATCAGATCAGATCAGATCCTCCAGCTTCTCCCAATAGCGAGCTGCCACATGTGTAGTGAGTACTCAAGTTAAAGTACACCAAACACCATTTCCCATTGATTAAAGTGCAGCCACGTACACATTTCCACATCTTTATTACATTTTGTTAATAAGCCCCCCCCATCATGTCTGGGAAGCCAACAAGGAGAGGCAGAAGTTCCCATGGCACTGTGAGGGGTCCAGCACCATATATGTTCATGGGCAAAGGTGAACGTGGTCCGCCCTCAGGCAGGGCATACATTTCTCTGTTTAGTGATGTTGCCCATGCCATCCAGGGACAACATGCACATGCATGCACATGGACTGGCCTTTTAAACCATCAACATTCTCCTCATCCCCCGTCATCCAAGCAGAGACTACGTGCACAGTCCATTGCAGCTGCCAGAGTGGCTTATTCTGCTTACTTCTCCACAGCTACTCCTGCCAAAGCCCCAGCATCAGGCATGGAGGAGTCAGTTGAGTTTTTTTAACACAGCATCAGCCACTTGCTCCTGGATGATTTACAGCCATTACTTGATTCAGATCTTGGTTCTGTGGTTGTGGAAGCTAGGAACATGAGCTTACAGAGAGGGGAGAACACTGGTAAACAAAAAAATAGCAATCATGTTCCCCCAGCCACAGTATATTGCCAAGTTGTCTCCATTTATAATGAGGATGGGGGGAATGATGGGGTCACTGATGTGACTTGGGTGCCAGATAGACCAGGAGGAAAGTGAGGGTGAGGCACAACCCCAAAAAGGCAGCCATCATAGAGAGCAGTCACCTTATTCTTCCAGATTGTGGAGCTGTTATCTTCCAGCCCACTTCCCACAGTTTGGGCCTTTTTTAGCATATGTGCAGCCGATCGCACTGTTGCCATTTTCAAACTATGTCTCAAGCACATAAAGCTTAGCAAAAACACCTGCCATTTGGGTACCACATGCTTGACAAGGCATTTAACCTCCAACCACTCAGCTTGTTGCCAAGAGCATCTGAAAGACACACAGAAGGGATGCTTTTCTGCTTCTCCTCACTCCTCACCTGTTTGGTCTACCCCAGCTATACCTTATGTCCTCTCAGCAGCCTTCAATGACAGGAATGATGGTATAGTTCAGGGTGTGCCAGGTCCTTACAACACATCTGCCAGTAGCACACAACCAGCTGTAGACTACAGAAGGCACATTTCTCTGCCCCATCTTCTGCAGCGAAATAAAAAATACAGTAACTGCCACCCACATGCCCAGCATCTAAATTCAAGCTTGTCAATGCTGCTGGCTTTACATCTCCTGCCTTTCTGTCTGGTGGATTTTACCCCATTACGTGAATTTGCAGCTCTCTACCATCACGTGGAAGGCAATTTTGTGGCATCATTGGGTAGTGCAGTCCGTCACAAGGTCCACATTACTGCTGACACATGGTCCAGCAAGCATGATCAGGGACGATATAGTTCATTTACAGCACACTGGGTAACTCTGCTTGCAATTCAGAAGGATGCAGAACAGGCTTCAGTGCTGCAGCTTATTGTGACGCCAGGTCTCCATACAGCTATGACAATGTTGTGGTTCAGGGGGGGCATTCTCTTGCCCCCCTTTCCAGGCCTGCAAGGCTGCATGCTCGCATATGGATTTTGGGGGGACCTTAGGCTGTTTTTTTTTTTGGCATGGTGTTTTTTTTTTTTTTTTGTATTGCCAGGGGCTGGCAATAGCTTGCAGCGTGAAGTGCATTTTTTCTTCTTTAGAAATGTAATTTTTGCTGCAGAATTTTCTATACATGCTACAGATGTCCCACTTTACAGGCAGACTAAGGGGACCCGCAGGCTCTATACAGTAAAGTAAAAAAAAAAAATGTTTTATTGTTTCACTTTAAGCATCATTAAAATGTCTGCTCCTTTAAAATCTATAGTTTATAAAAAAAAAATTGCATTGCCCTAGGTACTGCCCTGGGTACTCCGGCAGGGCAGTACCCAGCAGCCATACCCTTTATATGGCCAATAACTTGCACAAAAGTCTTCAAAATGGGGACTTTTGATTTTTCAAGTTTGGGTCCTATAGACTTCAATAGGGTTCGATGTTCAGGTCCGAACTTTTTGAGAAGTTCAGCTGTTCTGGTGTGAACTGAACTGGGGGGTTTATGACCCATCTCTAATTGCAATATAGTTTATATGCAGCTTTTGTTAGTCTAGTTAACCCTGTCACTTCTGGTCTGTAATTCTATAGTTCGTTTTAGTTTAGAGCTCAATAACCAGCATAGGTTGGCATAGGTTAGAGCCAGTTTAGTCGTTCACTTCTATGAATTAAAGATTTGATGACAGATTAGACACTACAATGGACTAAGCGCAGAGTAAACAGGCTGACTCACCATGGTTTTTGAGAAGCTATGTTCCAAGCTGGTTGGACAATGGCTGAAAGGTCTCCTCATCACCACTGATCCTGTATTATGATGAGCCTCAGGGGCCCCACAACATGACTTTTCTGTAACATTCATCTGGAAGTATCGCTTATAATAACTATATATACCTAGGACTCTTGTTGGACCCTTTGCTGATAATACCTGTCTGTACATTGGATGTGTGTACTGTTATTAATATTTTCTTATATAAAAATTGTATTGTTTCCATACTGGTGTGCATCCATGAATATAGTTATGGCTAACAAATGGAAGGGAAGGGAAGGGAATCCCCTCTTTTCACAGGTTAAGGCACTGCCAACTTCAGCCAAATTCATTATCAAACCCACTCTTTCATTTAGTGAAGGTTCTGGTTAGATATGTGTGTTCCAGTTCGTAACGAATGGATTTTTGTACGAATTTGTTAGTATTCGTACATTCGTATCAAATTCGAACATCCGAACAGCTGAAAGACCCAAAATACGAAAATTACGGAATTACGAATAAGCAAAATAACAAACAAACGAAAATACGAATGTACGATTGGACAATCTTACTAAAATACGAAACACCGAAAAAGCAAAAGAACGAAAATTTCATTTATAACGAACGATTTGCATTCCGCATTGTAAATCCTTTGTCTGTTAGTATTTTCATTCGTATGTTCGTATTTTCATTTGTGTGTTTTGTAAATCCGTTTCTTTGTCTGTTCGTAAATGTGTGTACTTGTAAGTTGTAACATTCTTTTGAATGGGCAGTGTAGTTAGTGAGTGATGTATCTTACTTAATATCTTAGCCAATCAGCTTATCTCTTTTGTGCTGAGTCACATTGTTGGCAAAAAGTCTGACCGTGTGTACGGGGCTTAAGAGAAAGTATATCTTAATATGGATTAGCCGCGTGTTGCTATGTATTTACGAAAAGTACAAAATTACGAATCCATTAAACGAAAATTATTATCTAACAAAATTATGAATTTCGAATCAACGAACATAAATTAGACAGAATTACGAATCATTCAGTATAAACGAAAATAAAACTGTTACGAAAATACGAACGGATCCGAATAGGAAAACTTGCGTCTTACGAAATACGAACGGGTCCGAATACGAAAACTTGAATCTTACGAAATTACGAATCTTTACGTATCTACGGAACGAGACGAAACATGTCTAGTTCTGGTTCTTGCATTTACCTACAAATTTAGCGCATTTTCCTGTTTGGGGAGGGACATTTGCCAAACCCCCCTAAAAACAAACAAGGTCTACATAAAAAAATTAATTGCTTCTAAGAACAATAAGGGGCATACAGTAATAGTTGCTTGCCAAGACATGACATCAAATCCACTATTTGATATTATTAATTATGGGCTGTGATTTGTGATGCAAAATTACTGACACACAGAAGCAGGAGAAAAACATTGTATCAGGGTGCAAACTGGCTATTCTGTTTACACTACACCTTTAAAAGAATTTCAGTGCAACAAAAAGAGTAGTATTACAAAGGCTGTAACAGAAAAATATAGAGTAAAGTGTGCACTTAAAATTTGCATTATTAAGTATGAATTGTGTTCTAGTTTAAAAAGAAAATACCGGTAAATTAATTATTTTTGTTTTGTTCATTTTTTATTTATTTTTTTGTATTTTGTCATTGTAACAAAAATAAAAATGTTAGATGTGCTAGTGTATTTGTCCTTTGGCAATTTTCCAGATGATAGCTAGCAGGTTTTATTACCCTGAAAGCTAATAAAAATGGACACTCATTATCAGATTTTTTAAGACTTCTGCAGTTACTTTGTGGAGAGTAACCTTGTTTTTCTGACGATGTTCAAAGTCAGTTAGGTTAATTTATCATGGTTCTTCTGTCAAACCTTTACCATTGAGCACAAATAACTGGACAAATAAATGCCTGCTGCCTTAGGTTCTATTGATTTTACAGGTTTATGGGATTCTAGAAAAGCAAATTATTGTTTTATCCCCAATTGCACAATTGTTGATAAACATATAAAACAAATGAGTGACCACATTTTATGCATTGTTAGAAGTAAAAACACTTAAGAAAGTAATTTATCAGGTGTTTAAGTTGGGTTTGTTCTTTTTCGTGGGTTTATATTTTAAATGAAACTAAGAATCAGAACTCATGCAAACATATTTTATAAGTTACGATCATTACCAAATACTAGAACATATTTTAATAATGTGTCTTTTTAACTATAGTAACAAATTACTTCTTCCTTTTACTCAATAACAAGAAAATATATTTTCCAGGTTTTTTCAGTAAAACTCTGATAGAATTTGCAGAGTCCTTTCTGAACCAGCACCATTTAGGGGCACAGTAATAAAGGAGCATATACCACTCATTGCTTATAATAGACATCATGGTGCATAATTTTACTACATTTGATACTTAATTCACTAAGTGCACAGTACAGTATGAAGCTTGCATTGTCACACAGACTATTTCCTTCATGATGCTACAGAGAACATTATGCGGTGGAAAGGAAAGAATGTCACAAATCTTTGACAGGTCATGGGGCTTAGCTTTCTTGGAAAAATTTAGAATGTGACTTTTTTTCTTAAGAGTAATAAATCAATTTAAATGCACAGAACAATTGTAAAGTACCACTAATCTTTACAAATGTGCAATTTTATTATTGTTTTCTGTTTTGTTAAGCAGTGGTACGTCCATATGCTGCTGATTAAATCACTCCCAGAATTAACACACCTCCTCACTGCTATTATACATTGTGGCATTTTTCCTTTAGGACCATTTGACACAATGACATAATTAGGACTGTGATCAATATATGTATAAAGGTATTTGCACATAATTAGATACACATTAGGTTAAAGTAGGCCATAGACGGTGATGCAAATTTCTTTCCTTTAATCACAGGCTGCAGGAAAGAAATTTGCATGATTCCCCCATCTACACAAGAAGTGCTGACAAGGGAATCCCGCCTGTATTCTCATGGGGGGAGCAGTGGGGCCGTACCCACCAAGAGATGACAATGACAGTTTATGTCTAAAAAATAAAAAAAAATCCTGACATGGGCTTATATGTATAAAGGTATTTGCACATAAATAGATACACATTAGGATAAAGTAGGCCATAGACGGTGATGCAAATTTCTTTCCTTTAATCACAGGCTGCAGGAAAGAAATTTGCATGATTCCCCCATCTACACAGGAAGTGCTGACAAGGGAATCCCTCCTGTATTCTCATGGGGGGAGCAGTGGGGCCGTACCCACCAAGAGAAGACAATGACAGTTTATGTCTAAAAAATAAAAAAAAAATCCTGACATAGGCTTCCCCCAAAATCCATACAAGATCCTTATCCCCATGCAAAAGAATAACAAAAAAACAAACAGTGTGTGACCCCCAAAGACCATGCTAAACCCTATGGATCTGGTATGAATTTAAAAAAGGAACAATGTGCACCCCCCCAAATCTATACCTAACCTTATTCAGGCCTGCAGCCTAACTGGCCAGGAGGCACAAGACATCTCCCTCCCTGAACCATACAAGGTCATATGCCTTCAACATGGGGAAGATAACCCCCTCAGCAAAACACCTTGTCCCAATGCTGATAAGGACAAAAGCCGGGATTCAGAAAGACTGGCGTATCTTTACCGCCGTAACTTAGAGAGGCGAGTACCATATTCAGAAACAACTTGCGCCCTAAATTACGGCGGCATAACGTAAATGGGCCGGCATAAGCCCGCGTATTTACGCAGAGCTTATTACTAATGTTCAGATAAAGGAACACCTGGGTAGCAGTGATCATAACATGATTTCATTTAATATTAACTAAAAGCAAGAAATACATACAGGAAAGATAAAAACACTTAATTTCAAGAGAGCAAATTTTCAAAGCATGAGGACTGCTCTCCAGGGCTTGGACTGGGAGGGAATATTGGCACAGATGAACACAGAACAGAAATGGGAATTCTTCAAAAAGACTCTTTGGAACCTCACTGCAAAGTATATTTCCATGGGCAATAAGTTTAAAAGGCTAAAGATAAAACCTATGTGGCTCACGGTCAAAGTTAAAAAAGCTATAAACAATAAGAAAATAGCTTTTAAAAAATATAAAAATGAAGGAACACTAGTGTCGTTTAAATGTTACAAAGAATATAATAGAATATGTAAAAAGGAAATCAAGGATGCAAAAATTCAAAATGAACGACAGATTGCAAAAGATAGTAGGACAAACCCCCAAAAAATCTTTAAATATATTAATAGTAAAAAGGTCAAAGAAGGCAAATTTATTAAATGCTTTCTTAAGCTCTGTGTATACAATGGAGTATGGGGGATCTCATGTCCATAATGGGGGTGGGAGTGACACAGCCCCAAATCCACAATGGCTCAAAAGTGATATGATCCAGAAATATTTAGACAGAATAAAGGTGGATAAAGCACCTGGACCAGATGGCATCCACCCACGGATCCTAAAAGAATTGAGCTCTGAAATTTCAAAGCCACTGTATCTAATATTTAGGGACTCATTAATGACAGGAATAGTACCACTGGATTGGCATAGAGCCAATGTGGTGCCTATATTTAAAAAGGGAACAATGTCTTTACCAAGTAACTATAGACCTGTTAGTTTAACTTCTATAGTTGGGAAGATACTGGAACGTTTAATAAAAGACCACATGGATGAGTTCTTGCTGGAAACAAACTATTTAAGCAGCAGACAGCATGGATTCATGAAAGACAAAAGTTGTCAGACAAACCTGATTTCCTTTTATGAAGAGGTAAGTAAAACCCTGGACAGAGGCGTGGCAGTGGAAGTGGTATACTTGGATTTTGCAAAAGCGTTCGATACAGTTCCCCACACACGGCTCATGTGTAAGGTAAGGTCTACAGGATTAGATATATCAGTTTGTAAATGGATAGAAAACTGGCTGAAAGACAGGATTCAGAGAGTTGTGGTTAATGATTCTTACTCTGAATGGTCCAAGGTTATCAGCGGTGTACCCCAAAGTTCAGTGTTGGGTCCCTTACTTTTCAATATATCTATAAATGATATTAGGTCTGAGATCAAAAGTAACATTTCTGTTTTTGCAGATGACACCAAGCTATGCAGTGGAATAATGTCCTTGCAGGATGTCTCCAATTTACAAGCCGACCTCAATGCTATGTCTAATTGGGCGACTAAGTGGCAGATGAGGTTTAATGTTGATAAATGTAAAGTTATGCACTTGGGGGCTAAGAATATGCATGCATCATACATGCTAGGGGGAGTTCAACTGGGGGGATCTGTAGTGGAGAAGGATCTGGGGGTTTTAGTTGATCATAAGCTCAATAATGGCATGCAATGCCAAGCTGTGGTTTCCAAAGCGAGCAAAGTCCTTTCTTGTATTAAGCGAGGTATGGACTCCAGAGAGAGAGATATAATTTTGCCCCTGTACAAATCATTAGTAAGACCTCATCTGGAATATGCAGTCCAGTTTTGGGCACCAGTTCTTAAAAAGGATATCGGAGAACTGGAGAAAGTGCAGAGAAGGGCAACTAAACTGATAAAGAGGCATGGAGGAGCTCAGCTATGAGGAAAGATTAGATAAACTGAATTTATTCACTCTTGAGAAGAGGAGAATAAGGGGGGATATGATCAACATGTACAAATATATAAGAGGTCCATATAGTGAACTTGGTGTTGAGTTATTCACTTTAAGGTCAACGCTGAGGACAAGGGGGTACTCTTTACGTCTGGAGGAAAAGAGATTTCACCTCCAAATATGGAAAGGTTTCTTCACAGTAAGAGCTGTGAAAATGTGGAACAGACTCCCTCCAGAGGTGGTTCTGGCCAGCTCAGTAGATTGCTTTAAGAAGGGCCTGGATTATTTCCTAAATACACATAATATAACTAAGTTCTGTAGGTAAAGTTGATCCGGGGTAAATCCGATTGCCTCTCGGGGGATCAGGAAGGAATTTTTTCCCCTCCGGTAGCAAATTGGATCATGCTCTGCTGTTTTTTTTTTTGCCTTCCTCTGGATCAACTGTGGGTATGGAGTTGGGTGTATGGGATGTACTGTGTTTTATTTTGTTTGTTTATTTTTTTTTATGGTTGAACTGGATGGACTTGTGTCTTTTTTCAACCTGACTAACTATGTAACTATGTAACTAACTATGTATTTCAAAGTAGGCAGGTAGGGGGCGTGTTGTATGATAATGAAGCCTGACCCCATGTAGATGCATGGCCAAACAAACGGTGCATGCGCCGTCCGTAGACGTAACCCAGTGCGCATGCTCAGAATCACGGATAGAATGCCTAAGATAAGATATGCCTATGACGTGAACGTAACTTACGCACAGCCCTACTCGCGTACGACGCAAATTACGTAAACAACATAAAATTCAACAGCTGTTCTGACGTCCATACTTAACATTGGCTGCGCCTCATATAGCAGGGGTAACTTTACGCAGGTCGTACGCCTTACGTAAATGACGTGTATCAATGCGCCGGACGCAAGTACGTTCGTGAATCGGCGTATCTAGCTCATTTGCATATTCAACGCGTAAATCTACGGAAGCCCCCCTAGCTGCCAGCGTAAAATTTTCACCCAAGATACGATGGCGTAAGAGACTTACGTCGGTCATATGTTGGAAAAATTCAGGCGTAACTGCCTTTCAGAATCGCCGTAAATATGCGACGGTGCAGATTTGAAATTACAGCTGCGTATCTGGAGATACGCCGCCAAGAAATCTTTCTGAATCTGGGCCAAAGTCTTCTTCCCCACAACCCTGAATCAATGGTTGCATTGGGCCTGTGAGGGGGGTGTCAAAATTTAGAGCCCCATTTAAAATAAGAGGGCCCACCAGATACCAGCCAAGTTACGTAGATTAAGTAAGTGTGTAAGGCATATGTAGTACCTTTGGTTGCTCATTCACCAAAAAAAGTAAAAAAACATGCATTTGCAAAGTGCTTTTTTAGAAAAAAAAATGCTTACTGTTATGTCCCAGTGTGAGTGACATTTCCCCAGCCAGCAAAAGAATTTACACAAAGAGGTGGTGTATTCCAGATGATGTAGACAATATTTGGTCAGTGACAGCATGAAGGATTGTGAAGCACTATTATTTTAAAGAGGGATTCCAGATTGTAATGTTTCTAAAAAGGTCCCTTCTGCAGACCCTCACAACATGCCAGGGTTGGGAGGAAGAAGCCCTTGTTCTCATCAACATGGGGACAACTAGTGCTTAGTCATGTAAACAAGGCATTTCCCCGTTCTGTCTAGTGACAGGACATCGATCGGGAGCAGTGATCAATGTCGTGTCACTGTAGCCCAGCCCCATCATAGGTAGAATCACTCCCTAGGACACACCTAACCACTTCCTTGCCCCCTAGTGGTTAACCCCTTCACTGCCAGTATCATTTACACACTAATCAGTGCATTTCTATACTACTGATCGCTGTATAAATGACAATGGTCCCAAAATAGCGTCAACATTTTTCCATGTGTCCACCGCAATTTCGCAGTTACGATAAAAATCGCTGATCACCTCTATTACTAGTAAAAAAAAAATGCCATCAAATGATCCCCTATTTTGCGCAAACCAATAATTATACGCTTATTGCGATTTTTTTTACCAAAAATATGTATAAGAATACATATTGGCCTAAACTGAGAAAAAAAATGTTATATATTTTTTGGGGATATTTTTTTATAGCAAAAAGTAAAAAATATTGTTTTTTTTTTCTAAATTGTCACTCTTTTTTTGTTTATAGCACAAAAAATAAAACCCACAGAGGTGACCAAATACTACCAAAGCTCTATTTGTAGGGGCAAAGGGACGTAGATTTTGTTTTGGGTCCCACGTCGCACGACCACACAAATTGTCAGTTAAAGCGACGCAGTGACGAATCGCAAAAAATGGCCTGGTCATTCAGCAGCCAATTCTTCCAGGGCTGGTCATTCAGCAGCCAATTCTTCCAGGGCTGAAGTGGTTATTTTTTTCTTTGTAATGGTGCTACTTTAAAAGAGCTCTCCAATTAACAAAATGTTTTTTAAAAAAGTTGCACTTCTTACGCGGTACACTTTAACCACTTCAATACCCACCTATTATCATATGACACCCACAGATGGGATCTCCCATCCTGGGTGGACGTCATATGACGTCCTAAGCTTTGCCGGGGCATATCTGAATGATGCTTGCAGCTAGAGGCATCATTCAGATATCCATGTCTTCAGCCGGCGATCCTGTGCACCATAAGAACGATCATAGCGGCAGTTCCGCAGATTGATCGTTCTTATAGGCGGCGGGAGGGGACATCCCCCCACCCGCCGCCATCCGGTGCTTCTCCGGGCTCTCCCGTGCCATCGGGGGCCCGGAGAAGAAATTGTCTGGCACTTGCAGGAAGCATAGAGATGACTGTCGGATTCCCCGGGAGTGATGTGATGACGTCACGCCGAGTCCCCGTAAGTAAACAAAGCCGCGATTGCGGCTAGTGAGCAATATGGATCATAAGATCGGTGAATTTTTTCACCGAGCTCATGCTTCCCAGCCTGGAGGAGAGATGTGGGGTCTTATTGACCCTGCATCTCTCCATAAAGAGGACCTGCCACACACATTTCCTATTACAGGGGTTTACATTCCTTGTTATAGGAATAAAAGTGATTAAAAAAAGTGTAAAAAAATAAATAAATAAGTAAAAAAAATAAAATTAAAACGCCCCTGTCCCCGATAGCTCGCGTGCAGAAGCGAACACACACGTAAGTCCTGCCAACATATGTAAACGCCGTTTAAACCACATATGTGAGGTATCGCCACATGCGTTAGAGTGTCAGCAACCCTTCTAGCAGATCTCCTCTGTAAATCTAAACTGGTAACCTGTAAAAAATGTCAAAGCGTCGCCTATGGAGTTTTTAAGTACCGAAGTTTGGCGCCATTCCATGAGTGTGCGCAATTTTAAAGCATGACATGTTAGGTATCTATTTATAGATAACATTATAGGTAACATTATCGTTCGTATTTTACAAAAAAATTGGGCTAAATTTACTGTTTTGTTATTTTTTTAATTCATGAAAAAATTTTTTCCCAAAAAAAGTGTTTGAAAATTTATTGCGCAAATACCGTGCAAGATAAAACATTGCAATGACCGTCGTTTTATTCCCTAGGGTGTCTACTAAAAAAACATATATAATGTTTGGGGGTTTTGCGTCATTTTCTAGCAAAAGAATGATGATTTGTACATGTAGGAGAGAAGTGCCAGAATAGGCCCGGTATTGAGGTGTATATAAAAGCCCTGTATTGAAGTGGTTAAAGTGTCGCTATAAAGATGATGACAATGTGATAATTCAAATTATCAGTGTAACAAAATTACCCTGTGACAAGTGAAATAAACTACATTCATAAAAAGTTTATAAGCATAATGAAATTTATTCCGAAAAGAATGTTGATCCAGTGTAAAACTTTCTGATCTTCCACCACACCACTCAGTGCCAGTGATTTCACTCCCTTTGGATGACACACTCACCAGATATTTATGCCTTACACTCTCGGATAAATTTCATTATGCTTATAAACTTTTTATTAAATGTAGTTTATTTCACTTGTCACAGGGTGATATTGTTACACTGATAGTTTGAATTACCATATTTATCGGCGTATACCGTGCACTTTTTTCACCTTAAAATCAGGGGGAAAACATGGGTGCATGATATACGCTGATCCCCGCTTCCCGTGCTGTGTTTGAACGCCACCGCCGACATATACCGAGCACAGTACACTCGGCCAGGCTCGGCTCCCCTCATGGTCACGCCCTGTGCTGCATCCTAGCCTTTATGCGAGAGGAGCCAAGCATGGCCGAGCGTGCCCGAGTGTACTGCGCTCGGTATATGTTAGCGGCGGCGTTCAAACACAGTGAGGGAAGTGGGGATCGACTCAAACAGCGTGGGAGAAGTGGGGAGGACACCACCAAGGCCGCAGATGGACGCCGGGCAAGAAACCGATGAGGGGCATTCAAACTGTAAGTATTTTCTTTTTTTCCTGAAATTTCCCTTCCAGGTTGGGGGTGCGCGCTATACGCCGGGGCACGCTATATGAAGATAAATACGATATCACATTGTCATCATCTTTATAGCGATACTTTAAAGTGTACCGCGTATGAAGTGCAACTTTTTTTAAAACATTTTGTTAATAGGTGAGCTCTTTTAATTGTCATCATCTTTATAGCGATACTTTAAGGTGTTTTTTTTTTTTATTTATTAAAAAGCCTGTGGCGTGCATAACACAACCCAAAAAAGTCATACTTTAAAGTGTACCGCATATGAAGTTGTCTTTATTTTACTTTGTTTTTAAGGTTTTTTTGCACTCAGTTGGATGTCCATACCCATGACATAAGTACAATTTAGCGCCACTTATTTTTTCACTATTGAGTTTAGATAGAGGAAAAAATACAAACACATTTCTACATCATTAAAGTGGCAGCAGGTTAGTCAGTTGTTTTTCCTTAAGGCGCAGTGGTGGTACTTCAAATGTGGGCGTACGAGACTTGCTGACCATCAGCCATAAATAAGAGATTGCTTTGAGGCATCTGCATTAACATTTGAACATTTGAATAAATTAGATGCTGGATTTAACAGGAAACTAATTTGCATGTTTATGACCTGATAAAGTCTCAGCTGGTACAAAAGATTTTAGTTCCAATAAGGCGACACAGTTACTAGGATATTTTCTCTCCAGTTTGGCTTTTTTTCATTCATAAGAATAACATAAATCAGGGAAATACCACAATATGGCCACTAGACGGAGTTGATGATCATAGGAAATTAATAATTTCTTGCTATTACCATTATCTGCATTTTCCACGCTATTCCTATAATAGAAGAAAATAGCCTGATGACATCCAATGTTGCTGGCATTAGCACAGGACATTTACTTTTGCAGGTCAAGTAGCTCTACAAATATTTTATAAATATACTCTGCAGTGTTTGTCACATTTGCCTTGCAACACTGGGGGCCTCAGTTTGAATCCAAGAAAGGTCACTAGCTGCATGGAGTTTGCATCTGTGTGAGTTCACTTCAAGTTCACTTCTGGTTTTCTGTCACATACCAAAGACATTCTGTGAGATTAATTTGCGTGTGTCTAAATTAGCCCCAGTATATGTATTAATGCATGGAAGATAGGGACCTCAGATTGTAAGCTTCTTGAGGGGAGGGAATGATATGAATGTGCAGTAGGTAAATTGCAGTGCCTATAAGGATAAATTATATATTTACAGCATAACCAGGTAAAACTATGCTGTACTTTGCTGGATTACTCAGTTCTTGTTTAAGCACCTCAATACCGGGCACTTTCACCCCCTTCATGCTCAAGCCATTTTTCAGCTTTCAACGCTGTCACAATTTGAATGACAATTGCGCGGTCATGTTACACTTTACCCAAATGAAATTTTAATCATTTTTTCCTCACAAATAGAGCTTTCTATTGGTGGTATTTGATCACCTCTGCAGCTTTTATTTTTTTTGCTATAAACAAAAGAAGAGCGACAATTTAAAAAAAAAAAACGTTTTTACTTTTTGCTATAATAAATATCCCCAAACATATATATATAAAAAAAAAATCCTCAGTTTTGGCCGATACGTATTCTTCTACATATTTTTGGTAAAAAAAAAAATCTCAATAAGCGTATATTGATTGGTTTTTGTGCAAAAGTTATAGCAGCTACAAAATAGGGGATAGATTTATAGCATTTTTATTTGTTTTATTTGTTTTACTTGTAATGGCGGCGATCAGTGATTTTTATTGTGTCTGTGATATTGTGGCGGACACACCAGACACTTTTGACACTATTTTGTGACCATTCACATTTATACAGTGAACAGTACTATAAATATGCACTGATTACTGTGTAAATGTGACTGGCAGGGAAGGGGTTAACACTAGGGGGCGATCAAGGGGTTAAATGTGTACCCTAGTGAGTGATTCTAACTGTAGGGGGAGGGGACTGACTAGGGGAGGTGACTGATCTGTGTCCCTATGTACAAGGAACACAGCATCGGTCTCCTCTCCCTGACAGGATGTGGATCTCCGTGTTTACTGGGCAATCGCGAGTGCCCGGTGGACATCGCGGGTGCCCGGCAGACATCGCGGCCCCCGGGCACATGCATCGGGTTACCAGTAACGTGGCGGGTGCAAGCGAGGACGTCTAATGACGTCCTCTCGGAACAAGAGCACTATCGTGCTGCCATCAATTGACGGCAGCCGGTAGTAAAGTGGTTAAAGCAATTATATTTTTGCAGAGCTTTTTTTCTCAGAAAATAGGTGCAGGAACTCAACCACGACCCCGTTCAGATTTCAAAAATGGTAGAAGGGTCTTAAAGGGACATTAAATACCAGGCTTGCAATACATACAGAGCACAGAGTTCAGGGGGTTACACACAGAGTGCAGAGCTGTCACTTGTAAACACAGAAACCAGACTTCTGTGTCTACAAGTGATTGTGGTGAGCAGGCACCAAAGGGTCTGAGCCAGAGGTGGTGGAACTGAGTTCCCCCAAGTTCCCCCTGAAAAAAAGCCCTGTATTTTTGTGTATATATGTTTTTTTCCCCCATGTTTTATGCCCGGCACTAAAGAAATCAATCCAAAAAGTTTTTATTTCTTTTAGTGGGGAAATCATGAAATATTGCAGAACTCTTTTCCACATGTTTACACATTATGTTGCTGTAAAATGAATGTTAAGAAAGGTTTTCACTGTACCAAAAATGACTTCAGTGTCTGAATATAAGAAACAAATTCACAACATTGCATGCATCTAGTAGGACTAACAAATCTGTCAGGCGGCGTGCACACGACCGAGGTTCTCGCTGGAAACCAGCGAGAACCTCGCTGGAAGCTGCATTCCAGCGAGGACCTCGGCCGTGTGTACGATTTTGGCTCGCTCCGCCCGTCGGGAATCCCGTCGAGCGAAAAGAGAGCACGCTCTCTTTTTGCTCGACGGCCCGCCTGGATGAATGGCTGGTTGCCATTCCCGACGGGCGGGTCGCCGATTTCGACGGCCGGCAGAGAACCTCGACGGGCGGAACGATGTGTTCTGCCCGTCGAGGTTCTCTGCCGTGTGTACGCGGCTTAATACAAATATTTCATCCAGTTTTAGTCTAAATGAAAATGGATTATCCCTTGATTTGACTGACTGCAAATAATTATAATGGACAAACTGTAACATGCAGAGATTATTGTTATTTAAAAGTTGAATTCAACCAGCTCAATTATAGCAGATATTTATAGAATTCTCTATATAAATATAGCCAGCAGTGATTAGATGGATATTCTGGTGGTTTAATTACATATAGAAATAGATACATACAAAATCAGTTATATTGGCACAACAGAGCAGTTTTAAACCACTGGTTCAATTTTTTTTTTCTAATAAAAGGCATATTTACAATTATGTCTCTTATACTGGGTGTGGTATGTCATACACTATAACATTTTAATTAATCACCAGTGCATTACTAATGGTAAGAGCAACGTGTATAGCCACAGAGATTTTCAAGCATGCTTAAACCCACAGCAGTAAAATATTTCTGTATATGCAGTAAAGCATGCTTGTTATACTCACTGTGGAACTTAAGAAAACTCCTCCTACAAGCTTAAACCAGACACTGAAAGAAGTCACAAGACTGGTTTAACTGCTGATGAGAAAAGGTATTTAGCAGTTTATATTTACTGTACTAAAATGATTGCATTTCCATGTTCTGTGTACTGTGGGAGACCAGATATAGTGAATGCAGGATCCTGGGTTTAGTAACACTATATATGAGGTACTTTAATATCATGATACTTGAGAATGGAAAATCCTTTGAGCTAGGATTTGAAAATAGGGTACTATTTATTCTTTTGAAATTGGAAGTTAGATCTGAATGTGTATGGCCAGCTATTATTACTTTGGAGGAGTAAATTATATCCTAAATAGCTTAGTAAGGTTCAAGTCTCTGCTATGGTCTGATGGAACTTTACCTATAGCAGCCACCTTTCAGGTATGCTATATGTCAAATTGAAATGCACACAATCTCAAAAATAAGCAAACAAACTCCATACTGGGCAACTATTGAGAGTAGACAAGTTCCATTTAAAATGGTAGTAGCCTATTAGATTGAGCTGGGGAGTTAGGAACTAAGGGCCAGATCCACAAAGCACTTAAGCCGGCGTTTCACAAGATGCGCGGCGTAAGTCTAAATATGCGCCTGCGTATCTATGCGCCGTATCCCCAAAACGATATACGCCTGAAATCCTGAATTTTTCGACGAACGTAATTTCGATAGACCGGTTCATCGTGCGTACAAAAATGCGCTAGACACACCATTGATTTGCTATGCAAATATGCAAATGAGGGAGATACAGCGATCCACAAAAGTAAGTTTGTGCGGTGCAGGCTATGCGCTGTGCGCATTAGCTGCACGTCCGGTCTAAAGTTAGTCCTTATAAAAGCAGGTTTAAATTTGGACAATCCGTCTACATGTCAGGTAAAGCAACACCGTTAGGGATGAGCTGAGCAGCCACACTTGCAGGACAACAATCTGTATGCCAACATGCCAGGGGCATCCTTGCTCATAGCTATACTACTGACTTTAGATGAGCTCAGAAGGAGGAGGGCACGGGAGAGGATATACCGCACACGCATAGACATCTTTGGCATGAGTGATTCTGAGGTGTATCGCATCTTCAGATTCACCCCTAATGCCATCATGGAATTAACCACAACCCTGCAGGAGGACATCACCAGCCCAACACAACGCTCATATGCAGTGCAGCCACTGGTCAAAGTCCTGGCAACACTCCATTTCCTTGCCAGTGGCTCTTTTCAGCGTACAAGTGGAGTGGTGGCTGGGATGGCACAATCCTCCATGAGCAGAAGTGTGCACCAGGTTTTCCTGCAATTCTCAGACGCATGGACACCAAATCATCAAACCCACCCAGGAGGACCTGCGGCTGAAGGCAATGACAGATTTCTACAGAATTGCCAGATTCCCACGCACCGTGGGGGCCATTGATTGCACACATGTGGCACTCCAGCCCCCCTGTGAGACAGAGCACATATACCGCAATCGGAAGCATTGGCATTCCATCAACGTGCAGGTGATAGTCGATGCCAAATTCCTCATATGGCACGTCCGTGCCAAACACCCCGGATCCAGCCATGACAGCTACATATACAATCATAACCCCATACCAACAGAATTCAAACAGAACATGTATGCGGACAGCTGGCTGGTTGGTGAGTGACATGAGAGTCAGGCATGACTGTCCCCCCCCATGATGCAGAAATCACAAGGGGCACATGCACTACTAATATCCTCCTGTCTTTTCCCTTCCAGGTAACTGTCCATATGCACTGGGACCCCATCTCATGACTCATATCCGGAACCCCCAAACCCCAGGAGAGGAAAGATACAATGAAGCACACGCACGTACCCGTGCAGTGATGGAGCGCACCTTTGGCCTCCTGAAGTCACGTTTCCGTTGCCTGGATAAGTCTGGGGGTACCCTGTTGTATTCCCCAAACTTTGTATGCCAGATCATTGGTGCATGTTGCATGCTGCACAACTTCGCAGTGAGAAAGGGCCTGGAGATTGACATACGTGATGACCTGACCCCTGAACCAGACAATCCCCCCCTAACCGAGGCTACCCCGTCTTCTGAGGGAAGAGCAGCCAGGAGACAGCTCACATTAGGCATCTTTGCACGTTAAACACACACATTAATCATGGCACAATGAGAATGCATGCATGCACACCACTGTGGTCCCTAGCACAGACACATCACATCCTCATCTAATTGGATTAGCACAAGCCCACCATTCTGGACTTGTGAGCAGCAACGCCACGCCACGGCTCCAATTATGTCACTGTACATTCATACACCATTCACACGGACCTGGGGATCACTTCTCCCTGGTCCTGGGGAACCCTTCTCCACCAAAACTGAGGGTGACACCCCTTTTCCGGCAGGAATATCACCCCCACATTCCAAAAACATTCACAACACACAAAAAAAATTGTCCAGCAAAAAAAAAAAATTCCAGCACAAAAAACAAACAAAAAAAACATGAGAAAAAAGGGGGAAAGCAAATTAATGCCACTGGCGTGAGCCACGCCTGGGGCTCCCACGGCCACCGCCCCGGCTCCTCAAGGGAGACTAATGGTGGGGGGGGTAATCCGGGGAAGGAGGAGCAGCCCCTGGTCTCTGCCCACCTGGCGGCCTGCCCTCCAAGGCTACGGCAATTCTGGTCAGGCCAGCACGTAGTGTTGCCATGTTGGCCTGGATAGCCTGGGTGAGGGCCCTCACATCCTGCCCAACATCTGCTGTTGTAGTCTGCAGTACGTTTAGGCAGTTTGTAAGAGCCCGGGAGTGGCAGTCCAGGTCCCCAAGCGTATCCTTTATGGAGGACAGGCTCTCCTCCATCCGCACCAAAGTCTGGCTGACCTGTCCCAGATGGCGGGTCTGAAGGGCCTGGTCCCTTCTCAGATTGGCGGGCAGAACCTCGGCCACACCCCTGGTCTTCTGGGATGACTTCCTGCCTCCAGCTGAGGCTTGTGGCCGGGGAGAAGGGGAGCCCCTTGGGAGAGGAGACCTGTTGGGGGAGGAGTGGGAGGGGCTAGCCCTTATGGAGGGCTGGCTGCTGCCAGCCAGAGAGGAAGACTCCTCCAAAAACAACAATCCACTGGCTGACATGACATCCTCCTCCTCCTCATACTCCTCCCCCTCAACCTCCTCCCCTTCAACCTCCTCCGAGGACTCCGGCCTTGTCGGGGGTCCTCATCAGGCTGCTGTCCTGGGTATTGTGCGGTCAGGCCAGGTGACCCAGCACCCTCCTGCACATCTGTGAATGACACAAAACATTCACAGGTTGGAGGATCCACACACTTGCCACATATTCCCTTTCTCCCCCCCCCCCCCACATGCTACACACCTGATAGGGAAAAAAAACCTTACCTGACATCACGCCTTCATGACTGGAGTCAAAGCCAGGCAGGCCCTCCACCTGTTGTCTATGAAAGGTCTGGGCCACCGCACGCTCCTCCGCTGTCAGCCTAAAAGGGCATGGTGGGCTCCCTCCTGTGCCCCTGGCATGGGCTGCCATTTTGGCCAGCTTCTTTTGGACCAAACGCCGGAGGTCATTGATTTTCTTTTCAATCCCCCCCCCCAATGCATTCACCTGGTCAGTAATGTGCTGCAAAATCTCCCGCCTCCTGGCCGGGGTCGTGTTGGCACTCTCCGGGCCGTGGAGGAAACGCCCATATTGGGTAATGGCCCGGGCAATTATTTGTTTCTCCCCCAAAGTAAAATTCAACTTCCTCTTCCTCTCAGTCATACTCATACAACAACTCTCTCCCAAACAATCAACAAAAATCACTCAGAAAAACAAGCAGGAAAAATCAAGCAACAAAACAAACAAACAAAAATCTATCAACCAAAAAGTTTCACAAGCAGTCACCAAAAAACACTTTCAAATATATTCTACCAAACACTAGATCAAACAGTCAACAAATATCACAAAGACAAGTCACAACGCAACAAACAACAGAACAAAAGCACCTTGCTGTATAGGGAGGGATACAAAGGGATGTACTTTTGCAAAGGAAGTGTGTTTGTGTCTGTCTATTTATGCTGTCTGCGTAGTTCACAAAGTTGCCCGGGTCCACTTCCAATTTCCCTGATTGCGCTGTTCCCGAGTTGTGAGCATGCGCACAGAGGTGCTGACCATGGTCTGCTTCATGCGCGCATGCGCGAGCCGGCCGGCCCTTAATTTGCATGGGGTCACGGCTCATTTCAATGTAACACGCCCACGTCCTTCCCAATTTAAATTACTCCGCCTTACGCCTCTGAAATTACGTTGCACTGGCGCTAATTTCTGAGCAAATCAAACGAGAATACGGTGATTGCGCCGCTACATTGCGGCAGTCTAACGTAAAGGAGGTGTGCTACGCCAGTCAAAAAATGCGCCGATGTGCGTGAATCTGGCCCACAGTTTTTTTCATGGACTATGCATTGTTTGCACTGATTTTATTTATCCACTGATATTGGATTAATTTATAGATATTTTGATGTATCAACTATTGGTATTATTATAATCATTCCACTACTTCAGTGACTGTAGTGTTGTACTATTTAAAATTTTAATATAATTGGCACATTTATGAGAGTTTGAACAGTTTTTTTTAGTTTCATTTAGTAACTCACAGGATTTTTCACAATATACACATCTTGGTTCTCACAAAGGCACCCAGACAGAGGCGTGGAACGCACACCGGTCGGCCATTTTGGGTCAATACAGGAACTAATGCTATTTCACACTGGCAATGCTCCTGGTTGGCTGGTTTCTCACAATTGGGGGGTCATCATTTTTAAAAAAAAACGGTGGGCAGCAGTGAACACAATTTATTTTTTATTTGTAAGGTTGCATTAACACTTCTATTATCATTACATTGTCATTTTAAGTTTCTTAGTCCTTCTTAATATTAGAAATACTTAAAAACACAGTATGAATGGTTCTGAGCAATAAATGTTGGAAAAGTAGTGCTGTGCGGGATAGAGCTTACACGTTTAGTACATTAAAGTGGTTGCAAACCCTCACATATACCCAGTGAAGTGAATAGCCTTAGACGATACACAGAAATTAAACAAATCCACCTACATACGTTTTACTTGTATATCTGCTGTCTTCCTCTTTCTACACCCTTTGAAAAGTGCATATGGTGTTAGAAATCTGTATTCATTGTTCAGCAGTACATAGGGGTGAATAGAGAGACTGGACTTACACTGTATGTGAGCTGATTGGAGGAATAAGACACATCCGCTCCACATAGGCAGAGGAACCAAGGAACATGCAGAGCTGTATTCTGAATAGACAAGCTTGGTGCTTACCTCCCTCTAAGCTCCCTCCCTAACACAATTTTTTAGCTCATGTTATCTCTTGTGTTGTGTCAAATAACTTGTCAGAAGGGACTCATGCTGATAACAGAGAGAGGAAGCACCAGAGAGAAACAACACTTAGAGATTTAGAGAGAGACAAGGAAACACTACAGATATATGTGCTTAATTCAAATTTCATGAATGGGGTTTACAAACACTTTAACTCATCTTCCTCCTTAGCCCTCTGGGCTGCTCTATATTTTAAAACCTAACATCACCTGCCATTTAAAGCGGAATTTCACCCTAAATATAAGTCCTTCCCATGTGATCCAGCATACTGGCGTCAGCGCCAGTATGCTGTTTTTTCTTTTTAAATCCATGTACTTACTGTCTTATTCAGAATTTTATTTTTTTTACCCCGCGGTGGACGGCGCCAGTATAGCGCGTCACATCTTACGAAAGTACCCGAAAAGGACTCGGGTAATCGCGGTGAAAATGCGGCGCCTGCGCACAGACCTAGGAGCTGACTGCGCAGGCGCCGTATTTCTCTGAGTCCTACGGCTATGGCGCGTCACGCCCTCCGAAAAACGCCAAAATAGGACTCGGAGAAATACGGCGCCTGCGCAGTCAGCTCCTAGGTCTGTGCACAGGAGCCGCATTTTCACCGCGATTACCCGAGTCCTTTTCGGGTACTTTCATAAGATGTGACGCGCTATACTGGCGCCGTCCACCGCGGGGTAAAAAAAATAAAATTCTGAATAAGACAGTAAGTACATGGATTTAAAAAGAAAAAACAGCATACTGGCGCTGACGCCAGTATGCTGGATCACATGGGAAGGACTTATATTTAGGGTGAAATTCCGCTTTAAATCTGGAAGATGGCAAGGGTCTGTATTCATCTGTATTCATTTACTTCCTCTATTTACAGTTTCATGATAGGTCCTAGAATATTTCGGGACCAGTCACAGTCACTAGTCATATGAAGCTCAAATAAAAAGGATTTTAGGAAGCGTAGCCGTCCGGAATAATTTCCTTATGTTACACAGCATGCGAACTGAGCTAGCACCTGACTAGTGTGTGTGGAGATTAACCAGAGACTCACTCGCCTGGAGCTGCTTATTTTGTTTCATTTAGGGGGCCAAACCTGGTACTAGCAATGTGTATCTAATAAAGTGGTCTGTGAGTGTATATGTCCTCCAAGAGTACACTGCATATTGTTTAATGATACTATAAAATGACAATAAAAGCATTACTTAGTATTGATCTACTGTATGCTGTTTTGCACAACATTGCTTTTCCAGCATGAATTACCCATAACAGTTCATATCTCCTGATGTGCACACAAGGGTAATACATTGAATAATACATAATATGGTAGACATGGATTTGTACTATGGAATCAGAAACTAATTAATGATACACATAATTCTCCAAGGAAATCAGTCAAAGTATGCTGTTAGGGATACCCAAAGACAGATGTGTAAATCAGAAGCCAGTGGTGTAGAAAATGACATGTTAGCAGTAAAGTAGCATCATAGAGAAATCATGACAGAGGTGCATTAAAACAGAAATCTGAAAATAATTCTTATTTTTTTTTACATTTCTGTATTTAATTCCTCTTTCTCCCTTTTTTCGAACTATGCTTGAACCATAAACCACGTCTTTATACTTTATTCACTAAATTATACAAAATGGCCAGTTACAAGCCCTTTAACCACTACTTCACTGCCTGCCATCATATGACGGCGGGACGATGAGCATATTGTTCTGGGTTGGTGTCATATTACGTTGCGCTTTTCCGAGCCACTAGGGGGCGCACGCGCCACGTCACTGGGAACCTGATGTGCGTGCCTGGCGGCCGTGATGTCCACTGGGCACCTACTAGATTTCAACCTCAAAATATTACATAGTTCATAGTTACATAATAGGTGAGGTTGAAAAAAGTCCATCAAGCCCAACCCATGTGTGTGATTATATGTCAGTATTACATTGTATATCCCTGTATGTTGTGGTCATTCAGATGCTTATCTAATAGTTTTTTTAAACTATTGATGCTCCGTGCTGAAAGGGAATTCCACATCCTTATGACTGTTAGGCCCTGTACACACAAGGACACATGTCCGATGAAAACGGTCCACGGACCATTTTCATCGGACATGTCTCCTGGGACAGAGAGCATGGTGACGTGGCGGTGACGGTGACGCGGCGACGTGCGCAAACAAGGAAGTACAATGCTTCCACGCATGCGTCGAATCAATTCGACACATGCGCGGGATTTCGGTCCGCTGGTTAGGCGTACTAACCAGCCGACATGCCCACAGTATTGCCCAGAGTATGCAGAGTATGCCCAGAGTATTGCAGAGTATGCCCAGAGTATTGCAGAGTATGCCCAGAGTATTTCAATGTATGCCCACAGTATGCCCAGAGTATTGCAGAGTATGCCCACAGTATGCCCAGAGTATTGCAAAGTATTGCCCAGAGTATGCACAGTATTGCCCAGAGTATTGCAGAGTATTGCCCAGAGTATTGCAGAGTATTCCCAGAGTATTGCAGAGTATGCCCAGAGTATGGCCTGAGTGTTGCAGAGTATGCCCACAGTATGCCCAGAGTATTGTAGAGTATTGCCCAGAGTATGCAGAGTATTGTCCAGAGTATGAAGAGTATTGCCCAGAGTATGCCCAGTATGCCCAGAGTATGCAGAGTATGCCCAGAGTATTGCAGAGTATGCCCAGAGTATTGAAGAGTATGCCCAGAGTATTGCAGAGTATGCCCACAGTATGCCCAGAACATTGCAGAGTATGCCCAGAGTATTGGGCAGGGATGGCTGAGCATGCAGGGAGGAATGGATGGGTGGATCTGTGACTGCATTTGTCACAGATCCAGCCCACAGCACTGTCCCTGACATCCGCTCCCTCCCCTCTCCTCTCACACTGTACCGATCACTGTACCGACTACAAGTGATTGCTCCGTCATTGGATGGAGCGATCACATGGTAAACCGCCGCTATAAGCAGCGATTTACCGTGATCCGTGATGCGCAGACACTCATCCGCAGACGTGATGCACCGACACTCCCACGTGCGCGCCCCAGGACCACGCCCCGGTAGCGCGATTCTGGAAGGCCGTTAATTAATGGCCTACCAGAGTTAAGCAACAGCCCTGTAGCCGTACTTTGGCTATAGGGCGGTTGTCAAGTGGTTAATCAGGTAGTATATAGAGGAACTACAGTACAGTATCTCACAAAAGTGAGTACATCCCTCCCATTTTTGTAAATATTTTATTATATCTTTTCATGTGACAACACTGAAGAAATTACACTTTGCTACAATGTAAAGTGGTGAGTTTACAGCTTGTATAACAGTGTAAATTTGCTGTCCCCTCAAAATAATTCATCACAGCCATTATTGTCTAAACCGCTGGCAACAAAAGTGAGTACACCCCTAAGTGAAAATTTCCAAATTGGCCCAATTAGCCATTTTTCCTCCCAGTGTCATGTGACTCGTTAGCGTTACAATGTCTCAGGTGTCAATGGAGAGCAGGTGTGTTGAACTTGGTGTAATCGCTCTCACTCACTCATACTGGTGACTGGAAGTTCAACAAAGCACCTCATGACAAAGAACTCTCTGAATGAGCGAGTTTGGTGTGGAGAAACTTGACTGGCCTGTACAGAGTCCTGACCTCAACCCGATAGAACATCTTTGGTATGAATTAAAGCGGAGACTGCAAGCCAGGCCTTCTCGTTCAACATGAGTACCTGACCTCACAAATGCGCTTCTGGAAAAATGGTCAAACATTCCCATAGACACACTCCTAAACCTTGTGGACAGGCTTCCCAAAAGAGTTGAAGCTGTTGTGACTGCAAAGGGTGGGCCAACTCAATATTGAACCTTATGGACTAAAACTGGGATGCCATTAAAGTTTATGTGTGTGTAAAAGCAAACAATCACTAATACTCCCAAAGTCCAATACAAGGAGGCTATTGAGGACACAGTTTAGAAATAGTGTGTCTTTCTGAACCCAGATACCCAAACATGCAATAATATTATTTAGCAAAATACAAAACCTGCACAGGGGCATGGTACTAATTTGAGCTAATCTAACAAAACAACTATGAAGCTCAACATTATTTCACTAGAAATGTTGTCAGTGTTAAATTTTTCTTTGAAAAATACTCAAATAAAAAGTAAAAAAAAAAAAATGTGAGCAGGACAACAGTCATTTAAAGTATACTGTAAATAAAAACAAACAGTTAAATAATCAGTGATAATACATGTTTGTGAACTGTCCAACCTGCCAAAGCATTTGTAATTCTGTTCAGCAAGTTCTCTATCTCAGATATTCCTGGCAGCCACCAAAGGCAATTTCTATAACTTGTTTACAGTACAGTCAAAGCAATTCAACATATGTAAAACTCTGACATGATAGGGAAGGAGAAACTGTTAATTGATCGGTTCATATTTGTGCTTTTTACTCCAATCAGAAAGCTTACCTTTTTAAAGCAATGTGTGGGTTATTTACTAAAGGCAAAGTGCATTTGAAATTGCACTGAAAGTGTACTTAGAAGTGCAGTCGCTGTAGATCCGAGGGGGACATGCAAGGAAAATAAAAAACAGCATTTTAGCTTGCACATGATTGGATGATAAAATCAGCAGAGCTTCCCCTCATTTCAGATCTACCCCTCAGATTTACAGCGACTGCACTTCCAAGTGCACTTTCAGTAGTTTAAACTTGTAGTGCAAAGTGGATTTGCCTTTTGTAAAAAAAAAAAAAAAACATTGGCCCAGATTCACATACAATTAGATTCGCGTAGAGTATCAGAAATACACTACGCCGCCGTATTTTACCTGGCTCTACGTGGAATCCCGGTAGATTTTGTCCAGTAAACTACGGCGGCGTAGTGTATTTCTCCCGGCGCAAGCCATCTACGTGAGTAGGGGGCGTGAAGCATTTAAAATAGGCGCGTTCCCGCGGCGATCGAACTGCGCATGCTCCGTTCACAAATTTCCCGCCGTGCATTGCGCGAAATCACGTCGTTACGTCATTCGTTGTTTGAGTAGCGTCGTTTACAGACATTCCTATTCACGAACGAGTTACGTAAAAAAATAATAAAATAAAAAAATTTGACGCGGGAACGACGGCCATACTTAACATGGGCTACGCACCGTTAGACCAGCAAATAGCTGGTCTAACAGTACGTAGCAAAAAAATGACGTAAGCCTTTGCGAAGACCACTCGTATCTTCGTGGATCGCCGTAAAAAGTCATTTGCATATCCCGACACTGAAAACGACGCGGACTCCTCCCTGCGGCCGCAAAAATATCGCAGCGTAGATCCGTAGGCTTACGAAGACGTAAGCCTCTCGGATCGAAGCCCGAAGCCGCCGTATCATGGTTTGAGGATTCAAACTAGTGATACGGCGCGCAAAATTTGAAATTACTCCTGTCTAACACCAGTTAGACAGGCGTAATTGCTCTGTGAATCTGGGCCATTGTCTTTCTCAAAAAAATAAGACAAAATTGAATGCTTTCCATTTGGAAAACGTAATCTTCCAATAAAAAATAGCAGCAAATATACTCACACGGTAAAAAAAAAAAAAAACTGTAGCACTCATTAGAAATATTAGAGCATACACAGTATCTCACAAAAGTGAGTACACCCCTCACATTTTTGTAAATATGTTTTTATATCTTTTCATGTGACAACACTGAAGAAATGACACTTTGCTACAATGCAAAGTAGTGAGTGTACAGCTTGTATAACAGTGTAAATTTGCTGTCCCTGAAAATAACTCACCACACAGCCATTAATGCCTAGACCGCTGGCAAAAAAGAGAGTACACCCCTATGTGAAAATATCCAGATTGGACCAGATTAGCCATTTTCCCTTTCTGGTGTCTTGTGACTCGTTAGTGTTACAAGATCACAGGTGTTAATGGGAATCAGGTTTGTTAAATTTGGTGTTATCTCTCTCACTCTCTCAAACTGGTCACTGGAAGTTCAACATGGCACCTCATGGCAAAGAACTCTCTGAGCATCTGAAAAAAAGAATTGTTAATCCACTCAGAACTGGCCTCACCATTTGGCGACCAAAGAAGTTGAATGCACATGCTCAGCGTCATATCCATAGAGGTTGTCTTTGGGAAAAAGTCATATGAGTGCTGCCAGCATTGCTGCAGAGGTTAAAGGGGTGGGGGGCTCAGCCTGTCAGTGCTCAGACCATACGCTGCACACTGAATCAAATTAGTCTGCATGGCTGTCGTGCCAGAAGTAAGGCTCTTCTAAAGATAATGCACAAGAAAGCACGCAGTTTGCTGAAGACAAGCAGACTAAGAACATGGATTACGGGAACCATGTCATGTGGTCTGATGAGACCAAGATAAACATATTTGGTTCAGATGGTGTCAAGCGTGTGTGTCGGCAACAAGGTGAGGAGTACAAAGACAAGTGTGTCTTGCCTACAGTCAAGCATGGTGGTGGGAGTGTCATGGTCTGGGGCTGCATTAGTGCTGCCAAAACTGTGGAGCTACTGTACAGTTCATTGAGGGAACCACAACTGGCAACATGTACTGTGACATACTGTAGCTGAGCATGATCCTCTCTCTTCGGAGATTGGGCCACTGGGCAGTATTCCAACACGATAAGGACCCCAAACACACCTCCATTGGACTACTGCCTTGCTAAAGAAGCTGAGGTTAAAGGTGAGAGACTGGCCAAACATGTCTCCTGACCTAAATCCTATTGAGCATCTGTGGGGCATCCTCAAATGGAAGGTGGAGTAGTGCAAGGTCTAACATCCACCAGCTCTGTGATGTCATCATGGAGGAGTGAAAGAGGACTCCAGTGGCAATCTGTGAAGTTCTGGTGAACTCCATGCCCAAGAGGGTTAAGACAGCGCTGGAAAATAATGGTGGCCACATAACATATTGACACTTTGGGCCCAATTTGACATTTTCACTTAGGGGTGTACTCACTTTTGTTGCCAGAGGATTAGACATTAATGGCTGTGTGTAGAGTTTTTTTTTGAGGGGACAGCAAATTTACACTGTAATATAAGCTGTACACTCACTTCTTGTGTTGTCACATGAAAATGAATGTGAGGGGCGTACTCACTTTTGTGAGATACTGTAAATGTGCTACACAACCCATTTCGTAATCTAATGTTATTAAAAAGTATCTTTCCATTGTAGTCTACAACTGCTGTCATTTTAAAACTGACCAGAAATGCAATTTGATGTGGCAACATGGAAGAATTCTGTACACCAGTCAGGCATTCTGCTCAACCCCAAAAATCGAATTTCCTGTTTCTGTAATTCAAACACTCAAACATCTGCCCTATAATACTGATGAAATGTTTTGCATCTCCTGGGAATATACTGTAATTAATGGTGTGATCATTTCTGACACTTGGTTACTAGGGATGAGCCCGATGTTCCAGTCGAATGTAAGTTTGACTGGAACATCGGGTGTTCTGTTCGCCAAATAGCAAACAATTTGGGGTGTTCGCGGCAAATTTCGAAAGCCGCAGAACACCCTTTAAAAGTCTATGGGAGAAATCAAAAGTGCTCATTTTAAAGGTTAATATGCAAGTTATTGTCATAAAAAGTGTTTGGGGACCTGGGTTCTGCCCCAGGGGACATGTACCAATGCAAAAAAAGTTTTAAAAACTAATGTTTTTTCGTGAGCAGTGATTATAATAATGCTTAAAGTGAAACAATAAAAGTGAAATCGTCCTTTTAAATGTCATACCTGGGGGGTGTCTATAGTATGCCTGTAAAGTAGCGCATTTTCCCGTGTTTAAAACAGTCCCTGGACAAAATTACATTTCTAAAGGAAAAAAAGTCATTTAAAACTACTCGCTGCTATAATGAATTGTCGGGTCCTGGCAATACAAATCAACGTAATTGAAAAAAACGGCATGGGCCCTCCTCCCAGTCCATTAACAGGCCCTTTGGGTCTGGTATGAATATTAAGGGGAACCGAAAACCAAAATTTTCAAATAAAAATTGCGTGGTGGGGTTCCCCCAAAATTCCATACCAGGCCCTTCAGGTCTGGTATGGATACGCAATGCGGGTTTCCTGTTGCGTCAGAGGGGGCGGGGTCTATTTAACAGCTGTCACAGTGGAAGAGCCTCATACCGCGGGTGCCTCCCATGGAGGCAGGATCATGTCGGTGTTGTTGTTTTTTCTCCGTATCCTTCACAGAATGGATTTACATTGCTGTTTTTTTTTTTTTTTTTTTAATAAAGGACTTGTCCCAAGCTGTGTATTGTGTTTTTTTTACATTTTTGACACTTTTTTATGAAAGGTTAGAGGTACATAGCGGGGCCAGGATCTGGGGGTCCCCTTTGTTAAAGGGGGTTTCCAGATTCCGATATGTCCCCCGCCCGCAGACCCCCACAACAACTGGGCAAGGGTTGTGGGGATAAGGCCCTTGTCCCCATCAACATGGAGACATCCTCCCCATGTTAAGGGCATGTGGCCTGGTATGGTTCAGGAGGGGGGGGCGCTCTCTCGTCCCCCCTCTTTTCCTGCGGCCTACCAGGTTGCGTGCTTGGATAAGGGTCTGGTATGGATATTTGGGGGGAACCCCATGCCATTTTTCTTTATTTTGGCACAGGGTTCCCCTTAAAATTCATACCAGAGGGTCTGGTGTGGATTTTGAGGGGGACCCCTACGCCATTTTTTTTTAATTGGTGCAGGATCCCCCTTAATAGAAGAGCCTGGTATGGAATTTTTTTAATATTGTTTTTTTTTCAATGACTTTTATTCGACAATTCATTATAGCCGCGTGTAGTTTTAAATGACATTTTTTCCTTTAGAAATTTCATTTTTTACAGGGACTGTTCTAAACAAGGGAAAAATGCGCTACTTTATAGGCATACTATAGATACCCCCAGGTACTACATTTAAAGGAATATTTCACTTTAATTGTTTAATTTTAAGCATTAATAAAAGAGAAGTATGGATTTCCCTTTTTTTTTTTGCTTGCATCTATTCTGTGAGCTGCTGATATTTCTAAACCTTTCCAGCCCTCTGAGAAGTGCCCCTATTCTGTTGAAATTGAGATAAATACCTGTGGGAGGTTCTAAAGACCTTCATACAGCAGCATCCAGACAATGGTGTGAATATAGAGTCTGGATACACCCCTTTCCCTGTCATTTTGCTTGACTGATGTCCTCTCTCTCCCCACTGCTTGTTTCTGAGACTTCACAGAGCATAGCTGCTCCACCTTCCTATCTATCAGCACAGCCACTTCTCTTAGGGGAGTGGGGACAGAGGCAGGGGGTATGTTGGTTTGTTTTCAAACTGAAAATGGACCATTTTTGCCAGCTGAAGGAAAGTTCATATGCACAAGCTGTAAAAACTAAAAGAGGTAGGAAAAAAGACTAGCTGATATGTGACTAATGTAATATGTGCTAACCTTTTAACCCATCCCATACTTCTCTTTTAAAATCACTGCTCCCAAAAAACTGAGGGTTTTAAAACTGGTTTTTGCATTGATACATGTGAGTGAGTGAGTGAGTGAGTGAGTGAGTGAGTGAGTGAGTGAGTGAGTGAAAAACTTATATAGCGCAGCACATGCAAATTAAATCGCATCTGGGCGCTCGTTGTTCCTGTCTCCTTTGATATCAAAAGAGATGAGTTTTGATCTTTCTTCTGGCGTGAAACAGGAGAAGTTATTTTTTTCGTGCTGTTGAGTTTAAGATAACTCTTTGTCATCTAGTTTTCTATCAAAGAGAGGCATTTCTCTAGACTGAGATGATGATCCTTTTTGTTGCAGATGCAAAAATACAGTTGTGTGTCATCTGCATATGAGTGATGATGTAGTTTTTGACTACTGATGATTTCAAATAGAGGGCGAAGATAGATGTTGAACAGTACCGGCGACAGAGGGGATCCTTGAGGGACTCCGCATGACACTGTGTCTTTTCCAGAAGCGAAAGGTCCCAATTTCACTATTTGTGATCGGTTTTCCAGAAAAGAGGAAAACCATGATAGATCGCCTTCTGCGACTCTGGCTACTTCAGCTAGCCGAGTCAGTAATAGTTTGTGTCGTGTCGAAAGCTGCGCTTAGGTCCAACAGTACTAGAAGACAAGATTCTCCTTCGTCTGCGGCCTCGAGTAATGCTGTTTCTGTCCCATGTCCGTGACGAAAACCCGATTGAAAAGGATCGAGCAAATTATGGGCGTCTAAGTGATGCTGTAGCTGTTGTACCACTACTTTCTCCATCACTTTCAAGAGGACATTTAGGCCTGTTATGGGACGACGGTGTTTTGGGTCTTTGGGATCAAGGATGGGTTTCTTTAAAATAGGTTTAATTATACCTTGTTTTAAGCGGGTGGGCACTATACCTTCTTTGAATGACTGGTTTATAAGCTGCGTGATGGGCGGTGCCAGGATATCGGCACATTCCTTCAGCAGTTTGGCGGGGATGATATCATTCGGCGCTGTGCTATTTCGTAGGGTATCAATGATGTTTTTTGTGGCCTCAATGGAAATGGGTTTTAAAGTGAACTTTGTTGCTTGTGGGGAATTTGTGTGGGTATTCGGCGTATGGTTGAAGGGGAGTTCTATTTTGCTGAATGCTTTCACGGATTCCTTCAATTTTGTTGATGAAATAATCCGATTATTCATTGCAAAATTCTTGGATATCAGAATTGGGGGCTTCAAGACAGACCAGATTCATGGTCTCGGTAACTATCTTGAAGAGTTCGCAGGGACGGTTTAGGGCATTAGTGATGATATTGGCGAAATAATTATTTTTGGCTTTGAAGATTTCTTTGTGGTATTTTTTAGTTATTACCTTGTAGATGGTAAGGTTTTCCTCAGAAGAGCTTCTTTTCCAGGCTGCTTCCGCTCTTCTACTCTCTTGTTTCAGCAACGACAGCTGGTCATTAAACCAGCTGGAGTTGTTTTTCCGGATGCAGGTTTTGCGTTTGGGCACTACTAAGTCGGCTGACTGTAGTAGCGCTGTGTTTATGGCATCCAGTGTTTCTGCGGCTGTTTGATGTGGTTGGATTGTTTTTATTTTTTCCCCTAAAGTGGTTTTGAAGAGCTCTGAATAGAGCTTCTTTTGCAATCCAGTCCAGTGTGTTGTCACCGGTTTTGATGTTTTTGTTAAGGGGGTCATTTATGGTGATTGTGAGTTTGATTGCATGGTGGTCCGTCCATGGCAACGATTCATTTTTTAGAATGTTTATTTCCAGATCTTGTCTGAAAATAAGATCAAGTGTGTGACCGGAAGTATGTGTGGGCCCACATACTACTTGCTGCAAACCTAATCTTTCCAGATGGTCAATGCAGGCATCAGCAACGGGATCCTGTGGGGAGTTGGCCCAGAGGTTGAAATCCCTGAGTAGAAAAAGGTGTTTGCTGTTTAGGGTGTAAGTGGACATAAACTCTGTCCAAGGTGAGAGAAGCTGCGATTTTGGACTCGGTGGTCTATAGCAGAGAAGAATATGGAAGGTCTCCTGGGGATTTGTTTGTAGTCGCAGAGTGAGGGTTTCCATGAATGGAAGTGAATCCCCTGGGTCAGGACCTGGGTCAGGACCCGGTCCCCAAAAACTGTTTATGACAATAACTTTTACTGCATGCTAAGAATATCTAAATACCTTTTTATTTTATTTCTAATAAAAACAATTATAAACATTACTAACACATTTAGACATAACGGGCCAGATTCAGAAAAGGGGGGAGTAATTGTGTGCGTGCGTAGCATATGCACTTTACACTACGCCTCCGCAACTGTTATAGGCAAGTGCCTTATTCAGAAAGCACTTACTCCATAAGTTGCGGTGGCGTAGCGTAAAGTGTCCGGCGTAAGGGCGCCAAATTCAAATTAGTAATGTGGGGGCGTAATTTATGTAAATGAATCATGACCCCACGATATTTGCGTATTTTCTGAACGGCGCATGCGCCGTCCATGGACGTATCCCAGTGCGCATGCGTAAAATCACGTCGCAACTAGTCAATGTAAACGACGTGTACGTAAATTACGTCCAGCCCCATTCCCGAATGATTTACGCAAACGACGTAAACAATGTACAATTTGACGCTGTCCCGACGTCCATACTTAACATTGGCTGCGCCTCACTATAACAGGGGTAACTTTACGCCGAAATAACGCTTACGCAAACAAAGTAAACTACGACGCCCGGCCGCAAGTACATTTGGGAATTGGTGTAACTTCCTAACTTACATATTCGACGCGTAAAACTACGGAAGCGCCACCTAGCGGCCAGCGTAAAAATGCAACTAATATACGACGGTGTAACAGACTTACGCCGGCTTTTCTTAGTATTTACGCGGCGTATCTCTAGATACACCGACGTAAATACTTTCTGAATCTGGCCCAACATGTCCACCAAAAAAAAAAAAAAAAAAATATCTGATAAAGCTTTAGTACAACCCAAAAAATTACTAGAGAAAGACCTTAATTATAGTATAAATAACAGCCCACCCAACTTTATTTATTATAGCAGATATATGATAATTAGGGCCAAATGAAGAAGCCACATACAAATTACAAATCTTTCAAATTTAAATACTTTGAATGCCCATAGTCTGAGTACAAGTGCACTCTGTGCTTGCTGGAGGCATTATATACTCTATTTGTCCTGGTGACTATTATCACTGGAGCTAAAACTGACTTGAAATACAACATTTTAGAGTTGTAGCCCCATCAGCGATGCCTGTAATTGCCCACCAGTGATGCCAATCAGTGCCCATCAGTCCTGCCTTTCAGTGCCCATCAGTGCTGTGTTTCAGTGTTCATCAGTGCCACCCATTAGTGCTGCATATCATGCCACTTTTTAGTGGCCATCAGTGATGCACATTAGTGCCGCTTTTCAGTGCCTATTAGTGCTTCATATTAGTGCCTCCTCATGAGTACCCATCAGTGCCACCTCATCAAAGCACATAAGTGAAGGAAAAAAAATCTGTATTTTTTCCTTATTTAGCAAAAAATAAAAAAACTCACTGGTGATTAAATACCACCAAGAGAAAGCTCTATCTGTCCCAAAAAAGTTATAACAATTTTGTTTGGGTACAGCATTGCATGACCGCACAATTTTCATTCCGCACTGAAAGTGCCCTGTATGGAAGTGGTTAAGCAGAATTTTGAGAGTTTACTTAAACTTTAGATATTTTAACCACTTTATCCCCGAAAGAATTTACCCCCTTCCTGACCAGGCCATTTTTTGCAAAACGCCACTGCGTCGCTTTAACTGACAATTGCGCGGTCGTGCGATGCTGTACTAAAACAAAATTTAGGTAGTTTTCCCACAAATAGAGCCTTCTCTTGGTGGCATTTAATCACCTCTGCTTTTTTTATTTTTTTGCGCTATAAATAATAGAAAGGCGAACATTTTGAAAAAAAAAAAACGCAATATCTTTTACTTTTTGCTATAATAAATATCCCAAATTGTTTAAAAATATATATATATATATATTTCCTCAATTTAGGCTGATATGTATTCTTCTTCATATTTTTGATTTAAAAAAAATGCAATAAGCGTATATTGATTGGTTTGCGCAAAAGTTATAGCGTTTACAATAGGGGATAGATTTATGCCATTTTTAGTATTCTTATTTATTTATTTTTACTAGTAATGGTGGCAATCAGAGAAGATGGATTTTATTAGCTGTTCCCCTATTGCCAGCAAGTCTATTCTGACAGTGGAGAGTTGCTTACCTGGCTGCAGATTATTTGCCCAGGCACCTCTGCCTCATGAGCTACTGATGAAGGGAAGCAGAGAAACCTATCTTTACTGGGTGTGTTGGACATCTTCTACAGTATATTACTATACATAGGAGTCACAATCAATGTCATTTTTTTTTATTATTACAGAAAAAAGTCTTGCCTTATACTGCATTAAATTGCTATGTATTAGATCTATTTGGCTTTTTTTATATTCTTTAAGCTTATACTTACAGGTGTTAAAAGATTTCAGATGTTTTTGTTGTACCAGGAAATGATCTCTCACACGGCTTTTCATTTCTTTGCGTATTCAAGAGGGGACTCTACAAAGAGTGCTGATCCAAAGAGGACTGTGCTCTCTAATGTGACACTGAGAGTTGGCACTGTATTATCTTTTCTAGCAAATCGATACTCCAGCAGACAAGTTAGCTGGTAGAATTCCAAGCAAGGTAATAAGACCTTGTTTCTTTCATCTTTAATATATATAAAATCATATTGCTCTTGTGTGAGTTTGTATTTCTTCATTATTTCTATTCCTCATCACAGCTCGAGGTGATTTAGATGTATTTATTTACCAGTGAGGAAAGTGGTTGTTATGGTAACTATTGACAGACCCGTCCAATACATTTGGCTAATAGAAGAGAATAAAAGCAGATTATCTACCTACGCTGTGGGATTTAAGAGGCAGGGAGGGAGATATGATGCAAGACAACTTTAAGCTTTTCAGTGGCAAAGCAGCTTCTGATTTGAGTATACAAAGATCTAAATGAATAGTTCTGACTTCCATACCTTTTTTATTTAGATCAGTGGTAACCAAGAACTTTGCTTTTGATATTTATGCTGAATGGAAAAGTACCAAACTAAATGCAAACATAAAAGTACTTAGATCCCTCTAGTTTAAATGTATATGCTAGTATATGCAATTCAGGGCCATGTAAAACTAAGATTTTTAACATGAACCCTAAATGTCAATGGGACAGGAGGCAGAACATATGCTAATATATTAATTATATAAAATATATAACTCTGGACACAGTTGTTATTGTGGATTCAATTTGCCACAGCCCTTTAATATAGGTATTCAAATTTTATTAACAGCATAAATGTACTACTGATTTTTAAAAATTAAACCAACAGCATAGTTAGCTTAGATGTTACAAGTTCAAGCTATTAAACATTCTGGGCCAGATCCACAAACAATTACGGCGGCGGATCACCAGATCACCGTAAATTCAAATCTGCGCCGGCATATCATTGTTGTGTATCCACAAAACAAGATACGCCATTTTTTTGCGTAGATACACCGTCCTACGCCGTCGTCCTATTACACCCGCGAACACCGGGCCATTTACGCTATGCCAACGTAAGTTACAGCGGTAATTGTTTGTGGATAAGGATACGCCGCTGTAACTTACAGCGGCGTAGTGTAACTAAGATAGGCTACGCCAGTGGGAGATCTTTGTGGATCTGGCCCTATAACTTCAAAGTCCCATTTCGCAAGAAATTGACAAAACCTCATAACTTGAGCTGTGACATGGGAGGGAGGGCAGGATGAGATTACTTCTTCAATCCCCGCCAACTGCCTTTAATACTGACGCATTTTCTTTCTTTTTATAGGTACTGACTCGTGCCAGGACCGTTGGAAACCACCTTTAGACAATCACAGGTAGGTACTACTAACATCTAAATAAAGTATATATATATATATATATATATATATATATATATATATATATATATATATTTTTATTATTATTAAAAAATGTTTTGACTGTCCCTGTCCAATATGTGGATGGCAGGGACATTTTGCCCTCATCTCCCACTTTTTTTAATTTCTCTGTGCTTTCAAAGAAATTAAACCTTGTCTGATGTTAAATTCATGATAAATTCTGAAGGCTCTAAAACATTTTATTTTATAATTGACATTTACATCGAATTTCCTGATAGATATGAACTTCGGGTTGAGGTCAATGTTGGATATGAGGCAAATCCAACCTACCCGCAATCTTCTAGTGCATCTAATACTACCCTCTCCCCAGATTGGCAATATGCTGTCTATAGGCACCTCCATTGTTCCTCCAAGCAGAATGGAGACACTTCCATATATTCAGATCTAAACAGTGAAAAACTAGATGACGCAGAACAGAAATAACAGGCAAAGACCGAGAAACCAGACAATTTATGGCATAAACAACACCCTTATTATCTGAATGCAAAATAATTCTCTTGTTTCGAAACTGATGATCCCAAAGTTCTAGTGCTACAAGAACTGGGAAAAACTTCAGAAGGACTATATTAGTTGTAAAACCTTTCTGAATCAAAGATGTAGGGCATTTACTTGCAGACCAATGTCCTTGCCAAAAAGCATCGTATCCACAAGCACCACAATGTTAAAATTAATTTTTTGTGAAAAAAAAACACAGGGCCTTTCAGCCCCTCTGTGATCTCCTATTAATACCTATCTGCTGTTCATTAGCATCACCTGTGTTTGAAGTCTGCTTTAGTGTCTCCAGGTGTATTTCTAGTCTGTTTTCTACTCAATGTCTCCATGCACCCCCGTCTGCTTCTAGAGATTACTGTCTCTTTGCGTTGCTACTTACTTCCAATTGTCAATGGGGAAAAAATTACTGCGCAGGTCTTTGAAAATAAAATAAAAAAATTGTTGTGACAAAATAAATTGTGTTGTGCTGCTGCAAAAAAAAATGTGCGATACACATAAAATACTATAACTCTAAAAATATGCTGCGCTGCAAAAGAAAGTAAATAGGAGATTCTATATACTTGTGTGGACACCAAGTTCCTTGTTGGATGGTATAAACTTAAAATAAACCGCTAATGAGGTGAAACAGAGAAGTCCAAGCAAAATCACAATCACATATGTGAAGCAAAAGTCCATCTGTGTCCTATAAACACCCGAAAAGTGTTAGAAGAAGAATCTTCAAGTGAAGTCAATCAAAGGCACCTCCACCTCTATATAAATTGCCTGCTTACCAGCTCCAACTTCAAAACTGCATTTGTTATTAAACTGTGCTGCTCCTAAAAGTCCTCAGCCGTCCACCTCCTCATACAGATGATCCAGAATCGATCAATGCCACATCCGAGGGTATGGAGAGAAGGAAACTCATAGAGTAGTATTGTAGGCAATCGCGTTTATTAAAATAAAAAGTAAAACTCACATGATTCTTTGTAAAATAAGCGTGTTAGGTAAAAGCCGGCCGGCTCAATACTATCACTCGTCCTTCCGGATTGTCGGTAAGCGGTGACGTCAGCACGCCGCTCTTCCCTACGTCGTTTCGTCACAGATGACGTCTTCCAGGAAGACGTCATCTGTGACGAAACGACGTAGGGAAGAGCGGCGTGCTGACGTCACCGCTTACCGACAATCCGGAAGGACGAGCGATAGTATTGAGCCGGCCGGCTTTTACCTAACACGCTTATTTTACAAAGAATCATGTGAGTTTTACTTTTTATTTTAATAAACGCGATTGCCTACAATACTACTCTATGAGTTTCCTTCTCTCCATACCCTCGGATGTGGCATTGATCGATTCTGGATCATCTGTATGAGGAGGTGGACGGCTGAGGACTTTTAGGAGCAGCACAGTTTAATAACAAATGCAGTTTTGAAGTTGGAGCTGGTAAGCAGGCAATTTATATAGAGGTGGAGGTGCCTTTGATTGACTTCACTTGAAGATTCTTCTTCTAACACTTTTCGGGTGTTTATAGGACACAGATGGACTTTTGCTTCACATATGTGATTGTGATTTTGCTTGGACTTCTCTGTTTCACCTCATTAGCGGTTTATTTTAAGTTTATACCATCCAACAAGGAACTTGGTGTCCACACAAGTATATAGAATCTCCTATTTACTTTCTTTTGCAGCGCAGCATATTTTTAGACTTACTTCCAATTGTCCTGTCTTTTTCTGTGTGCACTGTACCTTTCCCCAATGTGTGTAATTCCATGAATATATGCCAACTTGGGCTGTGCTCCCTACTGTCCTGTGATACCTGCACCTCAGTGCTGCAAGGAATTTGTATCTGCTTATCAGCAGAAAATGGGTGAATGTGGCTGGTATTAAGGTGGTAAATATTTTTTTTTCCATTTGGAATTGTTTGGAATTGTTTACGTTGAATAAGTGCTGCATTGTGTTGGCAGTTTTTAATATACACAGACTGCTGTGCAATGTGTTTTTATTATGACTTTTACTTTTGAAATGCAATAAAAATTACTGTAAATAGAAACAATAAAAAAATTATTAAATAACACTGAAGTAGTTTAGCTATGTGAAGGTCCTATTTTTTACAATAAAAATGTAAAGTGTGTATCATTTTCTACTTTGACTGACATATCTTCTACAGTACTGTTTCCTGTTTGTCATACAAGCTATCCTTATGTATGTTACCAGGGTATTGCTTCTATTATTGAAATTCGTAGAAGCTTTATGACCAAAAAATCTATTGAAAATTAAACAGCAGCATTTTCATAAAATTATATTTGCCAATTCCTAAACTTGGGAGATATTCAGAGTGCATGCAGCCCGTGGTTCGGCATACAGTGTCAGACCCTTAGCTCCCATGCCGCAAACGCCGGTTCCCGAGCACATGCGCGACTCATAGCCAAAACATTATAACCCGGAAGGAAGACCAGAGGAAGATGTCAGCCCTCTCATTGGTGACAGCATGGCACTGGAGGGCTTCGTTCTAGGGTAGGTCTCTCATAATGTGCTAGTATGTGATGCATACTAGAACATTATGACAATGCCTTGCAGGTTTTTTTTCCATCAACTGTTAACTACCATTTTTTAAAGACTCACAATACAAACATCATATGCACTCTCTTTTTAATGAGCTACAAACAGCACCAGAAGACAGTGCACAGTGTAATGTCCAGGAACAATCACTATACCTGCATCTCCCTGGGTGTCAGCGTGTGCTTCAATGAGCAGAAGTGAAGAAAATATGGAGTCTCACCCAATGAGTGGGACTCAATAAGAGGAAACACATTCGTCCCACTTATCACATAAGAGGTCTGTGATATTTTGTGACTGACTGGTGTTAATGGAATCATTTGGGGGACACATGAGGTGCACAGATAAGGAGTAGAGAGTGTAGCACATACTGTGTGGAATGAAGCTCACAGAATATTACATATATATTTATTGAGAGGACTTTGTTGCTTATTGCAATTCAAGAGCACACTGTTTGATGTGGACTTTGCAAATTGTATTTTATATTGTTTTAAGAATTACTGCACTTTATAGAGTTTGGTGTGAAGTTATTTTATAAAATGTAAATTTTGCACAGAGTATGTATTGTGGCAGGGGGAAGCCATGCCATTGTATAACATGGCAGTCTAGTCCGGGATTTGAAGAAAACAGGGATCAGCGATCATTGCAATTCAAGAGCATACTGTTTGATGTGGATTTTGCAAATTGTGTGCAAGGCAGAAGAAAGGTGCATGCCTGCGTCATGCTGTCTAGGACAGGAAAGACAGAGGCCCGAGCCTGAGTGGAAGACTGAGCAGTAGGGAGCTTCAGGAAATGGAAAGAGACAATCTGACAGAGGCACAGTGTCTGTGCATGGGCACAGAAATAGTCTGGAGGACTAATGCCTAAGGCCTGAGCGGCAGGATTGCCAAAGAGGGTAAGCTTAAGTATTTGTGTTGTGCAAGTTACAATGATGGTGGAAACCCCTGGGTGAGCAACTAATGTCTTTTGCTGAACATTTCTTTGCTTTTTTAAGTAACAGTTGGCAGAAAAGCCATTGCTAGAGTACACTGGACTCACTGTTTTGCATCATTAAGTTAAACAACCCCCAACTTGTCACAATCATTTATTTTACATCATTTATTTTACATTATTATAATTGTTGGATAATTCTGGCATTTTATTTATTTGTTTAGACTTACTAGAGCCATGCATTTTTTTTTTTAGATTGGTATTCATGTGGTCAGTAATCAGTGGCACTGGTATTCATGTGGCTGGTGACTGGAACAGTGGTGGAGCTGCCTTATATTGATACTAGGTCACACTAATTATAACGTGACTGGAGATCAGAACACTGGTGTTGTCTTACTTTGGTAATAGATGATATTGGTACGGGTGTGACTGACGATCAGGACAATGATCCTGACTAAAGCCGCCATCTTGCTTCACCATACCTATGCCGTGGAAGCTACCGCGCATGCGTCAAAGTCATTACGAGCATGCATGACGAGCATGCATGAGTTTCCACGACGACAGGTAAGTATACAGGGAGTGCAGAATTATTAGGCAAGTTGTATTTTTGAGGATTCATTTTATTATTGAACAACAACCATGTTCTTAATGAACCCAAAAAACTCATTAATATCAAAGCTGAATATTTTTGGAAGTAGTTTTTAGTTTGTTTTTAGTTTTAGCTATTTTAGGGGGATATCTGTGTGTGCAGGTGACTATTACTGTGCATAATTATTAGGCAACTTAACAAAAAACAAATATATACCCATTTCAATTATTTATTTTTACCAGTGAAACCAATATAACATCTCAACATTCACAAATATACATTTCTGACATTCAAAAACAAAACAAAAACAAATCAGTGACCAATATAGCCACCTTTCTTTGCAAGGACACTCAAAAGCCTGCCATCCATGGATTCTGTCAGTGTTTTGATCTGTTCACCATCAACATTGCGTGCAGCAGCAACCACAGCCTCCCAGACACTGTTCAGAGAGGTGTACTGTTTTCCCTCCTTGTAAATCTCACATTTGATGATGGACCACAGGTTCTCAATGGGGTTCAGATCAGGTGAACAAGGAGGCCATGTCATTAGTTTTTCTTCTTTTATACCCTTTCTTGCCAGCCACGCTGTGGAGTACTTGGACGCGTGTGATGGAGCATTGTCCTGCATGAAAATCATGTTTTTCTTGAAGGATGCAGACTTCTTCCTGTACCACTGCTTGAAGAAGGTGTCTTCCAGAAACTGGCAGTAGGACTGGGAGTTGAGCTTCACTCCATCCTCAACCCGAAAAGGCCCCACAAGCTCATCTTTGATGATACCAGCCCAAACCAGTACTCCACCTCCACCTCCACCTTGCTGGCGTCTGAGTCGGACTGGAGCTCTCTGCCCTTTACCAATCCAGCCAAGGGCCCATCCATCTGGCCCATCAAGACTCACTCTCATTTCATCAGTCCATAAAACCTTAGAAAAATCAGTCTTGAGATATTTCTTGGCCCAGTCTTGACGTTTCAGCTTGTGTGTCTTGTTCAGTGGTGGTCGTCTTTTAGCCTTTCTTACCTTGGCCATGTCTCTGAGTATTGCACACCTTGTGCTTTTGGGCACTCCAGTGATGTTGCAGCTCTGAAATATGGCCAAACTGGTGGCAAGTGGCATCTTGGCAGCTGCACACTTGACTTTTCTCAGTTCATGGGCAGTTATTTTGCGCCTTGGTTTTTCCACACGCTTCTTGCGACCCTGTTGACTATTTTAAATGAAACGCTTGATTGTTCGATGATCACGCTTCAGAAGCTTTGCAATTTTAAGAGTGCTGCATCCCTCTGCAAGATATATCACTATTTTTGACTTTTCTGAGCCTGTCAAGTCCTTCTTTTGACCCATTTTGCCAAAGGAAAGGAAGTTGCCTAATAATTATACACACCTGATATAGGGTGTTGATGTCATTAGACCACACCCCTTCTCATTACAGAAATGCACATCACCTAATATGCTTAATTGTTAGTAGGCTTTCGAGCCTATACAGCTTGGAGTAAGACAACATGCATAAAGAGGATGATGTGGTCAAAATACTCATTTGCCTAATAATTCTGCACTCCCTGTACACACTCTCGGGTTTCTCGTCGGGAAACAGGCCGACAAGAATCTCGACGAGAAAAAAGAGAGCAGGTTCTCTTTTTTTCTCGTTGAGATTCTGGCCAGATTTCCTGACGAGAAACCTGAATGCCTCGTACACATGAACGGTAATCTTGGCAAGAAGCAGTTTTCTTGCTGGTTTTTGCAGAGAAAACCAGTCGTGTCTATGAGGCTTTGCACTCATACTAGGTGACATTGGAAAGTAGTGTTGGCTTACACTAGTACTAGATACTGGTGTGGCTGGCAATCATGATATTGATACTTGCTTACATTGGTAACAGGTGTTACTGATAATGGTGTGCCTGGCGATCAGGACAGTGATGCTGGCTTACATTGGTACTAGGTGACAATTGTACTGTTGTGGCTGGTGATCAGAACACTGATGTTGAGTTATATTGGTTCCTGATAACAATAGTAGTGTTGCTGCTGCTGATCAGGATGTAAAACCTTCCCTATCCTCTCACAGCCAATTGGTGAGTAATAAAAAAAAAAGACACAGCAGGTTACATACAGCAGCATTTGTTTACATTTTGTGATGCTGTGAATGGTCACAGAGTCATTTTGTGATGCTGTGACTGGTCACAGAGACAATGTGGTACAGAGTTAATTACCCTCTTAATGTGATCTTCAGTGATCACATTGGGGGTCATTTACTAAAAGCAAATCCACTTTGCACTACAAGTGCACTTGTAAGTGCAGTAGCTGTAGATCGCTGTAGATCTGAGAGGAAGATCTGAAATGACGGGAAGCTCTGCTGATTTTATCATCCAATCATGTGCAAGCTAAAATGCTGTTTTTTATTTTCCTTGCACGTCCCCCTCAAATTTACAGTGACTGCCCTCCCAGGTGCACTTGTAGTGCAAAGTGGAATTGCCTTTAGTAAATAACCCCCATTGTGTTGCCCATGCAAGAGCTAGAGGGCATGCATAAGCGGCATGCATCGCGGGCGCTGGCTCCCGCGATGGGGCTCGCAAGTGCTCAATCTCGCCGAGAAAGGGAGCGAGATTGACACAATATCGCGGTCAACCACTGTATATGAGTGAAAGTGGGAACTGTTTTGAAGACACCACCCATCCATTACATTATGCCAATGAGCAGGAGCAGCTTAAACAGAACAGAACTGGAAATGTCCTTTTTGCATTGTGGGAGCTGAGCTTTTACTTTTGGTTACATAAACCCAAGCACAAAAACCTCATTTCTTTTTTAACATGATAAAGAATACCATGTTTTTAACATTTTGGATAGAATAAGGGAGGGCTACGTTTCCTGACATTTTTTTTTTCCTTGTCTTTTTTTGCCATCTGTTAGGGAGAATTCCATTCTCTTCATGTCCCATTGCCAAAACAGAAAGTGACAGGAAATCTCTCCAACGTGACAAAATCCTGAAGAACCACCAAGGTCACCAGAACTAGTGTTCCCATTGGAAGACTTCCCCTATATTCCTGTTTTGTTGACAACCCTAAATTTGGGGGTTTTCTTTTACTTTCACTTTCAATCATAACAGTAAACAGGAAAAATAGAGAGGGTGAATCTTCCTAATTGGGTGTACAGACAGACATAAAAACCTATAAATGTTATAATCCCTCTCCACGCTATTAAAACTAAGAAAATAAGTTTTGACTTTAGTGACACTTTAAGGATACTATATGTTCTCCTTCAGGAGAATGTTAAATAGTACACCCATATTTAGGATGAAGCATGTATCATGCTCCTGTACCCTTACCTCCTATTGCCACCGCTCCCTGCACTGTGACAGTGGGCGATCCTTTCCCGGTACTTACTGTCACTTTTTGAAAACGCGGCTGTGTGGACTCTTCACAGTTTCCTGTTAATGAATGAACTACCAGTACCGTTGACTGCCCTGTTAGATGTTATGTAGTTCTTTATAAATTGTTAGGGCACTGGTGAGCACTCATTGATTTATCCTGCTTATTTTTTTAAAAGGTGAACTTATCTTTTAAAGTGATATTAAAGGCAATAAAAAAAAAAAAAACAACAGACAAGTCATCTTTACAGATCAACCCCCGATTCTTCTCTTCTTGGATCCCCTGCCAGTGATTCTGGACCCTCTCTTCTGCTGATCACCCCCTGAGCAAGTAGCTTTCTATGGGGGCACCCAAACATGGTTTTTTCCAAGCCATTGCTTTGCATGTCCATTCACAAACAGATCTGTGGCTCTGCCCCACCCCCTCTCTCCTCATTGGCTCATTGGCTGTGATTGAGAGCAGCGGGAGCCAGTGACTCCAGTTGCGATCTCAGCCAATGAGGCACTTGTGCACATCGCTGGATCACAATGGGGCTCAGGTAAGTATTGGGGGAGGGGGGCTGGGGGGCTGCTGCACAGAGAAAGTTTTTTAACTTCATGCATAAAATGTATGAAAGTAAAAACCTTGAGATTTTAGAACCACTTTAAATTATTTTAAAATTATCAATATTTTAAAAACTTACCACTTTCAATATTCTTGTTTCAGCACCTCCTGTTATGAAGTGACATTGCTTTCTCTCTGTCTCCTAATTATACATTGTAGACCTGCCACTAGTGCTTCCATTGTAGACTATAATTGGCTGGGCCAATGCACATTGTGCAGACATGTTTCCCTGTCTACACCAGGGATCTTCAAACTACGGCCCTCCAGTTGTTCAGGAACTACAATTCCCATCATTCCTAGTCATGTCTGTGAATGTCTAAGGTTTACAATGCCTCATGGGGTGTATAGTTCCGCAACAGCTGGAGGGCCGTAGTTTGGGGATCCCTGGTCTACACCATTGGGATGCCTACCCTGCACAACGGCATGCATTTGTCACTAGAGTTCATGCACATAGACAGGATGTTGCTGCAAAAAAGGCTGTAGGTGATCAACAGGTCTGAGGTCAGCAGATCAAAAACAGCAGGTAGAAGCAAAAAACAGTATTCTATGAAAACCAAAACATTGTAATTCTTTGTTATGCACAGTGCTTTAGCTAACTAATGTAGACTCCTAAACAGCATCTTTTTTCCAGAAATATTATTTTCTAAAAAAAGTACTGGAATTTTACTATGTGATCACTGAAATGTAAAATTGTACCCAGCAGTCTTCTCATAGGAAAGGCATACATGCATTTTTATACATGTATGCAGTTGTAAGTTACTTTGTTTTATATGTTATATACAGTAGTACGCACCTTTCAACATATCAGCATTTGATCAGTTTCAGCATGTTTGTACATCAAAGTCAAATCAGAATAGCTGATCAATTTATCAAGAACCATACTCATGTTTCCAACGTCAGCTGCAATGCTTTTTATATGGGAAGAGTTTCAATACTTCAGACCTATAGGAGGGGAAGGGATCATTAATAACAAACTGCATTTTCCAATGTTTGATAAATGAAACCAATAGTCTTTACTTTGCACTTTTCCTGTCCAATTTATAATGTGAAGTCAGCTCTTGTCACACAGAGTCTAGCAACATCAGATGATCATAGCATATCTCCACAAACAAGGAGTTTCTAAGTCAAAGAAATGAGAACTGGTGAAATGAAATGGTCTTAGATTGTATCATAGCATTTGCAACATTCTAACATTTATTTAAACTTTAAAGCCTATGTTACTTTGTCTGAAAGGTCTACTAAAATGATCGCTATACACAGTTTACAAAATTGAGTTTATTCAATGAACAATGCATAAAGTAAGTGCTACTGTAGGTGTAAATACAGCTTACTTTGATATATAAGCATAACATGGATTCTTACTACTTGCCATAGTTTCTTTATTTTACACTTAGAAATAAGTCTTTTAACCCACTTTATTAAATTTACTCCTAAATATGTGCATACTTGCACAGGACCTGTGATCTACCTGATTTTCTTTACAGACTAGTTACTATTTGTGTTATTCAAAAACGAATAGATGGTTATGTTGCCAAGTCATAAATCAGGGATTACTGAACATGAAAATGTAGAAAAGAGAGAAGAACATTTACCATTTGCAGCACAGTTTGTCAACACATTTTTTTAAAGCTCGCATAAGTGCAAAAGTGTCATGGCTCAATTCCACCCATTTGTCCTACCTGACCCATTAACACAGTAATGCACGGTACCAGACAGGTTCATTTGCAATGCTGTTAAGTGTTCAAGGTCTTTGCAATGCTTCTTCCAGCTTATTTGTCACATAGCTATAAAGGCTTATGTGTAATATAGTTGTGTAGATCTGTGGATGACAGCAAAGTATAATAGCATTTACCTATGTGTGTTCTATTGTTTTATTACCATCGGGTCCGTCTTTAACCACTTCCATATAGGGCATTTTCTCCCCCTTCCTGCCCAGACCAATTTTTAGTTTTCAGCGCTGTCACACGTTGTCTTTTTTTTTTTTCCACACTCAGCTTTAGCTGCTCACAAGAGACCAGCTCATGGTAGAGGTGCTTAATTTTCGTCTCTGTTTCAGATTTGCATCATTTGTGGAAATTTTTCCCCCTTCAGTTTCTTCCTTTTTTTTTTTTTTTATTTATAAATGTTGACATTGTAGAGTAGTCCCTATTTATATATTTTCTAAATACTTTATATATGTTCATTTCCTTTTGTCCCGCCCATCCCATCCCCCTCCCTCTCCCTCCCCCCCCCCCCCCCCCCCCCCACCACACCAATTGATGCTCTCTTATCTAATCGAGCAAATGTGTTACCCTGTCCGCAGGTTCTCTACATAGCTCCATGTTCTTTTAAATGCTCTCCAATTTTCCCATTTTGTAGTGTCCCTGTTGTCTTCAAGGCTATCTCTAAGATCTTCCATCCAGTATGTTTCCTCCACAGTGTCTATCCATTCCCATATCGTGGGGCATTCTGAATACTGCCACTTCCTTGGTATCAGCTTTTTAGCGGCATTTAGTAGGTGTGATTCCCTATATTTTTTAATTCCTTCGCTCCCTCCGTGAAAGAGTACCGTCCATGGCTCTCTTTTGATTTTTCCCTTTGTAATATCTTCTATTATCTTCAAAATCTTTTCCCAGTAGGTTTTAACCTTTGGGCATTCCCACCAAAGGTGGGCCATGGTTCCAGGGGATTTACAGCCCCTCCAACAATCGGCTGACTGGCCAATCTTGAATTTACTAAGTTTTACTGGCGTTATATACCAGCCTGATAAGCATTTAAAATTAATTTCGGCTGTTCGGCTATCGATAGCTGAGGTATGGGTCAATTTTAGAATTTTATCAATTGTGGTCCTATCTTTATGTGTCCCTAATTCCTTCTCCCATTTTTTTATAAAAGGGGGTACGTCTGGTTCCTCGAGCTGTAATAGGATCTTATAGATTTTAGAAATACTTCCTTTGCCACTTTCCGAGGAGCATAGTTTTTCTATGTCTGAAAGCTGGTCCCCAGATCTTAAAGGTTGGGGTAAATTTTGATTAAAATGTTTTAGCTGTTGGTACCTCCAGTTATTAAGTGTCATTAAATTGTCTCTTTGTTGTAATTGCGTAAGTGCTATTAAGTGTCCTTGGTGTGTTATATCTCTTACTTGTGCATTATATTTTTTGATCCAACTTCCCCCTATCTCCACTTTCCCCGGAGGGAAATATTCGTTGTCCTTTAGTGAAATTAGGGGTGAATTGAAATTTTTATAAAAAAATGTTTGTGTTACATCCCAAACCTTGAGTGCAGTCTTTGTTATTTCAGGTGTATCCGTGCCAAGTGCTCTAAACTGTGGGGGGTTCCATATTTATTTTTGACTTTGAATGACAATTGCGCAGTCATGAACCACTGTACCCAAATTAAATCTTTATGGGTTTTTTCCCCCACAAATAGAGCTTTGTTTGGTGGTATTTGATCACTTCTGCAGTTTTTATTTTTTTGCGCTATAAACAAAAGAAAAGCGACAATTTTGAAAAAAAAAAAACACAATATTTTTTTACTTTTTGATTTAAGAAATATAATTTTTTTTCTCAGTTTAGACCTATACATATTCTTCTACATACTTTTGGTTAAAAAATCACAATGAGTGTTTATTGATTGGTTTGCGCAAATGTATTGGATAGATTTATGGCAAATATTGGATAGATTTATGGCATTTTTTTTTTTTACTAGTAATGGCAGCGATCTGTGATTTTTATTGTGACTGTGAAATTGCGACAGACACTTTGGTCACTTTTGACATGTTTTTGGGACCATTCACATTTATACAGCGATAAGTGCTATAAAACTGCACTGATTACTGTGTAAATGTGACTGGCAGGAAAGGGGCGATCAAGGGGATAATATGTTTTCTAGTGAGTGATTCTAACTGTAGGGGGGAGGGGACTCACAAGGGGAGGAGACCAATGTGAGTTTCTCTGTACTGGGAACACACATCGGCCTCCTCTCCTCTGACAGGACATGGATATGTGTGTTTATACACACAGATCCATGGTCCTGCCATGATTGCCGGGCTCGGGCACGTGCATCGGGTCCCGAACGATGCGGCACGCGCCACCTAGCTGCCCAGGAAGTCCAGGACATCATATGACGTCCACCCAGAGGGAGGGAGGGTTCCCGCCAACCTCATTTTACAATGACTAGGTAGGGAAGTGGTTAATATTGATTGGACCCTGGGCAAACATTTCCTTGGGCCTTCATCCATGCAATTTTGCTCTCCACCTGCTCTGAGACATACAATAAATAGCAGCTAGACTCAAAATCAGTTTACTGAATCAGATCAAGCAGCGATTGTGAATGGTTGCCAGAAGTTACAGTGTATCCTTACTGCTCAGTGACTTGCTGCTAGAGGTTACAGAACACATTATGGCTCACTGATTATTTGCTGTAGGTTACAGCACATGACTTCTGCTTGTTGAATGGTAGCTAGATATTACTGTGCATCAACACTGCTCACTGATTGGATATCCTTACCACTCACTAATTGGTTGCGAGAGGTTACTGCACATTATTACTGCTCACTGATTGGTTGCTAGAGGTTACTACATATCCTTACCACGCAGTGATTAGTTACAAGAGGTTAGTGCACATCATTACTACTCACTGATTGGTTGATAAAGGTTATAGCACATCATCTCCTCACTGCCTGCACACCATGGACTGGGGAGGTGAGGGCACTCATCAATAGACAGAAAACTCTTAGGCTGCATACACACGATCGAACATGTCTGATGAGACTTGTCCGACGGACCGTTTTCATCAGACAACTCTGAACTTGTCTGATGGTCTGATGTGCGTACACACCATCAGACCAAAATCCGGTCAGACCAGAACGCGGTGACGTAGAACACAACGACGTGATGAAAAAACAAAGTTCAATGCTTCCAAGCATGCATCGACTTGATTCTGAGCATGCGCAGGTTTTTGGTCCGATGATTTTGTGTACTAACCATCGAACCTTTCCGACGGACAGGTTTCCATCGGACAGGTTTTAAAGCATGTTTTAAAACTTTGGTCCGCTGGAAAACGTTCCGATAGGCCGTACACACGATCGAACATGTCCGCTGAAACTGGTCTGGGGACCAGTTTCAGCGGACATGTTCGATTGTGTGTACACGGCCTTAGGGATCCTAAGATCAGTAGCAATGCTGTGGGAAATGGGGTGTGACCAGTGGGAATGCTCGGGGGTTAATGGGATCAGTGGCATTTGTGGGGGGATTTAGTTAGGAGGCAGTACACTGTGGCAAATTCTGAATAATTTAGAGCAAAGCTGGAAATCTTTGGCAAGTATATAGTGGGAGATTCTACACTGACCACCAATGTAATGAGGAATGTACAATGATCACCAATGTGAGGGGGGATTTACACTGATCACCACGTACAGTAATAGGGGATTTTATGCTACCCACCAATATAAAGAGCTCCACTGACACCAATGTAATAAGCACATTTACACCAACCACCAGTGTAAGGGGAAATATAAAATTACCTCCCTGTAAGATGACACATCTACACTGACTACCATTGTTAGGGGAGGATTTACACTGACCAATTGTGCACTTACCACCAATGTAAAAGAAAATGTACACTGATTACCAATGTAATGACGAATGTACACTGACATCCAATGTAATGGGGGATTTTACATCAACAACCAATAAAGGGGGATTTCTACACTGGCCACCAATGTAAGGGGGGATTTACATTCACCGCCAATTCAAAGGGGGCGTCTACATGGACCACCAATGTAAGGGAGGATTTAAAACTGACCACAAATGCAAGTTTGGATTTTTATTTTAGGAATTACCAATATAAAGAGGAGCTTCTACACTGGCCATCATTGTAATGGGGATTTACACTGACCACTAATGTAATAGGAGCATTTACAGTGACCACCAATGTAAGGAGGGATTTACCCTCACCACCAATCTAAGGGGAACATTCACGCTGACCACTAGCATGAATGAAAGGATTGTACACCAAGCCCCAATGCAATGAGAAGATATACACTGACCACCAATTTTAATGGGACATTTACCTGACACCACAGAAACATTCTGCCCTTTAGACACGCAGCAGTGCCATTAATTGTTAATGACACCCTCATGCATCTGCTGAGATGTGCATATTCACATGCACCAAAATTATGGTGCTGTGACAACATATTATTTAGAAAAAAGGTTCCATCTTCAATTTGCTCACCTTTGCAGAACAGGCTGATGTTAGGCTTAATGAGCACAGTTACAGGCAGGACTTTTAAGCGTGCCCCTTTACCTCCCCAGTGGGCACATTTAGCAGAAGTGATAGTGGATGTGACCCCAGGGGCGCATGATATACATATGAATGCTGCCTCTATTTACATATCAATGAAACCGGCCACAGCTATTTACATATTAAGGCTGCCGCTATTTACATATCAATGCAGGTTATTTACATGTAAACACAGGGTCTGAAGGTTAATCCTCTGGACACAACAATAGGGCAGAACTGGGCAGCATTAGTAACAGAACTACCGTATTTACCGGCGTAAAAGACGCACAGGTGTATAACACCTACCCTAACTTTAAGAGGAACGTTTCGGGGAAAAAACTTTCCACAGCCCCTGCGTATAACACGCAGGCACAGTTTACCCTCTATTTTCAGGGTAAAAAAGTGAGTGTTATACGCCAGTAAATACAGTATACACTGAGATATCGGGACACAGTACGGGACTAAAACTTCAATGATCAAGGGAATTTAAACTGGGATAGTTGGCAAGTATGAGGCAGCTGCTTTGGACCCCACAACAATTATGGGGAAGTGCTGCTGAAGGTGACCCCAGGGGGGCATGATATACATATGAATGCCGCCAATACTTACATATCAATGCAGTCGGGCCACAGCTATTTACATATTAATGCAGGTTATTTACATATTAACACAGGGTCTGCAGGGCAGAGCTGGACAGCATTCGTAACAGAACTTCACACTAAGATGTCGGGACATAGCACAGAACTAAAATTCAAGGTAAACTGGCGTAGTTGACAAGTATGAACCAGCTGTTTTGAACCCCACAACAATTATGGGGCCCAGGGCAGCTTCCCCTTTTGCCCTGCCTTAAAGATAGCCCTGATTACCATATAGATTTAAACTTTAATAAAATGTAAAAAAAATAAAATTTCAGGCAAAGTGACAGAGTTACTTACTAACCCAATCACCAAGCCACTTATACAAAACTTGCATGCATTACCAGGAGTCAAATGTTGCACTACTGCTATGCTGAATAGCGCTGAAGCTTACACAAAGTTAATAAAATCATTCTTCTAGCAAGGGGACAGTGTTTGAGCCTGGTAATTGGTCACTCAGGCCTAAGCACCAAATCATGGGAGGAGGTCATTTGATCCTCCATACGTGTAAGTCTGTGATATTTAGGATTGTGTAACCAAGAGTCAGGATAATACAGCAAGCAAGTATAAGTAGTTTTGGGTGGTGGGTTTTAGGAAAAGCTTAAAGAAACATAAAAATATGGGGTCAAAATGATTACTCACCAAGCCAGATTATACAGTAAGGGTATAATACACATACCATGCTGTTTTTGGTAACCCTACCAAAAGTTCAGAGGAGGTTCAGTCATTTCAGTATAGTAAGCTCAGTGTATTAATTTTCTCTCTTAGTAAAGTGAAATTGTGATTGCTTTAGAAATTAAATTCCATCCATGAATGATATCCTTTAGGTTCGTACTCAGAAACAAACAATAGGAAATTATAATTATCAAAAAAAAAACTTGAGCTATTTATAATGTGCTAATACTACTGTTGCTGCTGTTCAAAGTGTAAACACCTTCAAAAAATCCATAATACAATAAACCACAGCGCATAACAGTGGATATCAAAATTCATCAACTACAAATACAAATTCATTTAATTCCACGTGATATAAAAAATAATAAATATAAGTTATAAGCAGTATATTTTGAGCATTGAGTACTTTAAAAAGAAGAATGCCCATTGTGGAATGAACAACTTTGGGACATTATAAAAATATTGCACAGACTTTATAAATATGAATTTTTGCCATCACAAGGAATTAATGGAATTTGTATTTGTAGTGGATGAATTTTGATAGTCACTGGTATGTGCTGTGGTTTATTATACAATAGGAAATGTCCCTGTGCACACAGCCTAAAAAGTTGACTACAAAAAAAAATATTTTCACGTTTTTAATGCAAACACATAATCCACTGTATATGACTGAGTGTTTTAAGGTGAACAGAGGTATGCTTTAATAAAAATGAAAATGTCTTTGGTTGTAAGTTAGACATCTAGAGTATGTGCACTGAGACATTTTCATTCAGTAATACAAACCAGAAAGAAAAAAAAACTGAAAAGAAGAAATACTTGCCAATTCAGTGTAGCTTTATCCTTCTTTTCTCAATCTGTAATCCTTTTCCTTGCAGTGTCATTCAATTTATATTCAGTTTTCAATTCTTCTTTTCCCAATTTAGTTTTTCACTCACCATTGTGCAGAACAGAAAGTATGCATTAAATAGATTTAGAAAAAAGACTATGTGGTTTTCATTTGTATCTTACTGAATACAATGTAAAAGAAGGGAAACCAGCACAAAAAACAACAGAATTTTATACAAATGTAGACAAAACAAATAGTGTTATGTTTATATGGGAAATGTAACCACTACAGCCCCGGAAGTATTGGCTGCCCATTGACCGGGCCATTTTTTGTGATTCGCCACTGCGTCGCTGTAACTGACAATTGCACCGTTGCATCGTGCGACGTTGCACCCAAACAAAATGTATGTCCTCTTTTTCCCCACAAATTGAGTTTTATTTTGGTGGTATTTGATCACCTCTGCTGTTTTTATTTCTTGCGCTATAAATAAAAAAAGAACATAAATTTTGAAAAAAAGCAATATGTTTTACTTTTTGCTATAATAAATATCCCCAAAAAATATATAATTTTTTTCCCCTAGTTTAGGCCGATATGATAGAGCTTTGGTAGTATTTGGTCACCAAAAAAAGAGCGACAATTTGGAAAACAAAAAGCAATATTTTTTACTTTTTGCTATAAAAAATTTATAATTTTTTCCCCTCAGTTTAGGCCAAAATGTATTCTTCTACATATTTTTGGTAAAAAATCGCAATAAGCGTATGTTGATTGGTTTGTGCAAAAGTTATAGCGTCTACAAAATAGGGGATAGTTTTATGGCATTTTTATTATAATTTTGTTTTACTAGTAATGGCAGCGATCTGCGATTTTTATTGTAAAAATAAAGCTCTATTTGTGGGGAAAAAAGGACGCCAATTTTGTTTGGGAGCCACGTCGCATGACCGCGCAATTGTCAGTTAAAATGACGCAGTGCCGGAAATTATTACACGCAGAGCTCCACGTCCCTGCTCTGTCACCGCCGATCGCGTGTACATGACGGACACTGCGGCCGCCGGGTACACGCATCGAATCCTCGGCGATGCGACGGCACTGTTTTTCCCAGCTGCGCGCCACCCAGTGGCACGCGCGGGGAATTACAAAACATTGATGTCCAAAGACGTGACCCTGGCGCCTCAGGTCCGCGCTGTTGCCGTCTTTCGACAATGACGCGGACCTGAAGTGGTTAAAGTATAACTCCACTTTCGTGGGAAAAAAAAATAGCAAATAAGGAAAAAATAATACAGCGTGTACAATTGTGATACAAGTCATGTTGTAATTGAATGTTATTAAAATTCCCTTTCCTTTTCTATCTGCAGCCGCTGTAATTTTCTATAAATGCAATATGCCTACATGGAGGTGTTCTGTACACAGAATGAGTACTGACCACTTCCCAGAAACATAATTTCCTGCTTATTTGATTGGCTCACCAATATTCCCTGAAGTCTGCCTAAGATACAAGTAAAACTTCGGGCATCCTCTGCAACAAAAAATTTTTTTTGGTGAGACACTCCCAATAGGAACATGTCTGAAGGGATGCAGGCCCAGCAGATTTTCCTCATAAGTGCTCTCATATTTATGAAACCCCTCCCATTAGACCCACTCGGGACAGAGGCACAGACAAGCACTCATGAATTTCTACAGAATAACAAAAGGTAGAAACCTGCAACCAAGGTGGTTATAATTCCTAAAATGTACATTTATCACCCAGAGGGGAATGTTTTTTTCTCAACAAAAGTGGAGTTACTCTTTAAGTGAGCAATGTTTTATTTCCATATTAGTTTATCATTTTTTTCCCTCTGCATCAGTTCTGATTGCGATGGATCTTGGAGGAGCTTTGAGACCAGTGTTGTGTACTACCTGATATAACCACATCATACATGTACTTGGACGGACTGGGATTTATGTTCAGTACACGATTACAGGGGATCTATCCATAACTCTGCTTAAGAGGAGCTGCAGCCATTATAGGAGTGATTGTTCTTATTGGACTGGTTTGTTGTTGGACTAGTGATAGAGGCACCCCCCCTTCAGTTTTTTGCATCATAGGCTGTTTGTATTTTTATATATTATGTGTGCTGCTTACATGTTTGTATATACTATTGGACTGTCCAGAGTTAGTTAAAGGCGTGATGACTTTTTGGCAGACTCAGATTGGTATTTCTGGTCCTGCATATTTAAAAAAAAAATTTCATGAGCTGATTTAACTTATCATATGTTTTTCGCCCACAGTTTTTGAACACTGGATTTTATTAATCAAAATGCCAACAATATGAATATTTGTTACTTCCTATCATCCACCAATCAAATTCAAATGTTTCGATTTTTTTGTCTTCACTTATTGTAGCAGGTCAATTGGTGGAAGAAAGTCTCTAACACCTTGGGGTCAATTTGGGAAAAAAACATTTCAAAAAATCAAACCTAGAAGCTTAGCATTGCAAGCATCAATACTCCGCCACAATGCTAACACATTTAAACATGTGTAGTTAATAAAGGAGTGCAGGCAATACTTAAGTTAAAAACTGCAGTTATGTGTAGAAACCAATCATGTATGAAATAGCTAAAGGCAGATCAGCTAAGACAAATTCCGGGTGATATCTGTGGGTTACTGTATATATACATCACACTTACTCTCTTCAGTGGTGTTTTGAATAAGCCCAACAGAGTTTTCAAATGTGGCATAAAAAGCTGAGGTCAGAGACAGCAGCATGCTATATTTCAATTTAGACATGCTTATGATACTGTGGGAAAATACTTGCACAGCAATTCTTTAAATTGAAAAAAAACAGAGCTCTCAAGGCAGTAGCTTGACGTTTGCCTTAATCAAACTGGAACTAAACACATATACCATGACAGGCCAATTCAGTAAGGAAATACACAAAGGGCCTAAGGCAACGATTGTTAAAGGGGGACCTGACTAACTTTGTACAAAAATATTAATAAAAATTATGTTTACATTAGAAATTCACCATGTGAGAGTATTTATTTTTATATTTCATGTACTTATGTTTTATTTAACGCTGTTACAACTATGCTAGGACTTCATGATATATGATTGAACTATATTGTATATATAGTTTTCTCAGGAATGTTTGGAATCAGATATGGGAAAAGATAAACTTTTAATCTTTTTTTTTTTTTTACTGTTAAATAAGGTTGTTTCTCTGCTCCCTAAAACACAACTAAAGATGCCTGTATGACGGTGTACATAAGTACTGAACCCAGTTCAAATGTGACATTTTTTAACCCCCCCCCCCCCCATAGTGAAAGAAGGCACAGCCTATGTAAGCATGGAAGCTATGCTCTGAATTCAGGAACAATGCAGCATCACTGCGACATCATCACATAGAGCTTCATTAGGTGGACTACACTGGCAGGCTCAGTGGTAATTTGTGGCATTTGCAGTGGAGAGAGAACATTTTAGGTACAGATGCAGTTATAATTAGGTGCTGCTAAACATATTTTTTAATGGGAGACAATAGTTCCACTTCAAGGTGAGTGTCTTCAGTCCTTTCGCATCCAATCCACAGTCACCAGATAGTATTGACCTCCTTGTTGTACAACAAGAAAAGTCAGTGAGTTTTTTAAAGTTGTAATTTTTGCCAATATTTTTTGGTAAATTAAGATTTTTAATTTTACTTTACAAGTTGTTATTTAGTTATTTTTCAACATAGTATAGGCATACTTAGAATTACACTCCAAAACACATTTTGCTATGCCTCCCGTGCATAGGGACTGTTCACAGCCTAGATGCATAGAGGGGCCCAAAATCTTAGGAGCATTTTTGGGCTTTTAAGGAGCATAAATTAAGCGTACATTTTGCATCTACATTTCTGACTACCTTTTACCATTTTGGAGGCTCTGGAGCATTAGGACAGTGGAAACACCCACAAAATGACCCCATTTTGGAAAGCAAATACTCCATGGTATTTTGAAAATGTCATTTTTGGCACACGTTTTTGGAAAATGCATGAAAGAATATGAAAAATGTTATAAATTAATAAGATATTTTTAGCACACGTGATACTGGTATATCAGATATACTTAGAATTACAACCCAAAATACATTATGCATCCTGAGTATGGTCATACCACATGTATGAAAGTTTTCAGAGCCTAGCCACACAGAAAGGCCCAAAATCCAAGCCAACCTTCAGGCGTTCCAGGGGCATGCATTACGTCTCTCATTTCCGGACTACCTGTCACATGCTTTCTACTGTCCTGGAGCACCACAAAATTATCACATTTTGGAAAGCAGACATCCACGATATGTTGGCATAATTTCTGTGTCAGAATGTACAGAACACTGCGGCGCATATGTTGTAACTGGGCGTCCAGCGTGAGAACCACGCTGGAACGCACCGTCCGCGTGTACGTCGCGATGCACGTGACGTCACGATGCGGCGCGCGGACATGTGACGGCAAACTGGCCAATCAGAGCGTCTTGGGGGCGAACCGCCTACCTGTATACACATTACAGGGACGGGACCCACCACAAGACAGCAAATGGGCCAATGGGCCAATGGGAGCATCACTTATGAGAGCTGCCTGCCAATAGCCCGATTTAAAGAACAAAATAAATATTATAAATATCACTCATGTTTCAGAGGGAGAAAAGGGAAACTAAACCAAAATGGGAACTATCATAGTTACCAACATATTCAAAATTCCTCAGCGAAAATCTTACAGAGTTGGATCAAATGTCACCCCCCAGGGGGGGAAAAGGGGCGGCACAATCCAACCTGCAAATAAGCTGAAATCAATAACAAATCTGCATGTGGTATAGAAAATATTATATACCCAAAGTTTAAACTGAGAAAAGGAAAAATTAAAAAAAAATAAAAAAATGGGCTAAAATGACCTATTACCCTACAACAGAAGGTGATAACCTCGAATGGGGAACAAAAACATTCAAGCCTTATTTATGAATGAGTTAATGTCCCATTCAACGTTCATACCGAATGGTTGGTAAGTACGTAGTTCGTGTATCCAGTATGTTTCTAACTGGGACACGCCTCGTATACGGGATTCACCTCTCCAATAAGGCACAAATTGATCGATAACAAGGAACTGAGTCCCCAAAGGATCTTTATCATGATACTGTGCATAGTGTCGGGGGACACTGTGATTAGTCTTTCCAAGTTTGATATTAGCTATATGTTCGTTTACGCGAACCGTGAAGGTTCGTATTTTCCGCCCAATATATTGCATCTTGCACGGACAAGTTAAAAGGTAAACGATATATCTAGTCGCACATGTGGTGAAGTGCTACATCTGATATATTTTTAGGGTGGCTGTGGACTGGAATGTTTCACTTTTGCGCCGGCCGTTCGTGTTGTGTAGACACACATTACACTTGCGGCAGGGAAAAAAGGCCTTACAGTCCTGAAAAAAGGTGACTCTTTTGAGAGGGTCGATGATATTGGGAACCACCTGTCCTTGAATGGATCTCCTTGAAGTGAGAAAAGGGAAACTGAACCAAAATGGGAACTATCATAGTCAAGCAACAGTGCCTTCTGATTAGTGCCATCTATCAATGCCACCCATCAGTGCCACCTATGAGTGCCCAGCAGTGCCACCTTTGAGTGCCCATCAGTGCCACCTATGAGTCCCCATCAGCCACCCATCAGTGCCCATCAGCGCTGCATATCAGTGCCACCTATTAGTGCTTATTATCAGTGCTGCCTATCAGTATCCATCAGTGCTGCATATCAGTGTGACCTCATCAGTGCCACCTCATCAGTGCCAATCAGTACTGCCTCATCAATGCTCATTAGTGAATGTAAAAAGAAAATGTACATATTTACAAAGTTGTGTAACAGAAAATCTTATTTTTTTCAAAATTTTCTGTCTTTTTTTATTTGGAGGGCAAAAAATAAAAGACCTGGTGGTGATCAAATACCACAAAAAGAAAGCTCTATTTGTGGGAAAAAAAGATAAGAATTTCATTTGGGGACAGTGTTGCATGAAAATTGGACTGGGCAGGAAGGGGGTGGAAGTGTCCTGTATTGAAGATGGTTAAAAAACATTTTTTTTTTTTACTTTCTTTTACCTTTCTTACATGGTGCTAAAGTGTAAGTAAACCCCCCATCATTTTCAGCCAAGGAAGCTGCCATCTTTGCCTCTGTTTAATCTACAACTGCCATGATGCTGAACATGTGATCAGTTATGACACCAGCCATTGGATGGTTTGAAATTTTGGTTGAAAGCACAACCAATGGGAGTGTTACATTTCCAGGAACATGCCATTTTATGGATGGGTTTACTTCCGCTTTTCAATTAGATTGCTTATTACAGTGATGATCGCTGTAAGAGAAATCTGTAAAACTTTTCATAAAACCTTTGTTACTACTGTGGTGCTGTGATTGATCACAGCTATCACATGGCACAGGGCCCCTGTGATTGGCCCTGGTACCATGTGATCGCTGTGACCAATCACAGAGATCACATAGTAGTAAACAAGGAGTTATGAATGACAGCCTTGTTTACTACTGTAACTGTGATCACTGTGATTGGTCACAGCAATTACCTGCTGCTCACAGCGGCCTGTTTCAACAATCAAACAAAAACTGTATTCAAGAACTGCGCCCAATCTTAAAAACAAATACAAGCGCTCATGGAGTACTCTGACAGATCTTAGAAATTGCCAACCTTAATGGCTCCAGCTGCTACAATTACAAACTGGTTCAAAGACCAATCAAGAACATAAAACACTGGGTGAGTAATGATATCAGAAAACTATATCAAAATTAACCAGGTAGTGCTAATATAAACCAGTAAAATAAACAGTTTTTCTGATTCATTAAGTTCTTTTTATAGATGTATCAATTTCCACTGCAGAAAAAGGATGCATAGTAATTAATATAAAAGTCCGCTTAAGCCCAAGAGATCAGAAAATCTTGCTGTATGCAAATGATGACACCTCCACACATGTGCTCATAGAAGAAAAAAGGGGGATTGTGTGGATAGAGAACCCCTCTTGAGTATGCTCTTACCTCAGAGCGCTCACACATCAGCATGTAAAATGTATATGATCTCAGCTCCGGTCTCCGCTCACTTAAAGTCCAGCAATTCTCCTTCCACCACTGACAGAGAGAGAAAGGAGTGAGGGATGGGTCGGCCTCCATTCAGAGGGTGATGAGAACACCGAGCACACCGAATACGCCGAGCACAGCGCTACGGCGATAGACACTCCGGGAGGAGGGGGGCAGCACGGGACCAACTACCTGCTCAGTCTAATAATGTCCCGGCCTCCACACTTCTCGATGTCTAGTCAGGACTTCTTATTAGTCTGTGATAAGGAAGGACGTGTAATAACCTTTTCTGTTTCTGTTTTCTGTTTCAAAAATCGGTGACCCATTGTGTCCCAGAGACCCAGTAGGCATAGAGCGAGCATGCAGGCTTACGCTGGAGGATGTACAGGTATGTCTGGCTGCATCAGCGCTGCTCCCGTCTGGCAATATTTGTACAGTGACCGATGATGTGGGTAATACTATAGCATTATATGATCATAAGCTCAATCTAGTTGGTATGTTTTCTGATTGAGGTATTTGAAAAATATACTGTATTTTGACCAATAGATGGATCTGGTAATCATAGGAGGTTATTGTATTAGAGAAAATTCAAAACAAAATTTGTGCAGTCTGAACGTTGAACTGCCGATCATTCCCGACAGAGGCAAAACTGTGGTCTGCTTATGTAAACAAGGCAGATTATCAGTTAGTAGGAAAGACAGAGATCCTGTGTTTCTGCTAGAATACAGATATGACTTTCAATAGTTAAAGCACCCTCCACACAGTTAGAAAGCGTACCCTTGGAGCACATTTAACCCTTTGAGCGCCCCTGAAGTCCGCTATAAGTCACTGATTGCCGCCATTGCTAGTAAAAATAAATAAATAAATAAAAATTCTATAAAAATATCCCATAATTTGTAGCTGCTATAACTTTTACGCAAACCAATCAATATATGCTTATTGGTATTTTTTTTACCAAAAACATGTAGCAGAATACATATACTAAATTGATTAAGAAATGTGATTTTTTAAATTTTTTTATTGGATATGTTTTATAGTAGAAAGTGAAAAATAAGGTGTGTTTTTTCAAAATTGACAGTCTTTTTTTGTCTATAGCGCAAATAATAAATATACTGTAATTTCAGTTAAAGTAACGCAGTGTCGTATCGCAAAAAATGGCCTGATCATGAAGAGGGGTAAACCTTCCAGAGGGCAAGAGGTTAAAGTGAAATCTGAAGTATAGTAATTGAGAAGAGGTAGAGGAGGAAGAATGTAGAAAAAAATGAGAGTGAGGGTGATGTGAGAGGCAGAGAAAAACAAGGTAGGTAACAGGGGAGAGAGAGAACGTATAACTTTTTGATAAGCATTTGTATACATCATCAAACTGAATATTGCTGAAGTGCAATAGAAAAGATAAACTAAAAATAAACAGGCTGTCTGTAATCTGAACATAGGACAGCTCACAGCAATTTACCATTAACTGCCTTTTCTCTGTGTGACTTATCTCCTATCGTAGACTTTCTGTAATGGGAATATGACTAATATATTCCCATTGCACACCATATCAAAGCCAACTTTAATGACGGGAGTGTTGTAGCAGCCAAAGACTGGTATAGTGTACAGCATGAATATGTTGTTCCTAGTCACAATTCTTATGAAACTTCCAGCTTTATTTTAACATATAATCAATCACACCATAGTACAATGGTTCAGAGTCTCAAAGGACCTCTCCATCAAAGTCACACATGCTATGATGAAAGAGTGCTGCAAGGCTCCCAACCATTGCATGGTGTGATTGATTACATGTTGCAATAAAATTAAACTTTCTGTAAGAATTATGATGTCTTGGTGACAGATCCTATTCAGATTGTGTGTATATGAATGCTTTGTCTTCTATTCCTTCTTGCTACGGTTTTGTAAAAAAAATAAAAAATACACATCAGTGATGAAGAAAGTTTGAAATACACTTATATACAATAGTGAATTTGTGTTGAAAATTTGAGAAAACCTTTCAATGATACAGTCAGAAGGCCATGGAAACCTTTCCAAAACTTCCAAAAAAGTCTTCATCCAACATGAAAGATGTCACAAGCATTCTTGCCCTTTATTGTGCATGCATCTGCAGGGTGGAGAATGCCTCGACCGCAATTGATTGGGCTGGCACTGACAGCTTCCTACCAATTTTGGACTGAACCCAAGCCTTACCCATGCTCATCCCTTTTTTTCAGCATCCAAATGTCTCCTGATTTTAACAGTTTAAACTGAACTGTTTCAGTTTTGGACTTGAAAAAAAGGGCTACATTGACTTATTGGGGAATATAACTAAATAAAAGTATTACCTTTATGTAATATATATCGTTTTTAATAATCTATTTGATCACTAGGATTTGCAAAAAGCAATGCATCTTACAACACACAGATTTATGTGCTGTACAGTTAAAAGGTCCTAGCTTCAATTTACTGTTCTGTTTTAAAAATGGATGTTCGCATTTATTTCACACATGTTGTTTCATTCATAAAATGTAGCAGCTAAATAGCAGCTACTATCCACGCGATTATATAATTGCTTTTGTCATATGTTGCATAGTTCCATATCATACACCGAAACATGGCTTAAGTGAAGAGAATCTATGATATGTAATGATTCACATTAGTAAAATAGTTTTACAGTAATGTGTGTGTTTGTCTAATGATTGTTGACTGTACTAAATAATGAGTTATGTGTACCTAGCAACACAGCCCTGTGTCACATAGCACATACACACATTTTCACAAAGCAGCACACGTAATTGCCATCTTCTATTGCTGGTTACTAAGTGAATGATGTAAAGTTGAATATGTAATCTGATCTGAAATATAAACAGTGCTTAATTAAATCCAATAATATATGGGTCTGTATTATTCTATTACCACTTCAATAGCCTTTGAAAAAAGCATATTTGAAATACAGGCAGCCAGAGTTACATTTCAGCAGTGTTATTTATGTGCTGTGAAGGGTCAATAAAGTTCTATCAGGTTATGGCTTTTGTTTTCAATTAAATTGATGTGATGGATTTGCTCATTGTAACACCAAATGGTAATCTAATCCCACAATACTGTACTAGATAGAGTTGCACTTGTAGAGGCTGCCAAGAGAATGACTGATACCTTTTGGACACATAATAAAGTCGATGACATGGATAACAGCAGTGACAGTTGTAATCCATCTTTTTAACTTCTGGGATTTTCGAGAAAAATGAATGAGTATAAACTTCTTGTCTGTTCTCTATTGCTTCTTTGATCACTAAGGATAGCAGTTTATTACAGTGTGATGTGTGAAAGATTAGCAGGGATAGGGAAGAAGATTAATATTGTTTTGCAAAATGTGTATGTCTTTGTCATGCAAAACAGAGAAAATAATAGATAATAATGCGATTATTAGTTATAGCTCCCTTTCTGGCCTTCTGTCAGGAGTGACAATTGCAAAAGCACCAGGAAAACCTTATTATGAAGGAAGGTACCAGTGATCTCATTCACTGTGATGAATTCTGTGTCGTAGTTACAGAGCAGGACAGAACTAATCCCTAGCTTTTGTGACCAATTTCAATTACAGCAAACCATTAAACCAAGATGGATATTGGAAACTCACTGATAGTAACACTTCACAATTTATTGGAATATACTATTGGCTTTTAGTGCAAAGCTAACCTATCACATATTTCCTGTGATGTATGTGTCTGGCTTGATTTATAAAGTGTCGAGGAACTATGCACTACTCAAAAAAAATTAAAATAAGGATCCAAAAATAAAAAAGAGCCCATGAACATTTATAGGAGAGTGGGCTCAGGGCAATCTACCTCAAAGATTAAATATTATGGCCAATGTCAATCTGGCATAAATATTACATCAAATATTGACTATTTTAACAGTAGGTTAGCTTTGGCTCACAATGGCTTTTCATCAACAAGCTAACATAGTGAGTCAGGCAGTACAGAGAAAATTGGAATGCATAACAAATAATCTGCTATTTAAAGTGGATGTAAACCCCCAAAAATGTATTTTTTTAATGTCACAATGTAGAGTATAAGATTTCCTATGATCTGTGCCCAGTCTTGCCACACAGAGTTAATCCAGCTTGGAGCAATCCTCTTTTATTGTTCAGTGACAATTAACAGACTTCCAGATAAAAACCTGTATAAATAA